>CM040117.1:142294731-143494731 GCA_022559845.1 Amorphophallus konjac | reverse complement strand
GATAGAGAAAGGAACAAGCCCTAAAAATTTCAGCTTGATAAAAAAATAATAGAAAAAGATAGATCCACAGAGGTGGGGTTCTGTCCTGATGGAGACAGAACTCCAGTGGCGGTGGCAGCAGCGCGATGGCGGCACGAACGGGAGGCGGCGGCCGGAAGTCGCATCCAGCAGAGGTTGGAGATCTTGGAGTCACACCAAGATAAGGGCTTCACACCCTAGAATGGCAGAAATCCATCTGCAAGAGGGGAGGGGAGACACAACGGGTGCCCTTGGGTTTGCTCTTGGCAAAAAATGCTTAATTCTTCATTAATTGTCTAATGACACTATACATAGGCTTATATAAAGAATGGCAAGGGGTGGGGGGCTGGGAATTTCGTGGGAAATAGGCCATTTTCTTCCCCCATGTGCTCAAAAACCTAAAATAAATAAATTACATATAGAGGGGGCACTCCTTTGACTAGGTAGGTTAGGTAGGTGGCCAACTTTGACAATTTTAACCAATTGTCTCCCATGTGGGTATTTGACTTGTCAAACCTTCTAGATGCCACCTAGGAAGGTTGACCAGCCCCACATGGCCTAGGTAGACCAATGGGAAAGGGCTGGGGGGCCCCTTGCTGGACCTACTGCACATTTGCACAAAAACTCACACAATCCAAGGGAATGACACATTGGCTTACAAAGCCTTACAATTGCACATATACTTTCCCAAGGATATAAAAGTAAATAAAATGACACAAATGCAAAATAAAAAATTAGTACTCAACGTCGATTCCCATCACATGGGGGCTTTCCTCAACTACAAGAGTTCTCAAGTTGTACACTCGATATGCTCTTGAGCTAAGTGAGTACCCAAGAAGTATACCTTTGTCACTTTTGGGATCAAATTTTGTCAGGTCTGTCTTACCATTATTATGAATGTAACGTGTTGAGCCAAATGGTCTAAGATATGAAATATTTGGCTTCTTACCTCGGTACAGATCATAGGGGGTTTTCTTCAACAGCGGTCTTACCATGGCACGGTTGATTATGTAGCAGGCTGTGTTCACTACTTCAGCCTAAAAGTACTTCGGCAGATTATACTCATTTAGCATGGTTCTTGCCATTTCGATCAGTGTTCTATTCTTCCTTTCAACAACGTCATTTTGTTCGGGGGTTCTTGGTGCGGAGAAGTCATGAGTGTAGCCTTGAGCCCTATAAAAATTGATGAACTCATGGTTATGAAATTCCCTACCGTGATCACTCCGCACGGTTTTGATACAAAACCCCTTTTCATTTTGAACCACCCTGCAAAATGCTTCAAATTCCACCAGGGCATCATTTTTATGAGAAAGGAAGTAAACCCAACAGAATCTTGAGTAATTATCCACAATTACAAAACCATATAATTTACCACCCATGTTGTGTGTTCTGCTTGGTCCAAAGAGATCAATGTGGATGATTTCAAGGGGTCTCGATGTGGTCACATCATTCTTGCTCTTGAATGATGTCCTTGTTTGTTTTCCCATGCTACACGCCCCACACACTCCATCATCAACGGCCTTCAACTTGGGCAGAACAATTACCAAATCATTTCTAGATAATTTTAGCAAAACATTGAAACTAGCATGCTTAAGCCGGCGATGCCAGAGCCAAGCATCATCATTGTTCCTTGCAACTAAACATAAATTCTCATGAGAGGCATCATTCAAGTCTATCATTCAAACATTGTTATACCTGAAACCAATGAACTTTATCTCATGAGTATTTCTATTCAAAACAGTACAGTTGTTAGAATCAAAAATCACATTGCATCCTTTATCACAAAGTTGGCTTATGCTTAAGAGATTATGATGCAAACCTTTCACAAGCAATACATTTTCAATGGTATGATTTTGGTTCTTACCTATCTTACCTTCTCTGATGATTTTACCTTTGTCCTTACCACTGAATGCTACCGTCCCACCATCCTTTTCATGCAGGTCCACAAACCATTCCTAGTTTCCCGTCATATGCTGAGAGCAACCACTGTCCAAATACCATTTGTTCTTTTGAGCTCTCAAGTAGACCTGCAATTCAACCAAAGTGCTTATGGAGATTTTGGTACCCAAGCAAGCTTGGGTCCATGACGGTTAGAGGCATGATGCATATATGATCTATTTTTGAATCTAGCAGAATTTTCTTCATCATATTTCAGAATTCTACAATCATACATGTCATGACCCATTTTTCCACAATAGAAACAAGTGATGGCTCTATCTCTTTTTCTCCTTCTACCAACATTTGAAAAGGAATTATGCATGTGTTTCTTTGGTTTGGAGGATGCTGAACTTATGGAGGCCCAATGGGTTGTTTAAACTTTTGATTTTTCAAGGATGGCAAGAGCATCCTTTAGCTCTTTTATTTGAGCCATTTGAGATTGGCTTTGTTTTTCAGCCTTTACTTTGGCTTCATTACAAGTAATACTTTCAAGCTTTTCTTGTTTCATATCATTTTTCAATTCTTCATGCATTTTTAGAAATGTGGATTGTTCTTCTCTCATGCATGAAATCTCTTCTTCAAACAGTTCAATTTTGAATGCAAGAATTTCATTTTCATGCTTCATGTTTTCATTTTCTAATTTTAAGGCATGGCACTCTTCACATGATTTTTTAGTATGCACAAAATGATCAATTTTCTTTTTCAAATTTCTGTTTTAAGATTTGAATATTTTACATTTTTCATATAAAGATTCATATGCAATTTGCCATTGTTCACAAGTAAGAATTTCAGTTTCAGAATCTACCTCATTTCCTTCGTCGTCATTGGTCATGAGACAGAGATTCTGGACTAGCCCATCTAGTCAATCTTCATTTCCGGATTCCTCCTGATCTTCATCGCTCCATGTGGCCATCATGGCCTTAGGCTTCCTGAACTTGCCTTTCTTCACCTTCTTGATGAGATCGGGGCACTCACCCCGCATATGGCCGGGTTTCTTGCATTCATAGCAAATCACTTCTTCTTTCTTGCTACTTTCTCAGCTGTTTGGTCCTTGCCTTCTTGGTCCCTTCCTGAACTGACCACCAATGTTTCTGGTTCTTTTGACGAACCTTCTTGCTCTTCGTGTGATCATGGCAACCAGTTCCTCATCTTTAGTGTTGCCAATGGAATCATTGTCAATGCCCTCTAAATCTTGTGGATTCACCCTTAGGGCCAATGGTGTGACAATTTTCTTTTTCTTGTGATCCTCCTCGCTCCTTTTGATGTATATTTCATATGTCATCAGCGAGCCGATCAACTCATCCAGAGTTAGAGTGCTGAGATCCTTGGAGTCTTCAATTACAATGGCTTTTGTATGCCACTGTGGAGAGAGGGATCTTAGAACTTTTTTGACAAGCTCCTTGTTGGAATACTCCTTGCCAAGTCCCTTTAGTCCATTTGTAATTTCTGTCAATCTAGCAAACATGTCAGAAATGGACTCATCTTCCTTCATTGCGAACAGCTCGTAGTCCCGGACTAAAAGATTGGCTTTGGTTTCCATTACTTCCGACGTTCCTTCATAGATAAGCCGTAGCTTGTTCCACATCTCCTGTGAAGAGAAACACGTAGAAATACGTGAGTATTCATTAAAATGAACATCACATTGAATTATATTCATAGCTTTAAAATTCGCTGAACACTTCCTAATATCTTCTTCATCCCACTCATTCTCATTTTCAGATAATACATATGGACCCCTACTTATGACATGCCAAACATCGTAGTCCTGGGCACGTAGGAAAACATACATTCTGTTTTTCCAGTAGGGGTAGTTTGATCCATCAAAGAACGGAGGTCTTTGAATAGAATGCCCTTCGGGCATCATCCCCTTTTTTGCCATTTAATGGGATCTAGCTCTGATGACCGTGTGGTCGAGATTAAACAGAGACCAAGGCTTTGATACCAATTGTTGAGTCCCGGAGGGTGGCAATCAAGAGGGGAGGGGTGAATTGATGGCCAATTAAAAGAAACTACCTACGTGAATTCTATACTAATTATGCACACAAGCTCTAGCCTTACACGAACAGGATCACACTCGTGAATGCGTGTGAAGTGGGTGTGATTGATAGAGAAAATGGTGAATGCTCACCTCACCGTGAAGCCCACTCGACAAGTAAACGGAATAGCAAACCACAATTGACACACGGAATTTTTAGGTGGTTCGGGTACACTGCCGTGTCCCCTATGTCCACCCCTCACACGGAGGATTAAGGCTTCACTATGTAGTGAATCACACACACACACTGTGTAGAACAACAAGCACACACACACACACACACACACACACACACACACAGACACACACACACACACACACACACACACACACACACACACACACACACACACACACACACACACACACACACACACACACACACACACACACACACACACACACACACACACACACGCACCTTCGTGTTACCAAACACGAACACCACACACAAATATCTGAAATAATGATTACAAACATATGCTCAAGTTTAAGCTAAATGATTCAGAATGGAAAGAGTGAAGAAGTATTGATTTATCCTGGTTGGAGCTCCCCCTTTCTCTTCTACGAATTTTATCAAACACTTGTGCAGCACGATGACCGTTCTTGACGATCTTGGCTCGGATGTGGCTGAATCTCGATTTTGCTCGTACCCAGCAGCAGAGGCTTGATTTGAACTTTGATTCCTTCTTCTTCCCTTCACATTCACGCGCACACCAAGGTGGAATAAGGGCTGGAGGTGGCTGCTGCGACCTGCACACACAAATGTTAGGAAGAAACCCAAAATCAAGACATACGAATTTCTCTTAGGGCTTTCATCCTCTACAAGTTGTTATATAGGCCAAGGGTGGTCAAGGGACAGCCATGGGACAAGATCCACTTGTTATGGAGTGGATTAAGGACAGCCACACAAGTGTGGTTGGACCATTTGGTCAAAATGTCAAGAGTCCACAATCACGGCGCCGCCTAGACCAGAAAGGGTCGACCCTCGTGAGGGGCCAAATGGGCCAGACAGCATGCGTCGTCCCTTGGGGTCGACCCTTCCAAGAACCCATGCGGATTTAATAATTCTGGCAACAGGGGTTTTCAGGGGTCGACCCTTGGGGTCGACCCTCGAGTGAATGGGTCGACCCTTGGGGTCGACCCTTGCAGGTCTGGTGAAGGAGCCCGCTGGGTTCAAAAAAACAATCACCAGGGGTCGACCCTTGGGGTCGACCCTTGCCGCTGGGGGTCGACCCAATGGGTCGACCCTTGTTCCAGAACATCCAAAAGATTGATTGAAAGACCCACTAAGTCCAAGAACAAGTCTAGGGGTTTCAAGATGGTTTTTAATGCATGAGAGGGAATGAAACTCACACCATTTAAACTTAGATAAGTTCTAAACCAATTTAATCCTTGAGATCAAAATAAAGAACTTCAAACCACACATTCAAAAGTCAATATGTTGAAGTCGATCTCACCAACCGTCCTCGAGTTCCTTAAGCACGTTCCTTGCCCTATAAAGACATACATTCTGAATTAGATTTAGCATTGTAATTTTACGTTCAAAAAGCCTTACCAGATGAAGTTACTCTTGTACCGCCAAAAGCTCCAAATCTACATCAAGGATGTGCATTTCCAAAGCTTTTCATATTGGAACAACTCAATTTCAATTCACACATAAAAATAGTGTTTGGTCATCATAAAAATCTATTTAGTAATACCCACAAGGAGGGGGTTCAACAACGGAAGCACCCCCTCACTAGAAGAACAGCCAGCTGCATCCACTGACGTCTTATGCTGCGTCTACAAGTGTCTGTCTACGCTGCCTACAAGACGACAGAGACTGAGACATGCTCAGAACCAGAATAGGAACTATAGTAATGAGTGACTAGATAGGGTAACGCACGTCGACGTCAGTCCAAGCCCCTGACCACGTGTGCACACACCGACTCTTGTTGGAGAGCCAGGCCTCTAGCTAGTTTTCCACACCCAGCAGGACGCCATTGTACAGTAGGGGCCCACGGAAACTAGCTTACAAACCGAATCTCGGGAACTGCCATGCCACCACTCCCGGGTGGGTCGACACGTCATAACGTATTGCTAGGCTACGACTAGTGGAGGCTAACTAGACACAGACTCCAAAGCACAAGTGCTAAAGTACAGTCAGGCAAGGAAGCACTATCGCACGTACTACGAAGCACCAAGGCAGCAAGATAACTACCGGTAGACTCAGGACAAGGCAACTAGACCTGTAGACACAACGATCCTTGAGTATCACGACTTGGAGTCAAGATCATCGTACTAAGCGAAACAAGCTGCCAATCGATCTAATCCTAAGTCACAGAAATGACACATCCGTATAAAATGACACACGGAGACCTGAGGGATCACCAAGACCCTCAAAGCACACCTGGACACACAGACCGAGGTAGGATAGCACCTCGAGGCATCTAGAACCACTGTCTCGAGCTGGACAGAACCGCCGAGACGCACACAAGGTCTTATGTCAACCATTGGATCTTAACGGGTTGACCAGGACCTAAAAAAGACTTGGAAGCAATACAGAAACGGGCAGGCATGGCTACCTTATAACGTGGTCACAGCCCTCATAGGATGTCAAGGGACATCCACGAGTCAGTGGGAAAACCACAAGGTCAAGCCGAGACCCTTAGAAATCACAACCCCAGAAAACAACACCCTGGGAATATGGCAGTCCACCTTTATGCCGCTATATGGAAGAAGCGGTCGAGGACAGGGCCGCTACACCCCAGCAGGGACAAGAATCTGATGGTTCTAGACTGGGCCGCTAGTGGACTGTAGCGGTCAAGGATTAGGCCGCTAGGCTCAGTCGCCCTAAACCGACCTATCTAGTCAAACCACCCGTAGCGGTTTAAGATAGACGCGCTACACGGACGTGGCGGTCTAAGAGTGAATCGCCACACAAACTGCCCTAAAATACTGACCTAAGACACATGGACTGTAGCAGCCGAAGGAAGGCACGCTACGACAAAGAAATGCATGAAAGGTTGGGCCGCTAGCTCCAACCGACTTAAAACTTGAACCCAGTGAAAACACACTGTGGCGGCCTATAGTAGGCACACGATAGTAAAGTGGCAGTCATACACTAGGCTGCCAACACGAACCAACATAGACTGTTGACTGTAGTCAATGACTCTTGGCGCTCCAAGAAAGGGCCGCCAGAGAGAACTAACTAACACGAACATCGAGAAACAACGAGCCTTGGCGCACCAATATAGGGCCGCCAAAGGCAAGTGGCGGTCAGAGGTTGGGCCGCCAAGCTAAACTGACCTCGAAACTACCGACACACTGAAGGATGTGGCGGTCTATCGTGGGGCCGCCAGAGACCTATAGCGGTCACTGGAACGACCGCCAAAGCAATACGGCGGGAAAACTAGGGAAAATGCCGATCTCGGCCTTTCCACGCCCCATTTGCGTCGAAACGCAGGGGAAACAAGCCTAGATGGTGAAAAACACCTTCCACAAGCCAGAAGGGTCACATGCAACCATTCATTCGTGAGAAATGGGTGATTCCAACGAATCGACCCAAACTGGGTCACCGGGGTTCCCAAACTCCTACTGGCCCCGAATGACGACCAATCACGACGAAACATGCGGGAACGGGATCCATACATCCCGAGGGTTCGTTTGATACTAATTTTACTTAAAATGGTCATCGTTTTCCTACAAACCCTACGAACTCCTAAAATCACGGTTTTACCTAAACGAGCCTAAACTCGCCCGTTCTAGTACCGAACAACACGAAAGTGCAGGAAAAAGCGCAGGAGAAGTAGGTGATCCGTCTCCCTACCTCCACCGAAGAAACTGTGCACTGAAGCGACTATTCTGTGCAGAAAACGTCACATGAACGAAACCGCGCCGGCTTTGAATCCACCGAGGGATCGCGCCGTGCCACGCTCCAACCGTCCCTCCATCCTGCGTCCCGATCACTCCATCGTGTCCCCGCCTCGGCCAGCTCTCCACGATCGTGCACCCCGCATCGAACGGCCCAGAGCCAAGAGAGAACGAAGAGAGAGAGAGAGAGAGAGAGGGTCGTGAGAAATGAGAGGGAGGAGAGAGGAAGAAGAAATAAAAAGAAGGAAAATCAGGAATTTTCCTAATTTTTGAAAATTTGATAATTAGCCCGAAAATGGACTAATTCAGAAAAATACAAAAAAAATAGTCGAAATGATCCTCTCAACGAGTACATTGCTGTTGTAATGTCCTCGAGTCGATGACCTGAGAAATAAACTCACCGTAGGGTTCTATAACTTGTACGAGATGAAAACCCACACGGATCGTAAAACTCAACTCAGGACCCACAAAAGCGATCCAAAACTCTCCGAAGGAGATCCGATAAGAATTCAGGGTATTACATCCTCCCCTCCTTCAAGAAATTTCATCCTTGAAATTTAAGAACTAGCAAAGGAGAAGCAGGAAAGAACTAACCACAAGACACAACTTGAAACAGCACGAATCTCGGAAAACACAATTCAGGGGGACATAGTCAGACCATAATCACAAGTACACGCTCTGGATCGAGCACGACACAAGTGAACACAAGTCTGACACCTCCGAAGCAAGGCAATGCCGCTTCCGTCTCACAGGAAAGGAGACACGACACATGCCACGACAACAAAGATCAGAAAACCAAAGTGACAAAGAATCCCGAAACCTACACCAGTGAAAGACTGTATTGGACTTTCAAGACTCTGGAAACTGTATATCTCAGATTCCCATGCACTTCACACAACAATGCTATGATACCACCTGTGACGACCTGGACTCCGGATACCGGATATACCCGATAAGACTACCGAGTAGACCCGATACCACTTGGAACCTGTGAAGCCTCCCAAGAGCTGTAAAGCTCCGAAGGGATAAAAGGAATGTCGTGTAGTACATTGAAGCCACAGAGATATAACAGTAAGAAATTAAATTTTATTAGATCGGTTTGCTAAAGTAGTAGAAATAAAATTACTTTTTAATTAACAGTTAAAACTAACAATTATACCAGAGTCTAGTTCAAAGAAAAGACAAGTACAGTCCAACAGAAAGAAGAACGTATAATGAGGTCGGGAGAAACCCGACGCAGGTACCACTGGTAGCTACGGACACGCCCACCAGGAACCGCGGAAGTAGAACGACGCCACCCACCTGAAAAGCAGGGGTGAGCCTCGTGTCACTGGCCCAGTAGGGGTCACGCGGATCCCCACTGAAAAACAACGCAGTCACACGAAACAACAACTAAAATAGCAGTAGTAAAGCAGGAAAACTAAACTACAAAGTTGTAAAAGAAAACTGGAACGAAAGGAGTAGGAATAGCTAAAGGAAAAGGGAAAAGCCGTACCTGATGAAAACACGGCTACCGAAAGGACTTCGACACCCTGAACTACTCCGGGCAGCAACAGGAAGGTGAACCCTGATCTGACAAAGTCAGGAGTTACCAATATGTCGGGCCCACAAAGATAGGCAAAAAGCCTAGAAAAGGCCTAGACAGACACAGATGCCCTAAAGCATACACGACTCGATTATCATGCACACTCTTCCAAACACGACCACACACACACATGACTAGAATGTCGTGCACACGACACAACACTGACCTAGGGCAAGACCATGAGAAGGCTAACCCGGAAAGGTCTCAACGTGCGAGAAACGCGAGAGTCACGTGTCACTTGACGGAAGCACCCCCTCACTAGAAGAATAGCCAGCTGCGTCCACTGACGTCTTATGCTGCGTCTACAAGTGTCTATCTACACTGCCTACAAGACGACAGAGATTGAGACACGCTCAGAACTAGAACAGGAACTACAGTAACGAGTGACTAGATAGGGTAACACCCGTCGGCGTCAGTCCAAGCCCCTGACCACGTGTGCACACACCGACTCTTGTTGGAGAGCCAGGCCTCTAGCTAGTTTTCCCCACCCAGCAGAATGCCACTGTATAGCAGGGGCCCACAGAAACTAGCTTACAAACTGTATCTCGGGAGCTGCCACGCCACCACTCCCTGGTGGGTTGACACGTCATAACGTGTTGCCATGCTACAACTAGTGGAGGCTCACTTGACACAGACTCCAAAGCACAAGTGCTAAAGTACAGACAGGCAAGGAAGCACTATCGCACGTACTACGAAGCACCAAGGTAGCAAGACAACTGCCGACAGACTCAGGACACGACAACTAGACCTGCAGACACAATGATCCTTGAGTCTCACGACTCAGAGTCAAGATCGTTGTACTAAGTGGAACAAGCTGCCAATCGGTCTAATCCTAAGTCACAGAAACGACACTCCGTATAAAACGACACACAGAGACCTGAGGGATCACCAAGACCCTCAAAGCACACCTAGACACACAGACCGAGGTAGGACAGTATCTCAAGGCATCCAGAACCACTGTCTCGAGCTGGACAGAACCGTCGAGACGCACACATGGTCTTATGTCAACCATTGGATCTTACCGGGTTGACCAGGACCTGAAAACGACTTGCAAGCAATACAGAAACGGGCAGGCATGGCTACCTTATAATGTTGTCACAGCCCTCATAAGATGTCTGATGGGGACATCAGAGCAAGAGCCCTAACATTTTACATTTGTGTCCTTATGTTTGCTTTTATATCCTTGGGAAAGTATGTTTACAATTATAAGGCTTTATAAACCAATGTGTAATTCCCTAAGGATCTTTGGGTTTATTTGTAAAATGTCAATAGGTCCAGCAAGGGGGCCCTCACTCCTTCCCCATTTGTCCACCTAAGCCTTAGGGTCCCATGTGGGGCTGGTCAAAGGTCCAAGGTGGGCTTCTAGATACTTGACCATTCAAGGGGACAAGGTGGAAGAAAATTCAAAATTGGACCAAGCAAAATCCAAGATGTAACACCCCGGTTAAATAATAAAATGTAAAAGTAAAATTTTGAAAGATGTATTGGAATTAAAGCTATTTTTGACTTCAATGATTTCTCTTAATTAAAGAATACTATTTATTTTGAAAGTGGTTAAATTATATCAATAAAAAGGAATAATTATTTTTTTCTACAATTACCATAAAAGAACTTTCATATTTCATGAGATAATTGAATTTTTCATGATAATCTGAATTTTATATGTATATGGATTAAATTAATTGAATTTCACCCGTAGGCTAAAGTTTTGACTAATTTATAAAAATAGGGAAAAATAACATCTTGTAGAGAACGAAGAGTTTAACAATATTGTCAACTAGGCTGACCCCTAATAAAAATTTTATTTGACTGAATTAAGGAGTTTTTAGCCAAAATCATTATTTTTCTTAGAACAACCTTAAAAGACCAAATTCGAGCCCATTTCTCAACCATTCGAGCCCAAGCTAGGCCAATTTGATAGCTAAACCCAAGGCGTTCGTTTCCCCTCTGTAACCCTAACCTCTAGAGCCTTCTATTGGCGGCGGCGACGTGGATTAGGTAGAAGAACTGAGGTTTTTGCCGAGTTTAAACCTTGGACTCTCGAGTCCAATTCGATCACCAGAACGACCTATAGGATCTATAAATTGAGGGCTTTCATAGCCCTAGACCTCCTTTTGTTTTTCCAACAGGTGGCGTGGGCGATTGTGGTCGAACCTAGGCGAATTTAGGCGTTTGGTGGCGCCATGTATTAGGGTTCCGGCGAGCGCGCCGTCCCTTCTTCTTCCCAAATCGATAAGTTTTTCTCAGGCTAAACCCACGGATAATATATCATTTTGTTCTTCTCTGAATCCTCTTTCCATTGGTAGGCAAAGCCCTAAATTCCATATAGTATCCTACGCGAATTTATCGATTTAGTGGAAGCATGTCAAAATTAGGGTTTCTATGTTCCGCCTCGATTTAAGTAAGAATTTCAAGCCTTAAACATTAAATTGATTATCCTATCTTGTGTAACTTTTCATGCTCGTTCTATTGATTATAAAAGCCCCAATTTTCATGTTCTATATACTGTGTATTTAGCTATTGTTCCTAACCCTAGCCAAACTCATCGGAGGCGGGCAAGGCGAAGGTAGCAGAGACTGTTTTGGGATGGGCGGCCATGCGATAGACCGTTTGTCTATATGCACGGCCAGTTCATGATCGCCTATGTTACTTGCATTATCATATTTTTCTAAGATGAGCGGCCACTCGATAGATCGCATGTCTATATGAACGGCTAGACTGCAACCACCTGTGTTCTTTACGTTATTAAGTTTTCTTGAGCCAACGGCTAATCCAGAACCGCCCAATGAGTCATGCGGCCATCTATAGACCGCTCATAAAAGCGTGAATGGCCTATGAACGACCGCACATGTCTTTGAGAGGTTGTGGATGAACATTTCATCTCCCTAGAAACTGTGTTAAGTTTGAAACCTAGCATGTTTTCTCTCTAGTTACTTAATCTTAATGATAGGCTAACAACCAACATGAAAAGGGATCATATGGAAGATTAAATGTTATTAGTGCTGGTTTATTTTCTTCATGACCTTGATTTAGTATTTCAATAAAGTAAATTTCAAACATGATTATATGAACCATGTTACTATGATTGTTTGACAGTCGTTCTACTCCGGTAGGATGGACTGACCGCTATACTTGTTCTCGATGTTTTGTCAGCCTCTTTTCCTTGTAATGGTTGGAAATCTCCGCCGGATAATCCTTCCGTCGGACTAGGACCTCCATTACGGGACCTCCATAAGCCCCCGCGAGCCTGGGATTCCCACTAGGGCGTCGGACAGGTTGAACCATCACGACCTGAACCTATCACGTGATCAAATCACTTGGATTACTGTGTTGTGAGTCACGGCTCAATTGGGACCAACTGATTCTTGAACGGCCGGAATTGGACCGTTTTACTCAGTGTGCGGCCCATTCTTGACCATCTATACTAGTTGAAAGTCCCATTTATAACCGTTCTTCCGTAAGAGCGGCCCAGAATCGTCTGTTTATCATTAAGCTCTGGCTGGAGGCAGTCATCCTTGAACGGCGCAGTTTGGACCGTATATATCTTGAGCGGCCCAATACTGACCGCGTATCTTCCTATTTCCCGGAAAGCGATGTTTCATAGTTTTGATTTGTGTGAGCTGCTCTAGCCTATCCAGGCTATGGTATTTCATGTGGCGACCTAGTGTTAGGTCTATTAATCCATTCTAAGTCATTTTGAATGACTCTTCCTCTTGATTAAAGAGCTTATTGTTTGGAATCTCAAAAAAAATCAATATTCTCATGCAATTTACCTTGATTACATGAACTTGACCTTGGAACTCTTGGCCATTATATTCATGGATGTCTAGATTTCGTGGGATCTATGATCTAAGCAAATCAATGCCAAGGCAATCATATTTAAGGGCCCAGTCTGGTCCTGGGAGGCGCACCCTAAAGGTACTTGATCCCCGGGGAGGTGAATGACTAGGTGTGGCATTTGGCACCGATACTATCTAGCGTGTTGGGTCTACGACATTCCACATTCTCGTGAACTTACTATTCCTGCTTGAAAGTATGAAGTGCTTGCTTGCATGACTCGACTTGACTTGACTTGATATATGGCCATTCACTAGAAGTTCTGTTTATTTGCTCTTGATATCGTGACTTGCAATCTTTATCGTGCTAGTTATCTTGCTTAATTGTTTTCTCGCGTTATTCATGCATTCATGAAATGGTTAATTACTTAAACTATGCCTGATGATAGAGTGTAATTCCTACTGAGCTGCTTGCTCACCCCTACTTTCCAAACCTTTTCAGGTAACGCGGTAGACGGAACGTTTACAATTACGATCGGGACAGTATGATCGAGTGAACTTGGAGCTTTAGAGATCGGAGTCTGTCTTTTTATTTTCTTCAGTCTAGATAGTATAGTGAGTCTTGTCATTTTCTCTTCTTTTATCTTTATTGAGTCAAAATTGTAAAATTTAATTTCAATCTTCAATAAAAATATATTTTTATCAAATTGTATGGCCTCCATGTGTCTATTTGTGTTTATTTATTTTGCTCTTGTTATCATGACTGTTTCGTTGTACGTTCGTAACACTGCTTCCCGCTGCTATCGGTTCGAGACGTGACAGAAGTGGTATCAGAGCCTCAGTTGTTTGTGTTCTAGGTTCTTGTCTATAAGTATAGGTTACCCGTGTCATCCCTTTTGTCGCCTGGTGAGATCGGGTAGTATCTCGGGTTAAGTAATAAAATATGTATAAGATTGCGTAGCAGGACGTATAAGGTTAATAACTTTCTAACTTTATAATTATTTTTGCAGGTATCAAAGCCCTTTTTGAAATGGAAGCAAAGGGGTTCCCGAGTAAGCTAAGGTACGGTTTTGCTAGAAGGTGGCGAGTCCATTATAAAAAGATTCGAAGTAATAAGAAGAAAAGACATAACCTTTTGCAAATGAAATGTTTTCACTGTCACAAAGTTGGTCATCTAATCAAGGAGTGCTGGTGAAGGAGCGGAGCGTGTCTTCGTTGCGGAAATAAAGAACATGTAATGGCTAATTGCCCTAAGCTACTTCCACAAGTCAATTACAACTAATTTCTTTCAAATGAAGAATTTTATATAAGGTATCATTCTCATTCTTAACTATAGTTAAATTCGTTTGCATTCCATTAGTAGTATGATTAACATATTATTTTGTATAAATAAGATCATCTTAGTTTAAATGTTCGAATAGTTAATGATGTCCGATGAATTTGGAGACCAAATTCCTTGAAGTGGGGGAGGATGTAACACCCCGGTTAAATAATAAAATGTAAAAGTAAAATTTTGAAATATGTATTAGAATTAAAGCTATTTTTGACTTCAATGATTTCTCTTAATTAAAGAATACTATTTATTTTGAAAGTGGCTAAATTATATCAATAAAAAGGAATAACTATTTTTTTCTACAATTACCATAAAAGAACTTTCATATTTCATGAGATAATTGAATTTTTCATGATAATCTGAATTTTATATGTATATAGATTAAATTAATTGAATTTCACCCGTAGGCTAAAGTTTTGACTAATTTATAAAAATATGCAAAAATCACATCTTGTAGAGAACGAAGAGTTTAACAATATTGTCAACTAGGCTGACCCCTAATAAAAATTTTATTAGGCTGAATTAAGGAGTATTTAGCCAAAATCGTTGTTTTTCTTAGAACAACCTTAAAAGACCAAATTCGAGCCCATTTCTCAACCATTCGAGCCCAAACCATGCCCATTTGATATATAAACCCTAGGAGTTCGTTTCCCCTCTGTAACCCTAACCTCTAGAGCCTTCTATTGGCGGCGGCGGCGTGGATTAGGTAGAAGAACCCGAGTTTTTTGCCGAGTTTAAACCCTTGGACTCTCGAGTCTAATTCGATCCCCAGAACGACCTATAGGCTCTATAAATTGAGGGCTTTCACAGCCCTAGACCTCCTTTTATTTTTCCAACAGGTGGCGTGGGCGATTGTGGTCGAACCTAGGCGAATTTAGGCATTTGGTGGCGGCGTGTATTAGGGTTCCGGCGAGCGCGCCTTCCCTTCTTCTTCCAAAATCGGTAGGTTTCTCTCAGGCTAAACCCACGGATAATATATCATTTTGTTCATCTCTGAATCCTCTTTCCATTGGTAGGCAAAGCCCTAAATTCCATGTAGTATCCTGCGCAAATTTACGGATTTAGTGGAAGCATGTCAAAATTAGGGTTTCTATGTTCTGCCTCGATTTAAGTAGGAATTTCAAGCCTTAAACATTAAATTGATTATCCTATCTTGTGTAACTTTTCATGCTCGTTCTATTGATTATAAAAGCGCCAATTTTCATGTTCTATATACTGTGTATTTAGCTATTGTTCCTAACCCTAGCCAAACTCGTCGGAGGCGGGCAAGGCGAAGGTAGCAGAGACTGTTTTGGGATGGGCGGCCATGCGATAGACCGTTTGTCTATATGCACGGCCAGTTCATGACCGCCTATGTTACTTGCATTATCATATTTTTCTAAGATGAGCGGCCACTCGATAGACCGCATGTCTATATGAACGGCTAGACTGCAACCACCTGTGTTCTTTACGTTATTAAGTTTTCTTGAGCCAACGGCTAATCCAGAACCGCCCAATGAGTCGTGCGGCCATCTATAGACCGCTCATAAAAGCGTGAACGGCCTATGAACGACCGCACATGTCTTTGAGAGGTTGTGGACGAACATTTCATCTCCCTAGAAACTGTGTTAAGTTTGAAACCTAGCATGTTTTCTCTCTAGTTACTTAATCTTAATGATAGGCTAACAACCAACATGAAAAGGGATCATATGGAAGATTAAATATTATAAGTGTTGGTTTATTTTCATCATGACCTTGATTTAGTATTTCAATAAAGTAAATTTCAAACATGATTATATGAACCATGTTACTATGATTGTTTGACAGTCGTTCTACTCCGGTAGGATGAACTGACCGCTATACTTGTTCTCGATGTTTTGTCAGCCTCTTTTCCTTGTAATGGTTGAAACTCTCCGCCGGATAATCCTTCTGTAGGATTAGGACCTCCATTACGGGACCTCCGTAAGCCCCACGAGCCTGGGATTCCCACTAGGACGCCGGGCAGGTTGTACCATCACGACTTGAACCTGTCATGTGATCAAATCACTTGGATTACTGTGTTGTGAGTCACGGCTCAATTGGGACCAACTGAGTCTTGAGCGGCCGGAATTGGACCGTTTTACTCAGTGTGTGGCCCGTTCTTGACCGTCTATACTAGTTGAAAGGCCCATTTATAACAGTTCTTCCCTAAGAGCGGCCCAGAATCGGCCGTTTATCATTAAGCTCTGGCTAGAGCCAGTCATCCTTGCACGGCCCAGTTTGGACCGTATATATCTTCAGCGGCCCGATACTGACCGCGTATCTTCCTGTTTCCCGAAAAGTGATGTTTCGTGGTTTTGATTTGTGTGAGCTGCTCTAGCCTATCCAGGCTATGGTATTTCATGTGGTGACCAAGTGTTAGGTCTATTAATCCATTCTAAGTCATTTTGAATGACTCTTCATCTTGATTAAAGAGCTTATTGTTTGGAATATCAAGAAAAATCAATATTCTCATGCAATTTACCTTGATTACATGAACTTGATCTTGGAACTCTTGGCCATTATATTCGTGGATGTCTAGATTCCATGGGATCTATGATCCAAGCAAATCAATGCGAAGGCAATCATATTTCAGGGCCCTGTCTAGTCCTGGGAGGCGCACCCGAAAAGTACTTGATCCCCGGGGAGGTGAATGACTAGGTGTGGCATTTGGCACCGGTACTATCTAGCATGTTGGGTCTACAACATTCCACATTCTCGTGAACTTGCTATTCGTGCTTGAAAGTATGAAGTGCTTGCTTACATGACTCGACTTGACTTGACTTGATATATGGCCATTCACTTGAAGTTCTGTTTATTTGCTCTTGCTATCGTGACTTGCAATCTTTATCGCGCTAGTTATCTTGCTTAATTATTTTCTCGCGTTATTCATGCATTCATGAAATGGTTAATTACTTAAACTATGCCTGATGATAGAGTGTAATTCCTACTGAGCTGCTTGCTCACCCCTACTTTCCAAAACTTTTTAGGTAACGCGGTAGACATAATGTTTGCAATTGGGATCGGGACAGTGTGATCGAGTGAACTTGGAGCTTTAGAGACCAGAGTCTGTCTATTTATTTTCATGAGTCTAGATAGTATAGTGAGTCTTGTCATTTTCTCTTCTTTTATCTTTATTGAGTCAGAATTGTAAAATTTAATTTCAATCTTCAATAAAAATATATTTTTATCACATTGTATGGCCTCCATGTGTCTATTTGTGTTTATTTATTTTGCTCTTGTTATCATGACTATTTTGCTGTACGTTCCGAATGCTGCTTCCCGCTGCTATCGGTTCGGGGCGTGACACAAGATGCTTCCCCCTTATAATATAGTTTATCCCATGTTGTATTTTTTATCTAATTTGATCATTTGACCACATGGGCATGAAAATCCCCTCCCTCCCACGAAATTCCCATCCCCCCACCCCTTGCCATTCTCTATATAAGCCTATGTATAGTGTCATTAAGGAAATTAATGAAGAATTAAGTATTTTTGCCAAAAGCAAGCCCAAGGGCACCCCTTGTGTCTCTCCTCTCCCCCTTGCAGCAGTGATTGCTGCCCATTCTAGGGTGTGAAGCCCTCATCTTGGTTTTACTCCAAGATCTCCAACCTCTGCTGGATGCGACTTCCGGCCGCCGCCTTCCGTTCCTGCCGCCAACGCGTCGCCACCGCCGCTTCGTCGGAGTTCTGTCTCCATCAAAATAGAACCCCAATCCCAAAATTCTAGTTATTTCTCTTGTTATCATGTCGAGCCCTAATTTTGAGGGTTTGTTTTATCTATCTCCCTTAACCTCCAGTTCAAATTTCATGTCAATTGGACATCATTTTTTATTTTTCCCACATTTATTGTTCTTCCCCTTGTAATATGCCATTTTGTAGATCTACGAGACAGAGTCACATTGTTGTATTTTTCCCACCCTCTTATAAATTTCCACAAAAATAAAAAATTCTCAGGTATTCCTTACATCCTACCTTGTCTCCCATAATTTTTGTCGCCCCTGGAAAAATCATTTACTCCTTGGTCAAAGGTCAGTCTCAGGAAAAACACAGTCTGCCCTGTGTGTCTGTCAGTCCAGGTCAGAAAACAAAATAGTGTTAAGTCATTCTCATCTTCAATCCGTTCGATGGATGGAGCTGTGAAACATTTATGTTGTAGATCTGGGAGTCCTCTTTCCAATGCCACCAGTCTCGCCTCAATCGGATTTCAGATCTGAGAGAATTAATTCTTACCGCCAAGGCATGCAACTATGTTCCCTGTGTAGTTCTGAAATATCAGTCTGGGAGAAATTCAAAAATAAATATCAAAGGTCAACTTCAGCGACCGCCCCTTCAGGGAGTCATTCAGGGACATCCTGCCATCGCCCCAGCCAAGCGGCATCTCCCGAAGATCTCAGGAAGGTGACGTTCCTTTGGAAACCGCACCTTGCTGTCCAGCGAGTCAGAATCGAGTTGGCGTAGTACCGAGTCGGCGCAGGACCAAGTCGGACCAGCAGGCCGAGTTCTCCCCGAACGCACCTCTGGATTGCTACCCGTCAACCCACGGTCGGTCCTCTCGGGCCCCATTTGTTGCCCGTTACCTCCCTACGTGGAGTGGGTAGTAGAAATCATTTCTGTAATTATTGTAATAATTGTTTAACCGGGAGTTACTATCTTGGCCAGGATCGTCTTCCCCACGCCCGGAGCGTGGAGGTAAACTCGTCCCCTCTCTTTATCGCATTTTGCTTACCTCGTATATTTTTGAATGCAGCTGCGAGTGTTATGTTTCTAGCCCGATCATACTTTATCATCGCTGCGAGAGTGAGTTAGTGTACCGTCCCGTGACTCGATCCGAGTTCACGCGGAAAGGCCGATACCCGAGACTCATGGCCGGTTTCTCAACCGCGCCCGGTCCCACATCTTCCCTCACTTAGGGACGATCGCGAGCCAGAGTCCCAGGTCGCGTGTCCGTCCCGCATCAATTTGGTATCAGAGCGCTAGGTTGAGTCTTGGGTAGTCATTTGTAAAACTCCAAACAAAAAAGTGTCATTTATGTCTAGTCATCGTCTAAGTCGGTCTAAGGTTGCATCCGCATACCATTGTTCGGTATATAAAAATGTGTTGTCCGAACGTTAGGCTACGCCTATCGGGAAGGCCACACACTTGCGCGAGTGATCTTCAGATCGATTAACTCCGCCACGTACCGAGTCTTGGTTTAAGTCTAGGGTCCTTAGTGTGCATTAGTTAGTGCATTCTAACATTGCATAGTCATGTCGAGTGTCTTGTCCAAGTGCCAGCATGTCCGTCTTGTAGTTCCCCATTTCCAATGGAATCTCGGTCGCCCAGGTGATATGACCGTTGGCCCATCCATGGGCTTGGCAACAACCCTCTCCACTTCTATAGGCCTGAAGCCTCAGATTTTTATGGCTCCCATGACCCGGGTGACTACCTCAAGTGGGAGGCCGCCATGGACACATACTTTGATTGTTATACCATGTCTGAAGCCGGGCAATTCTATTTTGCCAAGGAGAGGCTTCTACACGAGGCCGTCGAAAAGTGGGACCACATTGAGCGCTTGAGAGAGGTTAGGAGGCAATTGCCCATCGAGTCATGGTGGGACATGAAGAGAGAGCTTAGGAGGGTCTACCTTCCCCATCCGGTCCCCTCCAACCCACCCCACCCAATCACCTCCAATCAAGTGGATCAAAGTCAGAGGCAAAGAGCCCCGCCCATAGTAGATCCCTGACCCAAGCCTTGGCCAGTTGATTACGGGCGAGTCCACCGCGATACCCCTACTCCAACCCACACCATTGCCGAACTTGTGCAAATGATTTCGGATCTGGTGGATAGGAGATGTGCTTATTTTAAGTCGCTGGTCTCTCCTTGCCCACCTCCGAGTCCGGATGTAGCCACCACCAAATCTACGGAGGTCATAGCCGGTAGTCCCAACCCGGCCCCACCTACGGGGTCCCAAGGGCCTCTTCCCCTCCTAGTGGATAGCCCTTCCCCTAGTGCTCCGTTGCCACCCATTTCTGACCCCCACCTGGAGCCATCTCATTCGGAGTCACCTCAACCTGAGCTACCCGTGTTTCTAACGGGAACGCTTTTCATCGCCGAGCCACTCCTTAGCTGACTCAAGAATGGCTTGGTCCCACCTCCCTACCCATCCATGGACCCCACCCTACCATTAGTGTTGGCCAATTCATTCCATACCACCTTCCGGTCTAGTCACCATGCGGATACATTGGGTGGCCTTCTTATAGGATTAGACCGACAGTTGACATTTACACACTTGTTGGCCCCAGGCTTCGACCGACCTATAGGTCATAGCTTCACACATCCATCCTTAGGATCTATCACCTCTGTGTGCACCGTGGGTCATGTCACCACGGAGGTTCTCCTATTTCTTTCCCTTGTCGGCCGAGCCAACCTTCATACCCTTTTGCCCGAAGGAGGAACCATACCTCCTATATGAGATCATCGTCCCCTATACCCTCATTCATGAAGGTGACCATCTACACCTTCAAGATTTCCAAATGTGGGACCGTGACTTGTGGGAGCCCAGTTCGAGGGGTCATATATTCTTTGATCCGTTCGACCCCTTCTCTTGTGGACCTCTTGACCCACCATATTTACTCCACCTTTTCGACGGAGTCCACTATCACACCTCTCCTACTCGGGCCAGCCAACCTCCACATAGCAAAGGGTCTGAACCATCATTTGGGGGTAATAAAGACTTTGGCCCACCTAAACCACCCAAACCTCCCAAACCTCCCACACCCAAGTCCAATAGGAAGACATTGCCAGACTGGTTCATACTTGGGTGTCTAGGAGTCCCCCATGCCACCAACCTCCGGTTACGTAACATGCATGTATGGCACACATTCAGGTGTCCTGGTCCACCCTTGCATGTGTATAGGTCGGACTAACAATAGGTTTGTCTAGGGTCTTGTGTGTCTGTGCATACATCAAGTCGAGTCGGTCTTTGTACGCTCGCGTTGTTAGTCCCTTTTGAGTATGAGACTTGTCGGACTTTGGGATCGGTTCTACTTCATATCGGATCTAGTCACATAAGGGACAAGCGGTGATTCCTAGTGAGTCTTCGAGCCGCCTTCCCTTCTTTTGAGAGTGACCCCACCCCAAAGTGTCCACCTCTAGCCTCTTCCCCAGCAGCGTATGCATATCAGATCTATACAGGATGAGCAGGTGTCGATTACTTGGAGTGGAGCGTACTCTGCGCTTCTAGGTTCGGTGACGCATCCGCCGGAGCTACTCGAGCAGCCGCACCCCTTACTCGACGGGGTCGAGTTCTTCCCACCCAGGGAGAATTGATGGGGACATCATAGCAAGAGCCCTAACATTTTATATTTGTGTCCTTTTGTTTACTTTTATATCTTTGGGAAAGTATGTTTACAATTGCAAGGCTTTATAAACCAATGTGTCATTCCCTAAGGATCTTTGGGTTTATTTGTAAAATATCAGTAGGTCCAGCAAGGGGGCCCTCACTCCTTCCCCATTGGTCCACCTAAGCCTTAGGGTCCCATGTGGGGCTGGTCAAAGGTCCAAGGTGGGCTTCTAGATGCTTGACCATTCAAGGGGACAAGGTGGAAGAAAATTCAAAATTAGACCAAGCAAAGTCCAAGATGCTTCCCCCTTATAATATAGTTTATCCCATGTTGTATTTTTTATTTAATTTAGTCATTTGACCACATGGGGAAGGAAATCCCTTCTCTCCCACGAAATTCCCATCCCCCACCCCTTGCCATTCTTTATATAAGCCTATGTATAGTGTCATTTGATAAATTAATGAAGAATTAAGCATTTTTGCCAAGAGCAAGCCCAAGGGTACCCCTTGTGTCTCTCCTCTCCCCCTTGCAGCAGTGATTGCTGCCCATTCTAGGGTATGAAGCCCTCATCTTGGTGTGACTCCAAGATCTCCAACCTCTGCTGGATGCGACTTCCGGCCGTCGCCTTCCGTTTGTGCCGCCAACGCGTCGCCACCGCCGCTTCGCCAGAGGTCTGTCTCCATCAGGACAGAACCCCGATCCCAAAATTCTAGTTATTTCTCTTGTTGTCAGGTCAAGCCCTAATTTTGAGGGTTTGTTCCGTCCATCTCCCTTAACCTCCAGTTCAAATTTCGTGTCAATTGGACGTCATTTGGTATTTTTCCCACATTTATTGTTATTCCCCCTGTAATATGCCATTCTACAGATCTACGGGATAGAGTCACATTGTTGTATTTTTCCCACCCACTTATAAATTTCCAAAAAAATCAAAAACATTCTCAAGTATTCCTCACGTCCTACCCTGTCTCCCATAATTTTTGTCGCCCCTGGAAAAATCATTTACTTCTCGGTCAAAGGTCAGTCTTAGGAAAAACACAGTCTGCCCTGTGTGTCTTGTTGCATCCCTATGGTTTTGATGATGTCTCACACTATAAATCAATCTACGATCTCTAGATTTATGATGGTTCATCATGTAAGTGTGTACAGTTCATATGATGTTTCATAAGTTCATCTATATACACTCTGCTCAGTTAGAATGAACAAGTAGTGGGTCGACGCATCAGCAAGGGTGGGTCGACGCATCAGAACATTAAGTGTCTGGGTACCAAAGTCTATACACCAGCTTGATCGATTAAGTCTGTACATTGGCATATCATCTTCAAGTCTGTACATCGGGCGCCTTCTAACTGATGTCTATACATTGGCTGCTGTATTCTCATGAAGTCTACACATCCGATAGTGTAAGTCTATACATCACCCAGTGTCATGCTTGCATAGTCTGCACAACGCCTGCTTTACACACTCAAAGTCTACACATTGCATGTCAGCAGGCTCGCACACACTAAAGTTCATACATTGCACAAAGTCTGAACATCGCCTCATGCATTATCTTCAGCAAAGTCTGAACATTACTTCAGAGATAGCTTCAGCCAAGTCTATACATCGACTGGCAGTCTTCATGCTAAGTATATATATTCCTTGAGTCCAAGTCTGTACAGCGTCCGTTGTCAAGAGTTCTTGATGTCTGTACATCAGACTACTTCTTTTGAAGTCTATACATTGGCTCGTTAACTTTTGCAAAGTCTGTACATTAGACTGTGGCAAAGTCTATACATTCGGTTCCTTGGGCAAAGTCTATACATCGCTAAGTCTGCACATTGTCTTCAGCTCAAGCGTTCAAAGCCAAGTCTATACAACGCTAAGTCAATACATCGAAATGTTCTCCAAGTCTATACACTGGACTTTGTTTCACCAAGTCTGTACACTCCACATCTTTTCCTATGCTTGGCCAAGTCCATACACTCATACATTTCCCTACGCTTTCCTGGCCAAGTATATACATCGCTTAGCCTGTACATTGCATTTTGCTCAAACGATCAAAGCTCAAAGTCTGTACAGCGTGAAGTCTATACATTAGCTCAGGGGCTTCAAGTCTATACATTGAACTGCTCTTCAAAGTCTGTACAGAGGCTTCAAATTAACAAGTCTGTACATCGGCTTCATTCGCTCAAGTCCATACATCCACAGTGGTTCATCAAGTCTATACATCCACAGTGGTACTTCCATGTCTATACAATGCTGAAGCCTTCACAAGTCTGTACACTACTTGAGCCTCACCAAGTCTGTACATCGCTTCAAGCGATTCAAGTCTATACAGACTGCCTTCACATTCAGAGTCTGTACATCGGTTCTACAGCCGATCGTCTCATTCAGAACGTTGCAAGTCTGTACAGCCGAGCGTCTCATGCATCGTCTCACTCTGGCAAAGTCTATACACTGGCTCAAGCTTGTCGAAGTCTATACATCACCGTTGGGCATCAAGTCAATACACTGTTCACCGTCTTATTAAGAGTCTTACACTATCAAGTCTGTACATTGCGAACAGTGCATCTCTTCCTCAAAGTCTGAACACTGGCCTCTTGCTTCAAGTCTATACATTGGGTTGTTCGACCACAACTCTATACATTCGGTTGTTATAACTTGAGTCTTCAGTGCTCATAGCACACTGGTTCCAAGTCTGTACACTGGTTAGGCTTCGTGAAGTGTATACAGTGGCTGAAGCTTTGTAAAGTTTACACACTTGGTTAACTATTGTTTCAAGTCTATACACTCTCTCACATTGTACACACTTACTCAGGTGCTGTTTCTGAAGTATATACACTTGTGTTAATAGCCTGAACTAACTAAGTATATACATTCCTTCTGTCTTTGTCTGTAGGCGATTCAGGCTGATGATTGGGCACGTGAACCGAGATTGACACCTGGCACGTGATCCAAGAAACCAGGAACATGACACGTGGATGGCAACCTAGTCAGGATGCTGCCATGTGGTCGAAATTCAAATGATCTGGCAAAAATTTCATGGGCGGGAACCTGGCAGCCACACACCTAATATCTGCTATAAATATGGAGCTTCGTCCTTCAGTAGAAGCTTGATCGTGAAAAGAAAAAAGCAGAAGGCATTTTTGTGTGAGGCTGCACGATCCAGAAAGGAGAAAGAGCAGAGAGTCCCATATTGTCCAGATCCGAGAGGATTATGTTCGAGAGAGAGAGAGCAGTGTCTGTGGTTTGATGAATTGCTTCCTTTGAAGCTACATTTGTATTGGTTTCAGAACCGACTGCTTCTTCGTTGGTATTTGTTTCTATTTCATTTCCTTTTATTTTATTCATTCTTCTGATTCGAATTGGTTCCCCTCCGGTGTGTGGAGGAAGGGAGTGTTACTCCGGTTTCCCTCTGGGTTGCAGAGGAAGAGAGATCGGTGATCTCTGGTGTTGCTAGTGACAGGTTGTCATTAGTAGGTTCCCTCCGGTGTGTGGAGGAAGGGAGAGGTGTCTCCGGTTCTGTTCTAGCTGGTAGCTAGAATAGGTTTCAAGTTCTGTGGGTAGCAGAGCTTGGTTGAGGGATTTGTTTCCCTTGGTTGTTCAAGCTGTGTGGCAGCATGTTGTTCGCATACTGAGTCTGCAGTGTTCTAGCATTGTCTAGTGGAATCCTCATTCTAGTTGGAGTGAGGGGTGGATGTAGATTGCGGACTGCAATCGAACCACCTAAAAACCGAGTGCCTCTTCTGTGGTTTGCTGTTATTATCTACGCTCTCCATCTGCTTGTCTCTTTTCTTCCATGTGATCAGCTCTTCATTCTCATTTACTTATACTGTTTTGTTTGGTGACTGCATTTGCATTTTTCTGTGTGCGGGTTCAGGAGGGGCGTAAGCAGTAGAATTAATTTTCTGCCTAAGTTTTTACAAATTGGGAGTGATCTATTCATCCCCCCCTTCTATATCACTCTTACTGCGCTAACATGTCTGTCAGTCCGGATCAGAAAACAAAATAGTGTTATAGTCATTCTCATCTTCAATCCGTTCGGTGGATGGAGCTGTGAAACATTTATGTTGTAGATCTGGGAGTCCTCTTTCCAACGCCACTAGTCTCGCCTCAATCGGATTCCGGATCTGAGAGAATTAATTATTATCCCCAAGGCATGCAAATATGTTCCCTATGCAGGTCCGAAATATCAGTCCGGGAGAAATTCAGAATAAATACCAAAGGTCAACTTTAGCGACCGCCCCTTCAGGGAGTCATTCAAGGACGTCATGCCATCGCCCCAGCCAAGCGACGTCTCCAGAAGATCTCAGGAAGACGACGTTCCTTTGGAAACCGCACCTTGCTATCCAGCGAGTCAGAACCGAGTTGGCGCAGTACCGTGTCGGTGCAGGACCGAGTCGGACCAGCAGGCCGAGTTCTCCCTGAACGCACCTCCGGATTGCTGCCCGTCAACCTACGGTCTATCCTCCCGGGCCCCATTTGTAGCCCGTTACCTCCCTGCGTGGAGTGGGCAGTAGAAATCATTTCTATAATTATTGTGATAATTGATGGGATCTAGGAATGGTGCGTGTAGGATTCAAAGGGGGGGTGAATGAATCCCTCTATCAATAAAAACTTTGACCAACTGAAAGCCAATTTATCCAAATGCAAAGGGCTGATTAAATTAGATCAAGACTCGAATAACTGATGTGCACCAGTAAATTTTTAAAGCCAAGCTAAACTACTCGAGCCTAGTCATGCATCTATCGATTCATAAAAGACAAGCAAGCCACACAGAGCACAAGGAGACTTTAGATGGTTCAGTCTGCTGCCTGCAGACCTACGTCCATCCCTCACTCAAATCTGAGTGAGGCTTCCTGCTGCCTTACAGCTTAAAAACGCTGCGCAACACAGCTTGCGTCCGTTGAGCCTCACAGCTTGCATACAAACTGCTGAGCAACACAACTTGCTATCCAGAGGATCCTTCCTCTGACTGCTGAGGATTACAGCTTGACCTCTGCTGCCACACAGCTTGAACAGATGAGTAAGATATAGAAAAGAAAACGATAGAAAATAGTTACTGAAGGCTGACAATGAAATCCGATGAAATGGCTCATGCAGGAGCAGACTGGTCTGGATTTGATCCAAGTACCAGTGTGTTGGCCCAGACTGGAAGGCGGACAAGAAGGGGGGTTGAATTGTCCGCTTGACCTTGATGGCGGATTTAACAAATTCTCTTTACTGAACATAGTGGAATTAAATATCAACTACTTGATTAGCCTAAACACATATGAGATTTAACAGGTTCTCTCAATCTTTCCGATCTCACTCGTAATAACAATGCAAATGTTAGAGAAAATTATGCCTAGTACGAATAACAGAAGTAGCAGTGTGCAGTGGTGTAGTGAGTAAAAATCTATTAAACTAACCTGTGAAGCGAGATAGAAGAAAGGGACAAACACACAGGCAATCACAAAGGACACGGAGATTTTTAGGTGGTTCGGGACCACAAGGGCTCCCTACGTCCACCCCTCACCCAACCGGGTGAGGCTTCACTACACGCTACTTTCGTAGCAACACGGGGACGAACCCCAACCACACACACACACGCTGCTTCCGCAGCAATATCCACACACGGGGAAAATCCCCCAACAAGCTGCCACTACAGCACACACACCCACACACAAAATTGGGGAACTCGCCCCGAACACTGAAAACCACACGGAGTCGCAGCTCCGTCAACACACAACAATCCACAGGGAAACTTTCCCACAATAATGCCCAGCACACGGAGATGCAGCTCCGCCCACACACTATGACTTTCCAAGTTTGATAAAATGAAAGAATATACAATGAACACCCAAACTATTTATCTATGCTCAGCTAAAAGGATAGAAACCCTTGTAAATCAAAGATAGATGACTCAAATGGATGCAAACAAGATGCAACAATGAATCCCCATGAGTAGAGAGAGGTTTAAGAAGATCTTCTCTAAGCCCCAAGTCGGAGGGTAGCCGGATTCCAACGTTGAGAGTGTCCTCTTGATCCCCTTGATGATCCACTTCTTTTCTTCTACTTCCATGAGCTCCAAATGTCGAGGGGTGTAGATCGAATCTAGGGTTGAAGCTTCCTTGAGCTCTCTTCTTTCTCTCCTACAACAAATAGAACAAGGTTAGCCAAAGGAGATTGTTAAAACCCCAAATTCGTATGTTATATATACAAGAGGGATGAGTTGTGCAAAAGACCACAATACCCTTGCAAAACCCTAGCAAAACCACTCTAATATGTTCATTACTAACACAAGGGCAAGTGTGTAAATTTTCAGCCCATTTGGATGTGATTTGGTCGGGTTACGGTGACTTACGGAAATCCCGCACGGTGCTGCGAACAGGGGGGGCTCGACCCACTTTGGAGGGGGGTCGACCCACCTGCCAGACATAATGTTATCTGGCAGGTTTTGTCACAGGGGGGTCGACCCACTTCTGAAGGGGGGTCAACCCACTTTCAGCCAGAGTGCTGAAAGTGCCCTGTTCTGCCCAGGGGACGACCCATCCAGTGTGGGGGGTCGACCCAATCAACTCCAAACATCAAAAAGTGATTCCAAAAGGTCATATAAAGTTCTAAACATGCAACCCAATGAATTCAACCATTCAACATGAAATTAAATGATCAAAAGCAAGTTAAATAAACTAGTTTGCATGTAACTAAAACATCATGATGAATTTGCAAGAGAATTCATTCTAAACCCGAATGAAATCAATTTGTGTCCAACCAACAATCATTCCTCCTCATTCAACATGTAAAATAAATGAATATGCATTGAAAACAAGATGATAGTATTTTTAGATCTCGTTCAACAAATGTGAGCATTAAACACACCATTTTTACAATGAGAGCAAACTTCCCACTTGAAGTGCAGTCAATATAAGTCCAGTGCATGAAAAGGGGATTTTGACCCCAATCAAAACACTATGAATATGATCCACCTGAAGGCTCCAAAAACTCATGCACAACACGCATGAGTCAATATGTAAAAACTCATGCACAACATGCATGAGTCAACATGAGTTATAAAGGTAGTTCAAATCAAACAAAAAGATATCTCCATGAAATCAATCCAAATCTTTTGTCAAAGCTTGAAGCAACAAATCATACATGTTTTCAACAAATGCATGCATTAAACGAACTTGTTTACACAAAATTTAGAGAAAGCATGTTCATCTAGAAGCCACTTCAAAAACCTCAGTTAAAACATGGGAAAATAAATGTTTAGATGTTACCAAAGTCCCATGATGATCAACCATGATATTTTAACCTGAAACAATGAATAAACACATGGTTAGATCGAGATCAAAATATTTGAGTCATGCATTAGTATAATGAGCTAGTTTTACGACCAAAACCCAAATGACATGAAATATGAAAATGACAGCATAAGCATGAGGCACATAAATGCTTTGAACATATTTTCATCTTTAACACCTCCTCAAGACATGCATAAAGAACTTTGAAAACATTAACTCCTCAAAAGAAACTTGACTCAATTAAGAGAATAAGCAATGAATCATTTCCAATCTAAGCATAATCAAACCCAGTTTGAACTTAACTCATTCTCAAGAGGAGTATACATGTTTGAACCATGGTAAAGTCATATGAAACACATGTGAAAAATCTACTTAGGAACATGATTTCCTCATCCAATTATCAAATGCAATATGCTATCTATCAAGCACCATAAGAATGTCTTTCACTCAAAGACCATTGTATTTGCTATGCATGAAACTTATTCAAAACCAAATACATCAATATCCATGAGAGGCATGTAAAACAGAAATCAGTTGTGGATAGCAAGAAGCTTGTCCATCAGCCATTTGACTCCCAAAATGATATTCATCATTTGATTCCAATCCTGCAAAGCAAAAGATCATCGTGTTAGTTTGTTTGAGTTGTTTGTCATCGAAATGCCATTAAGCATAAAACACACAATATATTAGAATCATCAAAACCATTGTCAAAGACAACGAGGGGACACACAGAACCCAACAATCTCCCCCTTTTTGATGATGACAATATATTGTGACCATTTAAAGTTCTCTCCCCCTTTGTCATTAGCAAAAAAATGGGGGACTCAAGGGTAAATATGAATTAAAAAAATGAGCACACGAACCCAGCAATTAACTTCCCATGAAGGGAAGAGTATGAACTATGAACCACACAAAGGTTTGGAATTTGACATACAATCAACAGGTATGTGAATTCAATGCAAAATGGTCAATTTTTTGAATTTTTCATTATATGTAACACTAATTATTCACAAGTGTGTGATTTAACTAACCTTTATGGAAAAATGAAACCTAGCTATGCACACAGTGTAAAGTGCCAAAAAGCACATTATACTCCCCCAATTGTTAAGAACAAAGGTCAACAGACAATGGAATTATGTAACCTAAAGATGCATCTATGCAAACTTAAATGTGAAATGAAGTATGCAAGCAAGCAAACAAGCAAGCATGCATTGGAGTTAAGCACACATACAGTACTATAGCTCCCCCTTAATGGGGTAAGGGGATAGCAAAAGAACAGTTCATTCAAAATCAAAATGTGAGATATGAACCATAATCAAAAAAGGTAGTGCATTCATATATGCAAGGTACTACATAAGCCATGATAAGAACAAATTCAAGATATACAATCATCACAAAAATACCCAATTGAAATTTATGTAAATGAGCAATGAACTTCAAGTTTATATGGATATTTGCAGAGTTTCTAGAAAACACTAGAGGGTTCTTTCCTTCCTACACTTCCATTTTGATCCTCGACTATTGGTAGCTTCGCTCAACCCCTTTTTGTTTTTCTTTTATTGGATTTCACTGTTCGGCGCGAGTCACCTCATGTGTCTCAATGGGGTTTCTCGGCTTACTAGGATTCATCACAAAATGTGGATTTTGTTTCACCTTTCGACGCGAGTTTTCTCATTTATTTCAGTGGGGATTCCCGGCTACTCAGTTAGACATACCACTTATTTAAGCATGCGGGGTAGGCAGCTTTTTCCTCACGATTCTCTCAATTTTCATGTAGAAATTTATTTCCCATGAAGTGTTAAAAAGAATTTCTGAAATCCTTATCAATCAAAGTCATATGCATCATTTTGGAATAATGTATGGGTAATTGCTTTGGATGTAGAAAATGAATTTACCTATACACAGTTATGACTTCCCCTAAATGTATGCACAGTTGAAATGAATCATCCTCCTTTGTATATGTCACAATTCACACATGATCAAAATCACTGCATTTTGTATAGCAAGGAGGTGAGGTCTTAGAAGATTTGCAAGGAATTGTGTTCTAAAATTATATACATGCATTCAAGCAAGGATATAGCAAACTATTCAAACCATGTGATTTTCGGTACGCGGCGGGGAACATAGGTTCGAAGACCACCATCACGCATAGTGAAAGCTTCCTGCTAGACATAATCCAACCTTCCACAAACACTATTTTATATACCGAAAAATCATAGCAATCAAGCACACAATATGAGGAATATGCAAATGTATGCAAGCAAGTGCAAATGTATGCAAGTGAGGATGTATATGATATGTGCAGCATGTTTTATGCAACTTAAGCATGTGATCTATGTATGCACAAGTGAGTGATTATTTACAAAAAGTAAGTAAGAGTTTGAAAACTCTATGCACAATGAGAAGCATTCAAACCAAATTTTATTTACAAGAGTTGATTATAAGTGTGAAAATAATTTATGAGAAGAGTAAAGCATTTGAAGACAGAATTTATTCACATGGAGTGAAAACAGAAGTGATCAAGTCATTCTGACATGGAACTCAAAAATTCTCAAGATTTCCAAAAGATACCATAACCAGTGAACTAAGTTGGAAGCATTTTTTCTCGAAACATAAATTTTACCTTTTTCAGATTTTTTCAAAGAGAACCATGTGAGACAAAAATTTCAAAACAAATCATTTTCTTCCTCACCTTGAGATCCCAATGTTTATTAATTTTTTCGACCTCAAGGTACCCCTGTAAAATAGATTCTCAAGTTGGATGTTTGGGTACCCAAACCATCTTGGGTCCCGAGGGGTTAGTCCTAACATGAACAGATGGATTCTTGTATCTCCTAGCAAACCAATCATCATCATTTCTCATGGTGGAACAATCATCCATTGAATGACCATTCTTACCACAATAATAGCAATTGGAAGATTTTCCTTTCAAAAACCAATTGTCATCATTTTTCATTACATGACAATCATTCATCACATGTCTATTTTGACCACAGTAATGACAGGAAAAATTCTTTCTGAGAGACCATTCATCATCATTTTTCTTAATGAAGCAATTTTCAAAAACATGTCCATGCAATCCACAGTAATAGCAATGAGCATTGAAGGTTTTCTTCATTGATTTATCAAGATTGTTAGGCTTATCAACAATTTTCAATTGTGACTTCAATGCTTCATTATCATCAAATTCCATCAAGGAACAATCATACATGTCATGTCCATATTGTCCACAATAATAGCATGAAATATTTCTTCTTTTTCTTGAAGCATGATTGTGTTTATTATATGAGGGTTCTGCATGCATACAAGAACAATCAACATCCTTTTTCTGTTTTTCATTTTGCTTATCACACAACAACATGGATTCATTCAAATTTTTGATCTCTTCTTCCAATGTTAAAATGTGCATTTCAAGATCAGCAATCTCTTTTTCACATGAGGTGACTTTTTCATTCAAAATGACATTGATAGTTTTATGACTTTCAATGTCTTGTTCCATAGCATGAGCATTTTCAAAGTCATCAGCAACAACTACACTTTTTCCTTTTTCAAGATTTTTCAATCTACTCTCAAGTAATGAAATTTGAATCAACAAAGCACTATTTTTATTTTGGAATTTTTCAAATGAATTTTTGTTCATATAAGTGTGTTCAAGTTCATTCATTTGAAAATTCGCATTTTCACCAACCATTCTACCAATGGTTTCATTGTTTTCAAATTTGTCATTCAAATTCTTGAAATTTTCTATTTCCTTTCTAAGTTCTTTCAACTTTTCAGAGTTGTCAGCATTCAAGGTAGCTTTTCCTTTTTCCAAAAGAAGCACTTTTTCAGACAAAGAGTTGTTTAATATTTTCAGCTTCTCATTATCTTTCTCAATGAGTTGAAATTCTAAAATTTTATCTTGTAAAGATTTATTTTCAGATTTCAGATTTACAATCAATTCTTTGAGTTCTTTTTCAACAAGCATGTGAGATTCAATTGATTTTTCAAATTCAATGCATTTTTCACAAATAAGATCATTAACATGAATGTTTTCCATTTTCTTTCTCAATTTTCTATTTTCAGATTTTATTGTTTTATGTCTTTCAAGCAACTCATCATAGGCATCCATTAATTCTTCAAAACTTAATTCATCATCAGAATTTGAGTCAGAAGATACCTCCTTGGATTCTAAACCTGAATGATCATCTTCACTATTTGCCATCATGCAAGCATCTTCTAGCCCTCCTTCATGAAGCTTGATCAGTTGATCCATGATTTCTTTGATCGAGCTACAATCAAGAACAAACGGAAATTTGTTAGAGTCAATTGCAGCTTTAAGAGAATTCAAAACAAAAAGATTATCAGAGTTCATTTTCCTATGTTCATCAGTCCACCTTAGTTCATTTTTGGGTAAGACATGTGGACCATGAGAGATTAATTTTATGAGTTTCGGATCAATCCCAGAAATCCAAACACATAATTTTCCAAGCCATGATGTAAAATCAAAACCATCAAAGACAGGAACTGAATTTAGACTAGCCATCATAAAGAGATCTTTTCTCCTAGACCGTGAGGTCCGCTGAATAAAAATCAGAGACTGGGCTCTGATACCAATTGTTGGCCCAGACTGGATGGCGGATAAGAAGGGGGGTTGAATTGTCCCCTTGACCTTGATGGCGGATTTAAAAAATTCTCTTTACTGAACACAGTGGAATTAAATATCAACTACTTGATTAGCCTAAACACATATGAGATTTAACAGGTTCTCTCAATCTTTCCGATCTCACTCGTAATAACAATGCAAATGTTAGAGAAAATTATGCCTAGTACGAATAACAGAAGTAGCAGTGTGCAGTGGTGTAGTGAGTAAAAATCTATTAAACTAACCTGTGAAGCGAGATAGAAGAAAGGGACAAACACACAGGCAATCACAAAGGACACGGAGATTTTTAGGTGGTTCGGGACCACAAGGGCTCCCTACGTCCACCCCTCACCCAACCGGGTGAGGCTTCACTACACGCTACTTTCGTAGCAACACGGGGACAAACCCCAACCACACACACACACGCTGCTTCCGCAGCAATATCCACACACAGGCAAAATCCCCCAACAAGCTGCCACTACAGCACACACACCCACACACAAAATCGGGGAACTCACCCCGGACACTGAAAACCACACGGAGTCGCAGCTCCGTCAACACACAACAATCCACAGGGAAACTTTCCCACAATAATGCCCAGCACACAGAGACGCAGCTCCGCCCACACACTATGACTTTCCGAGTTTGATAAAATGAAAGAATATACAATGAACACCCAAACTATTTATCTATGCTCAGCTAAAAGGATAGAAACCCTTGTAAATCAAAGATAGATGACTCAAATGGATGCAAACAAGATGCAACAATGAATCCCCATGAGTAGAGAGAGGTTTAAGAAGATCTTCTCTAAGCCCCAAGTCGGAGGGTAGCCGGATTCCAACGTTGAGAGTGTCCTCTTGATCCCCTTGATGATCTGCTCCTTTTCTTCTTCTTCCACGAGCTCCAAATGTCGAGGGATGTAGATCGAATCTAGCGTTGAAGCTTCCTTGAGCTCTCTTCTTTCTCTCCTACAACAAATAGAACAAGGTTAGCCAAAGGAGATTGTTAAAACTCCAAATTCGTATGTTATATATACAAGAGGGATGAGTTGTGCAAAAGACCACAATACCCTTGCAAAACCCTAGCAAAACCACCCTAATATGTTCATTACTAACCCAAGGGCAAGTGTGTAAATTTGCAGCCCATTTGGATGTGATTTGGTCGGGTTACGGTGACTTACGGAAATCCCGCACGGTGCTGCGAACAGGGGGGGGTCGACCCACTTTGGAGGGGGGTCGACCCACCTGCCAGACAGAATGCTGTCTGGCAGGTTTTGTCACAGGGGGGTCGACCCACTTTCAGCCAGAGTGCTGAAAGTGCCCTGTTCTGCCCAAGGGACGACCCATCCAGTGTGGGGGGTCGACCCAATCAACTCCAAACATCAAAAAGTGATTCCAAAAGGTCATATAAAGTTCTAAACATGCAACCCAATGAATTCAACCATTCAACATGAAATTAAATGATCAAAAGCAAGTTAAATAAACTAGTTTGCATGTAACTAAAACATCATGATGAATTTGCAAGAGAATTCATTCTAAACCCGAATGAAATCAATTTGTGTCCAACCAACAATCATTCCTCCTCATTCAACATGTAAAATAAATGAATATGCATTGAAAACAAGATGTTAGCATTTTTAGATCTCGTTCAACAAATGTGAGCATTAAACACACCATTTTTACAATGAGAGTAAACTTCCCACTTGAAGTGCAGTCAATATAAGTCCAGTGCATGAAAAGGGGATTTTGACCCCAATCAAAACACTATGAATATGATCCACCTGAAGGCTCCAAAAACTCATGCACAACACGCATGAGTCAATATGTAAAAACTCATGCACACCACGCATGAGTCAACATGAGTTATAAAGGTAGTTCAAATCAAACAAAAAGATATCTCCATGAAATCAATCCAAATCTTTTGCCAAAGCTTGAAGCAACAAATCATACATGTTTTCAACAAATGCATGCATCAAACGAACTTGTTTACACAAGATTTAGAGAAAGCATGTTCATCTAGAAGCCACTTCAAAAACCTCAGTTAAAACATGGGAAAATAAATGTTTAGATGTTACCAAAGTCCCATGATGATCAACCATGATATTTTAACCTGAAACAATGAATAAACACATGGTTAGATCGAGATCAAAATATTTGAGTCATGCATTAGTATAATGAGCTAGTTTTGCGACCAAAACCCAAATGACATGAAATATGAAAATGACAGCATAAGCATGAGGCACATAAATGCTTTGAACACATTTTCATCTTTAACACCTCCTCAAGACATGCATAAAGAACTTTGAAAATATTAACTCCTCAAAAGCAACTTGACTCAATTAAGAGAATAAGCAATGAATCATTTCCAATCTAAGCATAATCAAACCCAGTTTGAACTTAACTCATTCTCAAGAGGAGTATACATGTTTGAACCATGGTAAAGTCATATGAAACACATGTGAAAAATCTACTTAGGAACATGATTTCCTCATCCAATTATCAAATGCAATATGCTATCTATGAAGCGCCATAAGAATGTCTTTCACTCAAAGACCATTGTATTTGCTATGCATGAAACTTATTCAAACCAAATACATCAATATCCATGAGAGGCATGTAAAACAGAAATCAGTTGTGGATAGCAAGAAGCTTGTCCATCAGCCATTTGACTCCCAAAATGATATTCATCATTTGATTCCAATCCTGCAAAGTAAAAGATCATCGTGTTAGTTTGTTTGAGTTGTTTGTCATCGAAATGCCATTAAGCATAAAACACACAATATATTAGAATCATCAAAACCATTGTCAAAGACAACGAGGGGACACACAGAACCCAACACAGTAGGCAGACTTCCAGATATTCTTTTCACGATCTCCCTCCTTCTCTACCTCTTTTTCTTCTCCCACAAGCTCTCTCTTAATTTCTTCTTCTTTTCAGGATTGGGCTCGCTGCTAATCTTTTTACCTTCTCTCTGCAACCTCGTATTCTCTCAGTTCTCTCTTAATTGTTCATTCACACACCCTCTTCTTCTCTGGACTTCAGAAAGGATTTATATATATATATATATATCTTCTGTTACTGAATCCCGTGCTCACACCCTGGGCGTGTGGAGGGTGAACTCCCGCCCAAACGGCTTCCAGAAGGCTCTCAGCCACGTGTCACCATCTATGCGTTGTAGCCTTCTACGTGGCACTCTTTCAGAGGTCGATCTGCCTTGGATCACGTGCCCCTCCTCAGAGAGAAACTCTGTCAGAAAACGTAAGGCACTTAGTCAAGCACTTAGCACAGTTTGCACCGGGGTAATGAGAGAGTAAACATAGCATGCACTGAGTTGATAAAACCAGACGTGGGAAATGTATTGACTTACAAATATGCATGACACCATATTGACTTACAAATCTTAGTGACCACCCGTGTAGCTGATGTGCACGGACATGAATCCTAGAGGTACAAGAAGAAGACTATGCACCGAGTCAAAGAAAAAAAGAACCAAAGATATGCAATGACTCTAGAGATGTCTAGGGCGAACAGTGCACTGACTCTTAAAAAAAATTGTGTAACACAGTAGATGCACCGAGTTGGATTTGCGGTCCAGACATGAGTTGCACCGAGATGATGGAGAAGAGTATACGGACAAAAGAAAATGCAAGATAGAACTTGCACCGAGATGGTGGAGAAGAAAGCACCAACACTATATGACTTAGACTAAATAGTGCGTACTGTGCGAGTATTGCACGGACTTAAAGACTTGCACCGACCTTGAAAGGTGAGATGCAAAGACAAAGAATGCACGAGCCTAAATGCGCATGCTGCATTGAAATACACTGACCCCTTATGTGTATGAGACAAGTAATGCACCAAGATGAAAACGGAACGACAATGTTTGTGTGTGAACATAGACTTGCACCGAGGCAAGCACTTACACGTGAAATGCAGAACTAAGCTAGACTAGCACCGAGCTAGATCTCTAGCACGACAACACATGCAATGACTATGATTTCTTTTATGAGATAACATGTAGCAAGTGAACCACACAAAACAAATAGAGTCAAAGAATTCTAAGCACTTTAATCTAAACATGATTCATAGAAAGTCATTATCAAAACTAGGGTTCCAACAGTCTCCCCCTTTTTGATTATGACAACTATGAGTCATGTATGATTAAACCATGACAATATCCAGAACTCAGCATTCAAACAACTGTGTAAATGTGGAAGATGCAAATATGCAACATGTAAGAGTAATGCTTCTGTGAGTATTAAGAAAACAAACATTAGTGTTTGAATGTACATCTCTTTACACACAAAAAAAACATTAGAAGCAGCACATTTTCCTTCTTGACAGCTCATCATTCCACTTGACAATATCTTTGCAGAGTTTCTTGCAGAGTTTCTTTGCAGCATATACCCAGCAGAATCCATGAGGTCTTCTTCATACATGAGATTCTCTTCTCCCCCTTTGTCATTATGAAAAATGGGGAATTTGGAGAGATTAGTGACCTCGGTAGCTCCCCCTGTCTCTTGCAGAATATGATGTGTTCATTAAAGAAGTACGAAGATCTCTAATTGAGTCTGCCAGTCTATCAACTTTCTGATGCACAGTGTTCCCCAGCCTTTCCACTAGAGAGGTAACTGACTCTCGTTTGTTGAGAGCTTGTTTAACTGTCTCTGACAATGTTTCCAAATTAGACTCAATAGCTTCAAACTTTGTGATGATTTCTGGCTGAGTGGTTGCTATCTTGGTTAATGTGCTCTTTAATAGTTCAAACTCAATTTTCAGATCAAAGGTGTGGTCAAGAATTTTGCCCATATTGGTGAATATGGAGACTTGGGTATCTTGAAGTTTACTGACCATGTCACCTATTCGTGTGCTGATACCCATAAGAGATTCTAAAATTTCTCTTACAGTTTCATCTGTCTTTCGCTTAGCAGTTAAAAATTCTATCCCTTGGCATTTCACAACTTTTTTCAAATGTTTCATTCGGCTCTCTATTATGTCTATTTGAATAGTCTGGAACAGGAACTATTTGTTCATCAAGTCATTCTGATCTCGAACAATCTCTGTCAGCTTAGATAACATCTGAGCAAGATTGGGTTCAGTATTTGTTCCATGTGTACTAGAAGTAGAGGCACTGGAATCTGGCAGCTCAGTGAAGTATTCATGATGCTATTCAGGGAGTGGAGGAGGTGGTATGCCAAGACTAATTAGTTCTCCATGGTATGGACCATACTCAGGAGCCTGAGAGAAAGACATCTTGGGATACATCCTATGGTGAGGGGCAGGTCCCATGACATAGTCTTGTGATACTTCTTCAGTTGCCCTTGGAGCTAAACCAGTTGGTTGCTCATGTTGAGCTTCTTCAGTAGGTGGTTGAGCTCCTTGTTGATCATTTTCTTGTTCATTGACTACAGAATCGACAGTTCCTTCATAAATTAATTCAGCAGCTTCTTTCATAACCTCGTCGACCAATTTAGCTATTTCCTCTTCCTCTACAATGATTTCCTCTTCTCTGTCATTAGGTAGTTCTTCTGTTAGAGCCTCTTCCTGCGCTAGCTCTGCTTGATTAGTAACTAGTCTTTCCTGTTATTGCTGTCCAAAAGCATCAAATATCTCATGAATATTGTGGTCTAATTCCTGAATGATGTACGCATCCTGAACATTCTGTTCAACTATTTCATGAATTTGAGGTGCCTCAGTTGCTGTAGCTGTAGTTGGGTCCAGTTGAAGTTCTTGCTCATCAGAACCTTCAGTTTCTTGAACTTGAGCTGGTGGTTGATCCTTCTTCTGACGAATTGGTTCCATGGGTGAGTGAGTTGATTGACTCTTACTTTGAATCGACTCAAGAATGAGAGTTTCTTTGAATGAGGCTTGTGTGGGTTGTACAGACACTGACTCATCCTGGGTTTCTGTATCCTTTTCCAATGGAGTATCCTTTGTAGAAGGAGTACTCATTCATTTGGTTCCTTTCTTTTTCATGAATGTATTAATGAAACCCATGTTATAAATGTTTATCCTGGGGATTGTTGACACAACTTCACCATCCAATGAGATGTTTTCCTCTTTGAAAAATGTAGTCAACTGAGCAGCATAAGGAAAATATCTTCTTGACTCTTTACACGTTCCCATAATCTGAATCATTACGTGCGGCAAACAGATTCTAATTTTCTTTAGCAAGCAGTAGAGAATGAACCGCTGAGAATCTGTCAGTCTACCCCTTCCTCCTAATTGTGGAGTAATCATGGAGGTGAGGATGTGATGGAGTAGTCTCTTGGGTGCAGAAAGTTTGTTGGTGTTATAATAACCGAGCTTAGTCTGCCGCTTGTCATGAATATTTCTAGGCAGGTCAGTGATGAGGGAAAACGCATCATATAGGTTAAAAGTAAACCCTCCTTCGACCTCTCCATCTACAGGGACTCTTAGAATCCTATGAAGAGACTGCTCAAATAGCTCTATCACTTTTCCTTTGACCAGAGAGAAGATTACGATTCTGCTACCAGATTAGGGCAATACACCCTATGCAAGCTTAAGAAATCTTTCCATTGCTGGAATTCAAACAGCTCAAGTACCTCAGGGAACTCGGAAGCCATCTCTTGATCATCAAAATCAATATACCGAGGGCGTATAATCTTCCTAGCTTCCAACACTAGTATAGGTTTCTCTGTAGACATTGTAAACGTATCTCCCTTCCTCATGGTAGAAGTTGCTTTCTTTTGTCTTTTCGTCCCTTGAAGTTGTCCTGCGGCCACCATGAACATAGCATCTTATGGGTTCGGCTACTTCACTGACTTCCTCTTCCCTTTGCTCATAACTAACAAAGTAGACATGGCGGCAGCAGGGATGGAGGAGAGACGAAACGTGGAGACAGAGAAAGTGCATTGGGAGGAGAGACGGGTTGGAGAAGCGAAGGGTTGCAGGTTGTGCACGCGCAAAGGAGACACGGAGCAGGAGGACGCTTCAGCTTTGAAAGAAAAGGAAAAATGGTAAAGTAGATAGGGTTTCGTATATAGAGGAATATTACCAACTTTACCAATATTCAGTAGACAATACCCAAAATACCCTTTCCTTAAAAATAAGGTGCCTTTCTTCGTAGAGAAGCAATTTATGGAATATGAGATTATATCTCACAGAGTAATTCTTCACAAGACATCTTATGAATTGAAGTCAATGAAGGTAAAACAGTTTATTCAGGGAAACAACTCAGTCATTAAAGTCATTAATCTTACCGATCCTTTTCGTTAGCCAAAATCTGATTGAAGAACCTAGTTTTATATTTTTCTTAAGTCTTTAGAGATTAACTGAAAGAACCCTTGGGTCAACCATATATACATATATATCATTACTCCTTTTTCCCTCCGTTTTTTTTAATATGAAAAACTTCTGATGAGTATTCCAGTATAACTGCACCTTTTTTACATAAGGACACATGTCTATCAAACACCAGAATCCCTGGTTACTCAGTGCAATTTACTTTCGTACTTCATATGTTGAACAGAGTTAGCATTAATTATCATGACATAACCTCTGAATTTCTTTGAAACAGATGGTCAGTTTCTCAAATGTCATGTCATTGCTCTGCCAAAATTTCTTTCATCATTTTATATCATGGCGTATTCCCAGTTCTTTTATCAGGAAAAATCTCTTTATCAAAACGTAACAAACATATAAACCTTAGGTTTCCAACAGATTGGCTGATTACTAAAGATTTTCAGATATCAGACCTTCTACAGAGAAGCTTCCAATTTGGACTATTTCAAAATCAATGAGAAATCACTCATTGTTATTTGTGAGAACTGTTCGGATAAGATTTAATGTGCATACACTGTAAGTTATATCTCAATTTAGATCAGCAAGATGTTTTTTAGTTCAGAGTGATCTGGGCATTTAATTATTGAAGAGGGTAAATGTGACAGTATTTATCTATATACTACTCCCCCTGACTTGAACAACCAGAAACATTTAGAAGACAGAGAATGATAGGAGAGATAGACCAATGACAAGGTAAGGAGGATGAATGCCATACGTGAGCAGGGTAAGATCATTTCCAAAGAGCACAGCGTGAATGGCCATCAACCCACCAGCACTTCTCTCAGTAAATAAATCATCATCCAGCCTTCAGACAGTCTTCTCAAACAAACTTCAGCTTACACCAGTGACAGAACTGGCAACAGTATTTCCAAATTCATCAGACACCACAAAATGACTCTTACTAGAGTAAAGCACAGCCTCTCAAGATTTTAAACATTCACACGGTAGCATCTAGCTCACTAAACCAATACCAGTGACACTCCACAAAAAGAGTTATCAGCTCACAACAGACCAGATACTTAAACCTCACCAGCAAAAGAGATACCAAATCTCATGTTCTCCTTTTCATACGGGTATACCTCTAATGACCAGCTGCCTTAGATAGACTAAGCATCCCCTTTCAGTGAGCAGAGATTTCCATCAAACATTATTGTTTTTGTTTCTCTTAAAGTTCACATAAGTGTATCAACAAAATATGCATTCTGCAGGAAGTTTGCATGGATTTCATTCTCAATATATATTACTCATAAGAGAATATCATCAATCATCAGAATTGTTTCAATTAATCATGCAGCATTCCACAGAGATTATTATGCAAACAAAAAATTTAACAAGGAAACTAAAGGGTGGAATTTGACTGACCTTAGTCCTCTAAATTTATTTAGCTCCCTTTTTTTATTTTATCTTCAGGAGCACACTTGCAGCCAAAGAGTTATTTGAAAGTCCTTAGACTCCAAGGATTCTTGGGTCCAGTTGGATGAATAGCACCCCACATTGATGGTTTCCAGAATTTCCAGGAACAATTAAAAGCAGTATGACCTAATCTGCCACACTTATTGAAAATGGGAGGATTATGTATGAATACAGGATTCTGAATTCTCCTATATGCAACATGGTTCGTGTGAGCATGATATATTTTTCTGCTTCTTAAAAACCAGCATTCAGATTTAACATGCCCAAATCTTCAACAGTTAAGGCAACTAACACTCTGATTTTGAAATTTCTTCACATGTTTCTTTGCATAACCACTTCTGTAGTTTTGATCTTCCAGTTTCTTTAAATAACAATTATGCAGGTAATGACCCTTTTTGCCACAGTAATAACATGCGTCGGAGATAACTCTATCAGGCATTTTCATAAACTTATTTCGTACTGTGTGGGTATGCTTGCATACATTTAACTCATCATTTTCTAATACAATGCAATCATCCATGACATGTCCTTTCTGTCCACAGTAGTGACATGAAAAGGGTTTTGTGTTTGCATGTGACTGAATGGGGAAGCTTTTTCTATCATGCACTTGTTCAAGATGATTTTCAGAAACAAGAGAAGCTTTAACATCATTAGATGAAATTTTGGTTCTATGTTTGTTTTTACTCTTTTTCTATTTTCTTCCATTTTTTAAATTTTTACTTTGTTCTTCACTTCTCTTCACCGTGAACTGAAATACAGATGAAGTGGAAGGTTTTCCTTGTTCTGAACTTTTAACAAAGATAGTTTTTAATTTATTTCCATCAACCTTCTTCATTACTGGACTGTTACCCAGTCCCTCTCTTTGAAAATTCACATTAGCTCCAAGGAGCTTATTCAAATTGTCCTTTCCCTTAACAAACTTTGCCAGGGAATTCTTTAGATCTTGAATTTCAGTTTGCAAGGAAACAATGTAGTCTTCCTAGAAAATGACTTCATTATGCAAACCATCATGTAGACTTTTTAGAGTCTCAGTCTCCTGTGTTAATTTCAATTCTAAATTCACTTCTTTTTCTTCCAAGATTGATTTTCCTCTTTCAAGAGCTAGCCATTTTTCAGAAAGGACCGTATTCAGAACCATCAGCTTTTTATTTTGTTCCTTCAAATGGCTGTTTTCTTCAATCAATTTATCTTGAGATTCATCTGTTTCCTTTTTCTGTTTCACCAATGACTCATTTTCTTCTTTCAGGGATCTAATCAGATTCTTCTGCATATTGTCATCAGAATCTAAGTCTTCAATCAATTCTTTTAAGAATGCACATTCATTGCATGAATCCTCATTTCGAATTGAATTGTTTTTTAGGTTCTTATTCTCAGATTTTAATATATCTAGCTCTCTCTTCAACTTCCTTTTCTCAGATTTAATTATATCATACTTGATCAAGAGATGTTCATTCAACTCTACCAAATCTTCAAATGTAAAGTTGACAATGTCAGAGTTTACCTGTGAGGAAGTTTCTTTAGTTTGAATCAGATCATCATATGAAGCCATGAGATATTTCTGTTGTGTAGTGGACAACAGATCTAGAGGGGAGGGGTGAATAGATCTGCCCCTCTTTTCGCAATACAACCCTCTATATAGCTAGGTAATGATAATAGCAGCGGAATATAACTAGCTAAGCGAAGAACACAGTGATTTGCTTAACAAGATGATTATGCAATATAGATATTGAACCTAAGCATGCATCTAACACAAAGTAATCGCACAAGCAAACCACAACACACGAGATTTTAAGGTGGTTCGGACTGAATCTCCAGTCCTACGTCCACCCCTCACCAAATCCGGTGAGGCTCCACTAGTGCCACGCACTGAACCGCAAATCGGAAAGACCACCGATTGCCTTCCTACTAATCGCCGGTAGGGACGTCAACACCGCAGATCGGACAGCTTCCGATTGCCTTCCTACTAACCACCGGTAGGGACGATCTTCAGTTCCAAATGTTTGAATGAAATGGAAAAGAACAAGATATGAAAACACTCAAACAAGATATGAAATATGTTCAAAGAGAAAAGATCTTGTCTGAGTTTGCTGGAGCTTGAATCTGATGATTCACTTGGCTTGGAGTTGATCTCCTCTTGAAATAGCTTGAATCACTTGGAGATATGATGAAGAACTTCTTCCCGGAGTACTGTTCACAGCTACAGTACTTCGAACTCCTTTCCCTTGAACACACCCTTGCAGCTTCTATGGATCACCTTGAGATGAGGAAGAGGAAGATGATTGCAGCTTTTTCTTCGCTTGGCTTGGAGTTGATTTCCTCTTGAAGTAGCTTCAATCACTTGAAGATTTGATGAAGAACTTCTTCCCGGAGTAGCTTGATTTCCTTCTTGAAACACCCTCCTTGTCGCTTCCTTTGATCACCCTTCTTATCCTTGAGTGCTTCTAGCTTTGGTGGAGGTTGCTTGCTTCAGATCTCACCTTGAAACACCTTGGATGGATGCAGAACTCTTCCCAAAACACTGTTCACGGAGGTGCTACAGTATCTCGAAAATGGCCTCTCTTGATCTCTCTTGAAGCCTTGAAGCATAAGGGTTTCCAACCCTCTTGTATTGATTTTATAGACCTTGAATGGTCTATAGACAAGCCTCAGACCAGATCCACAATTTGTGGGTGTTTAGGTAACTTTTGGATTAAACAAATCCATGTTGAATGGCCCTTTTTGAAGTTGGAAACAAAGTCAACATTGAAGGCTCGGGGTTGGCGGTCGACCTGCAGCTCCTTGCGATCGACCGCTATTGTGAAATGCTATAGACGAATGGCCCCTGGGATTTCCGATCGACTGCCACTGGCTGGCGGTCGACCGCTACTGAAACTCATGCAGGCTGGCAATTGCTGGCTAGGGCAATCGACCGCCCCTATGCTGGCGGTCGACCGCCAGCTGGGCAGAACCCGTCTTATCCCGGGTCGGTCCAATTTCCGTTCTAGCCTCCTCGTTCAACTCCATTAGCAGCCCGTGCATGTTTGTGGCATCGCTCTTGACAGTCTTGAAGATTTTATTATTGAGTCTTCAATCAAATTTTTTTTCCGGGAGCGGAGGTCGATCAGCGTGCGAGGGCACAACATTGAGCCTTCATTTGCATATCTGTCATGAACACAACAGCACATATGTCAGTCATATAGGAGTGAAGAACAACAATGACTAATAGTGTTTATCCATTATCAAAACCAAGAATACCACAGAATGCATATGACCATAGAATGATGTCGAATGACCCAAGTGACCACAGAATGACTCAAATGACTTCAGGGACACAACAATTTCACCTCATCCCGGCTTCTGCTGGATGCTAACATGTCGAGCACTTCAGAGGCACTGCAGCAATTGGCAATGCAAGAGAATTTATCAGTATTTATCACCCCTTTTATTAGGTCAAGGGCTCTCTGATTCTCAGAGGATTTTAGTCTGTCTGAAGCTTTCCATAAGGATCTATCCTTTGGAACTTCATAAGGGCTGTGTGCAATGATTATCCACAGATTTGGATTAAAATACATCACATGTTCAATGAACTGGTTTAGCCAGTTATAAAAATTCAGACCCTCATATTTCGGGAGATCAACAAACGAAGACATCCTTAGATTAAATCACTGGACTAAATGCAGGACAAATCGAAGGCAAAGATAAGAGACACAGATCAAACGAAAATGCATCGAAACCAAATCCGGGAACTGATCTACAGGTCGTGGGACCCATTGTGCAGACAACCGCTCTAATACTAATTGATGGGATCTAGCAATGGTGCGTGTAGGATTCAAAGGGGGGGGGTGAATGAATCCCTCTATCAATAAAATATTTGACCAACTGAAAGCTAATTAATCCAAATGCAAAGGGCTGATTAAATCAGATCAATACTCGAATAACCGATGTGCACCAGTAAATTTTGAAAGCCAAGCTAAACTACTAGATCCTAGTCATGCATCTATCGATTCATAAAAGACAAGCAAGCCACACAGAGCTCAAGGAGATTTTAGATGGTTCAGTCTGCTGCCTGCAGACCTACGTCCATCCCTCACTCATATCCGTGTGAGGCTTCCTGCTGCCTTAGAACTTGAAAATGTTGTGCAACACAGCTTGCGTCCGCCGAGCCTCACAGCTTGCATACAAACGGCTGAGCAACACGGCTTGCTATCCAGAGGATCCTTCCTCTGACTTCTAAGGATTACAGCTTGATCTCTGCTACCACACAGCTTGAACAGATGAGTAAGATAAAGAAAAGAAAACGGTAGAAAATAGCTACTGAAGGCTGGCAATGAAATCTGATGAAATGGCTCACGTAGGAGCAGACTGGTCTGGATTTGATCCAAGTACCAGTGGACAAACTCTCAGATATTCTTTTCACGATCTCCCTCTTTCTCTCCCTCTTTTTCTTCTCCCACAAGCTCTCTCTTAATTTCTTCTTCTTTTCTGGATTGGGCTCACTGCTAATCTTTTTACCTTCTCTCTGCAACCTCGTATTCTCTCAATTCTCTCTCAATTGTTCATTCACACACCCTCTTCTTCTCTCGAATTCAGAAAGGATTTATATATATATATATATATATATATATATATATATATATATATATATATATATATATCTTCTGTCTCTGAATCCCGTGCTCACGCCCTGGGCGTGTGGAGGGTGAACTCCCACCCAAATGGCTTCCAGAAGGCTCTCAGCCACGTGTCACCATCTAAGCGTTGTAGCCTTCTACGTGACACTCTTTCGGAGGTCGATCTTCCTTGGATCACGTGCCCCTCCTCGGAGAGAAACCCTGTCAGAAAACGCAAGGTGCTTAGTCAAGCACTTAGCACAGTTTGCACCGGGCTAATGAGAGAGTAAACATAGCATGCACTGAGTTGATAAAACCAGACGTGGGAAATGTATTGACTTACAAATATGCATGACACCATATTGACTTACAAATCTTAGTGGCCACCCGTGCAGCTGATGTGCACAGACATGAATCCAAGAGGCACAAGAAGAAGACTATGCACCGAGTCAAAGAAAAAAAGAACCAAACATATGCAATGACTCTAGAGATGTCTAGGGCGAACAATGCACTGACTCTTAAAAAAATGTGTAACACAGTAGATGCATCGAGTTGGATTTGTGGTCCAGACACGAGTTGCACCGAGATGATGGAGAAGAGTATACAGACAAAGGAAAATGCAAGACAGAACTTGCACCAAGATGGTGGAGAAGAAAGCACAGACACTATATGACTTAGACTAAACAGTGTGTGCTGTGCAAGTATTGCACGGACCTAAAGACTTGCACCGACCTTACAAGGTGAGATGCAAAGACAAGGAATGCACGAGCCTAAATGTGCATGCTGCATTGAAATACACTGACCCCTTATGTGTATGAGACAAGTAATGCACCGAGATGAAAACGGAACGACAATGTTTGTGGGTGAACATAGACTTGCACCGACGCAAGGTTTGCACCGAGGCAAGCACTTACACGTGAAATGCAGAACTAAGCTAGACTAGCACCGAGCTAGATCTCTAGCAGGTCAACATATGCAATGACTATGATTTCTTTTATGAGATAACATGCAGCAAGTGAACCACACAAAACAAATAGAGTCGAAGAATTTTAAGCACTTTAATCTAAACAGGATTCATAGAGAGTCATTATCAAAACTAGGGTTCCAATAATAATTGTTTAACTGGGAGTTACTAACTTGTCCGGGATCATCTTCCCCACGCCCGGAGCGTGGAGGTAAACTCGCCCCCCTCTTTATCGCATTTTGCTTACCTCGTATATTTTTGAATGCCGCTGCGAGTGTTAGGTTTCTAGCCCGATCATACTTTATCACCGCTGCGAGAGTGAGTGAGTGCACCGTCCCGTGACTCGATCCGAGTTCACACGGAAAGGCCGATACCCGAGACTCACTGTCGGTTTCTCAACTGCGCCCGATCCCACGTCTTCCCTCACTTAGGGACGATTGCGGCTAGGGTCCCAGGTCGCGTGTCCATCCCGCATCAATGTCAAGGGACATCCATGGGTCAGTGGGAAAACCACAAGGTCAAGTCAAGACCCTTAGAAATCACAACCCCGGAAAACAACACCCTGGGAATATGGTGGTCCACCTTTAGGCCGCTATATGGAAGAAGCGGTCGTGGACAGGGCTAGTACACCCCAACACGGACAAGAATCTGACGGTTCTAGACTGGGCCGCTAGGGGACTATAGAGGTCAAGGATTAAGCCGCCAGGCTCAGTCGCCCTGAACCGACCTATCTAGTCAAACCACCCGTAGCGGTCTAAGATAGACACGCTACACAGATGTGGCGGTCTAAGAGTGAACCGCCACACCAACCGCCCTAAAATATTGACCTAAGACACATGGACTGTAGCGGCCGAAGGAAGGCGCGCTATGACAAAGAAACGCATGAAGGTTGGGCCGCTAGAGCCAACCGACTTAAAACTTGAACCCGATAAAAACACATAGTGGCGGCCTATAGAAGGCACGCTACAGTAAAGTGGCGGTCATACACAAGGCCGCCAACACGAACCGACATAGACTGTTGACTCTAGTCAATGACTCCTGGCGCTCCAAGAAAGGGCCGCCAGAGAGAACCGACTAACACGAACATCGAGAAACAATGAGCCTTGGCGCACCAATATAGGGCCGCCAAAGGCAACGGCGATCAGAGGTAGGGTCGCCAACCTAAACTGACCTCGAAACTACCGACACACTAAAGGATGTGGCTGTCTATCATGGGGCCGCCAGAGACCTATAGCGGTCACTGGAACGGCCGCCAAAGCGATACGGCGGGAAAACTAGGGAAAAGGCCGATCTCGGCCGTTCCACGCCCCATTCGTGTCGAAACATAGGGGAAACAAGCCTAGACGGCGAAAAACACCTTCCACAAGCCGGAAGGGTCACATGCAACCATTCATTCACGAGAAACGGGGGATTCCAACGAATCGACCCAAACTGGGTCACCAGGGTTCCCAGAATCCTATCGGTCCCGAATGACGACCAATCACGACGAAACTTGCGGGAATGGGATCCAGACATCCCGAGGGTTCGTTTGATACTAATTTTACTGAAAATGATCGCCGTTTTCTGACAAACCCTACGAACTCCTAAAATCATGGTTTTACCTAAACGAGCCTAAACTCACCTGTTCTAGCACCGAACAACATGAAATTGCAGGAAAAAGCGCAGGAGAAGTAGGTGATCCGTCTCCCTACCTCTACCGAAGAAACCGTGCACCGAAGCGACTAAACCGTGCCGAAAATGTCACACGAACACTACAAGAAAATATGCAAACAGGGACGGCCAGAATTCATCCCTATTCCGTCCAAAATTCGTTGCTAAGAGATTTAGTTACGGATTTTAGATGGATTAAGGATAGATAACGGCCGTCCGATATTTCTTGTCACAATTTTTTGACGGAAAAAAATTCTATGCCAAATCTATCTTAAATTTGCGACGGAATTATTTACGTCTACAATCCATCCCTAATTTATAAAGCATTTCATCAGCGACGGAATTAAAGAACCGTCCAAAAACCTGTGAGAACAATTTGCAACGGAATTCACAATCTGTCAAAAATTTAGTCTCAAAATGACCAATTATTTTTTAAAAAATAATATTTAGCAACATAACTAAGAAATCGTCGAAAACTTTGTCTCTAAATTCTACGACGGAATAAAAAAATTGTCATAGATTTTATACCAAAACGGAGAATTAATTTTTATTAAAAATAATAATTTGTGACGAAAATTAAAATCTGTCGAAAAATCCATCCCTAGAATCTGCAACGGAATTAAAAGGCCGTCGCAAATTCTGTCCTAAATTTTTAATATTTTTAAAAATTAAAAATTATCTACTTAAATTGAAAACAATACACATTAAATAAAAAATAATACACAATATACACACATCACAATGACAAATAAAATAATAATCATATTCCACTATAAAATTATTTAAATATAATATTTTAAAATTATCAATTTATTACAATATGATAAAAAATCAAGAAATGTCCTCAATGTCCTCATCCTCCCCATCCTACATGTCTCCTCCGTTGCTACCCGCTAGAGGATCCTATAATAGAAAACAAAATAACATTAGACATGTATGAATAAAGAAATTTAATAAAAATTAAATTAAACAAATTATTTGAATTTATAAATTTAAAATAAGATGATATCCACGTGAATTCTTTAATTAACATGATCATTTCAGTATTTTAGATTTTGGACCCCCAATCTGAGTTCTTTAATTTTAAACTAAGTTAGCTTGGAAAAGGGTAATTTGATTGTCGAGCCCAAATCGGATATCTAATTTGGATTCTGTTAGCTTTCTTAGGTCACTCTAACCACCCAGGTCATGTCGAAAAAATCAGAATGTCGATCATATTGGTATATTAGATTTTGGACCCCCAACTTGAGCTCTTTGGTATGTTTAAATTAAGTTGTAAGGGAGAATGCTATTTTGAGCACTGAGCTCAAATCGGGTATCTGATTTGTATTTTGTCAGCTCTCTTAAGTCACTCACAACCTAGGTCGTGCTGAAATAATCGATATACCGATCAGGATGATATTTCATATTTTGGACTCCCAACCTGATCTCTTTGATTTAGAAAAGAATAATTTGGGCACCGAGCCAAAATAAGGTATTCGATTTGGATTTCGTCTACTCTCTCCAGTCATTTTTACCACCCAGGTCAGGTTGGAACAATCAGTACGCTGATCAGATTGGTATTTCAGATTTTGCACTCCCAAATTGACCTCTTTGGTTTATTTTAAACTAAGTTATAAGAGACAATGCTATTTTGAGCGCCAAGCCCAAACTGGCTATCCAATTTGTTTTCCGTCAGCTCTCTTATGTCACTCTCATAACCCAGATCGTGCTGGAATAATCAGCATGCTGATTAGGCCGATATTTCAAATTTTAGACCCCCCAAGCCAATATTATTAAGTTAGTTCAAAAAAGGGTAATTATTTCGATCACCACTCCTAAGTCACTTGCACCACCAAGTTGTATTGGAATAATCAACACTCTGATTAGGCTGGTATTTAAAATTTTAGACCCCCCAACCCGAGTTCAACTCAGTACTAAGTAGTAGTGTTATAACTCTAAATAGCAATATTGTAACTCTAAGCTCTATGACGTTAAAAACTAGAACAAACACTCACATGAGGGGGCTATCCTGCGGTTAAAGGTGCTCCATGAGGCAAAATCCCCACTTGTGAGAGGAGGGCGATGACAACATGCGTAAAGCATGTTGTGTATACTGTGTTTTGATGATGTCTTCCTATAAGTCATTGGCTAATTACTTTTAGAAAATCTAAAACATTTTTTTTAGCTAGTTGTGTAGGAATTAAAAGAGCCTTCATGACTGCGTCGACTCCAGCCAAAAGCTGTGTCGACTCGACCTCTCATAAGAAGAACTTCAACCAAGCCACTCTTCAAGGCTGCATCGACTCCAAGATGATGCTGCGCCGACGCATCTTCAGGTCGAGCACCACTGATCAGAAAGTCCCCACAAGGCTACGTCGACTCCAGTGCATTCAGGCGTCGACTCCAAACGGCCTCCAGAAGCTGTCTTCAAGCGCACTTCAACGAGTGCGTCGACGCAGGCCTCTTATGGCGTCGACGCAGGCTTCGCTCCAGCTTCTGTAAATCAGGTGGCCCTCTTACCACATTGACCCCACTTTCTCAAGGCGTCGACACAAGGCGCTTCCCAGAAACTGCTTCGGACGCATCGTCAAAGGATACGTCGACACACCCTTCTTACTGCGTTGACGTACAATGCGTTAACTCACAATAACCCAGGCAGAAGGCTTGATGCGTTGACCCCGTCCACTCACAGCGTCAACTCTTGCTTCACCCCAGCTACTAGCAACTGTTGTTTACTGCGTCTACTCAATAGAGTCACTGCGTCGACACAACTAAGCTCACAAATTAGCAAAGCAAAAGGAGTCGACCCCTGGTGTCGACCCCTAATTATCCGGGTTCTATTTTGTTCAAATGGTGAGCAGTTCAATTGGCACAATGCTCAAGTGTCGACCTAAGGTGTCAACCCTTTCCGGAACGGACCAAAGGCGAAGCTAGGCTCACGTGAGAACCCTCTTTGGATCAATGGGAGCTATCAGCAGCATACAATGGCCAGTTCATGTTCTTGCTACTCAAATCAGTTGTTGCTCTGCCAGATTTTGAACCAGGCCACCCAATCACATATTTTATTTCAAGTTAATGGCTCAATCTTCTAGATCTCGCCATTCAAGGTTTGGAAAAAGATCATAGGATAGATAACTGTCCTTGTCATCATTAGGCCGTCAGAATAACTTTTTGAATAAAGGATCTGTCAGTTAAGATTTGTGGGAAAGGTCACCTTTCATGGTAATCTCCTTTTTGCAACTAGCCAATCCGAGTGCAGTCCCAAAAGGTGTCTAGGACAGAGGACCGTCCTTTCTGTCCTCAGCCAATGAGCAATCAGATCTGGGAAAAGTTTTCTCACAAGAACCTTTATTTTATTGAACCAATCAAAATGCAGATCGATGGAGGGAAAACCTTCTGCTCTCTCCACCTATAAATATGGACTCCATGCCTGAAGAGTTGCAGCTACCGTTGCTTCTACCTGGAGAGGAGTTGAATGAAAAAGAAAGAAGGAGAGAAAGAAGAGCATGCATGGAGAAAATCTAAGTGGGAAAAGAGTCAGGGATAGCCCAAGCCTTCACAAGAAAGATTTGAGAAAAGAAGAAAGGAGAGGAGTAGTAGCCCAGAAACTGGTTTAATCCAGCTCTGTGTAGTTCAAATTTCTGATCGTTGTTTACATCGCCTTGCCTTAACTTCCTGATCTCTATCAGAAGCTGCGCTTCAGCTCACCTACTTAGAGCTTCTCTTTGTTGTTTTTCATTTCTTCTTTTAGACTTTTGAAGTGTGTTGGCTGAGGTTCCTCAGTAGTTTTTTGGTACCCTGCTTCAGGGATCGGAGTTAGTGTGTGTTGGCTGCCATGCAACCATGTGTATGTGTGTGTGTGTGTGTGTGTGTGTGTTCTTCTTGGCAAGAAGAGGAAGCCTCACTTATCTGGTGCGGGGTGGACGTAGGCCTGCTAGATAGCATCCAAACCACCTTAAAAAGCTGGTGTGTGGTGGTTTGTTGTATGGACTCCTTTTCATCTACCTCCCCTTCACAGGTGTTGTGGTTTGATCAACGTGCTTCCTGTGCGTGCTCTTCAAACGTTTTGTGTTAGCATAGAATCACACTCGAGCTAGCTTCCTCTGCATTACAGTCTTTGTTTAACTTTTAAGTGATCAAGAATTGGGTGTGGGATCTATTCACCCCCCCTCTAGATCCACTCATAGCATCTATCAATTGGTATAAGAGAGGGTTCCCTGAAAATGTGGTCCAACGACCAAGGGAGATCTGATGGTGACGTCCCTCGTAGCTTTATAGCTGAGGGCCACTCCATTAATAGACCACCATTCTTTGATGGAACAAACTACTTATATTGGAAAAATCGAATGGAAGTTTTTCTTCGTGCCTAGGATCACATGATCTAGCGTGTAGTCAGTCGAGGCCCTTTTGTTTTACCAGAAGTGGATGATACCTGGACCCCTGACCAGATCAAGAAGTCCACGATTAACTGGAGCACGATGAACAGAATGCAATGCGCTATCCATCCCACTGAATACTCTAGAGTATCCACTTGCAAATATGTAAAAGAGATGTGGGAAATGCTTGAGTTAATCTTTGAAAGAACTTCTGAGGTCAGGGCCACCAAAGCTAACATGCTAACATCTGACTATGAAATGTTCAGAATGAAACCTGATGGGTGTATATATATGGAAGTACTGTAATACCCCGATTATTTATTAAGTTTTATTGAGCTTTTATTAATTGAAAATTAAATTAAAAATGAATTAATGTTTGAATTTCGAAATATTAATATTTAATTCATTAGAATAGAGAACCTATAAAATTTGACTACCTTGGAAAAATCTGTAAAATTAGTAATTGGGTAAAAGATCATTTTTATAGCAATTTTGTCTTCTGGACTTGACCCAAAATAATTACGTAACCTTGTCTAATTAGAGGATTAATCCCGAATTTGACTTTCACCTAACCTTTACCTAATCGTAACTTAAAACATGAAATTCGACCTTGTTACTCAACCAAATGATCTTAAATCAAGGGCAAATGGAAGGCCACGAGGTAAGGAACATTTACCCTCAATCAATTTGAGGTAAACCTAGCCCTAAAACGTGCTGCCGACATAGTTTTGGTCAAGTCAAGGTTTTCGGCGCCGTTTTTAACACGTAACTTGCAGCGTCGAATACTCCCAACTCCGAAGGATACAGAAGCCCCATGACCTATAGAAATGTAGCTCTTCGACTCTAGTTTCATTTGGTTACTGTGGGGTACGTTGAAGCTACAGATCCAAGGAGTTCTTGCTCGATTAGTGGAGGTGGGTTGGCAGGCTGTTGGCTTCCTCTCTTCCTTCTTTGTTCCAACGATTGAGGTAGGAATTCTCAACCAAACTTCGATCATGAGTATAGAAAATTGTTCCTCTCATCGAGCTCTATCCATTGGTGGCAAAAGCCCCAATTTTCATTAGGTATCCGTGGAGATATCGAGCTTTTTGTGAGGTGCTGTCAAGCTTGTTCTTTATTCTAGGGTTTCGAGTTCCCTCTTCAATTTGAGGTAGGATCTAACAACCAAATCCTAATTAACTTACATGAAGTAATCAGCATGTTGTTAGCTTTTATTCAACGTAGAAATCCCCAATTTTTATTGAGCATGCTTGGTGAATTTCAAATTTTTGTAGAAGCATGTCTAGAACATGATTCATATAGTATTCCTTTAAGCCAGAGCTTGATTGCGGGCTTATTTTGAGTCATGTAACCTGATATTCATGTAGCATATCATACATGATTGGATTCATGATCGAGTTAGCTTTCTTTTGACACCAAAATCCCCAATTGTGGTTTTGTATATCGAGAGAATTTGACAATTTAGTGGAAGTATGTCCTGAACTAGGTCTCCTTGTGTTCTTCATAGAATAGGTTGTGATTCTGGTGAATTCTGATGAAATTCATGTTTCCAAATTGTAGTTTTATGACCCTAATATGTCTAGCAAGATTCCTATAGCATGTGGTTTTAATTTCAACTCAATTGGACCTCATTTGTATGAGTTAATGGGTTTTACGGAGGCAACTTACGTTGTTGTTCTTGCAGGGGTCGACCCCAGGGGTCGACCCATTTTTTGGGTGCCCTGGCAGGCCCGAGGGTCAACCCTTGGGGTCGACCCATTTGGCCCAGGCGCGAGGGTCGACCCCTGGGGTCGACCCATCCACTCCCTGCAAGGGGGTCGACCCCAGGGGTCGACCCATGTGCTGGCAGAATAGGGGTCGACCCCAGGGGTCGACCCATCCTGCAGATTTTGAGGGAGATTTTGAGGGGGTCGACCCCAGGGGTTGACCCATTCAGCTGCCAGACCCCAATTTTTCAGGGGTCGACCCATACACCAGAAAACCAATTTTCATCATTTTTCGACCCGAGGATCGATCCGGATCATTAGGGGATCGACCTATTGAACTTAGACCAATTGAAAACTATACTTTTGAAGAACCAGTGACCTATTCTGGAAACCTTATGATTTCAATTTACATTGGTTCCTACTTGCAAACAAAGTGTAAAAACATGTCGTTTACCATCTTCATTTCGACTCATACATTGGTTAAATAGAAACCCACATAATTAGTGGTTAATGGTGTAATTAAATCTCTGTTAATGCATTCTTTTTCCTTCCTGTACAAGTTTGTTCCTTTACCTTATCATCTTGAATCAACTTTTGGCAATTGTCTTAATGCAAATGATAATGGATAATCTTTGACATATTAACTTGATAATTAGGATTAATATGTTGATTAGCTTGTTAGATAGCTGCTGTACTACAGTAGCGCATCATGATTAACTCTTATTGTGATTTGGTTTTCAATCTTCTTGATGATTGTGCTTACCTTGAAATTCTGAAATGAATCTCCTTCCTACTTGAAATTGTTATTGCTACATAGTTCAAACCTTGGAATTCTGGCCATAAATTACGGAAGTCTAGATTCGTGGGATCTCTGATCCAAAGAAATCAATGTCTGGCAAACAATTAAGGGCTCGGTCTAGTCCTGGGAGGAGCGCCCGAACACTACGTGTACCCCCGGGGAGGTGATTGACTAGGTGTGGCATTTGGCACCAGTACTATGACATGGGTTAAATTTAGGACTGGCCACTACTCTCTACTACTCTCCACTACTCTCTACTACTCTCTACTACTTTTCACTTTCCACTCTTCACTGTTCTATACTCTACTTGTCGTTACTTTACTTGCTGCTACTTGGACGTGGAAATGGAATTACATACGTGCTTGACATGACTTGAATTGTCTCGATATGGCCAACTCTTTATCGTTATCTTCTGCAGTAAATTCTTGTCTTTGTTATTCCTCTTAAGTATTACCATTCTGTTCCTTTATATTTCTTGACATTGCAAGATCTTTAAATTTTGTTTCATATATCATCATTATTCTTTTATTGCATTTTCCTTTGTAGCATGATATTTTGAAAATGTAATTAAACTGCTAATCACTTATACCTATCTGTTATTTCCTACTGAGCGTCAGCTCATAGTTGTTGTTTCCCCCTTTCCAGGCTTTTCAGGTGACGCGTTTACCGATGGGGAAGGGCAGGAGTGATGTTTTGAGTGTATCAGTTAGTCGAGTTTAGAGTGTGTTGTGTTTCAGTTATGTTATTGTGGTTTAGAGTTTGTTATCCCAGTTGTATTGAGTTGATTTGAGGATTACTGTACCAATTATGTTTTATTTAATGGTCAATAAGTTATTCCATTTCTTAGCACTTGTATATATTTAGATTAGTTCTCTCTCTTGCCAGCTCGTTTCTAACTGTACGTCCCGATATTCCGCGTCGGGGCGTGACAAGTACAACCTCCACAAATGCAATGAAATGGATCAACCAAGTATATGAGAATATCACCTCAGAACTAAATATGAAGATAGTGAAATAACTATACTGAGTCACACGTCGTGGGCATGGAGCAAGGGTGCAAATGAAAGCAATAAGAGACACACACTGGGACATGGAGAAATCAATCAAAAGAAAGGTAATAACTATTAAAAAGAGGTGATGAATACCCAAAATGAAGATGTGTGATCGCCACCAAAGCCTGTAACACAAAGGAGACTATACCACATACCTTGGAAAGGGTGGAGCAAAGGCTCACTCACGAGCGGGAGAAAACCCAGGTGCAGAATGAGAGACGGTCTCCCAGAGGGCCGCTATATGCTTGAAACGATCGTTGGATGGCTGCAAAAAGATGAAGGCAGTCCTACTAAGGCCACTACTTGCACCCAGAAAACCAGATGTGGGATCTTAATCCTCCCTCCCTCCTGGCCAGCCAAAAGGGCTAGGCCTAGTGTTAAGAGTGTTGTAGACCTGCAAGATAATGTAGAGACGAAAAGAAAGTAACCCAATTAGATATGGAGATATGTAGTATCTATAAACCAACAATAACAAGTATGCATAAAAGGAAGGGCGGATACCTAGGGGTGGTGGTTTTTTAACCCCTGTAGGGCGTGGAAAACAATAGGAGGATGTATATAAATGAAGAATGAATGACAGAAAATGAAGAACATGAGGGGAGATGGATGCTATGGCTATGCTAACATGGGCAAAAGATGATTGCGAACTAGCACAAAAAGACCAAAAGCAATAAGTACTCCCTGGACCAGACGACCCTAGGACACAGAAAACTAATGCTCCCTAGTGAAGACTCACTCCAAGGATCGGCAGAAGTTCGTCGCGAGCTCCAGAATTCTCCTCTTCGCGAGCACAAGGCCATGGGTTCTATTTATAGACCCCTGAAAACCTAGCCCGAGTTGGAGGGATAAATCTGTGAGATAATTCGTGAAACATGATAAATCTGGTAGATAATATCACCAACAACCTCTAGGATCGACCAGAACCCTCTAGAGACTTTTATCCTTGGAGAAAACACCCAATTAGGACTCTCCATCGACCTTGGATCGAGAGAAAAAAGTCCAGTCTAGGGAGGACTCTCGGGTCCAGATAGTGGTCTCGTGATAGACTGCCACCTTCAGGTAGCGGTCTATCGCGTGATCGCTAGCTTGGTGGCCGTTTGAAAAAAATAAAATAAGATAAATATGTATATTTATCCTGAGACCAAGTCTCATCTAGGCCCATTAAGCCCAAATCATGACTTATGCGAGAAAGCAAGCGCAACCAGGGAGAAAAACCCATGAAAACAAGCCCAAAACTAGCCAAAAATGGCCCAATGAATAGTGAATAACATGGGACATCATAAATAAGGATATAAAAATGACCCAACTCAAAGGCATAAAACGGGTGTCAACAGATGCCCCTCCTTAACGCCCTCTTTTTAGGGACGCGAGCGGAGGTGAAGCGCAAGTGGAAATAGAACATGGAGATGGAGGGAAAATGCACCGGAGCGGACTGAAAAGTGGGCGTTAAGGTAAACGACACCCGTCCTCAACCAATGAGCACTAGGAATCTTCCGGAAAACTCTAAACTAATCACAAAGAATGGTCAACCCGAATGACGCAAGCCTAGAGCAACTAACAAACTAAAGGAGAAAACACAACCAACCTCATCAGTGGAACACATAGCTGATAGGCGATCGGAATAAGCAAAAAGTAAAGAAGCAAGCGACTAAAGTCCAGACAAGAACCCTCAGCCAACCAAACCGAGCAAACAGATCAGAGGAAACCTTCCAACTCAGAGTGGAATACTTCCCCTTACCCAAAACCATGGATGCACAATCATTCACTACCAATTAGGACACTTTGAAGAAATCAGGGGACATGAATGTTGAAAGATGTGCATAATGCATGTTGGGCCAAAATAAAAAAAATCGTTAAAACAAATGCAAAGAAATCATAAAATAAAAAGTACTCTAGAATAATATTGCTAGACCATAACAATCAGGGTCAGGACACCATCTATAACCACTGTGTGCAACATAGAACCATCGTCCCCTAATTCTTCTAACCTAACGGCCTATCCAACGATTAAACATGTGCTCCTAGATCATCATCATTTCTGTTAAAGGGGAACATCAGATCCCAGAACACATGAATGACCAGCTGGTTCTCGAGATAATATAACATAGATACCATACAGTAATGCATAAAAGGATTAAGGGATCTATATACTTACCTGACTTACTTGCCCGGGAGAGGAGTAGGCGATGCAATGTGATGGGATATAAAATTTGAAATTCAACATTAATCAATTAGCCAATTATCAAAAAAATGATCATGGGGTACCAGAGAACAATACCCAAGACCACGTGGGCACATCAAGCACAACAATTTAAAGCAAAATCAAGCTCCAGGAAGAAACAGTCGTTCTGGGACTGCAACCTCCATTTGATGGTCTATAGAATGTCCGCCACTTAACAGGCCTCTCTTCCCTCTCATTCACGCACGCACGCCCTCACCACCCACCGTCGCCCTCACCTTCGGCCTCACCAAGCCCACCACCGAGCTCACCTCCAAGCCCACACATGCGAACAGAGATGGTGAAGAAGAGGGCAGTGAGGCGCTTTATGCGCCAAATGGAGGAGCAGGAAGCTAACCCGCTGTCGAAGAACCGATCGGAAGGGGAACGGCCGCCACTGGCCGTAGTCGAGGAAGGACATTCTTCTGGGGCCACCGGAGCGCCTGAGGAGGTAGAAATGCAGGATGAAGATTAAGAAACAGAGGCGACAGCCGAGAAAATGATCGGGAATGCTCCGTTGTCCTAGGTAGGCCACGGCCCAAAAAACCCATTTTTTATCAATTTCAATTTCAAATCATGGGGTGAGCATGGTAGGGAGAGGAGGCGTCACATGACCTTGGTGAGATGACTGTAGGGCCTCTAGGGCCACTTCCATGAACGGGGAAAGAGGGAAAACACCGTCCATGGCGGCGGGGAAAATGGCGGTCCTACCACAGACCGTTACTTCAAATAACAGTCTTACTTAGACAGTTTCCATCATAGGCGGTCCAAACTGGACCGTCGCTTCACAAGACGGTCTAAAGGCGACCGCCACATCACCAAACAATGCAATTTTTTTTAAATGAATGACATGAATGAATGAATTATTGATATTAAATATGCGAATGTGTGTAGGGAAAACGCCGGACCAGGATCTCTTGGTTGCAGGTCCGAGCAGTGTACCTCGCATGACCGGACTTTTAGCGGGAGATCGAGGTTGGCAGCGATGGGTTTCACGGAGTTCCTCAGCCCGGAGGTGATGAGACTAGGCACGACATTGCTCTTACCATTGCATGACCGGTGGGATCCAACCAGCTGGACTTTTCTATTTCCGTAGGGACACATGACCCCCAATTTGGAGGATGTGGCGAGGATCACCAACTTGAGGGTTGTTGGGGCGCCAGTCAGCGGTCACACCTTCTAAGACTACTGAGAGCCAGCACGACACTTGCTCAGGCTTGAGTTACTGCGGCTGCAACGTCGGTCGTCCGTCCTGCAGAGGGACGGACTACAAGAGAGCTTGGGATTACGAGGAGCGGCAATCTCAGTGGGAGAGTTACCGGAGCCGTACCTCTAGCGCTTGATAGGCAAGGTACGAGAGAGAGTAGCGGCTGGGCCAGGGCTCGAGGGAGACATGGTACTGAGGAGATTCCTAATGCTTATGTTCGGGAGCCTCCTTTTCGCGACGAGGACAGACGGAGTGAGTTGCCGACTGCTACCCTTGCTGGAGGACCTAGACGTACTAGGGGCGTACACGTGGGGCGTGGCCGTGCTAGCCTTCCTTTTCGACTCGCTCAACACTACCACCCGGCAGATGATGCTGGGCGGGTTTTCTCCACTCCTTCAGGTAAACTTAACCCTTTATGCTTATGCAATTTCTATTCAACTCTGTTATATGCTAATGCATTGATACGTGATGTAGGTGTGGGCTTACGTATGCTTACCTGGCCTTAGGAGAGGATGAGAGGCATACCCTGATTGAGTACCCATTTTGGTGCGATGGGTAGTGGCACGTGACACGAGCTCGCTACGACGCCAGGTGCGAGCTATTCAGGACGATATCGACACCCTACCCTATGCATCGGTAAGACCTAATACCTAGACTTAACTGCAAATGCATGCTTATATGGACACTAATGCTTTTATCTACCCTACTCTGTAGGTCCGCTGGACTCCATACCAGGACGAGGGGCAACCATGGGTGGAGATTGTGCTTGCCTATTCCGGCCGTGACATATGGCTTCATTACGTGAACATTGTGGAGCCACTCCATCATCGCCTGGTGATGAGGACACAGGGGATCAGACAGCCAGTCGTCCCCTTTCCAAGAGAGGGAGCTGAGGAGGAGCGCGTGGGGAGACACTCTCGCGGCCTTTTAGGCCCCGTTGACTGGGTAGTTCACGTAGGGGACCAGATCCGAGACTAGTCGCGACGGGGCTGAGTGGTGCAGGCTCGGGCAGAGATAGACAAGGCCTATCTGACGGTCTACGCTCAACGCTACAGGAACCAGGATTTTCGTGGCACACGATGATCGGTACGGACTCTTAACCCTATAACATTCTAAAATGATTATGATTATGATGACCTGATGATTGACCTTCTAGTATGCAGTTCGACCCCCAGGGACGGATCGTGCAGTTGCAGGGGCTCCTCCACTCGACCGTACAGTAGCGAGACGACCTTCAGCGCTCACTGGACCTCTTGGTGAGCTATACCCAACTTTAGACTATAAATGCAATGCTTATGCTTATGAGACTGACTTGTTTCTACGTGCAGGGTGCTGAGGGTTCCCAGTGGACCAAGCCCGACATTATTTCCTCTTTCACCCAGGTACCAACGGACCGAGCATAACGGGACGCAGACTTTGCACGAGCAGTGGCACGGGCCGAAGAGGCTGAGGCTACGCTTGCGGAGAGGGTAAGCAAACACTCAAGTTCCCTACTATATGATTATGCATTCCATGATGAAATGAATGCACATGCAGGCGAGGGAGTTGGAGGCGGCGCTGAGCGAGGCCACCCAACCGTAGGAGGAGGCGGAGCGCTTCAGAGCAGAGGTAGAGCGATTTCGAGTAGAGGCGGAAGAGACGGCACGCTACCATGCCTAGGCAGAGTGACTCTGGGAAGAGGCAGCAGAGACAGTGTGCTACCTCAGAGAGGTAGAGCGGTCTCACACAGAGGCGTCCAAGCTACGGGACGAGGTGAGGGCACTGAAGGAAGTTCTCTATCTATTGAGTAGAGGATTACAACGGAGCAGGACGGCGAGCGGCACACACAACAGTGCTTATTGAGAGTACCTTACGGGCTTCTCTGGCCATTGGAGAAATGAGGATGAGGAGCGGCGGCGATGCCGGGAGGAGGATGCATAACCATGGGCCCGCCAGGGAAGAGGCACGAGGACACCGGTGACAGCGGGGGTCCTATTGAGGGACCAGCTTGAGAGATTCCTTTTCCCTTTTGTTCGCCTTCTTCTTTATGTATGAGACACATGTGTATATGCTCTGACTTAAATACAATGAAGATGAAAATTTGACTCTTCTTTTTATGAAATGAATGCTTGCATGGCTACTGTGATATGACTAAACCCTATATGCACGATTAACTGACTGACGAAGAGGCAGATAGAGGGATACGGATTGATAGGCAAGACTCGAGAGATAGTAGGACCAAGATATAGGAAGTTATGCATAGGCAGGGCGAGGAGGCGGTCTTTAAAGGACCACCAAAGAAAAATAGCGATCTTGCAACAGACCGCTGCAATAGGGTGGGAGGCGAGCAGAAGGGAACAAGAAGACGGTCTACAAAGGACCACTAATTCAAGAAACGGTCTCCCTGGAGACTGTCATATGACACAGACATGATCCAAGTACAGGAACTAGGAGACGGTCGCATGCGGACTGCTACCTCTAGTAGCAATCTTGCGACTGACCGTCACCCCTCAGGGCATAGATAATCTGACCGGGACTCCACTCTTTAGTCCTAATCCGGGTGGGGAGTTATCCTAAATGTGCTAGAGCTTATCTTAACCCCAAATCCGATCTTCCTGCTCTAATCTCAATAGAAAAGAGGTGCTTTCTAGGTTCTATAAGTTGGGAGCAAGCCCAAACTCGTAGGTCACACAAACCCCTCTTTCTAGGCTTTGGAAATCTTAGAAAAACCTCTCTTTTATCATGAAGAGGTCCCTTGAAGCAAGCACCATGGGTGAGGGCGGCTATGACGGGCCAAGGCCGGCTAGAAAAGAGCTTAGGGCCGCTACAACGGCTGACCACTATCCCTAAACACTTGAGCACCGGCTCTTCAAGGGATGTAAGTTAATGCAATTGCTTTTCATATTCATCAAATTTTCTTCAAATTCTTACATCACTCCTCTTCTTCTCTCCTTTTGTTTTCCTTTTCTTCCTTACCTCAGCTTCTCCCTGGCCCACGACGCTATTCCAATCAGAAATGGGTGGCTCCCATGGTAAAAGAACTCCCAATAGAAGTAATCACCATATTAAAGGCTTGGCACCTCTATCCCTTGCTCGTCGTAGCCAAAAATTACCATAAAATATCTCTCGATTGGCATAGTATATCGGCCTTAGTAGAGCTTTGGCATCCCCAAACACACACTTTTGTCTTTCCAACATTCGAGGCCACCATCCTTCTAGAAGAGATTGAGACACTATTAGCCCTTCCTAGGGCTACGGTGGGGGACGAATACCTGGTATGACATACGGTTGCTCCCATAGACCCCTCTCGCATCCTAGGGGAATTCCTACAAAATCCGAAGGATATTAGGACCATGATCAGCTCTCAGCACATTCACTTGGTCCCCCTGGCCACAGTGGATTACCCCCCACAGCAAGAATAAGTGTGGGTGGAATGAGGCTATAGCTAAGGCTGCTTCCATCTGCCTCTACAGAGCTCTACTCTTCGCTACCACCGACCACCTCCTAGACATTCCAAACCTTAGCATCATTAGTGCATTGTGGCAGGGGTTGTCTATCTAATAGGCCATTCGTTCTTCCTTGTATGAGGGCCTTAGTTCAGCTTCCATTGGGGGTCCTCTTTTTGGATCCATGATTCTTCTTGACTGTTGGATGGGGACAATATTAAAATTCTTGCCCAATGATGATGTTCCCTCTCTTAGCTGAATCTTTAGGAGCCACCCACTCATCTATATTGGAGGTGCATCAAGATTACCTCAGTAGGTTGAGTGCCGGACAGCGGATAAGAAGACTAGAAACGAGTGACGATTCTACCTCAACACATTGCCACTCGATCGGTTTGTGATGCGACCACATGCTTTGCAAGGCACCACTCTTAGGCTACCCCGGCGGCTGGGATTGGACCTTCAGCTGGTGGGGAATACTACCCTGGCGATGTATAACACCCATAGGTGCTACCTACAAGTTGGCCTTCCCTGGATCACGGTTCTACCTTTATCTCACCTACCCGCGCTACAAGCAAGGAAGATCGGGGCCGAGAAGGACGTGTGGGCGATTCGGAGTGCCTTGATCATGTGGGAGATCAGCAGGGTGAAGTCCCGCGATTAATGACACGCAAGAGGGGGGTGAATTGGGTGATTACAAATTTTAAGAAAACTTTTCATCTTTTATAAAATATGTGATAGAATGCTACTTAAGATATTCAAATCTATGAACACAAAATTGGATTTATCAAGTTTATATGATGATGATAGAAATTAAGTAATAAGCACGTGGATAAATCCAAACAACCAGTTTACACTAATCACTCACGTAGAATGGGAGTAGAGGAAATGGACCAAACCACACAATTCAAAATACAAAGCACAACGGTTTTTAAGGTGGTTCGGATGCAACGACGGCAGTCCTACGTCCACCCCTCACCAAACTGGGTGAGGCTTCACTCGGAGATAAATCCCCAAAACGGAGATGACGCTCCAACCACACACACAGGATGATGCCTGCCCACAAACACATGGGGACGCACCCCAACACACACACACACACACACATAGAGACGAGGTCTCCAACACGATCCAACAAGCGGATCAACAAAACACACACACGCGGCGACAGATGCAGCACTCCACACACTAAAAAGATCGGATCTAAAAAGATCCACACACACACAAACGCAGATCTAGGAAGATCTACGCAAACACGAATCAAATACGACACACACACACACACACATACGACCACGGATCCAACAACGATCCACACACACACAAGTTCTTCAGTTTATGACGAGCACAAATATAAGGCCCAAAACACAAAAACAAAGAAGCACAGTTTAGAAGACTCCTGATTTGGCTTCCACTGAGTGTATGGTGTAGAGCTCGGAACGATGCTTCCTACTTCACTTGAATGGCTTGAATGGAGCTTGAAAGGCTTGTGTAGGGATGAGGAGATCTTCCATGAGGTACAGTTCACGGCTACAGTACAGCTTCTTCTTCCTTGGACATCTTTCTTGATCTCCTTGATGTTTTCTTGCTTCTCCACTTCCCCTTTGGTTGCTGGCTTTAGATGGAGCTTGAATACCTTCAGATGGATGAAGAAGTTGCTGGACGGAGTACTGTTCACGGAGGGTTGCAGCAGCCTTCTTCTTCCTTTGATAGCTCTCCCCCTTGATCTCCCCTTTGAGCTCTTAGATAGATTTTGTTTCTAACCCTCTTGTGTGTATTTTATACACTTTGAATTGTCCATAGACATCCCAATAACCAGATCCACAAAATCTGGAAGGTTTGGTGGCTTTGGGATTAAACAATACCAAGAGGAGATGCTCCTTCCGAGATGGACAAAAGTCAACATTTTTGGCTTATCGGGGCTGGCGGTCGACCGGAACTGGCTAGCGGTCGACCGGAACTCTACAGGAAACAGAACTGTTGCATTCTATTATTTTCGGTCGATCGGGATTGGCCTGGCGGTCGACCGCGCTATAGTGTCGACCTAGCTACAGTGAAATTCCTGACTTTAAGATTTCACCCCCAAACTCCATTGCAACCCTTCCAAACTTTGTGGCATCAAGCTCCTTTGATCTTGGAGAGATTATACAAAGAAGTTAACCTACAAAATCATTATAAAAATGATTAGAACTTTAGCTTAATAATCAATATGATAAATGTATGAAATGCATATATGAAAGCCCATGTTCAAGGTGCATACAAACACTTGAACCATAAAAGGTTTAAGCTAAAGGTGAAGAATTAATTCTATGCAAGTGAGCAAAGTATGAGAGTAATTTAGCCATGCACATATACAAGTGAATACTTTGAAAACATGATTGACTAAATATCAAGATCAATAGATATGCGTTTGTCCAATATGAATGTATCATGTAACCAAGATCCATGAAAAGTATGCATAGGAAGCATTCAATGCACATGTTCAACTCAATCATATTCAACCAATCGATATGAACAATCAACCATTTAGTTAGCATCAAAACCATAGCAATACACACTAAATTTAGTTATCATCAAAACTATAGCTCAACAATCTCCCCCTTTTTGATGATGACAAATTTAGTGATGGATGAGGACAAACGTAGTGATGATGATAAACTAAATGACGATACAACATGTTCTTCTTCCCCTTACACATGGCAATCATGAATCTTTTTCTCCTGACAAGGGCAATCAAGAATCATCACAAAGGCATGCATGAATCATCTTTCTTCCCCCTTTGACATTATCAAAAAGTGGGATAAGGCAAAGCTGTCTCCCTTAACAACATAACTTGCTCCCCCATTGTCATTAACAACAGGCAGGGTAATTCCAAACATTCTCCCACATGAACACTATCAAGATGAAGGGAGGAAACCACAGAGGTTCAAATAGCATAATGATGAATGAGCAAGGAACAAAGACCCACAATTTAAAGTCTGATGAAGCACCAAATCATGATGAAGGAGAAAATGATAAACAAGTGGGTTCATGGAATGCCTGGGAGGCACCAAATCATGTTTTTGTTGATTTTCATGTTGCATATTTTTATTTGTTTTGGAGATACCAATGGTTGGCATGATAGGATATCAATTGTTGATTATTTGGACGTGCTAGGATGAGTAGAGCTGATTTCACGCTTCGCCCCTTGGTCAAACAAAATCCAAACCTTATTTAACAAGTGTGCAGCATGTGAAGTCCATTCAATTTTTGGGTTTTCATTATTTTCAGATTTTGATTTTTGATTTGTGGTTTGAAATGCATGAGATGCAACATATGCATGTGATGACATGTGAGATGCATAAACAAACAAACAGACAAATACGTATATATACACGCAACATATCTCCCCCGTACTTATTTAAGAGGGAATGGGTATAAGAAGGGTGCATGAGGGTCATAGCAACTGAAGTATTCACTTATAACACATGGGAGATTGTGCAATCATGTAGGAGATTCATGCAATTGATAATGCAGTCAATCAACTGTCTGAATACATATTAAATCAAATTTCCAGATGTGTAAGTGAGTTATATGAAAAATAATAGTTATAATATGGATATTCAGATTTTCAGATTAACACAAGGAGACATTTTATAGACGGCACTTCAATTTTGAGAACAACGTATTGGAGGCTTCGCTCTACCACTGTGAGTTTTCACCATAATTTTTTAACTCAATCAATATCACATGGTAGTCAGAATTTTTCAAGAGTGATTAGGTTCAAATAATTCCTTTTTACACGAGTAGACGCATGGAGCTCATGCCAGAATCCCCGGTTACTCAGAATACTGAACCATTTCACCTTATTTTGAACAGAGATACTAGTCAACACTTTACAGATATGAACCCCATCACGTCTCAGGTGACATGTGCCTAGTTTACTTAGTGAGACCGAGCATTGCTCCATCTTTCATTTTCATTTCAGATTTTTCAACAAGGATGGGTAGGCAGCTTTTTTCTCAACTGTCTCTTCAACATATATGTAGCAAATTTAACATCTCGAGAGTGTTGAAAAGAAATTCATATATCCTTATCATTAACACTTATTTTCACATTTTGTACATGAAGTGTGCGAATTTGATTCAGCATGTATACTGAAAATATCATGAATACATAACCGTGCAGCTCCCCCTAAATAGATGCACTTATGAAATATGAATTCCACCAGAGTGTACGACATGAAGCACTCCAATAATGACTCAAATGCAACATTATTTATCAAGAAGACATAAGGCCATAGAAATGCCAACGGATGGGGGTGAATAGCATATAATATCACACAAGCACGCAGTGGGAGTTTATGCAAATGCACTATGACATGCATGCGAGCAATGTGATGTCAATTTGATACCAATTGAATGGATGCCAACTGAATGATTTAAGTGCGACTAATGCATGAGTTCTAATGCAAAATAACATATGAGCATATGAGAATGCGATGCAGTGTGCAAAGTGATTCAGACTTGATTTTCATTTGCATGATCTAAAAGCACATTATGCATTGAATTATGATGCATGCAACCTATAACTATGTGAGAGTGGAATGCAAGTGGTTTTTGTAAGATAAGAGCTTTGATTTTCAAGCCAGTGTGACAAAATTCTCATTGAAATCATCCTCATTCTATTCATGAATCAACAAATATTTTTCATGACATGACCTTTATAAATAAGGGTGCTTAGATGATCAAAATTAAGCAATGCAACCCAATTTACAGAATTGTTCAACAACAGATCTTCAAAGATCATTCACAAGTGTTGAAATGAGAAATCATCCAAAAGCCAAATATATGAATCATTTAACTACAAACATATTCTCAATTTACATAGCTCGGCTCAAGAAATCATTCATACATCAACCAATCCCAATTTTAAAGATCTGATACGAGGCAGAGATTGTAGTCCAAAGACCCAACTCAACGCATAGCACAACCAGAAAAAGCGGGATTTCAGACGGACGTTATCCGTCTCAAATCCGTCTGAAAATCCGTCGCAACACATATTTGTAACGGATTTCCGACGGATTTAAGACCGAACTCAACCGTCTGAAATTCTTAGTCACTAATTTGTGACAGTTAACTTTTCGGTCTGAAATTCCGTCTGAAATTAAGACACAAATAATTTCGGTCATAAATTCCGTCTAAATCTCACACGATAAAATTTCCGTATGTAATTATCAGTCTGAAATTTCCGTCTGTATTTCATACGGTTTTTAAGACGGATTTATTATCCGTTGTAAATACCATCCGTAATCCGTCTGAAATATTGTCTGAAATCCGTCTCTATTTCTGCCGGATATTACGACGGATTACTTTGTCGTCGTAACTTCCAACGACGGTTCCATATGTTGTTCGTCCTAAATCCGTCGGTGTTTAAAACGTAATTCACGACGGATATAAATTACGTCTGAAATTACCGTCTCTATTACAAACGTCATTTTAGACGGATTATAAATCCGTCTGAAAAAAATATATATTTTTTTAAAAATTTAAGTTTATTTATCTAATAAACCTGTTAAAAAAAATTATTGGAACTAACCACAAAAAAAAACTCAACATCAACATACCCAAATAAATAAACACCACCGAAAAAATCTCAACATAACATAGATGTTCAAATAAATAAACACCACCAATAAAAAAATTCAACACCATGCTGACAAAATAAATACAAAGAAAAACACATTAACCCTGCTGATCCGTCTGAATAACATAAAACAAATATCATTAAACATCAAGAAATATCTGGTACATCGTCAATATCCTCATCATCCATATCGTCACTGCCCTGCTCATCTCCTCTGTCGCTGCCCGCAGAAGGATCCCCCTACATTAAAAAAATAATAACATTCATTCATAGATAAAAAAATTAGTGCGAAGAAATGAGCATAAATATAAATCAAACATATCAAATTGATAACTGCAGACTTTATAGATCAACTACTAGCTTGAAACAATATTTAGACCCCCGGACCTGACCTGGGAGTTCATTTAAGCTAAGTTTATTTTAAAACTGAACTTTGAGTGCCGAGCTCAAACCGGACATCCGATTTGGATTCCGTCAGTTCTGACAAGTCACTTTCATCTCCCCGGTCGCGTTGGAATGATCGGCACGGCCGTCCGACCGGTATTTCCAATTTTAGACCCCCGGACCCGACCTGGTAGTTCATTTAAACTAAGTGTATTTTAAAACTGATCTTTGAGCGCCGAGCTCAAACCGGACATCCGATTTGGATTCCGTCAGTTCTGACAAGTCACTTTCATCTCCCCGGTCGCGTTGGAATGATCGTCACGGCCGTCCGACTTGTATTTCCAATTTTAGACCCCCGGACCCGACCTGGTAGTTCATTTAAACTAAGTGTATTTTAAAACTGAACTTTGAGCGCCGAGCTCAAACCGGACATCCGATTTAGATTCCGTCAGTTCTGACAAGTCACTTTCATCTCCCCGGTCGCGTTGGAATGATCGGCACGGCCGTCCGACCGGTATTTCCAATTTTAGACCCCCGGACCCGACCTGGTAGTTCATTTAAACTAAGTGTATTTTAAAACTGAACTTTTAGCGCCGAGCTCAAACCGGGCATCCGATTTCGATTCTGTCAGTTCTGACAAGTCACTTTCATCTCCCCGGTTGTGTTGGAATGATCGGCACGGCCGTCCGACTTGTATTTCAAGTTTTTGACCCCCGGACCTGACTTGGGAGTTCATTTAAGCTAAGTTTATTTTAAAACTGAACTTTGAGTGCCGAGCTCAAACCGGACATCCGATTTAAATTCCGTCAGTTCTGACAAGTCACTTTCATCTCCCCGGTCGCGTTGGAATGATCGGCATGGCCGTCCGACCGGTATTTCCAATTTTAGACCCCCGGACCCGACCTGGTAGTTCATTTAAACTAAGTATATTTTAAAACTGAACTTTGAGTGCCGAGCTCAAACCGGGCATCCGATTTGGATTCCGTCAGTTCTGACAAGTCACTTTCATCTCCCCGGTCGCGTTGGAATGATCGGCACGGCCGTCCGACCGGTATTTCCAATTTTAGACCCCCGGACCCGACCTGGTAGTTCATTTAAACTAAGTGTATTTTAAAACTGAACTTTTAGCGCCAAGCTCAAACCGGACATCCGATTTGGATTCCGCCAGTTCTGACAAGTCACTTTCATCTCCCCGGTCGCGTTGGAATGATCGCCATGGCCGTCCGACCGGTATTTCCAATTTTAGACCCCCGGACCCGACCTGGTAGTTCATTTAAACTAAGTGTATTTTAAAACTGAACTTTTAGCGCCGAGCTCAAACCGGGCATCCGATTTGGATTCCGTCAGTTCTGACAAGTCACTTTCATCTCCCCGGTTGTGTTGGAATGATCGGCATGGCCGTCCGACTTGTATTTCAAGTTTTTGACCCCCGGACCTGACCTGGGAGTTCATTTAAGCTAAGTTTATTTTAAAACTGAACTTTTAGCGCCGAGCTCAAACCGGACATCCGATTTGGATTCCGCCAGTTCTGACAAGTCACTTTCATCTCCCCGGCTGTGTTGGAATGATCGGCGCGGCCGTCCGACTTGTATTTCCAATTTTAGACCCTCGGACCCGACCTGGTAGTTCATTTAAACTAAGTGTATTTTAAAACTGAACTTTTAGCGCCGAGCTCAAACCGGACATCCGATTTAGATTCTGCCAGTTCTGACAAGTCACTTTCATCTCCCTGGTTGTGTTGGAATGATCGGCACGGCCGTCCGACTTGTATTTCAAGTTTTTGACCGCCGGACCTGACCTGGGAGTTCATTTAAGCTAAGTTTATTTTAAAACTGAACTTTGAGTGCCGAGCTCAAACCGGACATCCGATTTGGATTCCGTCAGTTCTGACAAGTCACTTTCATCTCCCCGGTCGCGTTGGAATGATCGGCACGGCCGTCCGACTTGTATTTCCAATTTTAGACCCCCGGACCCTACCTGGTAGTTCATTTAAACTAAGTGTATTTTAAAACTAAACTTTGAGCGCCGAGCTCAAACCGGGCATCCGATTTGGATTCCGTCAGTTCTGACGAGTCACTTTCATCTCCCCGGTTGCGTTGGAATGATCGGCACGATCGTCCGACCGGTATTTCCAATTTTAGACCCCCGGACCCGACCTGGTAGTTCATTTAAACTAAGTGTATTTTAAAACTGAACTTTTAGCGCCGAGCTCAAACCGGACATCCGATTTAGATTCCGTCAGTTCTAACAAGTCACTTTCATCTCCCCGGTCGCGTTGGAATGATCGGCACGGCCGTCCGACTTGTATTTCCAATTTTAGACCCCCGGACCCGACCTGGTAGTTCATTTAAACTAAGTGTATTTTAAAACTGAACTTTGAGCGCCGAGCTCAAACCGGGCATCCGATTTGGATTCCGTCAGTTCTGACAAGTCACTTTCATCTCCCCGGTCGCGTTGGAATGATCGGCAGGGCCGTCCGACTGGTATTTCCAATTTTAGACCCCCGGACCCGACCTGGTAGTTCATTTAAACTAAGTTTAAAACTGAACTTTTAGCGCCGAGCTAAAACCGGACATCCGATTTGGATTTCGTCAATTCTGACAAGTCACTTTCATCTCCCCGGTCGCGTTGGAATGATCGGCATGGCCGTCCGACTTGTATTTCCAATTTTAGACCCCCGGACCCGACCTGGTAGTTCATTTAAACTAAGTGTATTTTAAAACTAAACTTTGAGCGCCGAGCTCAAACCGGGCATCCGATTTGGATTCCGTCAGTTTTGACAAGTCACTTTCATCTCCCCGGTCACGTTGGAATGATTGGCACGGCCGTCCGATCGGTATTTCCAATTTTAGACCCCCGGACCCGACCTGGTAGTTCATTTAAACTAAGTGTATTTTAAAACTGAACTTTTAGCGCCGAGCTCAAACCGGACATCCGATTTGGATTCCGCAGTTCTGACAAGTCACTTTCATCTCCCCGGCTCGTTGGAATGATCGGCACGGCCGTCCGACTTGTATTTCCAATTTTAGACCCTCGGACCCGACCTGGTAGTTCATTTAAACTAAGTGTATTTTAAAACTGAACTTTGAGCGCCGAGCTCAAACCGGACATCCGATTTGGATTCCGCCAGTTCTGACAAGTCACTTTCATCTCCCCGGTAGTGTTGGAATGATCGGCACGGCCGTCCGACTTGTATTTCAAGTTTTAGACCCCCGGACCCTGACCTGGTAGTTCATTTAAAGCTAAGTGTATTTTAAAACTGAACTTTGAGCTGCCGAGCTCAAACCGGACATCCGATTTGGATTCCGCCAGTTCTGACAAGTCACTTTCATCTCCCCGGTGTGTTGGAATGATCGGCACGGCTGTCCGACTTGTATTTCAATTTTAGACCCTCGGACCCGACCTGGTAGTTCATTTAAACTAAGTGTATTTTAAAACTGAACTTTTAGCGCCGAGCTCAAACCGGACATCCGATTTAGATTCCGCCAGTTCTGACAAGTCACTTTCATCTCCCCGGTTGTGTTGGAATGATCGGCACGGCCATCCGACTTGTATTTCAAGTTTTTGACCCCCGGACCTGACCTGGGAGTTCATTTAAACTAAGTGTATTTTAAAACTGAACTTTTAGCGCCGAGATCAAACTGGGCATCCGATTTGGATTCCGTCAGTTCTGTCAAGTCACTTTCATCTCCCCGGTCGCGTTGGTATGATTGGCACGGCCGTCTGACCGGTATTTCAAATTTTAGACCCCCGGATTTTCTCAATTATTCTGAAGTAAATGAGTTTTAAAATTAATAATGAACATAATTGAGTAATTCCATCAAAATAAAAACTTGGCTAGAGACTCACCTGTGCGGGCTGTGCTGTGGTGGTGGTTGATTTCTGAGGGACCATTCCGCTCTGGGAGAGGAGGCCACTAATTGCCTGCAAGAATACTGACACTTGGCTAGAGATCTCTTGCTGGAAATGCTGCTGCTGCCGCTGCATATCAGAAATCTGCGATCGGACCATGTCCATCATGTCGCTGGCAGAAGCACTGGGGGCAACGGAAGGTATAGTGAAGGCACTGCCACTGGAAGAAGTATAGCTAGAACTCGCACACGCTGATGTCACCGCGCTTGCGTCTAGGCTCTCCCCAAAACCATATATTCGGCCTTTCTTCGGTACGCCAGCTGCTGCCACCCACTCCACCGGATCGAACTCCGGCTGCTGTGTGTCTCCCTCCCCGTACTTCTCTGTCACTGCTTTGCTATATGTTTCCTACAAATTGAATAAAATAACTAGTCAATTTCATATGAATTACATGCCGATTTAAATGAACGGTACAAGTTACATATGTAGATAAACTTACCGCTGCTGACTTAGCTGTGTCACTCACAAAATCATTAGTCCCCTTCTTTTTGTGTGTTCTGTCGAACACCTCGAGGAACGACGGAGGTCGATTAAGCTCCACAGCCTGTTATACAATTCATAGTAAAAAAAAGTCAAATATTGGGATAAATTGTAAGAAGATAAATTGGTATATTACTTACCAATTTTTGTTTATGAGCCGCATAAGAGATGGACCCACTCGTATGCAAATTTGAACCTGGTTTTGACGCCCTGTTTGCTTTAGCTTTTTCGGACTTTTCTATCCACTTGGGGTCGGCAAAATGGTCACAAGATATCTCCCAATCCTCCTGCCTCATCCATAGAGGGCGATGCGCCTTCCACAATTGTCCGTCTTCACTCCCCCCACTCAATTTTTTAGCGTGTGCTCGGGCCTCATGTATTTTCCTCTTATAACTTGAGAGCATAGTAGACTCCCAGGCACGACGACATCTCGCCGCGTCATGTCCACATGTGAATTGAAAAGACCGCTGTAAATCAATTGCTTTTCACACTTAGTATAAAGTTGTAAATAGACTTTGGGAAATACTTGAATTAAATGACGTAATTACTTACTAAGAACATGTTGTACAATGAATCACGGACGGACATCGGAAAATCTCTGAAAGTGGAAGCTGCCCCGGGCACATGTGCCAACATGAGTTCGGTGGAATGATGGACAGCGCCGTGGGGTTCAAATTTCATACTGCAATTGCAAATGTCAAAATATTCATATTACACAGTTGAGGGCTAATTAATGTAATATAACCTTAGAGATTTACCCGGATACCCAACACGGGCGACGTCTATCATGGGTCGTGCCTCCCTCGTGACAACTGCCGACATCGTCAAGGGGCTGACTGGTGGGGGTGGGCCCTGTACAAGTGGGAGGTGGTGGGAGGGCACTGAGACCTGTAAGAATTTATTGTCATGTGGAGTGATACATATACTGCGAACATATAATTAAAATATACATACCTGCAGCGGGAGTGGTGGGGTTGGCGTATGCACAACATGTGGGAGGCCACTGAGACCTGCAAGAATTTATTGTCATGTGGAGTGATACATATACTGCGAACATATAATTAAAATATACATACCTGCAGCGGGAGGTGGTGGGGTTGGCGTATGCACAACATGTGGGAGGCCACTGAGACCTGCAAAAATTTATTGTCATGTGGAGTGATACATATACTGCGAACATATAATTAAAATATACATACCTGCAGCGGGAGGTGGTGGGGTTGGCGTATGCACAACATGTGGGAGGCCACTGAGACCTGCAAGAATTTATTGTCATGTGGAGTGATACATATAATGCGAACATATAATTAAAATATACATACCTGCAGCGGGAGGTGGTGGGGGTGGCGTATGCACAACAGGTGGGAGGCCACAGAGACTTGCAAGAATTTATTGTCATGTGGAGTGATACATATAATGCGAACATCTAATTAAAATATACATACCTGCAGCGGGAGGTGGTGGGGGTGGCGTATGCACAACAGGTGGGAGGCCACTGAGACCTGCAAGAATTTATTGTCATAAGTAGAACAAATATTGAAGAATTTAAATTAAAATATACATACATGATCCTCGAGTCTTTTTGCCACTGAGACCTGCAAGAATTTATTGTCATGTGGAGTGATACAAATATTACGAACATATAATTAAAATATACATACCTGCAGCGGAAGGTGGTGGGAGTGGCGTATGCACAACAGGTGGGAGGCCACTGAGACCTGCAAGAACTTATTTTCATAAGTAGAACAAATGTTCAAGAATTTAAATTAAAATATACATACCTGTAGCGGGAGGTGGTGGCGTATGTACAAGTGGTGGTGAGCCGACACTTGCACCTATAAATAAATTCTTTTAAGTTTGTAAATAAATAAAATATTTATATAGCTAACTTATTGATCAAATATACCTGTGTCTGAAGAAGATGGTAGCGAGGAGATAGTAGTGCCCCTCTCACTGCTAGATCTCCTCCCACCCCTACTACGACCTCCTCGCACCATTTCCTTATTAATAACAAAACAATTAATACATATTAATCCACAATTATATAAGGCTAGACAAATGTTATTTAAAATTATGCTTAAAAGTAAGAATCTTCTTACTAAATTATCAAAACATGCCTCCCTCATGTTGATATATCTAGCTCAACTTCATCATCTTCGTCATCCATAGTAGTCTCATGAGATTCAAAATCTTCATCTGGACGTCTACAAAGCATCTTTAAATCCATACGTGCTTTGGCGTTGTCCTTTGTTTTCTCTTTAACATTCATGATCGTATTGAACACATTATCAAAAAAATTCTTCTCGGTATGCATGACATCCAGATTGTGTCGTACAAGAAGAGTTGACCAATAAGGTAATTCCCAAAAAATGCTTTTCTTGACCCAGTTGTGATCCTTTCCAAAATTTGGGAGTTGCCCTGTGCTACCAGACAATTGAACTACATCTGGTAAATTGTGCACCCGTGACGCCATATGTAGACCCGACACCCGTTGCAAGTCAGCTTCATCCATTTCAACAGTATTTTTTTTAAACGAGTCTTTTTGCCTTCGAAAAGGATGGTCACTTGGTAGCAACCGCCGATGGCAATCAAACCAGCAGCTTTTCCCCCCATGTTTCAATACAAATGATTTGGTATCTTCCATACAGTAAGGACATGCTAGCCTCCCATATGTGCTCCAACCAGATAGCATTCCATATGCAGGGAAGTCACTTATTGTCCACATCAGTGCAGCCTTCATAATAAAATTTTTCTTCCTATATGCATCATAAGTAACAACTCCATCAGTCCATAAAACTTTGAGCTCATCAATCAACGGCCTGAGATATATGTCCAAATTTTTTCCGGGACTTTTTGGACCAGGAATTACTAGGGACAAAAACAGATTTTCTCGCTTCATGCACATGTGCGGCGGAAGGTTGTACGGTGTCATGAACACTGGCCAACAAGAATAAGCTGCCACTGAACCACCGAATGGATTAAAGCCATCTGTGCATAAACCCAATCGAACATTACGTGACTCCCTTGAAAAGGCAAGATGAGTACGACTAAAGTGAGTCCAAGCTTCACCATCGGCAGGATGACTGATTATATCATCGGCACGACGTACTCTTTCGGTGTGCCATGTCATATGCCGAGCCGTCTTTGAGGACATATACAGTCGCTGCAGCCTAGGCACAAGAGGGAAGTATCGCAACGCCTTGTAAGGTACATCTTTTGCCTTTGAATTGACCCCCCCCCTTAGGTTTGAATCTGTCATGGCCACAAACTGAACATGATATCTTATCTGCATCATCTTTGTAATATAACATACAATGATTCGGACATGCATCTATTTTCACATATCCAAGTCCTAAGTCATTGACCATCTTTTTTGCATGGTAAAAAGTTTCTGGCAACTTCTCGTCTTGAGGTAACATACTCTTGATCAAGAGGAGGAGACGGTCAAAACAAGTCTCACTGATGTGAAATTCAGATTTCAAGTTCAACAACTGTGACACTGCAGACAATCGAGTGTGATTTTCACAACCATCCCACAGCGGCTCATCAGCATCCCTAAGTAGTTCATAAAATCTTCCGGCTATCTTATTCGGCACTTCATCGTGAATATTAAAACTAGGACCAGCAGCATCTACAACCATATCCACGTACCCACTTGTGCCTGCAATATTGTCGGGCTCATACCTCCCGAATTGCTCACCATAACACGTCCAATTCGTATAACCATCCACGAACCCTTTCGTGTACAAATGATGTTGCACATCCCATGTTGAACACCACCTCAAGTTTCTACAACTTGAACAAGGGCAACGAATGTGACCGTCGCGATCTATTGCTGCATTTGGATTCCCCAATGCAAATTGAATGAAACTCTCAACCCCAAGCTTAAAGTCATCTGACACCACCCGGTCAACTATTCTACGATACATCCATGAACGATCTGTCGACATTTTGCCTGCACCCAATAAATGACAATACACATCCTAACTTTCAAATCATTACTCATAATATTACACCCGACCCTTTCCTCACATCGTTCATCATAGACCATTTGCAGTTGGAAGAGGAATATTGATTAGATTATCACTTTTTAACCCATCCATGAAGGTTTGATCGCACAATCACTTACTATATGTGCTGCACGATTTGCTAAAAATTTCGGCATCATCTCCCCACACTTCTCCGATATACCAAATATATTTATTGATTTTGAAATTTTCTTAAACACTTACAAGTAAGTGGTTAAGAAAACACTCAAAATCAATAATGGTATATCAGAGAAGAGTGAGGAGACGCAACCGAAATTCTCAACAAACCATACAAACATATATAGTAAATGACTGCCTAAGTGCGATCAAACATTCACAGACTGTCAAAACGGGACAATTCAAGACTTTGAGGTAGATATATACATTCTCATAAATAAATGAGAACATACATATCAATCCCAAAGTCTTGAACGGGAAGGCACATTAACACGGTTTTAACGCGCTCTCCTGAGGTGCGTGTAATGTTAGGTCGCACCCACGCACCTCAACTCACAGGGAATACCCCATGCATTTATATAACATAAAATTAAATAACAACGCAATTATCATTATGCACATATCAAATTAAATAACACCCAAATTATAAAAATTTTCAAATGAATAACATCGAAGCAAAACAATCTACATTTTTGAGCTAAATTAACATCAAATTTCTATTAAAATCAGATTTAAAATTATATTTACATGCAATTAAAATCCATAAAGTTTTAAATCACAAAACGAATTTTTTGGGTATTTACCTATTGCTATAGAGAATTCTGATTTCTTTGCATTTATCCACATCTTTGTATATATGTACTACTTAAGATATGTGGTCATTCCATTTCTCTATATCTTCTTATCATCATAAGACAAGGTTCAAATGGGATCACTTTCAACCTCAGTGGAGCATGTACGGATGCCCCTCCCACAAAGCTCCCCCTCCTCCCACCCGCCCTCCTGCTCCCACTGAGCTCCCCCCCACTGGAACCCTCTCGGATGCCCCTCCCCCCTCCCACCGAGCGCCCCGTCCCACAGAGCTCCCCCCCCTCCTACCCCCCTCCCACAGAGCTCCCCCCCCCACTGGAACCCTCTCGGATGCCCCTCCCCCCTCCCACTGAGCTCCCCCCCACTGGAACCCTCTCGGATGCCCCTCCCCCCTCCCACGGAGCTCCCCGTCCCACCAAGCTCCACCCCCCTCCCACAGAGCTCCCCCCTCTCCTCTGTATGCTGAACAGTCAAGCAAGATCCTACTTCAACTCATCATTGCCCGAAGACCGAGTGATATCTATTGATCTACCAATCAAAAAGCTGCTATCATTAGTGGAGTCACTAGAATTAAATGCCACATCTGGAACCCCAAAAGATTGAGAAACAATTGATGTTGAGAATTCTGCTTGAGTTTCCTTGGAGCCACTGGAATTGGAAATAATGTTGTTTGAAGTGAGATCAGTCTGATAGTCTTTGCCAGAGCTTATATTTTTTGCTAGTAAAGGATCACTAGGCATTGGTATCCCAAGAGGGTTATCAATGTCAACTCCAAAAAGGACATTGTTTCTCGGATCAGAAGTTGGAACTTCACTTTCCTGCATACCATCTGAACTAAAAATTAATGATTGTTGATTGAATGAAGGTTCTTTGATGGTGTTCTTGTAAACTCTGGCTATTTATTGCGTTTAGAATGTCACATGCCCAGGAAAGGAAAAATACAGCTATCATCAAGTTCTGTCCGGGGCAAGACTAGGAACATGTGTAGCATTTCACACAAGCGATTTATTTTTTTTAAAAAAAATAACCTATGTATCGTTAAACTAAACCCATGGTTGTTCAGTCCAAATCAGTCTCCGTGGGTCTGACGAGTCTCCCCAGTCTAATTCAGTCCAAATTAATCAGGAAGAAGCTACCCAGGGAGATCCCAAGTGATGTGAAATTGTTCACAGTGGCCAATTTGGGCAGGGAGTGAGACGGTCACTTAGGCCACGGGTCCAAATTATCTATGACTCCGTTACGTGGAGTTTGGCTGGATTTGTGGGGATGAGTTTTAAAATTCTACTCATTAAAATATCTGACATCTCTATCATTTTAATCAAATGTAGTATTAAGATCTTGACTTATGCGCCCTGATAGATTTTTGGAGGAGAATAAGACATGTTCAAACTGAGTCTATTTTCGGAATTTGCGATATCTCACTCCAACGAGTTTTTAGATAGATTCTACAAATTAAAATACATCCACCTAATGTTCAAACTAGATTTTACAAGAACAGCATCATAATGAGAGGGGGAGAGGGGCCACGGACAGGGGAAGAGAGGGCAGTGGAGGGGGTGGGGGAGGGCGGCCAGAGGGAGTGAGAGGGAGAGGGAGTGAGGGAGCCGGACAGGGGAGAGAGGGCAGTGGAGGGGGTGGGGGAGGGCGGCCAGAGGGAGTGAGGGAGCGCGAGAGGGGAGAGGGAGAGGGAGTGAGGGAGCCGGACAGGGGAGAGAGGGCAGTGGAGGGGGTGGGGGAGGGCAGCCAGAGGGAGTGAGGGAGCGCGAGAGGGGAGAGGGAGAGGGAGTGAGGGAGCCGGACAGGGGAGAGGGAGAGGGATTGAGGGAGGGGAACATGATCGGGAGAGAGAGAGGGAGAGCGAGGCCACTTACCGCGGGTTTTTTGCATGAAAATTATTGTTAGACGTGAATTTGTAAAAAAAAATTACTCGTGAAAATACATTAATAGTTATATCACTCTGTATTAAGGGCTGTCAATGGGCCGGGCCTGGGCTGAGCTTAAGTTGACCCGGCCCGAGCCCGACTTGTTAATATTAAGCTCGAGCTCGGGCTGGGCCCGATATTATTTAAAAAATATAAAGCCCGACTAAGGCTTGGCTCGGCCCGACAACGTAAATAGAAAAATAAAAAAAATAAAAATTAATATATTTTATAATATAAAGTTTATAATCTCACTAAATTAATTAACAAATTGATATTAATTACATAATTTATGTGAAAAGAGAGTTTTAAATTTTCTAAGTAAGTAAAATAACATAATTTTAATTAAATAATTTTTAAATTTTAAAGTGGGAATAAAAAAAGAGAACGGGCCAGGCCGGCCCGCGGGTCAAACTCAAAGCTCGAGCCCGACCCGCGGGTCTAGTCGGGCCGGGCTTTTAGGTCCGACTAAAAACCCGCGGGCCGAAAAAAATCTTGTGGCCCGGCCCGAAATCAAGCCAAACCCGAGGGCCTGTCGGATCGGCCTGCCCCATTGACAGCCCTACTCTATAAACCCTAATTGTGCAAAAATGTCATTGTCGTAATTATTCGTTATTACCCGAGAATCTAACCATGATTAATTTTAACCAGACATTGAGAAAAAATTAACATATACCTAACTAAAATAAAATAAAATAAAATAAAATAAAAATAATTTGTAACACGCTCCCCAACCTCCCACCGAAATATGCCCCCACACTCACACCCCACCGTATGCTCCCCATCCCCGTCGGAGTTAAGCCCCTCCACCACCCCACCCTGCCACTACAACCCCCCCTCCCTAGTCCCCACCAAGGTAAATCCCCCTCCATCACCCCACCTTGTAGTTGCAGCCCCCCTCCCTGCATGAGTAAGCCCCCCACACACCCCACATCTATGCTGCCTCCTCCCGATGGGAGTAAGCCCCCCACCAACCCTGTTTGACCCCCTCCCCACTGGAGTAGCCCCCACACCCTACCCCCCTCCCCGCTGAAGTTAGCCCCCCCCCCACCCCCACACTGTGAGCCCCCCTCACCCACCAGAGTAACCCTGCCCCACCCTTCCCCCTTCTCACCAGAGTAAGCCACCCCCACCCCCCACACTATATGAAACCCCCCTCCCCATCTGAGTATTCTCCCCAACCGACCCCCCCGTCCCTCGCTGCCGGCCACCGCAGGAACCCCCTCCCCTTCCAAAACACCCGTCCCCTCATCGCCGGCCCCCCTCCCCTTCCCAAACCCCCATCCCCTCACCCCCGGCCGCCATGGGAACCCCCATCCCCTTCCCAACTGCCCTCCCCAACCGACCCCCCTCCCCTCGCCGCCAGCCGCCGCCACGGGAACGACGCCCCTCCTCTCCCCTTCCCCATCGACACCCCTCCCACACCCCCAGCGAGAACAAATGCAGGTTAAAAAAAAGACAGAGGGTGAGGGGGGACATACCGGCGGCGATCGTCTGAGCTTCGGCGAGGAAGGTGGGCACGGCTGCGAGCTAACACGAATGGCGGTGGGCACGATAGCAAGGACGTCGACGTTGAGGATGGCGAGGATGGCGACGGTGGCTTCTGACGACTTTGCGGCTCCGGCGGCTCCGGCGGCGACGACCGGAAGCAGAGGGCAGAGGAGAAGGAGAGAGTGAGAGGGAGAGTGGGGGGGGTGGAAATGGGGTCGGGTGGAAGGGGTGGGAGGGAGGGGCCGACGGTGGCGGGAAAGGGGGAATTTTGAGACGGAAATTTGGACGAAACTTATTTCCGTCTGAAATTTCAGACGGATTACTTCCGTCTGAATATCCGTCCTAAATTTATGACGGATATAAAGACGGAATATATTCCGTCTATAATTATAGACGGATCTTCAGAGCGAATGTAGTCTGTCGTTAATAGAGATGGAATTTGTGACAGAAACTAATCCGTCACAAATACAGAAGGATATTAAGACGGAAAATATCAGTCTGAAATATCCGTCTGAAATCCCGCTTTTTTTGGTAGTGTAGGGAATGCTTCCAAGTGGACATGATCCACTATTCCACAGACGCCATTTGATATATCAGATATGCAATTCAATTCAAGTGTGATCATGTAATTCAAATTAAGAATATTTAATATGCAACCACTTCAAGATTTTCAATTTGATTCAACTAATTCATCACAACATGTTAGTAAATACCAATTCAAGTTTTTAGAATCAATACATGTCACTTAAGGATGTTACCAAGTGACAAAAGGCCATTGCATGATTGTGTGTTTCCATAGCAAAAAGGGGTGAATTATCTTAGTTCAGAAGATAAGATTGGAAGCCTTCAATCATAAAAATCACCAACCTCACGAAGGTTGATATTTTAGATTTTACTTTCATACCTTTGCCTTGAGAATCCATTTTGATCCAAGCCTTCCACCTGCAATCCAAAGATGAATAAAATTCAGTTCATTCACGTGGCTTATACCAAAATCTCCTTGCAAAAAAAATCCCTGCAAATTATTCAGAAAATGCATTATTAGTAGTTCAGGCATTATTAGTATTTTAAAGAGTTATATCATCCACATATGCTCAAACCACTAAAATATCTTTTACCTGATTTGTCTTGTGAGAGGTGTTTAATCAACCTTACCGATTTAACCTGTTCTCAATCAAAAGATGCGAACTTTTCATACCATATCTTGGGTACTTGCTTTAGCACGTACAAAGACTTTCACCAGCTTGTGCTTGAGTTGATCCTGGAGATTGTTCAAGTTCTGGTATCCCATCTCCTGGTGACAATTGAGAATGTTCTCATCATTTTTCATCCTTGCAAGGTATATCTTTAGTTGATTCAAGCCTGACTATGGATGGCTAGCATCACTTGGGCTTGGGGAGTGTAATCTGCATCCAAAGATAAAAAAAGATTTGATTTGTAAATTATGATTCAGATTTATTAGCAATGGCATGACAAATTATTTTAACAACCAACATCCCCTAGACAGCTCTACATGCAATGCATGACTCATATGTGAACCTAAACATTAAGTTCATATGACAAATCTGATGACTCCCCCTCAATGTGTGCATGACTGTGATATGCTCAGTAAGGATCCAATGCCATGTGTAGCATGTGACTGATTGACTCATAGTACCAGACAGAGAACTTAGATCCGAAGATCAACTCACGCGTAGTGATAGCTTTTAGACAGGTGAAACCTGCCCTTCCACATGTCACCATTTGATATATTGTAATCATGGATGACGAAGGCAGAAGGATTGCAATGTATTATGACATGAATACACAATGCTCAATATTTGCAAGATATCACATGAAGGTATATGCAATGTCAATGTTATGCAGTGAAATTGATTTGATGAATTAAAAAAAATCCACTTCAACACAATGCTATATGAAGATGATATGCACAGGGGTATGCAGATGACAGTGGATGGAATGCATGTACATTCATATGCATTATCTCAAGATTCAGCACAAAACAAATCAAGACATAGCACTTTATCTAGAGTAATGAGAGGGATATCACCTGAGCATTCAGATTTAATTTTTGGTTTTTCTTCCAACCTGACTTATGCCACTAGGCCCGTATGCCTTACCTTCTTGATTGAAACAGATTTCATACTTTACACTCCATGGCACACCTGCAAAATAGATTTCTTATTTGACATTCTTAAGTACCCAAATCATTTTGGGTCCTTGGGGGTTAGCAACAACATGGGAATGTGATTTCCAATTTCTGACAACATTCAAATCATCAATTTTCTTCAGAAAATAATCATGCATGTTATGCCCTGATTTGCCACAGTAAAGACAACATGACTTTGAATACTTGAAAGCATGAAGATTATTTGAAGCATGTGACTTTTTGGTCCGATATTGTTTCTAATATGCAGGTGATGTGTTGAACACATTGGAGATCCTAGGTCAACCTGGCCTTAGATTTGGGTGAGGATAATGGGTCCAGAACACAGGATGTGTTGACACCATAGGTTGGTAGTGTTGTTTCGCCTTGGGATGCGTCGACTTATCCTTGCCTTTTCCATTGTTCATTCTATTCCTGTATGCTTCCAAATCATCATTCTTCATAATAAAACAATCATGCATGGCATGTCCATGTGTTCCACAATAAAAGCATGAGATTTTCTTTCCAGATGTATGTGTGTGTGTGGCAGAGGCATGTTTATCATGCATAATGGTCCTAGCAGCATTTTTGGATTTTTGATGCAAATTGATTTTCTGGTTTTTATTTTCGTTTTGAATCTCTTGGACAGAAAACTGCTTTGGGGGTGAAGTAGAGGTACTGGCTCTACTAGAACTTTGAACAAACGAGGTACAAACCTTATTCACAAAAGACTTCTTTTTAACAGGATTGAAGCCAAGCCCTTCCCTTTGAAAATTTACTTTCATTCCCAGCAGTTTGTCTACATTTTCTTTGCCATCTACAAATTTGGACAGCGAATTATTCAAGTCAAGAATTTCAGATTGAAGGGATGAAATGCACAACTCTGCACTGGCAAATTCTTCTTCATAACTAGCAAGCCTGACATTCAATAATGCATTAGTGGTCTTGAGACTATCTACTTCCTGTTGTAGACCATCCACATTTTCACACTCACTTACAATCACAAATTTTCCTTTTTCAAGAATCAACAATCTTTCAAAAATGGCCTTGTTCAATTCCTTCAGTTTCTCATTTTCTTTTGCAAGCTTTTCATCATGAATGAGTTCATTTATCAAGATTTGATCATCGACCATTGAATTTAGCTTTCCTTTCAAGTCGTTATTCTCATTTCTTAAGGAGCCAATTTGGTCTTTATGAAATTCAATGTCGAATACATGAGCTTCAATCAATTCTTCTAAATGTGAACATTTTTTACAGGAGGAATTACAGTTGATTTGTTCAACACTCTTTTTCAATTTTTTATTTTCAGATTTCAGCTTCTTATATTTGTTAGCAAGCTCATCGTATGCAATCAATAGATCATCGAGAGATATATCTTCAGAATCTGAATTTACTTCCGAGTGTGATCCATTCTGCTGATCACTGTCGTGATCACTCGTGCCCGCTACAAGACATTCGTCATCATGGTCTTCCTTGAAGTCTGCTAATCCATCCAATATTTCCTTCGCGGATCTGCAATCGGAGACAAAAGGAAATTGATTAGAATTGGCTGCAGCAGTAAATAACTTTAAAACTCAACACTTTTGTTCATGTTTAAGTTTTTGATTTGCAGTCCAGACACTTTTGTCCTGAGGTAATTCATATGGACCATGTGAAATAAGCTTCCATAGCTTTGGGTCATATGAGTTGACAAGACTACACATTTTACCTAACCACAAATCAAAATTGCAACCATCAAACACCGGTGAAGAATTCAAAATGTACATAATGGTAGTCATTGATCTAGATCACTCTAGATCGTTAGATTTATGAAATTAGAGCCTTGGCTCTGATGCCAATTGAAGTCCCGCGATCAATGACACCCAAGAGGGGGGTGAATTAGGTGATTACAAATTTTAAGAAAACTTTTCATCTTTTATAAAATATGTGATAGAATGCTACTTAAGAGATTCAAATCTATGAACACAAAATTGGATTTATCAAGTTTATAGGATGATGATAGAAATTAAGTAATAAACACGTGGATAAATCTGAACAACCAGTTTACACTAATCACTCACGTAGAATGGGGGTAGAGGAAATGGACCAAACCACACAATTTAAAATACAAAGCACAACAGTTTTTAAGGTGATTCGGATGCAACGACGGCAGTCCCATGTCCACCCCTCACCAAACTCGGTGAGGCTTCACTTGGGGATAAATCCCCAAAACGAAGACGACGCTCCAACCACACACGCAGGACGACGCCTGCCCACACACACACGGGGACGCACCCCAACACACACACACACATGGAGACAAGGTCTCTGACATGATCCAATAAGAGGATCAACAAAACACACACACGCTGCGACATATGCAGCACTCCACACACTAAAAAGCCCAGATCTAAAAAGATCCACACACACACAAACGCAGATCTAGGAAGATCTACGCACACATGAATCAAATACGACACACACACACACATAGGACCACGGATCCAACAACCATCCACACACACACAAGTTCTTCAGTTTATGACGAGCATAAATATAAGGCCCAAAACATAAAAACAAAGAAGCATAGTTTAGAAGACTCCTGATTTGGCTTCCACTGAGTGTATGATGTAGAGCTCAGAACGATGCTTCCTACTTCACTTGAATGGCTTGAATGGAGCTTGAAACGCTTGTGTAGGGATGAGGAGATCTTCCACGAGGTACTGTTCACGGCTACAGTACAGCTTGTTCTTCCTTGGAGAGCTTTCTTGATCTCCTTAATGTTTGCTTGCTTCTCCTCTTCTCCTTTGGTTGCTGGCTTCAGATGGAGCTTGAATACCTTCAGATGGATGAAGAAGTTGCTGGACGGAGTACTGTTCACGAAGGGTTGCAGTAGCCTTCTTCTTCCTTTGATAGCTCTCCCCCTTGATATCCCCTTTGATCTCTTAGATAGATTTTGTTTCTAACCCTCTTGTGTGTATTTTATACACTTTGAATGGTCCATAGACATCCCAAGAACAAGATCCACAAAACCTGGAAGGTTTGGTGGCTTTGGGATTAAACAATACCAAGAGGAGATGCTCCTTCCGAGATGGACAAAAGTCAACATTTTTGGGTTATCGGGGCTGGCGGTCGACCAGAACTGGCTGGCGGTCGACCGAAACTCTATAGGAAATATAATTATTGCATTCTATTATTTTTGGTCGATTGGGATTGGCCTGGCAATCGACCGCGCTACAGTGTCGACCTAGCTACAGTGTCGACCTAGCTACAGTGAAATTCCTGACTTTAAGATTTCACCCCCAAACTCCATTGCAACCCTTCCAAACTTTGTGGCATCAAGCTCCTTTGATCTTGGAGGGATTATACAAAGAATTTAACCTACAAAACCATGATAAAAATGATTAGAACTTTAGCTTAATAATCAATATGATAAATGTATGAAATGCATACATGAAAGCCCATGTTCAAGGTGCATACAAACACTTGAACCATAAAAGGTTTAAGCTAAAGGTGAAGCATTAATTTTATGCAAGTGAGTAAAGTATGAGAGTAATTTAGCCATGCACATATACAAGTGAACACTTTGGAAACATGATTGACTAAAGATCAAGATCAATAGATATGCATTTGTCCAATATGAATGTATCATGTAACCAAGCTCCATGAAAAGTATGCATAGGAAGCATTCAATGCACATGTTCAACTCAATCATATTCAACCAATCGATATGAATAATCAACCATTTAGTTAGCATCAAAACCATAGCAATACACACTAAATTTAGTTATCATCAAAACCGTAGCTCAACATAGGGTGCGCACATTGTAGGCACAGGTAGCAGAGGATCGGGAGACCTATTGAGCATACTTGAAGGCATTATGCGAGATCTGGTCCCCGCGCGGATGCGAGATCGAGTGAGATTTGAGATTCATGATGTAAAGAGAGAATGACTTGATTTGATGATGTACTTTGAACACTCGATGAATGAATAAAAGATTAGTTGAAATAGTTGGCATGATGTTTTTGCTTTTGGCTGGAATGTTCATTTTCACAGAATTCTCGGGTTAGAATGCGATCCCTAAAAGATCGCCAATTCCATATAGCGGTGGCATGGAAGACCGCAACCAGGAAGGAACAAAGAAGTGCATGGGCCTGGGCTCTCGGGTGAGAAATGCGGTCTGAGGAAGGCCGCCAATTTCATATAGCGGTCGAGGAGAAAACCGTAACCTGGAAGGAACACGGAATCCGTGGACCTTAGATTCGAGTATTGCGACCCTGTTTCTGCACACACTAAAACGTGAAAACAAGTCAGACCTGTTCTTAGACTTAACCCCTTGCTTAGAGCAAGTCAAACATGACTAATCCTTGATATTTGGTCAAGGGGTTAAGCCTTATTAACTAGGCGAAATAACATAAGAAAAATGCAATGGATGCAATGCATGCAATGCATGAGCAACATTTTATTTATTTACTTATTTATTTTTATGAAATTTGAAGATATTTTATTTTTTGAAATTTTGAAATATCTTCTTTTTTGGATTTTTGAAATATCTATTTTTTTTAGATTTTTGAAATATCTGATTTTTTTTGGAATATCTGATTTTTTTGATTTTTTGAAATATCTGATTTTTTGGTTTTTGAAATTATCTAATTTTTTATTTTTTGTTTTATATATGGCTGGCTCTGACCTGGCAGTAAGGACCCTTACCTATTTCATTAGGAATCTCCAAAGTATGGCGTGCGCTCTGGGATGTAACAATCCTTGGCCAGGGACCAATTCGCATGACGGTGCCTCTACTAAGGCCATACCCAGGGTACAGTCTAGTCCTTGAAAATTAAAAGAGAATTTGGGAGGCAAGCCTAGGATAGGTATAGATGTTTTTACGGCTTGAGTTCCTCTCATGCTACCCATTAAAGATTCGGTCTGTTGCGCGAGACTTTGTATCCATCATCGAACCTTCATCCACTTTAGGCATGCAATCGACTGGGCTCATAACGTCCCATAGGGAACTGTACTGCCACTCTTGCCATGCCTAGTTTTATATTTTGGAGTAATTTGACTTTGTGCTTTGAGCTTCAGATAAGCTTTTGGCTTTTGCTTTGATTTTTACCCCTTTTCATTCCTTCTTTTTTGTTGTTTCTTCTTTTCTTTTTCTTTTGTGGAATCAGGTCATAACAGACTGTCTCTATTTGAGACCTCCTCTCGTTAGGGTGTCTAGAGTGGTCGTCGCCCCCTTATACACCACTTGCCCCTACATTCGGCCGAAGAGAGAAAAAGTAGGGACCTTCGCTTCCCCTATGTATGGCGAAAGGAGAAACAATGTTGCATAGAAAAAGAGAAACCCGACCAGGGACGTCATGTAGTGTGTGAGTGCCACACTTTGGGATCATCCTTGATGATCAAGGAAAGGGGCACCTCGCTACCGGGCCATCATTAGCTTGGCTCTAAGGGTAAAAATTCTTATGGTACAACCCGTTCCACGTGTGAGACAACTCCTCACCTTCCACGTTAACTAGACGATAAGCATTCCTCTGGATAAGCCTCTCTTACTATAAACTAACCTTCCCAGTTCGGTTGCAATTTGGACCTAGGACCTCCAGACCTAATAAATTTGCATTTCAAAACCATATCACCCACTCAAAATTTTCGTTCAATTACCTTCTTTTGAAAATACCGTGAAACTTGCTTTTGATAAACGGAAACATGATCGGCCACATTGAGTCTCTTCTCATCCAAGAGTTCCAATTGGACTAGCAACGTCTCTCGACGTTCGTCGAGATTAAGTTCCTTATTGAGCTGCACCCTTAGAGAAGGGATTAAAATCTCATATGGGAGTATCGCCTCCATCCCATAAGTGAGAGCATAAGGAGTTTGCCCCGTAGGAGTACAGATGGAGGTGCGATAAGCCCATAGAGCTTCTACCAATCTTTCAGGCCAATCAAAAAAATTATGCGATTCAGACATTTTCTTTATGATTTTAAGAAGGGTTTTGTTGGTGGCTTTGGCTTGACCGTTGCCTTGAGGGTAATATGGAGATGAGTGATGCAATGTAATATTGAACTTCTTACAGAGCTCCTGGAGCTCTTGTGATAGGAACTGAGGCCCGTTGTCAGTGACGATACTGCTTGGGACGTTGAACCACAAAATGATGTTCTTCATGATGAATCGGCATATTGTGGTGGCTTTGATCTTCGCGTACGCTTCCGCTTATTTTCACTTGGTGAAGTACTCAGTGGTGGTAAGAATGAAGGATTTCTGCTTGGTATGAGAATTGGGATCACCTAGTGGGCCTACAATGTCAAAAGCCTATATGTAGAAAGGCCAAGGAGCAGAAAGAGGATGAAGCGATGAAGCAGGAGCATGAATTTTTTCAGCATGGAGTTGGCATTGGAGGCACCTACGGACAAAGGTGGAGCAATCTTCCTCTAGAGTGGGCCAATATTAGCCTTGCCTAAGAATCTTCTTCCCTAATGCCTGGCCATTCACATGACCTCCACACTCACCATAATGAGCTACTTTAGCCACTTTCCATGCCTCATCATCATCTAGACACCTCAGAAGCATTCCATTGAGAGCACGCCTATATAATTCTCCAGCAATTATGGTGTATCTTGAGGCGGCTCTTCTAATGGCCTTACGTTGCTCAGCATTCGCCGTCTCTGGGAACGATCCATCCTTGCAATATTGCTCAATTTCGTGATACCAAGGTAACTCCTCTTCTTCCAAGATCTCTTTTAATTCTACCAAAGAAACATCCTGCAAATCCTTCTTCTCTACAGACTTCCTAAGGTTATCGAACCATGGATCTTGAAGAGAGGGGGCATCTATTCTCTGGACGATGAAAGTATCAGTGCTCTAAATGAGAGGAAAGGATAGGGAGGAAGCAAGCGATGCCAACGTATCGGCGAGGATATTCTGAGATCGAGGAGTGTGTATATAGATCAACTTGCGGAATTGTCTAGCCAAGAGAGTGACCAAATCTTGATATGGCTTGAGTTTCGGGCCACAAGTGCGGTATGTGGAAGAACTTAGCATAGCACCAGTTGAGAGTCTCCTATGATATTCAAATATCACGCGCCCAAGAGGTAGGCGTGCTTCAATCCATCCAGGAGAGCCTCATACTCGGCGATGTTATTGGTAGTAGGAAAGGAGAGCTGATATGCAAGAGGAATCGTCACTCCCTCCGGAGTGAGGAGAATAGCACCTATCCCTCGGCCTTGAGAGTTGAGTGCACAGTCAAAGTGCAGAGACCAGAAGGGATGATGGGTGAGGATAGCAAGGTGCTCATCAGGAAACTCGTCCTGGATGGAATTAGTGCGGGGAATGGGCAAGATGCTCGGCAATGGCATATCCTTTGATTGCCTTCTGGATGATGAAGGTGATATCGAATTAGGAGAGGAAGTTCTGCCCGCGAGCTAGCCTACTAGAAAGGACAAACTTTTGTAAGAGATAGCGAATGGGGTCCATTCTAGAGATCAACTTAACTTGATGGGCTAGGTAATAATGCTTCAATTTCTGAGCTACCCAAACCAAGGCGGCACAAGTCTTCTCCATAGCAGTGTACTTAGATTCTACTGGATTGAACAACCTAGAGAGGTAATAGGCTACCCTTTCCTTTCCTTCATCATCAACTTGCACCAGGACGGCTCCTAGGGAGTCCTCAATGATAGAAATATATAGGATAATTTCCCAGGGACAAGAGGCTGCAAAACAGGGGTATTGGACAAATAAACCTTCAGATCCTCATAGGCCTTTTGACATTCTTGATTCCATTAAAATTTGACCCCCCGCCTTTAGCAGTTCGTAGAAAGGATGACACCTCTGAGAATGTTGAGATATAAATCTTCTAATGAACTGCAGGCATCCAATCAATCCTCAAAGTTTAGTGATTTTCTTTGGCGGGGGCATATCTGTAACGGCCTTAGCCTTATTAGGATCAATTTGAATCCCCCGTTTGCTAACTATGAAACCTAAGAGCTTCCCCGAAGACACTCCAAACATACATTTCTTAGGATTCATTTTCAGCTTATACTCCCTAACTCTTTGAAGCACCTTAGCTAAGATAGCGGGGTGTTCTTCCTTGGTCTTCGATTTCACCAAAATATCATCCACGTAGGCTTCCATGTATACATACATCATGTCATGGAAAATAGCCATCATCGCTCGTTGATAGGTGGCGCTCGCATTCTTCAATCCAAACGGCATAACCACATAGCAATAAGTGCCCCAGGGCGTGGTGAATGAGATCTTTTCTTTATCTTCCGGAGCTAGATGGATCTGGTTGTATCCTGAATAACCATCCTTGAATGAAAGAGCTTCATACCTGTTGACACCCATTTTTAGCCCACAAGTTGAGTTATTTTTCTTCTTCACCTCCGTAATGCCCTGAATTGACCATTATTTTGGAGTCTTCTTTGAGCCGATCTCGAGCCCATTTCTTGACCCTTCTCAATCCCATTAAGCCTTGGAAGCTTTTATTTTCAATTTCCCAACTTTCGGGTCTGTTTCGGGCCAATCCAGAGCTCAAACAGACGTCCGGACTATTTTTGTAAGAAGCCTACAAACGGTCGGTCGACCGACCGTTTCCTTTGGCTAGCGGTCAGTCGACCTGTTGAGTTATGATTTTGATGATTGTTGTGACAATTAATTTTTAGTTTTAATGATAACTAAACTTAATCTGTAATTAAGCGATGATAACTAAACTTGTGGTTGATTGCTCGTGCTCTTGTTATCAATGTATGTTTGAGATGGAATATGGCAAAGGTTACATGGGCTTGATGCTTGTTTTGCATATGTTGGTTTTACAAGAGGTAAGAGGTTTCATAACCTCTTCAATGTGAACAAGTATGGTATTAACCTTGACTATCTTGCTTGCAGGATTAAACTCATGGCAGTCACCTAGTGAACCAAACGTGTGGATAAGCACCTTGCTCCTCTACTATCCAAAACAGGTGGTATATGTCATTTACTGTCAAGAACCATATGTGAGACTCTTACCTTGTCTTAGCATCAATCTCACCATGTGTATCTCATATACCTCTCCTTAATACACCTCATTCATCATCATCATCATCATCATCATCAGAGCCTTATCCCAATTAATTGGGGTCGGGTACATGAATCCTGTTCCGCCAAAGATTTCTATCAAGTGCAATATTCATATTTAAACTCAAGGAACTAATGTCCTTCCTAATAACATCGCACCATCTCATTTTAGGCCTTCCTCGAGCTCTTTTGCTAGCATCCACTAAGATTTGATCACATCTTTTAACCGACGCTGAGTTAGGGCGACGAAACACATGTCCAAACCACCTGAGTCTATTTTCTCTCATTTTACTATCAATTGGAGCTATCCCTAAGTCCTTACGGATGCGCTCATTCCTAATCTTGTCTTTCTTAGTCTTGCCACACATCCATCTCAACATCCTCATCTCTGCTACACACATTTTGTGGATGTGTTCCTTTCGTACTGCCCAACACTCGGTACCATATAACAGAGCAGGTCTCACAGCCGTTCTATAAAACCTCCCTTTGAGTTTCACAGGCATACGACGATCACAAAGGACACCTGATGCACTTCTCCATCTTAACCAGCCTGCCTTAATCCTATATGTAACGTCATCATAAATCTCCCCATTCTCTTGTATGATAGACCCTAAGTATCGAAAGCTACTACTCTTCGGAATGTTATATCCGTCAATTAGAACCATGTCTTCCTGAACCACACTCCCATTACTAAAATTACAGTGCATAAATTCTGACTTGCTCCTACTAATTTTAAAACATTTAGACTCCAAGGCAAGTCTCCAACGCTCTAACTTAGCATTTAGAGCATCAATACTCATCAATTAAAACAATATCGTCTGCAAATAGCATACACCAAGGGATATCATCATGCAATTGTTTAGTTACTTCATCCATAACTAAGGCAAAGAGATACGGACTTAGTGCAGAACCTTGATGCAAACCTATAGAAACGGGAAATTCACCAGTCTCCCCAGCAATAGTTCGAACACTAGTAATAGCACCGTCGTACATATCCTTAATCAAATCAACATATCCTTGAGAGATTCCTTTCTTTCTTAATGTCCACCAAATCAATTCTCTCGGTACTCGATCGTACGCCTTCTCTAAATCAAGAAAAACTATATATAAATCTTTTCTCATCTCTCTATACTTCTCCATTAGCTGCCGTAGCAAGAAAATAGCTTCTGTAGTAGATCTATTTGGCATAAAACCAAACTGATTTTCCGACACAGTAGTCATACCACGGAGGCGTTTATCAATTACTCTTTCCCAAAGTTTCATAGTATGACTCATAAGCTTAATTCCACGATAATTATTACAACTTTGAATATCTCCTTTATTTTTATAGAAAGGAACTACAACACTTTTTCTCCAAACTTCTGGCATTCTTCGTTCCTTTAAAATTTTATTAAAAAATTTAGTTAGCCACTGAATACCAATATCTCCTAGGCCTTTCCATACTTCAATAGGTAAGCCATCTAGTCCTAAGGCCTTGCCCACTTTCATTTTCCTTAAAGCATCCTCCACTTCTGACATCTTAATACACCTGAAATATTGATATTTATCAAATATTGTGGACTCTTGGGTACCTTCTAAAGATAAATCCTTGACGGAATCTCCATTAAGTAACTTCTGAAAATAGCTATGCCACCTCCCTTTAATCTCAAGATCCTTAGTTAAAACCCTTTGATCTTCACCTTTAATGCACCGAACATGATCTAAATCTCTAGTTTTCCTTTCTCTTAATTTAGCTAGTTTAAATATGTCCTTTTCACCCTCTCGGGTTCCTAATTTATTATATAAATCTTCAAATGCCTTTGATTTGGCTTCGCTGACTATTTTCTTAGCTCTCTTTTTAGCGATTTTATAAGCTTCTAGGGTTTGAGCATTTTTGTTAGCTTGCCAAACTTTAAAGCATTCCTTTTTTATTTTAATGGTATTTTGAATTTCCTCACTCCACCACCAAGTCTCTTTTTCTAAGTTCTTTTTACCTTTAGATTCGCCTAAGAGTTGTTTTGCAACCCTCGTTATACAGTTTGTAACATTATTCCACATTACATTAGTTTCTTGTTCTAAATTCCAAATATTTTCCTTTAATAGATGATTTTTAAATGTTTCTAAACTTTTACCTTTTAAATTCCACCATTTAATCTTGGAATAATTATTTATAATGATCTTTCTTTTGAATTTAGGGATAGTGACATCCATTACTAACAATCTATGTTGAGGGGCTAGACTCTCACCAGGAATAACTTTGCAATCTTTACATAAAACTCTATCGACCTTCCTAATGAGAAAATAGTCAATTTGACTTATATGTGTTCCACTCTTGTATGTTATTAAGTGTTCGTCCCGCTTCTTAAAGAAGGTATTAATAATTGCTAGATCATAGGCCATAGCAAAATCAAGAATAGTGTTACCCATATCATTCCTATTACTAAAACCAAGCCCTCCATGAATCCTCTCATAGCCTCTATTATCTATACCCACATGACCATTAAGATCCCCTCCAATAAAGATTCTCTCTTCACTAGGGATATTTTGGATCAAACTATCAATAGCCTCCCAAAATTGCTTTTTAATGCTCTCTTCTAATCCTACTTGAGGTGCATATGCACTAATTATATTCAAAATATCATCACCTAAGATAAGTTTAATTACCATTAGTCTATCCCCCAATCTATTTACTTCCACAACTCTGTCTTTTAAGTTTTTATCTATTATTATAGCAACACCATTTCTAGAGTTATTATTACCCGTATACCAAATTTTATACCCATCAATGTCTTTAGCTTTATGTCCTTTCCACCTAGTTTCTTATAGGCAAGCTATGTTAACCCTCCTGTCCTTCATTAATTTAACTAATTCTAAACCCTTACCCGTTAAAGTTCCTATATTCCAAGTAGCTAGACGGATCCTATGTTTTTGGACTTGCTTCTTTACCCGTGTGCGTCCAACCCCACACGAGAACCCTTGCCTATTTGACACCGCAATCGGGCGCCATTGCGGCGCGTCGCTTACGGGGGACGCCCTAGCTAGCCCTTGCTCACTTGTCATTCCATCCGGGTTCCGATGTAACGCGTCGCTTACGGGGAACGCACACGAGAACCCTTAATACACCTCATTCATGCACATTAATCAAGAAACCCTTCTGGCCATCGTGCGCCCTCGCCCGCGGATCGACCTACGCAGTCAGGTCGCGAGGGTCAAGGGGGCAGCGCCCCTTGCGGGGATTTCCGGGGGAGGAGCCCCCGGAACAAAATTTAGAAATGCTCAAATGGTCTAATGCATAAACCAAACCCAAAAATGCATGGAATTGAAAAGGATATGAATATATTGACTTATGGATATGTTTCATTGGCTAAGACTTCAACTTTGCAGGACTAGGTCATTTTGGTCAACCAGAATCGCCAAACGACAAAAGTCTCATACTGCAGAACCGGCGGTCGATCGCCCAAGAAGGACCGGTCGACCGACAGCAGCGGTCGACCGCCACCATATTGCCGGTCGACCGGAAATAATAGCAACCAATTTCCTATAGTGTTTTTACAGAACGGTCGACCGCCAGCCTTTTCCGGTCGATCGCTAGCCCCGATCTGTCCATCTTTGTTGACTTTTTGTCACTTCAAGGAAAGCCCTTCCTCTTGATATTGTTTAATCCCAAAGCCACCAAACTCTCCAGAATTTGTGGATCTGGTCTAGGGCTTGTCCATAGACCTTCCAAGGGTTATAAAACCTCTCCTTGAGGTCATAAACCCTAAGAGACTCCAAGATAAGAAATCAACAAAGAGAGATCAAGGTGGCTCAAGGAAGAGGAGAATCAATGTAGCCGTGAATAGTGATATGTGGGCAAAAGCTTCATCCATAGTTGAGGGTTCAAGATCCATTTCGAAGCCTTCATCCTCACAAGAACTGAAGAAGCAAGAAATCAGCAAGGAGAGATCGAGAGGAAAGCCATCAAATGAAGATTGCTGCAACGTTCGTGAACAACATTCCTTTCAACAAGTTCATCATCCGATCGAAGCCGTTCTAGCACCAACTGAAACCATTCAAGCATCTTCTCAAGCCAAGGAGTTCCAATCAAGCAATGGTCTCAAGAAAAGCTTAAGAGAAGGTTGTACAAGTGAAAGAAGAAAGAAGCACTGTAGCAGTGAATAGTACTCCGTGCAAGAAGATCTACATCAAATACAAGGCCATTCAAGCTGAGTCTCAAGCCATTCAAGTAAAGAAGGAATCAACGCAAACATCCGGAGTATACACTTAGGGGGAGCCTAAATCAGGAGCATTCTAAACTGTGCCTTATTATGTTTCAAGTTCATATTCGTGTTTTGTATAAACTGTGAACTTGTGTGTGTATGGATCGTTGTTGGATCTGTGGTCGTGTGTGTGCGTGTCATTTTTGATTCATGTGTGCGTAGGTCTTTTTAGATCTGCGTGGCTATATGGTTTTATCAAGATCTTAGTGTTTGTGTGTGTGGAATGCTGCACTTATCGCATCATGTGTGTGTCTTGTTGATCCGCTTGTTTGATCGTATTGGAGACCTCGTCTCCGTGTGTGTGTGTGTGTGTGTGTTGGGGTGCATCCCCGTGTGTGTGGGCAGGTGTCGTCCTGCGTGTGTGTTTGGAGCGTCGTCTCTGTTTGGGGATTTATCTCCAAGTGAAACCTCACCGAGTTTGGTGAGGGGTGGACGTAGGATTGCCGTCATTACATCCGAACCACCTTAAAATCCGCTGTGCACTATGCTTTGATTTGTGTGGTTTGATCCATTTCATCTACCTCCATTCTACGTAAGTGATTAGTGTAAACTGGTTGTTCGGATTTATCCACGTGTTTATTACATAATCTATATCATCTTCATATAAAGTTGATAAATCCAATATGTGTTCAAATAGATTTGAATCCCTTAACTAGCTTTCTATCACATATTTCAAAAAGGCCAAAAGTTTTCTTAAAATTTGTAATCACCCAATTCACCCCCCCTCTTGGGTGTCATTGATCGCGAGACTTCACGACCTACCGCTAGACTTAATTTCCCAGCCCGATGGCCTTCTTTTCTACTCCTACCTGTAAACGGTCGGTCGATCGACCGTTTCTTCCTGTAGGCGGTCGGTCGACCAACCGCTAGGCTATCTGAAGAGTCCAGCTTCTTCCGGACTCTATTTTCTACTCGACGAGGCTATCCTCCGAGTCTAATATCTTCTAGATTATTCCACCAAATCACAATCTATCTTTTCTGGGCTCTTGCCCTTGATATTATCTCGAGATGGATATATCATACTCGATTTATCTTGGACTCTATCCCCTGGAATCTCGGGAGAACTTTCTGGTTTTTTGCAACTTCTATAAAAGGAACCCAGTTCGCAGGTCGCGAAGGGGGGCTCGTCTTCAACCTGAGGCAAAGCCATGCTGCACCGCCGACTCTCCTCTTTGACCTCAGGCTATTAAGGGAAGTATTGTCTATGTTTTCAATCTCTCTAGGCTTGATTCTGTTGTCTATCCTTAGTTATTACTCTCCCAATTTCCAAAATCATCACAGTTCTATTTTTCTGCACTCTATCTGCACTTTTTCTATTCTGCATGCATGTTTCCCATAGTTGCGCTACGTGATTTTTCTCCATATCTTTGTCTTATTCTCATCACAATACATACACCTATTATTTGCACCCTTCCACAGGGGTTAAAAATCTCCCCGATGCGTTCTCCCTCAATTTTTACCCATGTTTTATCACATACGGGATTGATGCTACACTCATAGTTTCTAATGGGTTTTTCTCTTGTTGGTTGTCTTTGTTTTGCAGGCACATGATAGAACGTGAGGCCCTCTTCCTCTAGCCGGCTAGAAGGAGAGGAGGCTGAATCCACAAGTTCTCGCACCCTTTCATCAAGCGCGATCAAGTCTTCATCCTTTTCCAAGGTACACGGGGACATTGCACTCCTTTCTCACATCCTTTGGCATTGTTAACCCATGGTGGCGATCACGGTCAGTATTTCTCATCTTTCATCACCCCTTGTTCATACTTTTATGCTTATTGTAATATTTACACAGTTTGGGGGGCGGAGTAGATACAAAACATCAACAACCTGGTTTTTTGGCGATCACGGTGGGACAACTAGTGCCCATCATGTTATTCATGCTCTCTTGCAAGTTTGGTGTGTTCATATTGATAGGGTGCACGGCCCGGATACAGAGGGGGGTGAATGTATCCCTCTTCAAAATTGTCCAAATCAAATCCTGTAGCTAGACACAGTCGCGGAATAAAAACAAATCAAATGAACGTTGAAAAAACACTTAGAGTGCGCCTAAGCAATCATCTAGCAGAAGCAAACGAAATCAATCAACCCACTGCACAATGATTTTTTAGGTGGTTCGGTCCTCCAGACCTACATCCACCCCTCACTCCAAACCAGAGTGAGGCTTCCACTAGCAACAGCTAGAACGCAGACTCAGTCTGCAATAGGTGCTGCCTAACAGCTTGACCAGGGGAACAACCTCCCCTCTTCCTCCAGACCGAAGGGAAAACACCAGTGACTCCCAGCCACTTGCAACCAGAGACGAAGTCTCTCTTCCTCCAAACCAAGAGGGAACCCACAAGTGACTCCCAGCCACTTGCAACCGGAGACACAATGTCTCCCTTCTCCTGAGTCCACAGGAGGAACCCCGATCTCAAACCAGATAATAGGAAAACATAGTGATCAAATGAAAAGGAAAATGAAAACAAAAGATAGAACCACAACGACTGAAAGCTGTAAAGAATAATAACAAGATGTGGCTCCCATGGAGCTGATTGGCCTGGATTTGATCCACGGTCCAGCAGGAGCAGATCTTCAAGCAGCTTCCCTTCTTCTCCTCTAAATCTTCTCCTCTAACTCTTTATCTCTCTCTCCATCTCTCTTCTTCTCTGCTGCACTTCTCTTCTTCTCTCGATCTCTACTCTCAAAGGATCTCTCTCTCTTTCTTCTCGAGCTCTCTTCTATCTCTGCTGCTCTCCTTTTTCTTCTCTCAATCTCTTTCTCTGTTCTTCTTCTTCTTCGACTGGCTAACCTTCTCTTTTTCTTCTGGGGACCTTTCCTCTAGTACCAGCAGCAACCATCAAAGGGGTAAAGAGGCTCTTTATAGGAACAGGGCCTTTGTGTGGATCAAGCAGCAGCAGTCTACTGAAATTCCACTGGTCCACGTGTCAGGGAATAGAAGTTTCTTTTCCTAGGATCACGTGCCAATCGTTTGCCCCTTTATCCATGAGCCGTTCACCTGTCAAATAATCAGTCGAAGACAATATCAGCTAAAGTCAGTAAGACCCTGTACATGCTTCATTCATGCAAGCAAGGCAGCGCATGGCTGTACAGAGTTGGTCGAGTGAAGCAATGGACGAGTGTACAGACTTGTTGTGAAAATGCATGAACAAATGATGCAATGTACAGACTTGATGGCGTGAAGTTCTGAATGCATATGAGAAAGTATATACATTGGCGATGAGTGCTCAGACATGCCACCAAGTGAGTGTACACACTTTGTATACAATGTGTAGAGCCATGTACAGACTTTGTTATGCAATGCTATGGCATGCTATCAAGCAATGTACAGACTTTGCTACCTAGCATTAATGCATGAATGCATCATGTATAGACTTGATGAACTGGCGCAGGGACATAACAGCAAAGGATGTATAGACTTTTGTGTGTGTGCGACCAGACAATGAATGCATGATAGCAAGTGTATAGACTTTGTATCTATCAAAGTATGCACAATGAAAATGGATGCTCAGGCATGCAGTCAAAGGATGTACATACTTAGAAGTGATGCATGAACAGGCGACGATGTGTAGACTTGGCCAATGTACAGACTTGATGTTCAGACTTTGTGTGCGTGCGAGACAATGTATAGACTTTGGTTCGTGCAACACACAGGCTGCAATGTATAGACTTTGAGGCATGTGAACACGGAGATGTACAGACTTATTTATGCATGGATGCACTGACTAAGCCACGAGCCAAGTGGCGATGTATAGACTTATGTTATTCACCCAGACAATGTATAGACTTGCACATAGAGATGCTGCATGAGACGATGCACGAGACGATGCAATGTATAGACTTGGTCTTACAATGCATAGACTTGAAAGACGATGCATGAGATGATACATTGTATAGACTTAGCGATGCAATGTTCACACTCACTTAGACGCTGAGTGAGACACTGGACAATGTACAGACTTTACTTCGTGCAAGCTACAGGACAATGTATGGACTTAGCGTGAATGCATGGACTATGATGTATTGACTTAATGCACGGATAATGTATGGACTTAGCGTGAATGCATGGACTATGCTGTATTGACTTAATGCACGGACAATGTATGGACTTAGCGTAAATGCAATGTATAGACTCACAAAGACGCTGAACGAGACGCTAGGTGAGACAGTAAGTCAATGTACAGACTTGAACGCCTGCATGCTATGCGATGTACAGACTTCGAGCGCCTGCATGCTATGCGATGTACAGACTTCGAGCACCTGCATGCTATGTGATGTACAGACTTCGAAGGCTTGCATGCTGTACGATGTACAGACTTAGTGTTGCAAACACAGGCTGTACAGACTTTGAATGTGCATGCATGAGAGACATGAAATGCATTGGCTGTACAAACTTGATCAATGTACTGACTCTGTTGCATGCTTGCATCGACTTTATGTATGCATAATGTGTTTGATGAAATGCCATGCAAACAAGATCAATTCATATGTAGACACAGGTCATAGTCATGCGTGCACAATGGCTTGCAATGAACAATGTACTAACTATGCCATGCTCACAGTTAATGCATGTAACAAGGATGTACAGACTTGCCGTAATGATGCACAACCATAACAGAAACCAATGAGCAAACTTTGTATGCCACGATGTACAGACTTGTTGTGTGCATAAGGCAAGGCTAACGGATGTATAGACTTGCCGTGCCTGCAACAAGACCCTGTACAGACTTAATGCGTGTGAAATGCAGCAAGGCAATGTGTATGCAGTGATGCAATGTGCAGGACTTCCATAAGCAGAGAAATGCATAAACCTTGCAGAATGACTGAACATATTTATGAATGCTTTATGATCTGATAAAATGACTGAACATCACATGGTGACTCACAGTGTTTGACTCACATAAAAACCAATCATCAAAACCACAAGGGCACAACAATCTCCCCCTTTTTGATGATGGCAACACTGTGAGTCATTCTGATGACTCAAACTATTCTCCCCCTTTGACTTCATCACAAAAGGAAATAGTTTGAGAGGGAAGTTCAAACAAATTTATGACTCAATCAATTTCTCCCCCTTGTTATTATCAAGATGAACCATGGAGAGGTATGAATGTAGAAATGTAGATGCAACAAGAAATGCAAGATCCCCCCCTAAAAATATGAATGCAAGCACAAAATTTTCACCCCTTTAAGAAATGCTATGCAGCATGATTCATATGACAAGGAAGCTCCCCCTTAAACAATGAACAGAAGAGATATCATGGGGAAATGGTGAACTGAAGAACCAGAGAGACACCCAAAGAGAGCTGAATGCATATTCAGATATCAAATGATACCACTAGAGATGAACCAAATGATGTGTTGGAAACACATGACTAGATACCACTCAGATAGATGAATTTCCAATGAGTGAGAGAACAATTTCAATAGGATATCAATCTCATAAGTCTGAAGATGTAACAGTTTTAGAGACTTCCATTATGAAGACTTATGAATGAAACTTAATAAGTCAAGCTTGGTTTAAATGTGATGCAAACGCAGTCTTTCAAAAAAAAACTATACTCACATCTGAATTCAGATTTTAATAAAAGTGAACCAAGCAAACATAACACTACTTCAAGTAACCTCCCATCATCTTATTCAATAGATTTCAATGACTTCTTTTAGGAGAAGGCATACATCAATATTGAGGTTAAACAAAAGGTCATTTCAGAGATAAACACTTAATAGGTTTAGCTGAAAATTTTATGTCTCTTCATTTAGAGAACAGCCAGGGATGGTTCATGCCTTTTGTCGTAAAGGTAGACGCTGGTTAGACGCCAGTACCCCTAGCTTAGTTAGCAGAAACTCCCATTCTGTTTCAGACATGATATCATTTTTTTTCAATTTTTTTTAAAGTTCTTAACAGAGTTAGTCAAGAAGCCTCATGACTTAGGGTCCATTATCTTTGACAAGGATCCTAGTTTCTCAGCGCATTTGACCATTGCTCTGCCATTCATTTAACACAATTTTACATTTAAACAGTTACCCAAGATATTGAAGAAAGACTTGTTTAAAAGCAATACAGATTCCATGCATTTCAACTAAGTAGGTCATGATCTCAATATGACAGATATTAGAGGGTCTTTCAAAGCATGACATGAAATGCATGGTTAAAGTTTATTAAGTCTGATTCAGATATTTTCAAGAAGTTCATCTTCAAACTTGCGAAATGTATTAAATCTAAACCAACTTAAGCCTTTTAGACGTTCATAATTCCATATAATGCGAGATTCCTTATTGATAACAAATTTGGATTTATGATCATGATATGCAGATTGAAATCTTCTCAGTTGATTATTGAGCTGAGAGCATCATAACTGTGTCTAGGAATAGACAGATCAGCTTGACAGATAAGGCAGGAGGAAATTTTAGAAGAAAAAAAATTTTCTTTTGACAAGATAAAAGAAACAGCATGGAGACATCAATTTGAAGTCCTCATTGCAAACTTGACTGAGAGACTGACCAGAGGGAGAGACAATGTCCAATGGAAAACAAATAAGCCTATGGATGCTCCCCCTGAGTACATGCATGCAACCCCCCCTTTTTTATTTTTTAATATGTATGTCATGCAAGGTAACAAGAGGTCAGACATGTTTCAGGATCTTCAAGATTTAATATGCAATGAATTCTAACAAGTGTATGCATTTGGCAATCTGCATGCAATGCATTGACTCCCCCTGACAATATGCATTCAATCAATTTTTTTTGGCATTTTCAATGTAATGAAATGCAATGCAATTAACTACATGTATGCAAAGACATGCAAAGACTCAACAAACTCCCCCTGAATACATGCAGTGTTTGAAGATTTTAAATGTAACAAGTGTATTGACAGAATGCAGAGAGTTTTGACAAAATATGTAATCCATTCAGCAAACGAAATTATCATGACATGCAAGTATCTAGAGCATACAAATTCAGAAGACAGGACTTAAGCAGAGTTTTCAGAACTAACCTGTTCAGTGCAATCCTGGGGTTCCAATTTTTGAGTGCCTTGGTTTATTGACCCCCTTTATTCCTCAGCTTCCAAGGCACACCTCCAAGTTAGCACACTATTTTGCATGGGCAGGTACCCAAGAGGTTTTGGGTCCTGAATTAACAGTGACACCTTTGGCAGATGTTCTAAACATTTTTTTAGCATGAAGGTCCTCAGATCTGATCAAGTAGCAATTATTTATTGAATGACCAATTTGACCACAGTAATAGCAGGATGCAGCAGATTTTAGATTTGATTTATGCACATTTTTATTAGCATGAATTCTATGTGCATATGCATGAAAATTTTTGTTAACATAATTAAAATTTTGTTTACCAAACAGTTTGGCTTTGATATCCTGCCGGCCAACAGGTTGCAGCCCTGTGACCTGGCTTTCCACATTCAAAATATAGAGAAGAATTCATTCTGTTAAAATTCTCATAAAAAGCATGTCTTTTTGCAGGGATTTTAGCATGTTTAAAATTCACATTCCTACCCTGGATATACCAACAGTCCTTGACTGTATGGCCATACTTTCTACAATGAGAGCATTTGAGATAATTTCTTCTGAACGAGCCTGACCAGCATTCAGAGGCCTTGTGACCAGTTTTGTTGCAGTTAAAGCAAGTGATATGCTAGTTCATTGAAACAAATTTGTTCTTATTAAAAATATGTTGGGTTGCAGGGAATTTAGCATGATATGAATGAGATGTTTTCTTACCACTTGCAAACCAGCATTGTGTAATTGTGTGTCCTAATTTGTCACAGTGAAAGCATTCAATTTTATTTTTCTGAGATGAAGAATTTTGATCATGAAATTTCCTAGCATTCATTATGCTGGCCCTCATATCATCTTTCTCCATCAACCTGCACTCATGCATTAGATGACCAGGTTTATGACAATAGTGGCATGACATTTTCCTTTTGTGTGCATGTGTGTGTGTGTGTTTAAGTCATGTGTCACATGTACAACATCAACATGAGTGTTTCTTTGCTTATTCTTACATGAACATATTTTTCACTTTTTCATTTCGTTCCTGAATGTTAGTTTGTTTCTGCATTTTCTGAACAATGGGTTATTTATCTTTTGAGGTGGTGGCTACATTTGATGAAGTGACAAACAATGTCATTAGCTTGTTTTTGAGAGCCTTTTTATTGACATTGTTGTAGCCTAACCCTTCCTTCCTGACATTGACTTTTACACCTAGTAGCTTGTCTAGGTTTTCTTGCCCAGTCACAAACTTATACAAAGAGTTCCTCAAGTCTTGGATTTCATATTCTAGAGAGGCAATTTGTAACTCATAATTGGCAATCTCTTGCTCACTGCAATTCATACATTCACTTAGCACCTTGTTAGCAGTTCTATATTTCTCAACTTCATGTTCCAGATTGCTCAGTTTATCAAATTCTTCTATGTGAACAAACTTTCCTCTTTCTAATGCTACAAGTCTTTCAGACATAGCAGAGTTCAGCTGTTTCAACTTTTCATTCTCCTTAGACATAGCATCATTTTGAATTAACTCATCAAGAAGAGTCTGATCTTCTGAGTTAACTTTACTTTTTCCCCCATCTTCAAACTCTCTCAATTCTTTTTACTATTTTTCAAGATCTTTCTGCAATTCCATATTTACAGATTTTATGGCATTAAAATTTTCAATCAGCAAATCATTCTCTCGTTTAAGTTTCTCTAATTTTTCTTCATTTTCTTTGGAGTATTTTCTGAGAGAATCTTTTTTAGACTTCAGCTTGTTTAAATCTGAGTTCACACTTTCAAAATTTTTCAGTAATTTTTCATACTGGTCATGATAGTTAACAAGAGTCTGATTATCATTATTTGAATTGAGTTTCTCTTTGAGTTCAGATATCTCATTTGCAAGTTCTTGACTTTCCATTTTTAGCAATCTAATTTGTTCCAGCAGCTTTTGATTATCAGACTTATATGCATCATGAGATTATTTCAGCTTTGAACAATTTTCACATGGAGAACTTGAACTACCCTGATCACTTTTTGTTTTCAAGTTCTTGCATTGTTTTCTTAAATGTTCATGAGATTCAAGCAACTCAGTATATGCATTCTCCCAATCATCAAAAGAAAAATTCTCGAAGGGATTTACCTCTTCATCATCATCATCTTCATTTTGATTGCTACCTTGATCTCTGCCATTAGCCATCATGCAGCTGTCCTCATTTCTCCTTTGACCTAGCTTCAGCATATCCAGAATGTCCTTAGCGGACCTACAATTATGGAAGCAAGAGTGTATGGCCTTGTTAGTAGCTGCTTTCATTAAATTCAGAGCTCTTTGATTCTCTTCATGCCTTGATCTGTGACTGTCAGTCCATTTGGACTCTTTCTTTGGCAATCTATGAGGACAGTGTAAAATTAACTTCCACATATCAGGATTAACTGATTTAACATATTTGCGCAGACTGACAAACCACACATTAAAATTAGAACCATTAAAAACCAGTGGATCACCCATGGAAATAGATCAGATTAATGCAACAGGAATAATGATGCACCAAGATCGAGATAGCACCAAAGACTAAAGGATCGGATCTACAGGTCGCTGGACCTTCTATGCAGACACCGGCTCTGATACCAATTGATAGGGTGCAAGGCCCGGATACAGAGGGGGGTGAATGTATCCCTCTTCAAAATTGCCCAAATCAAATCCTGTAGCTAGACACAGTCGCAGAATAAAAACAAATCAAATGAACGTTGAACAAACACTTAGAGCGTGCCTAAGCAATCATCTAGCGGATGCAAATGAAATCAATCAACCCACTGCACAATGATTTTTTAGGTGGTTCGGTCCTCTAGACCTACATTCACCCCTCACTCCAAACCGGAGTGAGGCTTCCACTAGCAACAGCTAGAACGCAGACTCAGTCTGCAACAGGTGCTACCTAACAGCTTGACCAGGGAACAACCTCCCCTCTTTCTCCAGACCGAAGGGAAAACACAAGTGACTCCCAGCCACTTGCAACCAGAGACAGTCTCTCTTCCTCCAAACCAGGAGGGAACCCACAAGTGACTCCCAGCCACTTGCAACCAAAGATGAAGTCTCTCTTCCTCCAAACCAGGAGGGAACCCACAAGTGACTCCCAGCCACTTGCAACCGGAGACACAATGTCTCCCTTCTCCTGAGTCCACAGGAGGAACCCCGATCTCAACCCAGAGAATCGAAAAACATAGTGTTCAAATGAAAAGGAAAAAGAAAATAAAAGATAGAACCACAGCGACTGAAAGTTGTAAAGAATAATAACAAGATGTGGCTCCCATGGAGCTGACTGGCCTAGATTTGATCCACGGTCCAGCAGGAGCAGATCTTCAAGCAGCTTCCCTTCTTCTCCTCTAAATCTTCTCCACTAACTCTTTATCTCTCTCTCTATCTCTCTTCTTCTCTACTGCACTTCTCTTCTTCTCTCGATCTCTACTCTCAAAGGATCTCTCTCTCTTTCTTCTCGAGCTCTCTTCTATCTCTGCTGCTCTCCTTTTTCTTCTCTCAATCTCTTTCTCTGTTCTTCTTCTTCTTCGGCTGGCTAACCTTCTCTTTTTCTTCTGGGGACCTTTCCTCTAGTACCAGCAGCAGCCATCGAAGGGGTAAAGTGGCTCTTTATAGGAACAGGGCCTTCGTGTGGATCAAGCAGCAGCAGTCTACTGAAATTTCACTGGTCCACGTGTCAGGGAATAGAAGTTTCTTTTCCTAGGATCACGTGCCAATCGTTTGCCCCTTTATCCACGAGCCGTTCACCTATGAAATAATCAGTCGAAGACAATATCAACTAAAGTCAGTAAGACCCTGTACATGCTTCATTCATGCAAGCAAGGCAGTGCATGGCTGTGCAGAGTTGGTCGAGTGAAGCAATGGATGAGTATACAGACTTGTTGAGACAATGCATGAACAAACGATGCAATGTACAGACTTGATGGCGTGAAGTTCTGAATGCATATGAGAAAGTATATACATTGGCGATGAGTGCTCAGACATGCCACCAAGCGAGTGTACACACTTTGTATACAATGTGCAGAGCCATGTATAGACTTTGTTATGCAAGGCTATGGCATGCTGTCAAGCAATGTACAGACTTTGCTACCTAGCATTAATGCATGAATGCATCATGTATAAACTTGATGAATTGGCGCAGGGACATAACAGCAAAGGATGTATAGACTTGTGTGTGTGTGTGCGGCCAGACAATGAATGCATGATAGCAAGTGTATAGACTTTGCATCTATCAAAGTATGCACAACGAAAATGGATGCTCAGGCATGCAGTCAAAGGATGTACATACTTAGAAGTGATGCATGAATAGGCGACGATGTTCATACTTTGTGTGTGTGTGCGAGACAATGTATAGACTTTGGTTTGTTAGGGTGATAGGCCCGGATACAGAGGGGGGGTGAATGTATCCCTCTAGAAAATATAGCCCAAATTAAAAACAATTTGCCTGCTACTAGATACAGTTGCAGAATAAAGGCTATCGAGTTCAAATAGACATTTGATCGACCAGATGAGCTGCTGACTATACTAGTGGAACCTGAAGAAGTCTAATGCCAAATGACAGTACAATGCAAGCTAGACTCACTTACCAAGATGTAAAGCTCAAGGCCACTGTAACTCGAAACAAGACAATTCAAACAACCTGTGAAACAGATAGAAGATATGGAAGAGCACACCACAAGCAAACCACAGAACAAGGGATTTTTAGGTGGTTCAGTCCTCCAGACCTACATCCACCCCTCACTCCCAACCGGAGTGAGGCTTCCCTAGCCAATGCTAGAACCAAGCAGACTCAGTCTGCGAACAGTTGCTGCCACACAGCTTGACCAGGGGAACAGCCTCCCCTCTTCCTCCCAACCGGAGGGACACCAAAGTGACTCCCAGCCACTTGGAAACTAGAGGTCGCAGGCCTCTCTTCCTCCAGACAAGGAGGGACCCCTGGACTTGCAACCCGCAAGCCCAGAACCGGAGGACCAATCCTCCCTTCCTCCAAACCGGAGGGAACCCACAAGTAGCTCCCAACTACTTGCACCCGGAGATCAGATCTCTCTTCTCCTGACTCACCAGGAGGAACCCGATTCCCAGCAGGGCAATCGGAAGAACAAGAATAACCAAATGAAAAAGAAAAAATAAGAAACGGAAAATACACAGCAATCGGAAGGCTGTAAATGAAGAACAAGAATGTAGCTCTCAAAGGAGCAGATCTGGCTTGGATTTAATCCAGACGCCAGTGGACAGATCTTCAATAGCTTCTTCCTTCTTCTCCACGAACTCTCTCTCTCTCTATCTCTCTTTCTTTCTCCTCTGCTCTCCTTTCCTCTCACGCTATTCTCTCCTTCTTCTCTGCAACCCTTTTTCTTCTGCTGGCTCCCTCTTCTTCTATCTCTTCTTCTTCTCTTTTTCTTCTTCTTTTCTTTTTCTGGATCGAAGGGCTTTCTGCTCTCCAGGCTTTTTCTTCGATCAGTCTTCTACAGAGGATGAAGACTCGTATATATAGCAACAGCAGCAGCAGCACACTGGGCGAGTGTGGCTTCCACGTTTCCTGCCCTAGAAATTCGGACCACGTGGCAGCATCCTGGTTCACGAGCCAGGCACCTCGGATCACGTGCCCTTTATTAGCATGATCAGCAACTAGAGTCAGGTGGCGTTAACGCACTTGCTTCAAGGGGTTGACGCATCCTTCAAAGACACTCTACCAGCAAGGCTCAAGTCTACTGCGTTGAGGCTTCCAACCCATGGCGTTGACGTATTGATGCGTTCCAGTGAGCAACCAGCCTATCCTTATTGATAGTTGCGTCGACGCTTCTCCACTACTGCGTTGACTCATCGGTGATCCAGCATCTGAACTTAGATGGCTTCAGCGCTCTCACGTTTAGTGTAGAGTGCGTTGACACATTGTGCAACTGCGTCCACCCTGTGGTTACTTGGTCGATCCATCAACCTGCTGCGTCGACGCCACTTGATGAATGCGTTGACGCACCAGAGTAATCCAGTAACCCATTGGCTCTCCCTTTGTAACTGCTGCGTTGACGCTCTCAGCATGCTGCGTTGACGCATGGAGCTGCAGCGTCGATGCTACCAATGTACTCCAGAGGCTGTAATAAGGGATTCTTGAACCGCTGCGTCCATGCTACTTGCTCACTGCGTTGACGCACCAGAATAATCCAGGAGCTTCTTTCTTGATTGTTTGAAGTGCTGTGTCCACGTGTCATCATTTCAGCCTCTTGGATCACGTGCCATGTCTTGATGGCCTGAATCATCTGCAGACAGATAGAGGAAAATGAATTTAGTTCAGAAGAATGTATATACTTAAGCAGAGCTGCCAGTGTGTGGACTTGAACAGTGCAGCGAGTGTACATACATTTGAACAATTAGCACATGGACATTGTATACACTTTACCGTAAAGGACAATGCATGAGTGCAGTGTATAGACTTGGTGTAATGACGCCAATGTACAGACTTGCAAGATGTGAAGCGTTGTGTAGACTTTGCGTTCAACTGGATGTATAGGCTTGGAGAGTTCATTGATGGCTGTACAGACTTGAGCGTTGTATAGACTTGGAACGGCTTCAAGGTAACAATGTACAGACTTTGAAATAAAGAGTGTACAGACTTGAAAGTTCAAGGCCACAATGTATAGACTTTGGCCAAGGAAACGAATGTATGGACTTGATGATCCACTTTGGATGTATAGACTTGACTGAGTGAAGTCGATGTACAGACTTGCCTATGCGAAGCCACTGTATAGACATTGAAAACGTGAAGCCAGTGTACAGAGTTGAGCTGTACTGACTTTGGCAATGTGCAAACTTAACTGGTCGGGCAATGTACAGACTTAGAGTATGAAGACGCCCGATGCCAATTGTATAGACTCAAGGATATGAATCCAATGTACAGACTTAAGGGATGTTAACAAGGCATGCTATACAGACTTACTCAATGAAGCTGATGTATAGACTTGAAAGACGATGCTCTATAGCTAGCGCTGTACAGACTTTGGAAGAAGACCAATGTATGGACTTCAGGTGAAGATCAGTATAGAGTTGGTGAAGTGACTCCAATGTACAGACTTGCACAAGCGAGCTACAGTGCCAATGTGTAGACTTCACGCTGTACAGACTTGAGGCTTTGAGTGTTGAAGGCACAAGACGATGTACAGACTCAGATTCTAGACCAGTGGCTGTACAGACTATGAAAGATGCAGACTCTGTATAGGCTTCAACTTAAACATGCATAATGTATAGACTTGAAGAAACTGAACTGAAGAGTCGACGCATCAGCTCAAGGCGTTGACGCACTACTGTGTGGACAGAGACAAATATGACAGAAGGGTCGACGCATCAGCACAATGAGTTCACGCACTACAGAGGAGACTGTGCAGACAGAGTGTAGATAGAATTAAATAGAGCATGTTATCTGATAGCCATATGAACTCCATTCACTTACATGATAAAGCATGAATTAATCGAGCATATAAAAGACACAGCAAGATGACTCACAGGGAATAACTCACTTCAAAGGCCATTCATCAAAACCACCATTAAAACCATCATCAAAACCACAGGGGCACAACAATCTCCCCCTTTTTGATGATGGCAACACTACACAGTGAGTCAATCTGATGACTCAAACTATTCTCCCCCTTTGACTTCATCAAAAAGAAAATAGTTTGAGAAATTAAAGCATGTATAAGAAATCAGTCAGTTTCTCCCCCTTGTAAGAACATGATTCTCTCCCTTTAAGAGTTTCAGCAAAAGCATGAGTTAGAGATGATCAAAAGGAGCTTGCATGCAAAGATTGAATGAAATTTTCCCTTTGGCAAACAATCAACATAAACAGATACCAGAATGCAAGATCTCCCCCTAGAAATATGAATGCATGAGCACAATTATCCCCTTTTTAAGAGTTTCTATGCAGCATGATGCATATGATATGGAAGCTCCCCCTCAATAAGTGGAATCTTATGAGATGAATGAGAAGGAGACCACAGGGGCAAACAAGGAGAAGTTCAGGTCGTTGAACCAAGGACATGAGCAGAAGAGTTTCAATTAACAGATTTTTCAAGGATGCTCCAAACCCAAGAAGTTCAGCCAGATTTTTAAAGAGATATCAATCTCATAAATCTAAAACATAAGTTTTCAAAGTCTTCCATTATAAGGGCTTATGAATGAGCTTTATTGAACAGCATGATTTAAACATGATGTATGTAGAGTTTATCAATAAAATTCTGTATTGATATTTAAAACCATGGTTTAATAAAAATGAACCAAGCCCTCATATTTATCTTGATAAAACTCCGTTTCTCTTACACAATCAAATTTATTGACTTCTTTTGGATTTACATGCATCACTATTGAAAACAAGCAATTATGAAGTGATATGATTTTGTCTAGGGTTGTAGCAATTTGATTTTAGCATCAATATTCAGATATTTTAATTCGTTCAACAATTTTTCATGCTACAACTTTTATGAGCACTCTAGTTCAATGCACACCTTGTAACTAGAGGATATACCTTGATTAGAGGCCAATATCCCTAAGCACTTAGTGTGACTAACTGTCATGCTTCATATGAACAGAGATAGCATGTACACATCATGACACATTGCAAATCATTTCCTGATGAGTGAGTTGTATTTCTCAGTGTGCATGCCATTGCTCTGCCTGAATTTCAGTTAATCTTAATCACAGTTAACTATGGTACCTCATGACACAGTCCTTTGGACATGTGTTTCTCAGTGACCAAGATCATTGCTCTGACACAAAATACCCTTTAGACATATCAGAAAAATTCATTCGCTTCAGGTCAATATTAATCTCATGTAGTTAACCAAATAAAGTCATGTATTCAATAATGCAGATTTCAGAAGATTTTACAAGACACAGCATGAAACAGTTGGTTAAGGTTTATTAAACATGCTTCAGATATTTTTAAGAGATTTTAAAGCCAAACGCATTGAGTACATTAAACTTAAACCACATGAGTTATTTCAGCCATTCATAAAAATGTATAATAGAAGATTTCTAGTTCAAGAATTTTCAGAGTTATGATCGAGATAGTCCCATTGAAATCTTCATGACAGACTGATGGAATTTTGAAGCCAAATAATACCAATTGATAGGAGAGATTTCGAGGCTCAATGATTTCTGATATCATCAAGGTTTGTCAACTAAGATCAATGATGAAGGGTACGCAATGAATTCTCACAAGAGTATGCATTTGACAACCTATATGCAATGCATTGACTCCCCCTAACACTATGCATTCAGACAATCTTTTTGGCATTTTTCATGAAATGCAATGCAATTAACTACATGCATGCAAAGACTCAACACTGAATGCTATGCAAAGATATGCAATTAACTCCCCCTGAAAATATACAATGTTTGCACTGAAAACTGAGCATATGAAATCAATTGATATTGTGACTTGTGCACAATCAGACTGTCCTATCAGATTTTTCAACATGAGCAGCATGCATGGATCAAATTTCAGCTAATCATATTTTTCAGAAAGTAATGGACAGATTTCAAACAGCATTCATATACATTTCAGATTTTTCAGAATGTAATTTGTTTTCAGAGTTTATGCATTTAAACAATTACCAAACACCTACAAATGGCAGATATGCAAGAATACATCAAATCAGATATGTAATGAGTTTCAAAATGAGAAATGCAGAGAGTTTACCTGAACAGTTCAGAAGAGGTTTTTCATTCTTGAGTGCCTTGGATCATTACCCCTTTTATTCCAGTCCCAAGGCACACCTGCATAGCAATGTTATTTTGCACAAACATGTACCCAAGAAGTCTTGGGTCCTCACATGAGAGTATCACTTCTAGCAGGTTTTCTTAGCAATTTTCGTGCATGAAGGTCATCAGATTTCATCAAATAGCAATTATACATTGAACGACCAATTTGTCCACAGTAAAGGCATGAATTAACAGATTTCAAATTAGATTTATGCACATTCTTATAGATATGATACCAATTGTTAGCATGAAATCCATGTGCATATTCATGAACCTTTTTGTTGTTGACAGAATTAAAATTCTGTTTACTAAGACCGGCCAGCCAACATTCAGCAGCTCTATCGCCTGGCTTCTCACAGTGATAGCATTTGAGAGAATTTCTTTTAAAGGAGCCTGACCAGCATTCAGAGGTCTTGTGACCAATTTTGTTGTAGTTAAAACAAATGATATGCTGGTTCATTGAAACAGATTTGTTTTTATTAAAAACATGTTGGTTTGCAGGGAGTTTAGCATGATATGAACAAAAGGTTTTCTTACCACTAGCAAACTAGCAATGAGCAATTGAGTGTCCTAATTTATCACAGTGCAGACATTCAATTTTCTTTTCCTGGAATGAAGACTTTTTATCATGAAGTTTCTTAGCATTCATTATCCCGGCCCTCATGTCATCCTCCTCCATCAATTTACACTCATGCATTAAATGTCCAAATCTATGACAGTAGTGGCATGACATTTTCCTTCTAGATGCATGTGAGTGTGTGTGAGGACTGTGATCAACATGCGCAGATGAACCATTTTTATTCATTTTCTGTTCTCCAATCATTTTCTGATTTTTATCCTGTTTCTCTGTTTTCTTATCTTTATACTGAGGTGGAGATGAAGTAGAAGACTTTTCCTGTTTAGAAGATTTAACGAAAATAGTTTGTTTTTGGGTTCTCTGAACAGTGGACTGAGAAACAGGTGACTTCTGAGAAGTGTGAGAAGTAGAGCTAGCAACAAAAGATGTATGAATTTTATTTTCAAAATTCTTTTTATTTACAGGATTATAACATAACCCCTCCTTCTGAAAATTTACTTTTACTCCCAGCAGTTTGTTCAGATTATCTTGCCCACTAACAAACTTTGACAGAGAGTTCTTTAAGTCTTGGATTTCATTTTCTAAAGAGGTGATTTGTAACACATAACTGACAATCTCTTGCTCACTGCAATTCATAGCATCATTCAAAACTTTGTTAGCAGTTTTATATTTCTCAATTTCATTTTCTAGATTGCTCAGTTTATCAGAACCTTCAACGCAAACACTTTTACCTCTTTCTAAAGCTAGAAGTCTCTCAGACATAGTGGAATTCAGCATTTTCAATTTCTCATTTTCTTCCTTAAGTTTGTCATTCTGAACCAATTTATTTATTAGAAACTGATCTTCTGAATTGATTTCATACTTTCTTCCATTTTCAATTTCCTTCATATCTTTTTACCGTTTTTCAAGATCTTTCTGTAATTCTATGTTTACAGAGTTTATGGCATTAAGTTTTTCAATCAGTAATTTATTCTCCTGTTTAAGTTTCTCTGATTTTTCATCATCTTCTTTGGAGAGTTTTCTGAGAGAGTCATCTTCAGATTTTAGCTTGTTTAGTTCAGAGTAAACACATTCAAGTTCCTTCTTCAGTTTTGCATTCTGATTTTTATACATATGATTATCAGACAAACATGCATCATGAAGTTGCTTTGTACTTGAACAGTTTTCACATGAAGAGCTAGAACTATCTATCCCAGTACCCTTCTTCAACTTTTTATACTGTTTTCTTAAGCTCTCATGTGACTCTAACAATTCAGCATATGCATTCTCCCAATCATCAAGAGAAAAATTCTCGAAGAGATTTACCTCATCATCATCATCTTCATTTTGGCTGCTGCTTTGATTGCTTCTGTCAGCCATCATGCAGCTGTCCTCGTTTACCCTGTGAAATTGTTTCAGCCTATCCATGATGTCCTTTACTGAGCTGCAATTATGAAGACAAGACCATAAAGCTCTGTCAGTAGCTGCTTTCATCAGGTTAAAGGCTTTCTGATTTTCTCCATCCTTTGATCTGTGTCTGTCGGTCCATTTGGACACATTCGTTGGTAAGGTGTGAGGACCTTGTGAAATTAATTTCCACAGATCAGGATTAGCAGAATTAACATAAGCATGTAAAGTAGTGTACCACTGACTGAAATCAGAGCCACTAAAGATGGGTGGAAGAGCCATTGAAAATAATTCAGATTAATGCAACAGGAATATTGATGCACTAAAAACAAATTAGCACCGAAGACTGCAAGATCGGATCTGCAGGTCGCAGGACCTTCTAAGCAGACACCGCTCTGATACCAACTGTTAGGGTGCTAGGCCCGGATACAGAGGGGGGGTGAATGTATCCCTCTAAAAAATATACCCCAAATTAAAAATAATTTGCCTGCTACTAGATACAGTTGCAGAATAAAGGCTATCGAGTTCAAATATACATTTGATCGACCAGATGAGCTGCTGACTATACTAGTGGAACCTGAAGAAGTCTAATGCAAATGACAATACAATGCAAGCTAGACTCACTTACCAAGATGTAAAGCTCAAGGCCACTGTAACTCGAAACAAGACAATTCAAACAACCTGTGAAACAGATAGAAGATATGGAAGAGCACACCACAAGCAAACCATAGAACAAGGGATTTTTAGGTGGTTCGGTCCTCCAGACCTACATCCACCCCTCACTCCCAACCGGAGTGAGGCTTCACTAGCCAATGCTAGAACCAAGCAGACTCAGTCTGCGAACAGTTGCTGCCACACAACTTGACCAGGGGAACAGCCTCCCCTCTTCCTCCTAACTGGAGGGACACCAAAGTGACTCCCAGCCACTTGGAAACTAGAGCTCGCAGACCTCTCTTCCTCCAGACCCGGAGGGACCCCTGGACTTGCAACCCGCAAGCCCAGAACCGGATGACCAATCCTCCCTTCCTCTAAACCGGAGGGAACCCATAAGTAGCTCCCAACTACTTGCACCCGGAGATCAGATCTCCCTTCTCCTGACTCACCAGGAGGAACCCGATTCCCAGCAGGGCAATCGGAAGAACAAGAATAACCAAATGAAAAAGAAAAAATAAGAAACGGAAAATACACAGCAATCGGAAGGCTGTAAATGAAGAACAAGAATGTAGCTCTCAAAGGAGCAGATCTGGCATGGATTTAATCCAGACGCCAGAGGACAGATCTTCAATAGCTTCTTCCTTCTTCTCCACGAACTCTCACTCTCTCTATCTCTCTTTCTTTCTCCTCTGCTCTCCTTTCCTCTCACGCTATTCTCTCCTTCTTCTCTGCAACCCTTTTTCTTCTGCTGGCTCCCTCTTCTTCTATTTATTCTTCTTCTCTTTTTCTTCCTCTTTTCTTTTTCTGGATCGAAGGGCTTTCTGCTCTCCAGGCTTTTTCTTCGATCAGTCTTCTATAGAGGATGAAGACTCGTATATATAGCAGCAGCAGCAGCACACTGGGCGAGTGTGGCTTCCACGTTTCCTACCCTAGAAATTCGGACCACGTGGTAGCATCCTGGTTCACGAGCCAGGCACCTCGGATCACGTGCCCTTTATTAGCACGCTCAGCAACTAGAGTCAGGTGGCGTTAACGCACTTGCTTCAAGGGGTTGACGCATCCTTCAAAGACACTCTACCAGCAAGGCTCAAGTCTACTGCGTTGACGCTTCCAACCCATGGCGTTGACGCATTGATGCATTCCAGTGAGCAACCAGTCTAGCCCTATTGATAGTTGCGTCGACGCTTCTCCACTGCTGCGTTGACTCATCGGTGATCCAGCATCTGAACTTAGATGGCTTCAGCGCTCTCACGTTTAGTGTGGAGTGCGTTGACGCATTGTGCAACTGCGTCCACCCTGTGGTTACTTGGTCAATCCATCAACCTGCTGTGTCGACGCCACTTGATGAATGCGTTGACGCACCAGAGTAATCCAGTAACCCATTGGCTCTCCCTTTGTAACTGCTGCGTCAACGCTATCAGCATGCTACGTTGACGCATGGAGCTGCAGCGTCGATGCTGCCAATGTACTCCAGAGGCTGCAATAAGAGATTCTTGAACCGCTGCGTCCACGCTACTTGCTCACTGCGTTGACGCACCAGAATAATCCAGGAGTTTCTTTCTTGATTATTTGAAGTGTTGTGTCCACGTGTTAGCATTTCAGCCTCTTGGATCACGTGCCAAGTCTTGATAGCCTGAATCATCTGCAGACAGATAGAGGAAAATGAATTTAGTTCAGATGAATGTATATACTTAAGCAGAGCTGCCAGTGTGTGGACTTGAACAGTGCAGCGAGTGTACATACATTTGAACAATTAGCACATGGACATTGTATACACTTTACCGTAAAGGACAATGCATGAGTGCAGTGTATAGACTTGGTGTAATGACGCCAATGTACAGACTTGCAAGATGTGAAGCGTTGTATAGACTTTACGTTCAACTCGATGTATAGGCTTGGAGAGTTCACTGATGGCTGTACAGACTTGGGCGTTGTATAGACTTGGAACGGCTTCAAGGTAACAATGTACAGACTTTGAAATAAAGAGTGTACAGACTTGAAAGTTCAAGGCCACAATGTATAGACTTTGGCCAAGGAAACGAATGTATTGACTTGATGATCCACTTTGGATGTATAGACTTCACTGAGTGAAGTCGCTGTACAGACTTGCCTATGCGAAGCCACTGTATAGACATTGAAAATGTGAAGCCAGTGTACAGAGTTGAGCTGTACTGACTTTGGCAATGTGCAGACTTAACTGGTCGGGCAGTGTACAAACTTAGAGTATGAAGACGCCCGATGCCAATTGTACAGACTCAAGGATATGAATCCAATGTACAGACTTAAGGGATAATAACAAGGCATGCTATACAGACTTACTCAATGAAGCTGATGTATAGACTTGAAAGATGATGCTCTGTAGCTAGTGCTGTACAGACTTTGGAAGAAGACCAATGTATGGACTTCAGGTGAAGATCAGTATAGAGTTTGTGAAGTGACTTCAATGTACAGACTTGCACAAGCGAGCTACAGTGCCAATGTGTAGACTTCACGCTATACAGACTTTCCAAATAGAACGTAACGTTGTACAGACTTGAGGCTTTGAGCATTGAAGGCACAAGATGATGTACAGACTCAGATTCTAGACCAGTGGCTGTACAGACTATGAAAGATGTAGACTCTGTATAGGCTTCAACCCAAACATGCATAATGTATAGACTTGAAGAAACTAAACTGAAGAGTCGACGCATCAGCTGAAGGCGTTGACGCACTACTGTGTGGACAGAGACAAATATGACAGAAGGGTCGACGCATCAGCACAATGAGTTGACGCACTGCAGAGGAGACTGTGCAGATAGAGTGTAGACAGAATTAAATAGAGCATGTTATCTGACAGCCACTTCAAAGGCCAATCATCAAAATTACCATTAAAACCATCATCAAAACCACAGGGGCACAACATGGTTCGTCCAACACACAGGCTGCAATGTATAGACTTTGAGGAATGTGAACACGACACTTTACAGACTTATGTATGCATGGATGCACTGACTAAGCCACGAGCCAAGTGGCGATGTATAGACTTGTGTTATTCACCCAGACAATGTATAGACTTGCACACAGAGACGATGCACGAGACGATGCACGAGACGATGCAATGTACAGACTTGGTCTTATAATGCATAGACTTGAAAGATGATGCATGAGACGATGCATTGTATAGACTTAGCGATGCAATGTTCACACTCACTTAGACGCTGAGTGAGACGCTGGACAATGTACATACTTTACTTTGTGCAAGCTACAGGACAATGTATGGACTTAGCGTGAATGCATGGACTATGCTGTATTGACTTAATGCACGGACAATGTATGGACTTAGAGTGAATGCATGGACTATGCTGTATTGACTTAATGCACGGATAATGTATGGACTTAGCGTGAATGCAATGTATAGACTCACAAAGACGTTGAATGAGACGCTTGGTGAGATGGTAAGTCAATGTACAGACTTGAACGCCTGCATGCTATGCGATGTACAGACTTCGAGTGCCTGCATGCTATGCGATGTACAGACTTTGAGCGCCTGCATGTTGAGTGATGTACAGACTTAGTGTTGCAAACATAGGTTGTACAGACTTTGAATGTGCAGGCATGAGAGACATGAAATGCATTGGCTGTGCAGATTTGATCAATGTACTAACTCTGTTGCATGCTTGCATCGACTTTATGTATGCATAATGTGTTCGATGAAATGCCATGCAAACAAGATCAATTCATATGCAGACACAGGTCATAGTCATGCGTGCACAATGGCTTGCAATGAACAATGTACTGACTATGCCATGCTCACAGTTAACGCATGTAACAAGGATGTACAGACTTGATGTAATGATGCACAACCATAACAGAAACCAATGAGCAGACTTTGTATGCCACGATGTACAGACTTGCTGTGTGCATAAGGCAAGGCTAACGGATGTATAGACTTGCCGTGCCTGCAACAAGACCTTATACAGACTTAATGCGTGTGAAATGCAGCAAGGCAATGTGTATGCAGTGATGCAATGTGCATGACTTCCACAAGCAGAGAAATGCATAAACCTTACAGAATGACTGAACATATTTATGAATGCTTTATGATCTGATAAAATGACTTAACATCACATGGTGACTCACAGTGTTTGACTCACATAAAAACCAATCATCAAAATCACAAGGGCACAACACATATGCATGTTTAGATAAAGTGTTGTCCATTTTCCAGCTATTCTAGGTGTTTTCGGGTCTGTTAGGGGGTTGCGGTCTTCTCCAAGACTGCTAGACGCGACTAGCGGTCATCGCTGGGCCGTCAGGGCCTTTCTGTTGGCCTTGCAGTCTACCACTAGACCGCAAGGGTGTTAAAAATGGTCATCTGGTAGACCACTTTCTTATTTTGGCAGGTCTGCACACAGGCTCATGGGGGCATCTTTATTGGGAGATTTAATTGACCTCCCGGGGTCAGATATATAGCTCTGTTCTTGGGCCCATTTTGTAGCCATTTGTATTGTCTTTCCATCCATATATCATTTGCATTATTTGGGTCATGTTTGCATAGTTTAATTGTATCTCCATTTTTGAGTTTTCTGCATAAAGTCTACAGGCAGGTTCTAGGACAGACTCACAGGTACATCTTTGGTTGATGATTTTATTAGCTTCTTGCGATCTGATTGCTTACTTCTTGCTTCCATATTGTTCCCCTTTGTATTGTCTTTCCATCTATATATCATTTGCATCATTTGGGTCACGTTTGCATAGTTAAATATTATCTCCATTTTCACATTTTGTGCATAAAATCCGCATGCAGGTCCAAAGGCAGACTCATATGTATGCTTTCCATTGGTGATTTAATTACCTTCTAGGTTCTGATTGGGTATTTTTCTGGTCCTATCTTGTTGTCCTTCGTATTATCTTCATTTTCATATATTGTTTACATCCATATCATCTTGTTTTCATAATTAAATCTTGCCATCATTTTTTAGTTTTATGCAAGATTTTTGCATGCACTTCGGTGCACATAAGGCCATGCATTCTTCATATCATAGTTGCATTCCTACCTTGGTAAGTGATCCTCTTGCCTCCATACTCCTTGGAGTCGACTAGGTGATCTTATCCGGGACCTCCGTAAGTCCTCGTGAGCTGTGGATTCCCACACGGATGTCGGGTCAGTTGTACCTTTTCACCCCTTAGGCTTGCATTTTGCATACGTATGAGGGATTAGTCAACCTAAAGTTTAGACCTTATTCCCATAGGATTCCTATCTTGAAGGGATTTATTCTTAACTCAAATCATTAAAAGGTCTATTAAAACTTCTAAAATATTTCCCATCATTTTAACTTGTTTGACTTGGGTGAAACCCTTCACATTGTTTTGTGTTGTTTGGGCCTGTCTAGGCCCATTTGTGGTGTTTGTGTTACATCCCATCATCATCCACATATTCTTTTGTTGGTAGGCCCATTTAGGCTAGCCTATTTTGTTTGTCCATTCTTTAGTCCCATTGTCATAGGTCTGTCTTCCCTTGGTCTTTGCATTAGTGGGTCTGCCCCCCCTTATTCTCAAGCCCATTAAGTCCTTGCTTCCCGAGCTATATTCCCATTGATATCTTGTAGAAAGTCTCCATGTGCCCTCATGGAGCATCATCCTCCCATATATCCTTCTCCTTCCCAATGGTATTCCTATTCTCACATGGAATCTTCTTCTCATGCGGGCCCATCTTCTCATAGTCCTTCTGATCCGTCTGAAGAACAGGCTAATCTCATGACCCACTTATCATGCCTTGTTTGTCAAATGCACCAGGCCCAGGCCCAGGGCCTTCTTCTCTCAACGGGCCCTCTTCTCATATTAATGGGCCTCATTCTCTTAACGGGCCCTCTCCTCTTAATGGGCCGTATTCCTCTGATGGGCCACCTCCTTCTTCTACTTATGTTGCCAGCCCAATGGGTCCACATGCCCATATCCCCTCTAGGCCCACGTACCCTTCCAACCCCGGAATGGGCCCTTCTTCTTTTCAGCACGGATCCTCTTATCCGGCCCAATATCATGTTCCTGGTCCGAGTTCACAACCTCTTGCTCAAGCTGGCCCACATTACTCTCGATCTCTCCCTACCCAGAAGATGATTGCTCAAACTCAACGCCATCTTGATGAACTTAAATGTCAGATTGATCCCAAATCCTCCTTAAGTGTTCCATTCGCATTTTAAAATCTTTGACTTTTGCCTCCTTCGCAAATTCCCACATATCGCGTTATGGTGGAGTCGGTGACCCCTATGTGCACTTGAAGGAGTTCGTTTATGAGTCTGCCTAGTTTTGACATGATCAACGCTTGATGGCCTATTTATTTGGTCTATCATTGGATGGGCCGGCTCGGGATTGATTTTTTTCCCTCCCGCAAGAGCAGATTGTGAATTTTCAAGTCTTTCAAGAGAAGTTCATTCAGTAGTTTCAGGACCAGGTTGGGTCCAAGTGTTCTATGGTGGATCTGGCCCAAGAGAAGATGAAGCCGAATGAAGAGTTCTGCACCTTTGCTGACCGATGGCGTCATCTTGCCTCATAAGTCCCGGGGCACATTTTGGAGGGGGAGCAGATTAAGATGTTGATTTCTAATGCAACACCCGAGTATCGGTTCGTCTTAGCCCTCAACGACATCACCTCCTAGTAGCAACTTTATAGAAGAGCCCGCTTCATTCGCCAACGACTCCAAGGTTCCCTTGACCCTGAGTCTCCTCCACATCCTACGCCCACTTACACCCTGCCATCTACATCTACCTCCACATATCAACCTTCCCCCTCCACGAGTCGGCCATCCACTTACATCGCACCATCCATAAGTCAGCCCTACGCCTCCACATGTCAACCCTCCATGAGTCAACCCTCCGCATATCAACCTTCCATGAGTCAGCCTTCCGCTCCCCCATATCCGCTCGCGTCTTCCCCTTCGGTCAAGGAAGCACCACACCCCGAGCAAGTGGATGCTGAAGTCCCGCGATCAATGACACCCAAGAGGGGGGTGAATTGGGTGTTTACAAATATTACGAAAACTTTTGGCCTTTTATGAAATATGTGATCGAATGCTAGTTAAGATATTAAAACTATTTGAACACAAATTGGATTTATCAAACTTTGTATGATGAGATATAGAATATGCAAGATATACGTAGATAAATCCGTAACAACAATTAACACATACACTCACTTAGAATGGAGGTAGAAGAAAAGGACCAAACCACACAAATCAAATCATAGTGCACAACGGTTTTTAAGGTGGTTCGGATGCAACGACGGTAATCCTACGTCCACCCCTCACTAAACCCAGTAAGACTTCACTCGGGGATAAATCCCCAAACGGAGATGACGCTCCAACCACACACGTAGGACGACACCTTCCCACACACATGGGGACGTGCCCCAACACACACACACACACGCGGAGACAAGGTCTCCAACATTATCTAACAACTGGATCAAGAACACACACACTTGCTACTACAAGTGCAGCAATCCACACGCACAGACACTAAGATCTGGATAAAATCACACAACACATACAGATCTAAGAAGACATACGCACACACGAATCAAAAATGACACACACACACACGACCATGGATCCAACAATGATCCACACACACACGAGTTTGCAGTTTATGATGAACACAATTACAGCACCCAAAACATAAAGACGATGAGGCTTAGTTTAGAAAACTCCTGTTTTGGGTTCCCCTTGAATGCATGTTGCGGATCTTGAACGTATCTTCACTTGATCGGAGCTTCAATCCGTGCTTGCTTGGCTTTTCTCCTTTATTGCTTGCTTGGCTTCTCTTCTTTCTCCCTTAGGCACTCTTCTTGGAATCCTTGCTTGCTTCCTTGGCTCTTCTCTTCCTTGGAGGTTGCTAGCTTCAGATTTGGCTTGAAACACCTTAGAGATGGATGAAGATCTTGCTGCACAAAGTACTGTTCACGAAGCTATAGTACCCCTTCTTCCAAGCACCTCCTCTAGCCTCTCTTGATCTCCTTTGATCCCTCTTGATCAACTTGGGTTTCCTAACCCTCTTGTCTTTGTTTTATAGCATTTGAATGGTCCTTGGACATCCCCTAGAACAGATCCACGTTTTGTGGGTGATTGGGTGTCTTTGGGATTAAATAATTACAAGGGAAGAGGCTCTTCTCGAAGTGGAAAGCAAAGTCAACTTTTGTTGGCTCGGGGCTGGTGATCGATCGAAACCTTCTGGCGGTCGACCGCTACTGAGAAACGATGTAGAAATTTAGTCCCTGGTATTTTCGGTCGACTGCTACTCGGCTGGCGGTCGACCGCCACTGAGAGTTCTATAGACAGTGGACTACTAGCTGAGGTGGTCGACTGCCCCTGGGCTAGCGGTCGACCGCTAGCTGGGCAGACCCCGGGATTCCCCGAGTCAGTCCATTAACCCCGTTAGCTCGTCGCTTAAGTCCTTTAGCAGCCTGTTCTAATCTATGGCATCAACCTTGATAGTCTTGAAGGTGTCAACTGAATCTTTGACCTTTGGTTCTCTTGGCTATGCTTTTTTTAAAGCAAAAACATCAAGTAGGATGAAGGGAGAGTGCACCCCCATTCCAGAGGAAGGGAATGTTCTCACTCCACCATCGATCCACTCGATGCAATTTTATTTCTGTGTAAATTGTATGTACAATATCGGAGGAGACTTTTGTCTCTGTCAAACAATGAGTGAAAGGAAAAAAAGAATCCTATACAAGTCTCCTACGAAAGTTTGGTATACCACAGGCGTCGGCTTTAGCATAGCCTTTGGCTAGTAAAGGCAGCTCACTGTATGCTAGGAACTCCATGTTCTGTCCAATTAGAACCGCATGGTTAGCCAATGCATCAGCTAGCTGATTGGTTTCTCTATATGCATGGAGAATGGGGCAGTTGAAGTATGAGAAAAGTTGCTGAAGTGGTTTCCACCAAGGGAGGAGAGACCATGGTGGTTCTCTTTTGTTGCTTAGCAGCTCCATCAAAACCATTGAATCTGTATATATAACCGACAAAGTGATTGAATGTAATTGAGCTAGGCGAAGACCATCTAGTAAGGCTCTTCCTTCAGCCACCATGTTAGAGCCATTACCATAAAAATATGAGAATCCCAGCAGTAAATGTCCATGAGAGTCTCGAAAACATCCTCCTCCCCCGGATGGTCCTGGATTTCCATATCTCCCAAATAATCAAAAGAGTAACTAGCATGGAAATAAAGCCTTTTGGTCTTCTGATATTGGCCCCAATTGTGGATGATCTCAATCGGCTGAGTATATTTGCAGATTCCAAACTTGTGTTTGTAATTAAGAGGGCAAATCTGTTCCATAAAAATTGAGCCAGCTCACTTTTAATGAAGAGATGATCTTCATCGTCAATTTCATGAAGGAAGGTACAACAGTTGCAGCATGAAGCCAGATTAATCCCAATGTTTTGAATCCGGTTGTCCACTGGGACTGCTTGTTTTAATAATTTCCAACAGAATATGACTGCCCTCGGAGGGAATTTTGGTGCGGACACCCGAGCAGTTGAGCGGCGCGATACGCCGAGCCACCGGTACCGCACACGGAGCGCGACTCGAGCCACCTCAGCGTCCATCTGGCTCGGAGACAACCTGGAGACTCCGCCTTGAGCCTCCCCATTTATCATATTTAGTTAAACTTTATTTGTGTGTAATTTGTGTTTATTTCATTATATTCGGTCTGCTATTTTGATTGTAAGAGGGGCTTATGTACAATTTGGGGCCCGTGGGCACCACGGGCCCCCCAGGCCCCATCCCATTGAGCCACCTCAGCCTAGGGTCCCATGTGGGGTCAGTCAACCTTCCACATGGAGGCTTCTAGAAGGGTGGGCCAAGTGGGGGACAAGTGGCTTGGAAAGTCCACATTTTGGCCACCCACCCCACCTACCAAGTCAAGCCCACTCCCCTTGGTCCAAGGGCCGCCCCCCCCTTAATTATTTATTGTATTTTGTGTGTGTGTGTCACACTCAATCCAGGCCACCCATTCCCATCCCCTAGATCCAACGGTGGACAATGGATGTGAGAAGTAACACATAAATACTTGTAATTTCCCATTTTGATGAAATAATGCGATTTGAATCAAACAAATTCCAAGAGCAAGGGCTGGTGCGCCCCCCTCCTCTCTCCTCCCTCTCCCCCTTTAAGCTGTGAAGGCTTCCCTCTGGAGGTGTGACTCCTCCCCTTATCATTCCAGTCGCCGCCGCCGCCGCCACGAGCCGCCATCGCATCACCGCCGAGATCGCTGGAGTTCTGCCTTTATCCGACCACAGCAGCTTCCATGAATTCTCTGTGTCAGCCATTAGGTCAGATCGACCTGGGGATTTTAGGGGATGCTCCAGACCTGTCAAGCACATCCCAAAAATTTTGGTTGGTCATAAAGATCCCATTTGATATTTGTTTATTTTCGTCCAACCTTAATTTCTAGATCTGTCTGCTTGCTGTTTCAACTTCCAACCGGCCTGTGTTTCAAGTGTTAGGATCTATTTCTGATTTTTTTAGATCTCCCAATTTCACTGGGAGTTATGTTGATCAACCCCACCGTCCCAAAATTTTCTTGAATTTTTTTGAGTCCATCCCATATTTTTCAAAAATCGATCTCAAAGATAGCTACAGTGTTGTCCACCTGTTCTCAGATCCAACCACCCTCCAGTAAACAAATCATAACAACTCACAGCCACCTCCAATCAGTCCAAAAAAAATATCCCCGTCTTCCTTGTCCAAAATCCCATAACTTTGATGAAGCGCTCAAGAGCTGAATCGGAGGTTTACTAGGCGGCCAACAGTGGTTCTCAGACAAGTGCTCTGCAGATCTGAGATTTCGGTTACTGTACAACAGGGACTTGTAAATTCAATAAAGTTCTGATCCGACCAGATCCAGCAGATCTCTCTGGGTCTAGATTGAAGCATTTGAAGAGATCTTTCCAACGATAACTCATGCGTCCCAATCCGACGTCGGGATTGATCGCATCGGCCGTTTTTGCCGCAGCGCGCGCCGGAAGACAGCAACCAAAATCCGTGGGTTATTAGTTCAAGAGTTGGGAATCGGGGCCGATCGACCCCCGATCGGTGTTCCCGGCCGACCGCCGTCCGTGGAGGCACGCCACCAGGGGTTCCCATCACAGCGGGTCCCACCCCCGCAGATCCGGAGGACAGCGCCGTCCGTGGGCCCCGTGGGCCCGTAGAAGCTGCCGTTCGGAAAGCACGAAAACGCGGAGTTTGGCACCGCCGGGCGACATCAAGATGCTGCCCGTCAACCCAAGTTGCGTGAATCCCGGACCCCACATGTGACCTTTTACCACCCTGCGTGGAGTGGGTCGACTTAGTGTATTGCTGTAATATTTGTTAACCGGGAGTCCATGATTCGGCCGGGGTTGTCTTCGCCATGCCGGGTGCGTGGAGGTAATGGTCCGAACCTCTTGGCGTTCATTTGCTTAGCTAGTATATGGTCTTTTGCCACTGCCGAGAGCGATAGGTACTAGCCCGTGTGTCCATGTCACCGCTGTGAGTGTGAGAGTGACCCGTCCCGCGACTTGATCCGAGTCCGGAAGTGAATCGACTACCCTTGAACTCTGCTGGTTCTTTAACCACGCACGATCCATGTTTCCCTCGCTTAGGACGATGAGTGAGCTTGTGTTTCTGTTAGCGACGTATAGCCCATAGGAGCTCTCCGTGTCGGGCTTAGTGTCTCTCCTATCATGTGTTGCTGGTCGTGTCAGCATCTAGAGTCCGAGGTCCATACCACGTAGAGTCGGTCCCCGTGTCCATCCCGCATCAGTTTGGTATCAGAGCGCAAGTCGAGTCTAGGGTAGTCATTGCATATGTCTTACATGGATCATGGTCTAAGTCAAGTCTAGCATCATCATTATTTTCAAAACCAACAAAAAAAGTGTGTTTTAAATTACATTTGCACCCTTTACCCGGTATATCAAAAGGTGTTGTCCGAACGTTAGGTTATGCCTATCGGAAAGACCGCACACTTGCGCGAGTGATCTTCGGATCGCTTATCTCCACCATTTACCGTATATTGGTTAGGTCTAAGTGCATCTTTGTTGCATTAGTGAGTGTTTGCATTAGTCGGTGTCTTCTAGGTCATGTGTCTTTGCATGCCCACCCGTCGAGGTACCCAATACTCGCCACCACCACCTATGGCGGACTCCCGAGCCTGTAGCTCCGATGAGTCCTCGACGGCTGAGATGTTCCGAGCCATTATGGAACGTCTTGACAAGCGTATGGATGGCCTTAGTACGTGTATGGATGGCATAGGAACGCGTCTAGAAGGGCGGATGAAAGCCCTCGAGGATCGGGTCGAGAGTTCGGATCAGTCCATCCAGGGCTTAGTTGGGAGGATTGCCGTCCTCGAGAGGGGCCCAGTAGCGGCGCAACCCGCGCCGACGAATGGCCAACAGGAGCCGGTTCAGCAACCTGCTGTACCAAGAGCTCAGGCGGAGAATGTTGGGGTTCAACAGGTGCATGTGGTGGATGATTATGCATCTGATAATGATCAAGGGGGTAACGGTCGTCGTCATCAATGACGGAATCGTGATTACGAGGAGGACGACCGCATTCTTAGGGGCGTGCGTGCGAACCCTCCCACTTTTAGCGGGTCCTTGGACCCTCGAGTGTATTTAGATTGGGAGGCCGGCATGGACCGGTACTTCGAGTGGTTTGAGATGACGGACCACTGAAGAGTCCGATACGCGAAGATGAAGTTGCAAGGCCAAGCCCAAACTTATTGGATCAATGTGGAGAGCCTGCTCAATCAGCGACGTCAACCCCAAATCGGTACTTGGGATGATATAAAAATCAAATTGAGGGAGAAATACCTTCCCGCCTCATATCGCCAACGTCTTATAGACAAGTGGCAAATCATCTCCCAAGGGAACTGATCCGTGACCGAGAACACCGCCGAGTTCGATAAGTATTACTTACGGTGTGGGGTCACGGAAGAGAGCACCATGACTATATCCCACTTTCGAAGAGGTTTGCGGCCCAATTATCAATATGAACTTTTTCGCCGCAATGCAACCACTTTGGAGCAGGCATATCAGATCGCTCTCGAATTGGAGCAGTTCGAGGCCGAGTTCGAGTCACCCCATCGGTTGGGCTCCTTTCCCCTTCGTAGTGTCGAGCCCCGTGGCTCATCTGGCACGTATCCGAGGGCCCCCATGACTCGACCTCAGGAGCCCGATCGCCCCAAGCCCTTTGCTCCTAGGCCTCGTCCTCCACCCCCGACGGACCTTCCTCGTCCCCAGCATCTTACGGCCCCACCCATAGCCCGTCCACCGGCACTCGCACCTCCTGCACGTCCATTGTTGCCTACGCCTCCTATCCGTCGGGAGGATAAAGGTAAAGGACCTATGATTGGGGAGCCTAGTGGATTACGGCAGCAGTGTTATCGCTGCAATGGGTTTGGCCATTTCACCAACCAGTGTCCCACCCGCCCATCTCTTCACATTGGGGACACACAGGCCGAGGATACCACCCCTACGGGCCTCGAGTTAGTCAGCTATGAGGCAGATGAAGAGCTAGCTGATGAGTACTATGAGATGGGAGGTGAGGCCCAGGAGGCCCAACATTCGGACAATACCCACGTGGGGGTCGTCAGATGTATCCTCACCCAGCCGCAGGTCAGTGATGACTGGCGTCGGACTACTATCCTTCATGTATTCTGTAGGCTGGGAAAGCAAATTTGCAAGGTGGTCATCGATAGCGGGAGTTGTATCAATGCAATCTCCACGAACACTGTCGCCCGTCTTGGTCTCACACCCGTAGACCATCCTTGTCCCTATCAGGTATCATGGGTGGATACCACTTCCATTTCGGTCAGGCTGCGGTGCTTGGTCCCGCTGCAGCTCCACTCCTACCGTGACGAGATCTGGTGTGATGTTCTCCCCATGGAAGTGGGCAGTATCATTCTTGGTAGGCCGTGGTTATTTGACCGGGATGCCACGCTCCATGGCCAGTCGAACACCTGTACCTTTGACCACGCTGGCCAGCGGGTCACCTTCCAACCCGTTCGACCCAGGAGCCCATCAGTCAGGGGTCCAACTGGCCCTAGTACTCCGATGCCTTCCGTTCTCGGGCCTAGTACCCCATCCCCAGCTCGGGCTATGACCATTACCTCTATCCCAGGAGAGCCCTCGACGAGGAGATTGATGATGATTATCTCCCGGGAAATGGAGCAGGAGCTTAGTCAGGGCTGTCCGGTGTTTGCCATTACGGTCCGAGAGGTGGAGCGGGACTCCGAGGGTGAGCTCACACCCGAGGTTGTTCCCATTCTGTAGGAGTATGCCGATGTCTTTCCCGATGAGCTTCCCGAGGGACTCCCACCTATGCGGGATATTCAGCATGCCATCGACCTTGTTCCGGGCTCTTCTTTGCCCAACCTTCCTCATTATCGCATGAGTCCCACGGAGCATGCCGAGCTTAAACGACAGGTCGATGAGTTAGTGCAGAGAGGGTCTGTTCGGGACAGCATGAGTCCATGTGCTGTACCCGCATTACTCGCCCCGAAGAAGGATGGCACGTGGAGAAAGTGCATTGATAGTCGTGCCATAAACAAAATCACCGTGAAGTACAGGTTCCCTATTCCACGCCTTGATGACATGCTGGACATGATGGCAGGTGCCACTATCTTTTCGAAGATCGATCTTAAGAGTGGCTACCATCAGGTGAGGATTAGGCCAGGTGATGAGTGGAAGACCGCATTTAAGACCAAGGATGGACTATATGAGTGGTTGGTCATGCCTTTTGGGTTGACCAATGCCCCTAGCACTTTCATGCGGCTCATGACTCAGGTCCTTCGACCTTTCATTGGAGTCTTTGTAGTGGTGTATTTTGATGATATCCTTATCTATAGCCGCACCACAGGGGACCACTTAGACCACCTTCGGCAGGTCTGTCTACTTCTTCGGAGAGAGAAGCTATTTGCGAACCCACAGAAGTGTGCCTTCATGACACCTCAGCTTACCTTCTTGGGTTTCATTGTGTCTAGTACTGGGGTCTCCGCCGATCTGGAGAAGGTCCGGGCCATTGTTGAGTGGCCGGAACCCTGTACCGTTCATGATGTCCGCAGCTTTCATGGTCTTGCGACGTTCTATCATCACTTCATCCGCGGATTTAGCTCCGTCACCGCCCCGATCACGGATTGTATACGAAAGGGCACATTTGTATGGACGAAGGCCGCATCTGCCGCCTTCAAGGACATCAAGGAGCGCATGACCCAGACGCCTATCCTTCGATTGCCTGACTTCTCGAAGGTGTTTGAGGTCTCTTGTGATGCGTCGGGTGTTGGGATAGGAGGAGTTTTGAGTCAGGAGTCCCACCCGATCGCATATTTCAGCGAGAAGCTGAATGACGTGAAACTGCGATATTCCACATATGATAAAGAATTCTACGCAGTTGTTCAGGCTCTTAGGCATTGGAGGCACTATCTTTTACATCAGGAGTTTGTACTATACTCCGATCATAAGGCATTGAGGTACCTCGATTCCCAAAATAAGCTTAACTCGCGTCACAGTCGTTGGGTCGAGTATCTCCAGCAGTTCACCTTTGTGCTTAAACATAAGGCTGGAGTGGAGAACAAGGTGGCTGATGCCTTGAGTTGGCGAGCATGTTTGCTTACCACCATGAGTGCCGAGGTCATAGGGTTAGAGAAGATGAAGGAGGCCTATGTTGATTGTCCGGACTTCGGTTAGATTTTTACCACTCTCCAGGTCGGACCCTCGAGAGACCTTGATGAGTATGTGCTTCAGGAGGGTTACCTCTTTCGAGGTAGCAGGCTATGTGTTCCCCGAACTTCGGTTCGAGATTTCTTAGTGTGGAAACTACATGCGGGAGGTCTAGCCGGCCACTTTGGTCGGAACAAGACTATTGAGGCAGTGGAGCATCAATTTTATTGGCCGAGCTTGAAGCACGATGTTGCTAACATCGTGGCTCAGTGCCATACCTGTGCTACGGCCAAGATGAAGAAGCAAAGCTCCGGTCTTTATACGCCTCTTCCCGTGCCTAATGCCCCATGGCAGGATGTTAGCATGGACTTTATTTTGGGATTGCCACGTACCTCCAGGAAGCATGATTCGGTCTATGTGGTGGTTGACCGTTTCTCGAAGATGGCCCTCTTTATTCCTTGCTCGAAGACTTCGCATGCTTCAAGGGTAGCCCGCCTTTTCCTTACGCATGTGGTGTGCAAGTTCGGGTTGCCTCGCACTATAGTGTCTGACCGTGATGTTAGATTCACTTCCAACTTTTGGAAGACACTATGGCATATGATGGGTACGCACCTCAAGTTTTCCACTGCATATCATCCCCAGACAGACGGTCAGACTGAGGTGGTCAATAGGAGTCTAGGAGATCTTTTGAGGTGTCTTGTTAGGGACTGCATTGGGATTGGGATCTCATTCTACCCATGGCCGAGTTTGCATATAATGATTCGGTGAATAGGTCTACCGGCATGAGTCCATTTGAGATTGTCACAGGTCGTAGGCCTAGGAAACCCGTTGACCTTGTCCCCATGCCTATCCATGCTAGAGTGTCGGAGTCGGCCGAGTCGTTTGCTAGGCATGTTAGGAGTTTGCATGACGACATACGTCGTCACATTGAGGCCAGCAATGCACGTTACAAGGAGTTAGCCGATGCCCACCGACACCACCGAGAGTTCCAAGAGGGCGAATATGTCATGATCAGGGTAAGACCTGAACAGTTTCCCTCTGGAACCGTTAAGAAGTTGCAAGCTCACGGAGCCGGTTCATTCAGAGTATTGAAACGCATTAGATCCAATGCGTACATTGTGGACTTGCCCGAGGATTATGGTATTAGCTCTACTTTTAATGTGTCGGATCTAGTTGCATATAGGGACCCAGCGGTGATCCCTAGTGAGCCTTTCGAGCCATCTCCTCCCCTTGAGAGTGATCCCACACCTGAGTGTCCACCTCCAGCCCCGTTGTTACGGCAGCGTGAGCATATAGATCATATACTGGATGAGCAGGTAACAGTTACCAGGAGTGGATCCTACCCGCGCTACCTAGTGCGGTGGAGAGGACGGCCCGCTACCGAGGACACGTGGATCACACATGGCGAGTTGCAGCAGATTGATCCGGACCTTCTGGAGCGATACAGGAGCGATGCAGACCCTTACTCGACAGGGTCGAGTTTCTCCCACCCGGGGAGAATTGGTGCGGACACCCGAGCAGTTGAGCGCGCGATACGCAAAGCCACCGGTACCGCACACGGAGCGCGACTCGAGCCACCTCAGCATCCATCTGGCTCGGAGACAGCCTGGAGACTCCGCCTTGAGCCTCCCCATTTATCATATTTAGTTAAACTTTATTTGTGTGTAATTTGTGTTTATTTCATTATATTCGGTCTGCTATTTTGATTGTAAGAGGGGCTTATGTGCAATTTGGGCCCCGTGGGCCCCACGGGCCCCACAGGCCCCATCCCATTGAGCCACCTCAGCCTAGGGTCCCATGTGGGGTCAGTCAACCTTCCACATGGAGGCTTCTAGAAGGGTGGGCCAAGTGGGGGACAAGTGGCTTGGAAAGTCCACATTTTGGCCACCCACCCCACCTACCAAGTCAAGCCCACTCCCCTTGGTCCAAGGGCCCCCCCCATAATTATTTATTGTATTTTACACGTGTGTGTGTCACACTCAATCCAGGCCACCCATTCCCATCCCCTAGATCCAACGGTGGACAATGGATGTGAGATGTAACACATAAATACTTGTAATTTCCTATTTTGATGAAATAATGCCATTTGAATCAAACAAATTCCAAGAGCAAGGGCTGGTGCGCCCCCCTCCTCTCTCCTCCCTCTCCCCCTTTAAGCTGTGAAGGCTTCCCTCTGGAGGTGTGACTCCTCCCCTTATCATTCCAGTCGCCGCCGCCGCCGCCACGAGCCGCCATCGCATCACCGCCGAGATCGCCGGAGCTCTGCCTTTATCCGACCACAGCCGCTTCCACGAATTCTCTGTGTCAGCCATTAGCTCAGATCGACCTGGGGATTTTAGGGGATGCTCCAGAGCTGTCAAGCACATCCCACAAATTTTGGTTGGTCATAAAGATCCCATCTGATATTTTTTTTATTTTCGTCCAACCTTAATTTCTAGATCTGTCTGCTTGCTGTTTCAACTTCCACCCGCCCTGTGTTTCAAGTGTTAGGACCTATTTCTGATTTTTGTTAGATCTCCCAATTTCCCTGGGAGTTATGTCCATCAACCCCACCGTCCCCAAATTTTCTTGAATTTTTTTGAGGCCATCCCATATTTTTAAAAAATCGATCTCAAAGATAGCTATAGTGCTATCCACCTGTTCCCAAATCCGACCACCCTCCAGTAAACAAATCATAACAACTCACAGCCACCTCCACTCAGTCCACAAAAAATATCCCCGTCTTCCTTGTCCAAAATCCCATAACTTTGATGAAGAGCTCAAGAGCTGAATCGGAGGTTTACTAGGCGGTCAACGGTGGTTCTTAGACAAGTGCTTTACAGATCTGAGATTTCAGTTACTGTACAACAGGGACTTGTAAATTCAATAAAGTTCTGATCCGACCAGATCCAGCAGATCTCTCTGGGTCTAGATTGAAGCATTTGAAGAGAGCTTTCTAACGATAACTCATGCGTCCCGATCCGACGTCGGGATTGATCGCAGCGGCCGTTTTTGCCGCAGCGCTCGTCGGAAGACAGCAACCAAAATCCGTGGGTTATTAGTTCAAGAGTTGGGAATCGGGGCCGATCGACCCCCGATCGGTGTTCCCGGCCGACCGTCGTCCGTGGAGGCGTGCCACCAGGGGTCCCCATCACAGCGGGTCCCACCCCCACAGATCCGGAGGACAGCGCCGTCCGTGGGCCCCGCGGGCCCGTAGAAGCTACCGTTCGGAAAGCACGAAAACGCGGAGTTCGGCACCGCCGGGCGACATCAAGATGCTGCCCGTCAACCCGAGTTGCGTGAATCCCGGACCCCACATGTGACCTTTTACCTCCCTGCGTGGAGTGGGTCGACTTAGTGTATTGCTGTAATAATTGTTAACCGGGAGTCCGTGATTCGGCCAGGGTTGTCTTCGCCACGCCGGGTGCGTGGAGGTAATGGTCTGAACCTCTTGGCGTTCATTTGCTTAGCTAGTATATGGTCTTTTGCCACTGCCGAGAACGATAGGTACTAGCCCGTGTGTCCATGTCACCGCTGTGAGTGTGAGAGTGACCCGTCCCGCGACTCGATCTGAGTCCGGAAGTGAGTCGACTACCCTGAACTCTGCCGGTTCTTCAATCGCGCACGATCCACGTTTCCCTTGCTTGGGACGACGAGTGAGCTTGCGTTTCTATTAGCGACGTATAGCCCAAAGGAGCTCTCCGTGTCGGGCTTAGTGTCTCTCCTATCATGTATTGCTGGTCGTGTCCGCATCTAGAGTCCGAGGTCCATACCACGTAGAGTCGGTCCCCGTGTCTGTCCCGCATCAAATTTGATATTCCATAACTTGCTAAAGGGAGGAGAAATACTTGAATCAATTACCTGTTCTTTCATGTATCTGTAGGTGGATTTTATGCTAAATTTGCCAGAATTTATGAGTGACCATATTGGAATGTCATTGCCCTATTGAATTGTAAAGCTTTGTAGCTCAGTGCGCAGCTGTTGATCACTCACCTTTTCCCAGATTGGGTGCTGGGGATTAGACAAAGCAGTATTAACTGAGCAGTCTTCTATTGAGATATTATTTTGGAGAAAGATTTGATCAGCCAAAGCTTTGTCTTTGAACCAGATATCTTTGAGGAAATCTGTGCTCGTGCCATCTTGTACTATCTTGCGAGAACCAGTCAGCAGTATTGCTCTGGCTTTCTCAAAATCACAAGATTTGATGCCAGCAGGAAAAGGAGTTTTGCATACTGAAATGTATTGGCCATGGCAGTATTTATTTCTGACATATTCAGCCCAATGGGAAGTACTGTGCGTGGATAGCCAAAGCATTTTGACATAGCAACAGATTTGTAAATCTGAGAGACTACGGATGCCCAAGCCACATGTTGATATAGGACTGCAGATTTTGTCCCAAGATATCCAATGTTTTCTATGTGCATTATCGATCCCCTGCCAAAAGAAATTGGCATAAATATGCCCAATCTGTTTTTGCATGGTGTGAGGAATAGAGGCAGCACTTGCTGTGTATAATGAAAGTGAAGCTAAGACAGAGCGAATCAAAGCTGCCCTTCTTGCCTAGTATAAGATCTTGCTTTGCTAGCCAGCTAGCTTGGCATTAACTTTGTCCAGAAGATATTTAAAATGGGGGATTTTGGTTCTGCCTTTGAATAAAGGTATACCTAGATATCTTATGCTGCCAGTCTTGTTTTGATATCTAGTTAAATGTCTGATGCGATCAATAGAGGAATTTGGCATCTGTTTAGCCACTGCAAAGCAGCTTTTATGTGCATTAATCCTTTGTCCAGAAGATGATTCATATCTTCCCAAAAACAGCATCAATTGTTTGATGGAAGAGGTACCACCATTCACAAAAATGATGGTATCATCTGCATAAAGAATGTGGGACAGCTGTGGAGATCCACGAGGAAGATGATAATATTCACATAAACCAGTGGAGAAAATGTGGGTGAGCCCCCTGCTCACAACTTCTTCAGCCAATATGAATATAGCAGGTGCCAAAGGATCACCCTGACGAACCCCTCTTGATGATTTAAAGAAACCATAGATTTTTCCATTTAGAGATATAGAGAACCAACAATTGACCAACAGTTGGGCAATGAGAGAGATCAGTCTATTAGAGAAACCAAAGCTTTTGAGAACTTGGAAAATGAAATCCCATTCTATTCAGTCATAAGCTTTAGCCATATCGAGCTTAATGAACATGTTATGACCTCTAACAGGTCTATCAATTTCCATATAGAGTTCCTTTGCTAGCATAAAGCTATCTGTGATTTGTCTGCCACTGATAAAGCCATTCTGCTCTTTTGAAATGATCAAAGGCAGAATAGGTCGAAGATGGTCACTTAAGACTTTGGAGACAATTTTATAGGTAAAATTACATAGGCTAATGGGCCTAAAATCAACAAAGTTGACAGGATTTTTGACCTTAGGAATCATGCACAGAATTGAAGATGTCACACCTTGTGGAAGGCCCCAGCCCTGAAAGAAACTTTGAATAGCATTGATGACATCCTCACAAATAATGTCCCAGCAGTGAGTAAAAAAACCTCCTGTAAAACCATCAGGCCCTGGTGAGCTGTTTCCTGACAAAGAGAAAACTGAGCTCTTTATTTCATCAGCCGAAGGAATGGAACAAAGAGAATCATTCTGTTCATCTGTAATGAGTCTAGGAATCACAGAAAAAAGGCTTTCTTCAATGCTATGAACTTCAAAAGTGAGAAGAGTTTTGAAGTAGTCAACTGCACCATTAAGAATAACCTCTTGATCCTCCACCCATTGATTGTCAATCTTCAGTTTCTGAACAAAATTTCTTTATCTTTTGACCTTGGTGTAATGATGAAAGAAATGAGTATTTATGTCTCCACATTGTAACCATTGGATTCTGGATTTCTGAAACCAAAATATTTTCTCCCGGGAAAGAATAATACGCATATCAGCATTGGCCTTATTCAGCAACATTCTATTATCAGCTATAGGGTTAACATCATAAGTAGCTTGAGCCTGCTCTACCATAAGTTCAGCATTCTCTTTGGCCTTATGAATGTTGCCAAAAACCTCTTTGTTCCAACTCTTTAAAGCTGCTTTCAGGTTTTTTAGCTTTTTTTGAAGATGACAAAAAGGGTGGATGTCCCTTTGAGTATTTTTATTCCACTGCTCTCTCACAAATTCAAGATAGCCATTGTGAGTATGCCACATATGTTGGTATATGAATCTCCCCGGGGAGGGAGGGGAGACTTTAGTAGACAACAATAGCGGGGCATGATCAGATGGGCCTCTTACAAGGTGCCTGACAGATAAATTCTGATTTGAATTTAACCAATGAAGATTATAAAAGACCCTATCCAATCGGGCTTTAATATGAGAAGCACCAATCTGATTGTTAGTCCAAGTAAAGTTGGGACCTGAGTATCCAGCATCAGCAAAACCTGTGGCGGCTAAAAAGCCTTGGAAATCAGTCATTGCAGTAGTTGAAGAAAATTTACCACTAGACTTTTCCTCTGGGGATAGAATACAGTTGAAATCACCTCCAATTATCCATGGAATGTTCACACCATTACTAAATTCCATCAGTGAATCAAACATGTCCCTGCGGTGGCTAGGACTGCAGGAAGCATATATAGCAGTGAAGTACAGAATTACAGAGTTATTATCCTTAAGGGCAACGGTTAAGTATTGAGGATGTAGCTCTATAATGTCAAGACTAATACAAGGCTTGTAAAATAGCCATATTTTGGAAGACTCACCATTATTGCCAAGAACAGAAGGGAGATTTATACTACTAGCCACTCCCTGAGCATGATTAAAATCAATGCGGGGTTCTGAAATAGCAACTATACTAACCTCATGAGATTTTATGTGTTGAGCAAGGCTTCTAACTGTGGCCTTGTTCCCTATACCTCTGACATTCCAAACCAGAATAGATTTAATCATGATCATAGGCAGCATGTGGATGAGTAGCTAGGACCTTGGCTTTAGCCCTTGTCAACCTAGCATCACTAAACAAAACTCCAGGTAAGCCGGATACCTCATCCGACTTCATTTCTTGAGATTGTTTTACTGTGTTATCATTTGCTTGACATATCATTCTAGAGTTTTTAGAGGCAGACAGAGTAGAGACAGCATCCAAACTAGTGATTTTAAAATCTTTCAAATCTAATCTCTGATAATTGGGTACTGGAACAAGGTTATTATCCTGTGAAACCTCCGAATTACAGAGAATTGAAGGAAACTCTTCTAGTTCTGATATCTCCTCTATTATGGATAAGAATGTTGTGGTCATTTTTGTTGAGTCATTTATGCAAACATCTGAAGGAGCCCCATCTATCCCCTGTGCCTCCGAGCTTTCAAAAGAAGATGCATCAAACTGATGATGAATTGGAGCATTGTACATTGACATTGGCTATGTGAAGTGCCGAATGTGAAGACCTAGTCCTACAAAGTTGAACTGTTAGCCCAATGAAATACATCCAAATAACAATAACTTTAAGTAGATGTTTATTTCATACATTTGGGGGTTAGATTTCACTTGGTTTATGCATTAGACCATTTGAGCATTTCTAAAATTTGTTCTGGGGGCTCTGCCCCCGGAAACCACCGCAAGGGGCGCTGCCCCCTTGACCCCGTGACCTGACCGCGCAGGTCGATCCGTGGGTGAGGGCGCACGATGGCTTGAAGGGTTTCAGGTTTAATGTGCATGAATGAGGTGTATTAAGGTGAGGTATATGAGATACACATGGTGAGATTGATGCTAAGATAAGGTAAGGGTCTCACCAATGGTTCTTGATAGTAAATGACATATACCACCTGTTTTGGATTGTAGAGGAGCAGAGTTTTGGTTCACCAATTGACTGCCATGAGTTTGATCCTGCATGCAAGATCGTCAAGGTTAATACCATGCTTGTTCACATTAAAGATTATGAAACCTCTTGCCTCTTGTGAAATCAACATATGCAAACCAAGGATCAAGACCATATAATCGTTGCCATTTGCCATCTCAACCATACATAGATAACAAGAGCATGAGCAATCAACCACAAGTTTAGTTATCATCGATTAATCACACATTAAGTTTAGTTGTCATCAAAACCATAACTTAATAATCGTAACAATCATCAAAACCATTACTCAACAGATGCCATCCACTATATTCCCGCTCCACATATGCCTTCACCAAGTCCCTCTGATAGCCACGTACCCTTGCCTATGCAACCTCCGCTTCCCTCTTCTCCACAACCTTCCCCTCGGCGCCTTGCCCGAAGTGGGCTTTTCATCCTCCGTTGCCAGAGTCTTTCACTTATATTTTCAGGGCTTTGATGGCCACTTGTGCATTGCCGCTCCCTCCAGTTGTCCCTTGTCGACCCGCGGTCGAGAATATGCTCCAATTCTGTGATTATCATCGTCAGACAGGGGCATTTGGTCAAAGATTGCCCCGAGTTTCGGGAGTTTATTCATGACCTGGAAGATAAGAAAAGGATCGATTGGTCTACCATTCACAAGGTTGTTCTACATCTTTGCAGCAAGCAACAGCAGTAGCAAGTGCCACCCAGGTAGTCATCCCCATTACTTCAAGACCAGAGGCACCCCTGCGGTTCCTCATCTGGCGATGTGCCCACTCCGTCGCCTACTTCATCACCCGTTTCCCCACCTAAGCCTTCCCTTACTCCGTCTTCACCACCTCCATAAACCCAAGCCTCTGCTCAGGATAGTGACTCCCCTACTTCCACCACTACCCCTTCCTGCACTCCCGTTGTCACCCCCGCTTCCGCTCCTAACGTCGCCCGACGTGTCGTGTCGATACGTCGGCGATGGATGCCACGGCCTTCCCCATTGCCTTCATCACCGCCTCCATCTCCACCACTAGTGCCTTCACCACCATCTCCACCCTCTCCTCCATCTTCCTCGCCACCCGAGCCTGAGCAAGCCACGCCTTCACCTTTGCCTTTGCCGCCCACACCTGAGCCTATCATTGCCACATTACCTTTACCTCCACTTGACACCACCATTCCCACTGGAGCCTCCGTGACTTCCGAGCCTTCACCTACACCTTCCGAGCCCATTACCTCCACTTCTCCATTCATCTCCACCCCACGGAGCGAGTGTGCATTACCTCTGGTACCCCTTGGGTCTAGTCCCCAGGGAGATAATGAGCCAAGTCAGGATGATTTGGTGCCGATGGTGCGTTTCATGCTTCAAGACTTTATTTGTCAGATGCCGATCCGTGTTCTGGTCTCTGACTACTTTGTGGCTGATGTACCTTTACTTCAAAGATGGTTTCTAAGAAGAGTTCTCTTGCACTGGTGCCAGTTTCTTCTCGAGCGAGGCCGGTGGTAATTTCTTTGCTCGCCGGTGGGTTTACCATTGATGCCCTTATTTCTCCTCACTCTGTTGCCATTCAGATGACAGGCCAAGAAGGGTTCTCTACCCATATTGTGCTAACTCATACAATCGTCAACCAGATTATGAATTCTATATTCAAGGGGCAATTGGCCGTATCTTCTATACCTCCAAGGACATTCTGCACATTCTATGCAATCTCCCTCAATTTATTAGCAAGCCGGCCACGTTAACGCCGTGTATTACTCTCCCTCAGTTCCATCCTACCCTTCTATCAAGGGAGTTGTGCCTCAAGGCTGATCACCGAGTGGAGTTATAAATCTCAGGATCCTTGTGCCGGGTTACAGGACTCCATGGTTTTGCAATGCTGGTTTGTCTAAGGAGTCACTTGCTCGAGAATGTCCAACTATGGTTAGCGCCGGATGTCTAGGGGCAACTGCCCAAGTGAAGCTGCATGTTCATAATCGGGCTAGGCCGTCTGCCAGGTGGGCCTGTCATTTGAGAAGATATTTCAATCCAAGAAGCCCGAAGGTCCGAGCCTGCACCAGGCGGGTCCATTTTCAAGAAGTTTCTATTAAGAAGAGGTGGCAGCGCAAGTACAAGGGCTGTCAGTTGTGCACTCAGGGGTCCACTTCTTCTCCCTCTCCTGTCTATTCATCATTTCTTCTACTCAGCTCTCACCATTGGGTGGTGTATCTTCCCACTTCAGATCCTGCTTCTATGATTTTCTCCTCTCTACCCGAATCTGCAAACGTCCATTGCTCTTCCTCCCATCTGGATCCTCCAGATTTTCCCTCCTCTAACAATTCTAGGCCTCGACCTATGTCATCTTTTCATCCCGATTTCGGGACATCACTTGATCCTTCTTCCTCGAGACTCCCTAGTGTTGCCTCTGATCCCTCTCTGACCCCGTCGGATGTCCAAGATTCTTCTTCTCCGACCCCGTTGGATGTCCACAACTCTTCTTCTCCCACCACGTCAGATGATTACTCTTCTTCTTCTTCTTCGTCTTCACAGCAATCTCACCACAGTCTTTCTATTCTTTTTGTCTCACCCTTTCGGGGTTCTTACCTTTTTCATGCCGTTTTTGAGGCTTTAGTCTACCTTGATCTCAGTTAATCTCAATTTCTTCTATATCTAGTTCCTTGTTATCAGGGTCTCTGTGCCCTGACAAGAGAGTTCTAGCCCTCGTCTCTCTTCCTTTTTATCCTTCTTTGTCAGTTTGGCGTCCGCCGCTCCTCCGTGTTAAGGAATCTCTCAAGCCTTGTTCTCCTCTCCATTTTATCCTGTCAAGCATGTTGTGCCCCTTAGGCACAAGCATATGCTATTTTGTTTTGATGATAGCAACACAGTGAGAGTATCACAGTGAGCCAATCTTTGCATTTGTTCACTGTATTGGTGCATTCATTTCATTGCGGCATGCACACACAAGTCTACACAGTGCTCTTTATGCATGTGCACAGTTCGTTCATTAAGTCTATACATTCCTTGCTACATCGTGTGCTTCTCGCATGAAAAGTCTGTACTGCCCTTGTTTAGCTCAAGTCTAAGTCTATACAATGTTTGCACATCATGCACTAGCAAGTTTGCACATTGTCACAAGTCTACACATTGCAGTCTGTTTGTGTGCATCGTCTCATGTTGCGTCTCAGCAAGTCTATACATTCATCGAAGTCAGTCTGCACAAAGTCTTTACATTCATAGAAGTCAGTACAGTCTATGTGTGTGCATCATGCTAAGTCTATACATTGTGCACCGTCTCACTTAGCATCTCATGCTAAGTCTATACATCCGTTTGCCTTGCTTCATGCAAAGTCTATACATCACTGCATTACACACGTTCATGCACTAAGTCTGTACAGCACTTGCTTAGCTCAAGTCTGTACATCGTCCAGTTGCTCACGACGTCTGGGCTAAGTCTATACATTGCACCATCTCACTTAGCGTCTAAGGTCGTGTGAACATTGCATCGGCTAAGTCTATACATTGCATCGTATCACTTAGCGTCTCTGTGCAAGTCGGTGCAAAGTCAAGTCAGTGCATTCGGCAAGTCTGTACATTCTGCACATAAAGTCTATACATTGATTGCCTGCTCATGCATCACTCCTTTGGCAAGTCTGTACATTATGCTATCACATAAAGTCTATACATTCTTTGCATTCTGAGCGTCTTATGTTGTGTCTCACTTAGGGTCTCATGCAAAGTCTGTACATCGGCGAAGTCTGTACATTGAACAAGTCTCTACATCGTTCTGCATGCACGCACACACTAAGTCTATACATCATTGTCTTGTGCATGCATCATTCATCAAGTCTATACATTACTGCATCATATGCTATCAAGTATATACATTCATAAGCATAGTCAGTGCATTTAGTTGCTTCACGCTAATACACAGTCTGTACAACCTCCATTGGTTCACTTGACCAAGTCAGTACAGCCCGTGTTCCTTATACACTCTCTCGCTTGCATGAATGAAGTCTGTGCATAGCTGCATCATTAAGTCCGTGCATCTAGTTGTAATGTTCATAGCCTTGCATCGGTGAAGTCTGTACACACTTCAGGTGGCAAGTATGTACATTGTTCAGAACGTAAAGTCCATACAGCCATTGTGCATTCATTCTTGTTGTACATACCTTGATATATGCATGCTCATCGAGTCTGCACACTAATGGCATGTCAGTGATACACAAAGTCTGTACAGCTATGCACTGCTTCGCTTGCATAAGTGAAGTCTGTACATGCTTTAGCTTTGCATTCACAAAGTCTATACATGCCATAGTCTTGCATACGTAAAGTCTGTACATGCTTTAGCGTTGCCTTCATAAAGTCTGTACAAGCTTTCAGTCTTAAACTGATAACTCTATCCGACTGACTGACAGGTACTCTTCGTGAAGCTTAATGAAGGCACGTGATCCAAGGATGGACGAGGTGCCCAGATTGTGACACGTGTACAGTAGCAAGCCTGAAATGCTGCCACGTGGACTGAGACCTCTGGGCGGGAAATGTGGAGGACACACGCCCTAGCTACTACTATATATACCAAGCTTCTTCCATCTGAAGAAGACCGATCGGATATACAGAAGACTTGAAGAAAAAGCAGAAGAGCAGTGAGCCCGTTCGATTCAGAAGAAGAGAAAAGAAAGAGAGTTGAGAGAGAGAGTTGAGAGAGATTTGTTCCTCAGATCTTTGGTTCAAAACCAGATCTGAGTATGCTCACTTGTTTGAGCTTCATTCCCTGCAGGGATACATTTTGTTTTTCGTTTTGTTTTTGTTTTGTTTTCGAAACTCTTGTGTTCAAGCTGTGTGCCAGCACTTGCGGTGGAGGATTCCACTGGACGGGTCAAGCTGTAGTCCCCAACGGTTGCAGAGGTGTATCCTCTAGACAGGTTAAGCTGTAATTCCTCAGCGGGCGAGACTTGGTCTCGGACAGCAAGCTGTGAAGCTCAGCGGTCTGCAGGCAAGCTGTGATGCCCAGCAGTTCAAGCTGTAAGTCAGCAGTAATCCACACTCGGGTTGAGTGTAGGGTGGACGTAGGTCTGGAGGACCGAACCACCTAAAAATATCTTGTCTACTGTGTGATTCTTTTGTGGTTTGCATCACTTCCTTATTTCTGTTCTTTGCGCAGTAGATGTTTGCTTAGGATGGTTCTTCAGCTGCTCTGGTTGGTCTTTGGTTTGTGCGCTCCATCTGTTTAGCAGAAGTTCTTACATTCCGCATTTGATTCTGCTGCAGTCATTTTTTATCGGGTGACTGATCTATTCACCCCCCTCTAGATCACCTTTAGCGTCCCAACAAAGCAAGGAATATGAAGCTTACATTTATAAAGATCGCTTCAGGATGTGGGTTTTCACTCCATGGATTCACAAGGTACCTTTTATTTTGTGCAAGAATATGCTATTATTGCCGTTATTTCTATTATTCATGCACAAGCGTATAATGTTATTTCCTCAACATGTTTGAGTGGCTTTAGTTGAGTTTACTTAATTTAGTCAAAATGAGTTCGCTACTACAGCATTCTTAGACTGGTGATAGCTCCGTGCTGGGAGTCTACTCTCTTTCCCTAATTGTTAAGGGTAATCTTTTTGCATGGGTTTTTCACACACTTACGGCAAGTCATAGCCGACTCCTTTAGAGGCACACCGTTGCTGCTTTGGCCATACTTTGGGTATGCATAAAGGTCTTTTCTTTTCTCTGCTCGGCCAAATGCAGAGGTAAGAGAATGATGGATAAGATGACCAACCTAGGCGCTCCCCAATATGAGGGAGGTCTCAAATAGGGGTAGTCTTGACCCTTGAAAAATGAGCATTCCTGCTAAATCTTGCCAATAAGGGCTGTCAAAATAAACGAGAACAAATATGCAAAATTATGAAATCAAAGGCATGTCAAGAGTGGCACTACAGTTCCCCGCGGGACGTCATGAGCCTAGTCGCATGCATGCCTAATAAGAATGGGTCTCAAAATCAAAGACACAAATTAAGCCCCGATGCAACAGACTGTATCTTTGAGGGGTAGTGCCTTGGGAGAAATTCAAATCCTGATGTCTTCCCATCCTGCATAAAGCTTGTCTCAATTTTTCTTCTACTTCTCCCTCTTAGGCTGGGTTGAATCCCGGATATGGCCTTAGTAGGGGCACCGTTCTTTAGAGGCGGTTGGTTGTGGTAAGCCACCCCCACATGCACGCCCTGCTTAAGGGAAGCCTTTAATGAGAGGGGGAGGAGCGACGACCCCTAGCTAGTGGTTCGAGCCCGTCTTTGGGTTCTGTAGATTTTTATTTTCAAAAATAAAAATATAAAAAAATTAAATATTATAAAAAATCAAATATTGTCAAAAATCCCCAAAAAATTAAATATTGTCAAAATCCAAAAAATCAGATATTGTCAAAATCAAAAAAATCAAATATTTTCAAAATAAAAAAAATCAGAAGTGTAAAAATCTAAAAATATTTGTCTTTTTGTTCCTTTCCATCTATTTGTTTTTGAGGATGGATATGATCTATTTACTAAGTGTGTAGGTTGCAGGTGTTTGAGCTTCCTTCCTAGCTCCTTATCTTTCATTCTGTCTCCTGTCCACATCTTTCTGATATGTTCTCTCTTCTTCAATCTATTCTCTCGATCTGTTTTGAAGCTCATGTCCATCTCTGCTTTCACTTTATCTCATCATATCTTCATGAGGGGGCTTTACCTCATGATTACAAACTTGGAGGTTGTTGATATTTGTGATGTGGTGTGATGAGGTGTATGAGATGGGGGTGTGATGTGTGATATGTACTAACTCAAGCAAGCAATGACGTCAAGTAGAAAGCAAGTGGGCATGTCATCTCAACAGTGCAAAGAAAAGCAATAGAAGGAACTAAACACATGCCATGGGCGTGGAGCAAAGAAAGTAATAAAGTAAACACACACCGTGGGTGTGGAGCAACTAAAGAACAATGGAAATAAGTGGAGATGGAAGAATATGATGACAAATACCCAAAGAAGAAAGATGTGATCGCCACCAAAGCAAGTAATGCAGCAAAACTACACCACATTCCTTGGAAAGAAGACGAGTGAAGCACACTCACCCGCGGGAAAGAAAACCCAGGTGCAGACGTAAAAATAGTCCTGATGTGACCGCAAGGCCAAGAAAAATGGTCGACCGATAGACCGCAAGGGAAGGCAAACGGTTTGGCGATGGCCACTAAACGCACCCAGAAAAGTGTGATATGGAACTCGAATCTCCACCCCTCCTGGTCGGCCAGAAGAGTTAGGCCTCGTGTAATGAGCTCTGTAGACCTATAAAAGAGGGTAGACACAAAAAGAAAGGAACCTAATTAGCCTTAGAAGAGTGTAGTATCTATAAAGCAATGAAACTAATATGCATAAGAGGAAGGGGGAATACCTGGGGGTTGGTGTTTTTTAACCCCCGTGGGGTGTGAAAACAGCAGGAGGATGTTTAAAAACGTGATGTGAGTGCAAAAGAATGTGGAGGAAGAAGGAGAATTGATGCTATGAGGATGCAAAGATGACAAAGACTAAGAGAAGAAAAGACATAAAAAAACAAAAGAAACCAGCTACTCCCTGGACCAGATGACTCTAGGACGCATCCACAAGCTCTCCCTAGTTGGTACTCGCTCCAGGATGCGGCAGCAATTCGTTCCAAGCTCCAGAAATCTCCTCCTCAAGCCATGAACTCAAGGGTTCTATTTATAGAGTCCCAAAACCTTAGGTCGAGTTGGAGGGATAATAGCACGAAAATAGGGCTGAGCTTAGATAAATCTCGAAGATAATATTCCCAAGAGTCCATAGAAACAAACAGAAGCTTCCGAGGATCAACACTCAGAGAGAAAACACCGAACTAAGGACTCTAGTTCGACCATAGCCGGAGAGAGGATGATCAGACAGAGAAGGACTCTCTGTCTCCCCTAACGATCTTGCGATAGACCGCAAGGCGTGGAAAAATAGTCGACCAATAGACCGCTAGGCTCAGCCGATCATAAAGAGATAAGACCAAGGAAAGCTAACAAGACTCTCTGTCTGCCTAGCAGTCTAGCAAAGGACTGCCAACGTCCATTAACGGCCACGCGATAGATCGCTAGGCTAATAGACATGGAAAAAGAGATAAAGATAAATAAATCTCTTAGTTAATCCGTAAAATAATCCTCATTAGCCCTTATCTAGGCCCAATATGCTCAAATAACGAGAAAAATAGAAGGAACTAGGCCAAACCAGGGAGAGAACCCATAAAATAAGCCCAAAAAGTGACAAAAGTGGCCCAATAACCGGTGAACAACTCGGGACATAATAAAAAAAGATAGAGAAATGACCCAACTCATTAGTCATAAAACATGTGTCAACAGATGCCCCTCCTTAACGTCCTCTTTGCAAGAGAGTGAGCGGAGGTGAAGCGAAAGCGAAATGGAACATGGAGATGAAGCGAAAATGAAGCAGAGTGGACTAAAAAGCGGGCGTTAAGGTAAACGCCACCTATCCTCAACCAAAGAGCGATAGGAATCTTTCAGAAAACTCCTAACTAATCACAAGGAACGGTCAAACCAAATGGCGCATGGCTGGAGAAACTAACAACTAAAAGAAATAAAACACGACTAACCTCATCACTGGAACGTACAACTAATAGGCGATCGGATCAGCAAAAAGTAAAAGATGAGGAACTAAACTCCAGACAAGGATCCTCAATTGACCAAACCAAGCAAAATAGACCGAAGGAAACCTTCCTACTCAGAGTGGAATGACTCTCCTTACCCAAGACTTTGGACACAGTTATCCACCATTACTAAGACACCGTAGACAGATTCGGGGTCATGAATGCTCAAAGATGCGTATGATGCATGCTGGGCTAAAGTAAAAGAAATCATCAAAACGAATGCAAAGAAACCATAAAAATAGAAAGATACTCGAGAATAGTATAGCCAGACTGGACAAATTAGGGTCAAGACACTATCTGCAACCACGGCATGTGAGATAGAACCATCGTCCCCAATCCTTCCAACCTAACGGCCTATCCAGCGATAAAACATGTGCACCTAGATCATCATCATTTTTATTAAAGAGGAACATTAGATCCTAGAACACATGAATGACCAGCCGGTTATTGAGATAATATATCATAGATACCATATAGTAATGCATTAAGGGACTTAGGAATCGAAATACTTACCTGACTTACATGCCTGATGGGAAGCGACGCAACGCGATGGCGCTCATGAATTTTGTCAATAAGAAATTAGCCATCAATAAGCAAGCCAAAGAAATAAGCATGGTGCATTAAATAGAGCAAAGGCTACACATGGGCAAATATATCATCATTCAATCATAACAGCATAAAAAATGGTCATGTAAAGACCGCAAGGGGAAGCCTAATGGTCTATCGCAAGATCGCTACCCTTGAGGTGGTTCACATTCCCCAACGGGTGAGACCCTGAGGAAAATGGTCCAGGGAGGACCGCCAAGAACATCCTAACAGTCTATCGCACGATCGCAAGGCGCTGGGGGATTTCAAAACTGTGAACGCCCGTTCACCCCCATTCCATCTCATTTAATACTCAAACCCTCTCATTCCCCAAACCCTCACCGGAGAGCAGCCGCGAGCGGCGATCTCCTAGCCCCATTGCCAAGAATCCAACACTCCCACACTCATAAAATGGTGAACAAAAGAGCAGTTCGGCGGTTTCAACGCCGCCTAGCCAGGGAGAACAAGCCTGAAGCTCTGGCGAATCGAACGGAAGAAAGACCACCGGCGGAGGCCGAGGAACCATCAACGGCACCCACAATGCTTGAGGGAGGTACTGGGGACGATGATGGTGAGCATACAGCCGAGGAAGCACCTGAGGCGGCGGACGAACCCCCTCGCCCGAGGTAGGCCGAGACCCTTAAAAAACCCAATTTTTAATTTTTCTAAATCATGCATGCGGTTAGAAATAGGAATGGAATGGGTTAGGGGACCCATAGCAGACATGTAGAGGCCTTTAGGGCCATTTCCAGAGCTTGGGGAAATGGGGAGAACACCATCGCTATGGCGAGTGCCTAGCGGTCGTTCCAACGACCGCTAGGGTGCCAGATGGTCTAACCCAGACTGCTAAGGCCAGACAAACGGTCAAAGGATGACCGTTAGGGTTATGAGGGTAGTTTTTTTTAATGCAATGCAATGCATAATTCATTAAACTAGATGGATGACTGACTTTGACTATTAAATGGATGCAAGGAAAGTGACAAACGAGGATATCGTGGCTGCATGTCCGAGCAGTGTACCTGGCGTTGTCAGATTTCTAGAGAGAGAGACTGGCTGTGATGGGCTTCGCGGAGTTTCTCGGGATAGAGGTGATGAGGATAGACACAGCCCTACTCATGCTCTCCATGACCGGTAGGATCCAGTCAGTAGGGCGTTCTTGTTCCCATGGGATCATATGATCGCCACGCTAGAGGATGTGGCACGGATCACCAGATTGAGAGTTCATGGAGCACCTGTGACGGGGACGACGTACACCGACTATCGAGAGTTGGCGCGAGAGTTGCTGGGATTAGAGCTGATGAGGCCGGGACACTACTCGTCCATGCTGGCACGAGCGACCCTCCAGTAGAGCCTGTGACTGAGAGGAGCGACCATAGCCATAGGAGAGCTACCAAAGGAGCACCTAGAGAGGTTGACAGACTGAGCTAGAGAGAGAGTGGCCATGGGACCAGGCCCTGAGGGAGACATCATCCTACTCCGCTTCCTGATGTTGATGTTCGGGAAGCTGATCTTCGCGACGAGGGCGGATGGAGTGAACTGTAAGCTCCACCCTTTACTGAAGGACCTAGACGGAGTTGGGGAGTACACGTAGGGCGCGGCTGCACTAGCCTTCCTATTCGACTCCCTCAGCACCACCGACCGACATACGATGCTGGGAGGGTTCTCACCTCTGCTTCAAGTAACCCTTTTACCTTCAATGCTTGTGCAATTATGATTATATAACTACTATGTGCTGACACTTGACAATGCAGGTATGGACCTACATGTACCTCCGAGGCCTAGGGAGAGGGAAGGAGGTACAGTCGGACCGAGTACCAATCGCGAGGTGGTGGATGGCGGTATGGGACACCGGGTCACTACGACGTCTAGCGCGGGCGATCTAGGATGACATCGACACATTGCCTTATGCATCGGTAAGACTCTAAACTCTAGACTTTTAAATGCACTTAAATGCTTTTGATGCTGACACTTGACTCTATCAGCCTCCCTTTTAAGGTGCGCTGGACACCGTACCGTGACGAGAGTCACGAGGGATAGCCCTGGGTGGAAGTAGCCCAGGCATACATGGGACGAGATGTGTGGCTGTGCTACATGAACAACATCGAGCCACTACACTACCGCCTTGTGATGAGGATGAGGGGTGTCCACCAGCCAGAGGTGGAGTTCCCGACATGAGAGGAGGAACGCGTGGGGCGATCTTCCTGAGGACTGACTGGCGAGATCAACTGGGTCAATCAAGCGGTGGACCAGATACGCGACTGGACAAGGTGAGGTCGGGTAGTGCAAGCCCGAGCCACTAGTGATGAGGCCTATATGAAGACCTACGCTAGATGCTACGGAGACCAAGTCTTCCGTGGTACCCGATGACCGGTATGATTCTTAGACTTATGTTTCCCTAATGACTTATAATGCACTGACAACTTGACTTTCTATATGCATCTAGACCCTCAGGGACGGATAGCAGAGCTCCAGGGACTCCTCCACTCTACCATTCTGCAGCGGGACAAGTTCCAGCGCGCACTGGAGCTTTTGGTGAGCTTTACTAAACCTTAGACTTAATATGTAAATGCTTATGAACTTGACTGACTGACTCGACTTCTAAATACAGCGGGTCAAGGGAGCGCAGAGACAGGGACCAGACGCTCCATCCTCTTCTTCCCAGCCACCAGCGGATAGGGCTGAGCGGGATGCCGACTTCGCACGGGCAGTTGCTCGGGTCGAGGAGGCCGAGGCCACTCTCATAGAGAGGGTAACCAAACTTCCCTTTTCGACTTAAATGCTTATGAATGAACTTGACTGACCATGATGAATGCTTATGTAGACTAGAGAGCTAATAGCCGCACTAAGAGAGGCAGAGCGACTCCGATCAGAGGCAACAGAGGTCGTCCATCTCCGTGCAGAGGTGGAGAGACTGAGGACTGTTAGGATCTGATATTGATATAGACATAGATCCAGAGGGGGTGAATGGATCTTTTAAAACATTTAGCCTAATTTAAAGTGTATGAAATTCTAATGGCTGGTTCAATGGACAATTCCTCGAACACCAGAGATGCTCACCCTGATCAATCACTGGGAATCATACAAATGGAAGGGATCTAGATGATCAGCAACAATCACACACAGAAGAGCAATCAATCACACAACACAAGATATTTTAGGTGGTTCGGTTTGCTGACCTACATCCACCCCACACTCCAACCAAAGTGTGGCTTTCGCTGATACACAGCTTAATTAGTCAGGCCTCACAGCTTGCCTATAATCTGCTGACTAACAGCTTGCGCTAGGCCTAACAGCTTTGCTAACCGCTGATACACAGCTTACGCTAGGCCTTACAGCTTCGCCAACCGCTGATACACAGCTTGGAGAGAGTATGAAAAATTAAAACAAAATACTAAGACAATCAACATCGGAAAGCTGGAAATAAAGCATAAGAATATAGCTCTGACAGGAGTAGACTGGCTTGGATTTGATCTAAAGGCCAGTAGAACAGATCTTCAGGAACTCCTCTTTCTTCTCTCGATCTCACTCACTCAGCTCATGATTTCTTTTAATTCCATAGCCGTCTCTTCCTCTGTCTTTTTCTTCTTTTTCTCTTTTTCTCCCTCTCACTGTATAAAATCTCCCAAGTCCATCCTCTATCTAGACACGGCTGGGTCTTTAATTATATGAAGCCCGTTGTTGTACCTGGACTATTTCCCCAGCAAAATACCTAGAAATAAGGGTTCAGGAATTTCCTCGAACACCTTCAAGGCATGGGCTATCCAGCCCCTCCGACAACCTAGTGGGCCAGACCAATGGCCCCAACCCGCTAGCCGAAGCGTACGGTGGCACTAGCAATCGATCGGGACCACTCCCGACTCCTAAGTTGCGGACTTTTCCCGCCTTCTACACGACCACCCGGGCCATCCCGGGAATACTCTGACTACTAGCCACACCACGTGGCACCCAGTGAAAAGGCCAGGGGCCTACCCCGGGATGCTTTCCTTCAACCCTCCAAGGTCAAACGGAGACCCAAATAGGTCAACCACATGCTCAGGAGGCCCGTAGTATGTGTGTACGGCTCACACATGCGTGTTCGGCATTCTACCGAACACCTTGTGGGCGCGCGTGTTTCAACCCTTCTACACCAATCCACGGGCCACCCCGTGATTCCAGTACACCAATTGGGTCCTACGACGACCCCCCAGCAAGTCGAGGCCACCCCCGACCCTCAGACACGTGGCAACTAGCCACTGAACTTAGCTCTCGGGACAGCCCGAGGCTACTCTGCCAACCCGTCATACAACATGACATGTAGTACAAGGCAAGGCCTATCGGCCCAAGGTGCCTCCTCCCAGCCCCTACGGACTTCTACCCTTGGCCCTTGGCCAAATCCAAGGCCCGTCGGCCACCTACAAGGCTCGTTCGGCAACCCGGGGTGTGTCGGGCATTCGCCCGAACACCTTGCGAGCAGCCACTATAGCCCGAAGAACAAAGGCCCCTATGGGCTGTTCCAATATCTCGAGACCCTATATCCTTCAAAGGATATCCCCAGACGATGAAGGAAGACCCCCAGGGCCCATCCCCCGGGGTTGCGACTTGCCCGGGGCCAGTCCGCCCCGGGGCGTGGCCGCGCCCCCGGAGAGGGCAAACTCCCCGGGGGCCACGCCCTCCCCTCATCTCGGAGGCACGACGGCCCTCCCCAGTCCCAATTCATGGAAATTCCTAACTTCACGGTCCAAGGTTCGTGCAAAGTTCGTTCGTCGTACCCGTACGTGGAAGAACTCGCGAAGACGAAGCCCCAGGATTACGTCAATCACAACACCCACGTTCCTCGCATGCACGTGGCCGGTCAACCAGTATCCTCCTGTCCTTTTCTTCTTAGCCAATTTAGGAAGAAAACAACCAAAAAAACCAGGTTTTATAGAGGTGGGACCAATCCTACTCTCTCTTCTACTTGGTCCGCCTAAACCCTTGAATAATATAAAAAAAGATTTTTAAATAAAAAAAGGACCACTTTGGTCCACCTAAACCCGGGGGGGAGGGGTTTAGGCAGACCAGCTTGGACCCCCAAGCTGGTCCGCCTAAACCTCTCCAAAATAAAAAAAAAGGAATTTCCCCTCCGAAGAGGGGTTTAGGCGGACCAGACTAGCCCATGGGGCTGGTCCGCCTAAACCCCACCCTCCACTCCGACACACACACACAAAACACATAAAAAATCTCAAATAAAATAATAATAAAAATACTATTTAGGGGGTTTACCGGACCAAGTTTGACCATCAACTTGGTCCGCCTAAACCCCACCCCCACCCCTTCAACTTCTATAAATTGCCCCCTTACCAATGCATGCAGGCATGAAGCAAGGAAGCAATGCACCGAGCAAACTTCCCCCGGCCTAATTGTCGCACACTCGGTTTCCCGAGGCTTTCGGCAAGGGTCGGGAACGCGAGAAGACAAGTGCGCGCGCGGTTCACTTGCTAGTCGGCTCCCACACGCCGAGGGTATGTCGGACGTACTCCACTCACGCGGTGTTTAGCCATCTCATACCAAGTCCATCCCCGCAGCGTGTAAGATGACCGTACCAACGGCAAGTACGCCCGCATCCCGGGTCAGCCCGTGTACGGCAACTTACGACACTTACGCCGGTGACGAAGGGTACTTCATAACGCCACGTCGGCCCTCGACACGGAACCGCGTACCCATGGTTCACCTCCCAGCCGGCCGTCGGCCCCTCAGATTGACAAATCAAGTCTAGTCAGACCTCTGGCTCGGGAATCACAATCCCGGGGCCGACCTCGACTCTCCAGCTTGACAACACTCGCCGTCCGACATCCGGGCCCAACCGCTTACATCGAGCCACGTCCAACCTCCGCCAGGCGCCAGCCCGTGTCCGTTCTGACCACCAAGGCAGTCGGACCCACACCAACTCCTCTATAAAGAGTTGTAGTAGAACACGCGGATATCCGCTTTGTCATGCAACGACCCGGGGACCGACTCACATGTCAGAATTATCCCACAGCCTCCTCCAGTTGTACTTCGGCCCATTAAGGCCCGCTTGTAAAGCCCATGTGGCTCATCATAAAACCAGTGAAATACATACGTCCGTATTCGGGCCTCCAGCTTCCTACCCACTCAACTCGACATCTGTGCCCAACAACCTGACCCCAGTTAACACCCCTCGGTCTTACGCTTACCCCTAGCCGCTGAACGACCCCGGCCCTCTACCCATGGCTTCAGACACACATACAGACTTCTCTTTAGCTTAGAACGAAGGTATTCGGATTCAATCCGATGTAAATAAACACTGGTTGTGTCACGCCCCGAGCGCGGAAGATACCCGGATATGCGCGACGAGTTTATATCAATCATGCCAATCAGAGTAGTAGTGTATTCGACACAAAGACAGAGATGCGCAAATAGAAAGATAACCCAATCTTTATTATTAATAGGCTATTACAAATCCAATACTCTGTTTAATTAAAAGAAAAGTACATAGTTTGACTCAAGAAAATAGGAAAAAGACTAGATGACACTTAGACAAGCTCTAGCTCTTTCACTCGGGACTTTCCCCATCCGTTTGAGTCTCGTCATCGGACTTACCTGAAAAGTAAGGGACAAACACGGAGTGAGCGAACGCTCAGTAGGAAATTATATCTCAAGCACTAGCAAGGGGTTTAAGTAATTACATCTTTCATGAATGTACTATGGCTATGCATGCTCGCATGAAACGACAAGATAGAGAGAATATCAATAAGGTAACAAGTTGAACTAGTCATGAACTTTCAAGAAAGGATAACAAGATATTCAAGCAAGTACTTTTATCATGTCAAGAACTTTGGCTATCATGTATCAAGCAAGCAAGTAATTACCCTTTTACGGGTCACGCAAGTCATGTCAAGTCAAGTACGATTCAAGTACAAGATTTTGTGTGGAATGTCCAATCAAGCTAGTCATGCACTCGGTATAATGCCAGATACCTTATCATTAAAACTCCCATGGGCACAAGTACTTTCGGGTGCTCCTCCCAGGACCAGATCGGGCCCTATATGCGCAGGTATTTATCATGTATTTCGGCATCCACTCTTGTATATATATAGCCAATATGGAATTTCAATAATCAAGCTCCTGTAGGATAACTTTGAGAGAATAGAGTCCAAAAATATGACATTGGACATAGCTAGGCGATAATCACGGTAGAATCACGACGATCGATAAACTAGGTGGAATTAGGTTCCCTTACTCGGGTACCATGACAAGTATGGACTATCCGTCTTTATATAGAATTGTGGTCCACATGAATAGCACATCAAAGGCAAGATACCCTCATTCTTATCATAGAATTGAGGTCCGCAAGAACATCGGAATATGGCATGATATCATCATCCCATTGGGAAATTCCCATGATATACACTTTGTATAATCATAAGGGCCGGTATACCATGTTTCTTTAGAGTGACATGGCAAAAATTGTGTAATGAGTTTTTTAGGGTACAACCAGCTCAGTCGACCTTGAGGGAATCCAAGGTACGAGGAGTCTTACGGAGGTCTCTATGACTAACTCGCTAGTCCAAAGGAACAGAATGTCCAATGGAGAGCTTGTATGTCAATGAGAGTTGAGGGTGATCGATAGAACAACATGAAAACGTGGGACTATACTCACAGAGTGGAGATATAGTGCCGATATACATATATATAAATATAATGAAAACCCTCGGTTAGCAATAACAGGTAAAAACATTTTTACAGAAAATAACGACTTTGATTAAGTCACTACTTAAGTAAATAACACCTTAAATAAGGGCGTTACATGCATTTCCAATTTTGCAGAAATTTCCATAATTCTGTGTTTTATCAAAAACACGCCCTGGACAGGGGCGTTTTATATAAATTTGACGACATATACAGTGGTCGTCTATTTCTTAATTTTCATTTTTGCAAGATATCAATTTCTGTAGTTTAACATGAACGCGCCCTAGGAAGGGTCGTAAATTTTTTTAAAATCACGCCCTACACAGGGGCGTTATCACCGTGAGAGACGGCCTAGTCCAGGTCGTGAATTCAAGGAATTTATAATATTTCAGGAAATAAAATTTCAAGAGACAGGAGACATGGTCATGACAGGAAAATTAGCAGGAATTCACAGGTAGAGTCATGCAAGATCTTAGAATCGATATTTCATATTTATTGAATTTTAAACAGGATCAATTATTAATTACATGTGATTTTCATGAAATTAACGCCTATAGGGCAGGGCGTCAAATCTTAAATTGACGACCTAGTGCAGGTCGTTTCTAAAAGTAGCGCCCTAGACACGGGCGTCTCTTTCAAAAAATATTACAGAAAACATATTAAAGCCAGCAGAAAACTATACTACATGCATGTAATGCTGGTATATATATTAAATCACTTGTTTGGGCTACGTTGCTTGAGAAAACCTACCTTTAGTTGATCTGAGAGTTTTTGATTGAAGACTTTCTGAAGAATCGGACAGCAGCTCTAGTATATATATATATATATGTTCCTCCCATGAACCGACTTGCACCAGAAGTAGAGATGTCAAAGTGAAGGACTGAGAGGAAGAGTTGAACTGAAGAAGATCCACGTTCTTCACTTGTCAACCTGGGGTAGGACCCTATAGAATATACGGAAGATATTAGCTCCTTTGCAATGATCATCTAGAGGCAAGGAAGAAGAACTTACACCCGAATGAAGAACCTACGTTCTTTAATTGACCTGCAGGTTTCCTACAAGAAGAATCATTTAAAATTCTTCATATTGGGAGGAAAGCAGGAGGAAGAATCATGGTTTATTACATACCGTAGCAGAGGGGATCGATCAAATGGATTTAGGGTTTGGTAATCAAAGGTATTTATAGGATTTTAGGGGTCCTATTAGGGTTAGAGTTCTAGTGGAAGTAATGTTTCCAATATAGAGTCCTTACCCTAGTAGATACTTACTAGATTAGCTTAATCCTTCCCAGGATAAGCTCTTGGTTCGAACGGAACAGGAATGTAATTTTCGACCTAGGTCAGGGCGTCGCATTTTAAATTGACGCCTTGTCATAGGGCGTTGCTTAAAAGGCACCTTGTATAAGGGCGTTTCGTGTTTAAAAACACGCCCATGAAAGGGGCGTTTCTTTTACTTGCCCAATTTGGTCGCGTGAGAATTGACGACCGCACGTGTGGGCGTCCTTTCTTTAGGCACGCCTTATATAGAGGCGTTTGTTTTAAAATTAACGCCCTACTGAGAGGCGTTATTTGGTTTTGGGTTTTAATTTATCCGTTTAAGCTTCTTCCCATTATCTTTACTAATTCTTTGATTCATTTAAGGAAATTTTTAATTTATTTTAACCCTTTATTTATCAGGGTTGCTACACCCTCCCCCACTTAAAAAGAATTTGGTCTCCAAATTCGACTGTATATATATAAAATGTGGAGAGTATAGAGTATATACCACTTAGAATAATTCAGGAAATCGTTTCCTCATAGACTCCTCGGTCTCCCATGTTGCTTCGTGTTCAGCGTTCTTATTCCATTGCACCTTAAGCATGGGAATAACCTTATTCCTGAGAGCACGTATTTCACGTTCTAAGATCTTCATAGGCTTCTGTTTATATGTGAGATCCTTCTGTATTACCAGGTCTCCATGTTCAATAATATGCGAGGGATCGTGCACATACTTCTTCAGCATAGAAATGTGAAACACATTATGTACTTCGGACAATTGAAGAGGCAATGCGATGCGATAAGTAACCTCGCCAACTCTTTCTAGAACTTCAAAAGGTCCGATAAACCTTGGCGTAAGCTTTCCCTTAATACCAAATCTTCGTATTCCGCGTCCAGGTGATATCTTAAGAAATACATGATCTCCGACTTGGAATTCAAGATCCATCCTTCTTGTATCAGCATAAGCCTTTTGCCTTGTCTGGGCCATTTGTAGTATTTCCCTGATCAATTGTATCTTCTCGGTAGTATCCCTTACCATGTCTGAACCTAACAGTTGTTTCTCTCCAACTTCATTCCAGCATAAGGGTGATCGGCAACTTCTCCCGTATAGGGCTTCGAAAGGTGCCATTTGAATACTTGCCTGGTAGCTGTTATAGTATGCAAATTCAACTAGAGGCAAGTGATCGTGCCAACTTCCTCTAAAGTCAATGATGCATGCTCTAAGCATATCTTCAACAACTTGGTTAGTTCTCTCGGTCTGACCATCCGTTTGAGGATGAAAAGCTGTACTAAAATTTAGTCTTGTCCCCAACGAATGTTGTAATCCCTTCCAAAAATGAGAAGTAAATCGGGGATCTCTGTCAGACACGATTGAGACAGGAATACCATGTAGTCTGACTATCTCTTTGATATATAATGCAGCTAAGACATCAATTGACCATCGACTCTTGATTGGCAAGAAATGCGCCGATTTAGTCAATCGATCAATAATAACCCATATCCCATCATGTCCTCCTTTTGATTTAGATAGACCCATGATGAAATCCATACCAATCTCCTCCCACTTCCATTTGGGAATATCTAGCGGATGTAGCTTTCCAGCAGGCTTTTGGTGTTCCGCCTTGACCTGTTGGCATGTAAGACAGCGCGATACGTAGCTCGCGATTTCCCTTTTCATGTTGGGCCACCAGAAATTCCTTTTCATATCTTGGTACATTTTGGTTGATCCAGAATGAATCGTGTACCTTGATCTATGAGCTTCATCTAAGATCTTCTTCTTTAATTCGGGACAGTCCGGTATACAAGCTCTGTTCCCAAATAACAATCTTCCTTCAGAAGTTATTTGAAAATCGGATTGCCCTTCTAATCTGTCCTTTATTTCTACCAATGCTGGGTCATCACCCTGAAGTGCCTGTATCTCAGATAATAAATCTGACTGTATACTCACATGAGATAAGGTGACACTATTGCAATCTGTGTCCATGTTTATATTAAGCTTTGAGAATTGTTCCAGTAACTTCCATTCTTGTATCATACAATTGGCTATCATTACTCTCGGCTTTCGACTAAGGGCATCAGCAACAAAATTACCCTTTCCGGGATGATATTGTATATTGAAGTCGAAGTCCTTGAGATATTCCAGCCAACGTCTTTGTCTCATGTTTAGCTCTTTCTGGGAGAAGAGATATCTGAGACTCTTGTGATCGGAGTATACAGTAAACTGTACTCCATAGAGATAGTGTCTCCAGATCTTCAGTGCAAATACCACCGCGGCCAGTTCTAAGTCATGGACAGGGTAGTTTTCTTCGTGTTTCTTTAGTTGACGTGAAGAGTATGCTATAACCTTCCCTTGTTGTATTAGGACACATCCGAGGCCAATGCCAGAAGCATCAGTGTAAACCTCAAATTTTTCTCCTTCTATTGGTAGAACTAAGACCGGAGCTGTAGTGAGATGATCCTTAAGAGTTTGGAAGCTTCTTTCACATTCCTCACTCCATTCATATCGGATCTCCTTGCGAGTTAACCTTGTAAGGGGCATGGCGATCTTAGAGAAATCTTTGATGAATCGCCGATAATAGCCTGCAAGGCCTAAGAAACTTCTGATCTCGCTAGCATTGGTTGGTTTTTCCCAGTTTCTAACAGCTTCGACCTTTGACGGATCTACTGATAATCCATCTTTTGAAATCACATGTCCTAGAAAAGCCACTTCTTCAAGCCAGAATTCACACTTGCTGAGCTTTGCATATAATTGATTTGTCCATAATATTTGTAAAGCAATCCTCAAATGTTCCTCATGCTCTTCCTTAGTCTTGGAATATATCAATATGTCATCAATAAAAACCACCACGAATTGATCTAGATAGGGCCTGAATATGCTATTCATTAACTGCATAAAGGCAGCAGGGGCATTTGTTAGTCCAAAAGGCATAACAACGAATTCATAATGGCCATACCTGCTTCTGAATGCGGTCTTATGAATGTCATCATTATTGATCCTTAACTGATGATATCCTGATCTGAGGTCAATCTTCGAAAAATATTTGGATCCAGAAATTTGATCAAATAATTCATCGATTCTCGGCAGTGGATACTTGTTCTTGATAGTGAGATGATTCAACTGTCGATAGTCGATGCATAGCCTCATGGATCCATCTTTCTTCTTTACAAACAGTACAGGTGCTCCCCACGGGGAAGTACTTGGTCTAATGAACCCTTTTCGAATTAGTCCCATCAATTGTTCCTTCAACTCTTTGAGTTCAGCAGGTGACATCCTATAGGGTGCCCTTGAAACAGGACCAGCACCAGGGACTAAGTCAATGGTGAAGGCCACATCCCTTTGAGAGGGTAATCCCGGCAACTCTTCCGGAAACACGTCCGGGAATTCTTGTACTACTGGAATGTCTTCTAGCTTAGTGTCTTTTGTTTCCTTAACTGTGACAAATGCAAGGAAAGCTACACATCCCTTCCTGACGAGCTTGCTAGCTCGGAGGGCCGAAATAAGAGGGGAATTGCTCCGACTCTTGGGGCGAGTAAAGACTAATTCTGGAAAATCTTTGAAAGCAATTTGGCTATTGCGGCAATCAACCGTTGCCTGGTATTTGGATAACCAGTCCGCTCCCAGTATAACATCATACTCCTTTAGATCGAGGCATATGAGATCTATAGGTAAATTCCTACTTTGAACCATTACCTCACAGTTTTGGTAGTGATGAGTAATATCATTTTCACTTCCAAGAGGAGTAGTTAGAACTATTTTTATCCATTCTGGTTCTAACGGTAACGGGTCGGCAAACTTCTTAGAAATAATGGAATGGGATGCACTCCTATCAAATAAGACATAAGCACTTTTGGAACAAACTGTTAATGTACCTTCTACCAGTCCACCTTCTTCTTGCTCGGTCTCCTTTATTGCATGAAGTCGAGCGTTCTTTGTCATCGGGCGCTTACCATCTCCGGCTTGGTCATTAAGTAACGGACAGTCGGGAATCCGATGTTCGCGGCTCCCACAACGGAGACATGCTCCTAATTTCCTCCAGCATTCTTCGGTCTTGTGACCAGCCTTGTCACAATGCTTGCATACTACGTTTGAAGGTGTAGTGGTGATAGAGAAGGGCTTGGTCTTCTTGAATTTCTGATCTTGAGAGGAAGAACCTCCATTACTAGGCCTTTTCTTGAAGTTGGGTTTGAAAGAACCCGAACTTGTGACTTGCTCCTTCTTGTCTTTCCCACGGATCCTATCAGATAGTTCCGTGGCATCTTCAAGTAGCTGAGCTCGACGTACTATTTTAGAATAAACTTGGATATCCATAGGCACCAGCTGAGTGATGTACTGGGGCCTGAGCCCATTAAGAAACCTTTTAGCCTTCATTTTCTCCGTGCTAATCAAGTGTTTGGCATATCCGGACAATCTCGAGAACTGTGCCTCGTAATCAGCTACTGATAGGGATCGTTGCTTTAATGCAGCAAACTCAGCAGCTTTCTTCTCCTGGACTCGGTCTGAAAAGTATTTAGCATTGAAATATTCTACAAATTCTTCCCATGTAACTTGATTAGGATCGATGGTTGCTTCAATAGACTCCCACCAGCATCTAGCATCCTTTTCTAACTGAAAAGTAGCTAATAAGACTTTGTCCTGATCCGTGCATTGCATAACATAGAATATACGTTCTATCTCCCTAATCCAGTGTTCAGCGTCATCTGGATCAGTAGAACCCGTGAACTTGGGTGGGTTCATGTTCTTGAAAGTCTGGTGGAGACTTCCTGCTCGTTGTCCACCTCCTTGTGCTACTTGTTGCAGCACTTGATTCATGCCTTGAAGGGTACGCTGCATGTTGCGCCATTGAGCACGTTCGGCAGCCATTATCCTACAATTACAATAACTAGGTTAATATGTGATTGTATTTACAGACTCATATACTATGTTAACTTTAACCCTTGGTTCTACCCAATCTTACTGGTAAAAGGTTTATACTTATCCTTGGACTTGGGTTTTTCCTAGGAATTGAATACCTTAGGCTCTGATACCACAAAAACTGTCACGCCCCGAGCGCGGAAGATACCCGGATATGCGCGACGAGTTTATATCAATCATGCCAATCAGAGTAGTAGTGTATTCGACACAAAGATAGAGATGCGCAAATAGAAAGATAACCCAATCCTTATTATTAATAGGCTATTACAAATCCAATACTCTGTTTAATAAAAAGAAAAGTACATAGTTTGACTCAAGAAAATAGGAAAAAGACTAGATGACACTTAGACAAGCTCTAGCTCTTTCACTCGGGACTTTCCCCATCCGTTTGAGTCTCGTCATTGGACTTACCTGAAAAGTAAGGGACAAACACGGAGTGAGCGAACGCTCAGTAGGAAATTATATCTCAAGCACTAGCAAGGGGTTTAAGTAATTACATCTTTCATGAATGTACTATGGCTATGCATGCTCGCATGAAACGACAAGATAGAGAGAATATCAATAAGGTAACAAGTTGAACTAGTCATGAACTTTCAAGAAAGGATAACAAGATATTCAAGCAAGTACTTTTATCATGTCAAGAACTTTGGCTATCATGTATCAAGCAAGCAAGTAATTACCCTTTTTCGGGTCACGCAAGTCATGTCAAGTCAAGTACGATTCAAGTACAAGATTTTGTGTGGAATGTCCAATCAAGCTAGTCATGCACTCGGTATAATGCCAGATACCTTATCATTAAAACTCCCATGGGCACAAGTACTTTCGGGTGCTCCTCCCAGGACCAGATCGGGCCCTATATGCGTAGGCATTTATCATGTATTTCGACATCCACTCTTGTATATATATAGCCAATATGGAATTTCAATAATCAAGCTCCTGTAGGATAACTTTGAGAGAATAGAGTCCAAAAATATGACATTGGACATAGCTAGGCGATAATCACGGTAGAATCACGACGATCGATAAACTAGGAGGAATTAGGTTCCCTTACTCGGGTACCATGACAAGTATGGACTATCCTTCTTTATATAGAATTGTGGTCCACATGAATAGCACATCAAAGGCAAGATACCCTCATTCTTATCATAGAATTGAGGTCCGTAAGAACATCGGAATATGGCATGATATCATCATCCCATTGAGAAATTCCCATGATATACACTTTGTATAATCATAAGGGCCGGTATACCATGTTTCTTTAGAGTGACATGGAAAAAATTGTGCAACGGGTTTTTTAGGGTACAACCAGCTCAGTCGACCTTGAGGGAATCCAAGGTACGAGGAGTCTTACGGAGGTCTCTATGACTAACTCGCTAGTCCAAAGGAACGGAATGTCCAATGGAGAGCTTGTATGTCAATGAGAGTTGAGGGTGATCGATAGAACAACATGAAAACGTGGGACTATACTCACAGAGTGGAGATATAGTGCCGATATACATATATATAAATATAATGAAAACCCTCGGTTAGCAATAACATGTAAAAACATTTTTACAGAAAATAACGACTTTGATTAAGTCACTACTTAAGTAAATAACGCCTTAAATAAGGGCGTTACATGCATTTCCAATTTTGCAAAAATTTCCATAATTCTGTGTTTTATCAAAAACACGCCCTGGACAGGGGCGTTTTATATAAATTTGACGACATATACAGTGGTCGTCTATTTCTTAATTTTCATTTTTGCAAGATATCAATTTCTATAGTTTAACATGAACGCGCCCTAGGAAGGGTCGTAAATTTTTTTAAAATCACGCCCTACACAGGGGAGTTATCACCGTGAGAGACGGCCTAGTCCAGGTCGTGAATTCAAGGAATTTACAATATTTCAGGAAATAAAATTTCAAGAGACAGGAGACATGGTCATGACAGGAAAATTAGCAGGAATTCACAGGTAGAGTCATGCAAGATCTTAGAATCGATATTTCATATTTATTGAATTTTAAACAGGATCAATTATTAATTACATGCGATTTTCATGAAATTAACGCCTATAGGGCAGGGCGTCAAATCTTAAATTGACGACCTAGTGCAGGTCGTTTCTAAAAGTAGCGCCCTAGACACGGGCGTCTCTTTCAAAAAATATTACAGAAAACATATTAAAGCCAGCAGAAAACTATGCTACATGCATGTAATGCTGGTATATATATTAAATCACTTGTTTGGGCTACGTTGCTTGAGAAAACCTACCTTTAGTTGATCTGAGAGTTTTTGATTGAAGACTTTCTGAAGAATCGGACAGCAACTCTAGTATATATATATATATATATATATATATATATATATGTTCCTCCCATGAACCGACTTGCACCAGAAGTAGAGATGTCAAAGCGAAGGACTCAGAGGAAGAGTTGAACTGAAGAAGATCCACGTTCTTCACTTGTCAACATGCCGTAGGACCCTATAGAATATACGGAAGATATTAGCTCCTTTGCAATGATCATCTAGAGGCAAGGAAGAAGAACTTACACCCGGATGAAGAACCTACGTTCTTCAATTGACCTGCAGGTTTCCTACAAGAAGAATCATTTAAAATTCTTCATATTGGGAGGAAAGCAGGAGGAAGAATCACGGTTTATTACTTACCGTAGCAGAGGGGATCGATCAAATGGATTTAGGGTTTGGTAATCAAAGGTATTTATAGGATTTTGGGGGTCCTATTAGGGTTAGAGTTCTAGTGGAAGTAATGCTTCCAATATAGAGTCCTTACCCTAGTAGATACTTACTAGATTAGCTTAATCCTTCCCAGGATAAGCTCTTGGTTCGAACGGAACCGGAATGTAATTAACGACCTAGGTCAGGGCGTCGCATTTTAAATTGACGCCTTGTCATAGGGCGTTGCTTAAAAGGCGCCTTGTATAAGGGCGTTTCGTGTTTAAAAACACGCCCATGAAAGGGGCGTTTCTTTTACTTGCCCAATTTGGTCGCGTGAGAATTGACGACCGCACGTGTGGGCGTCCTTTCTTTAGGCACGCCTTATATAGAGGCGTTTGTTTTAAAATTAACGCCCTACTGAGAGGCATTATTTGGTTTTGGGTTTTAATTTATCCGTTTAAGCTTCTTCCCATTATCTTTACTAATTCTTTGATTCATTTAGGGAAATTTTTAATTTATTTTAACCCTTTATTTATCAGGGTTGCTACAGGTTGCTTGCGGCCGGTGGGAAAAGACGTCCTGTACACGATTCTTGCAATCGCCTACGCACTCGCACCCATGGAATCCCTTCTCTCCACGTGTCACCCGATCACCCGAGCCCACGTGCCGCGCCCTAGTGGCGCTTCCCCGGTCGAACCTTGGTTCCATGAGTGATTTTCGAGAGATCGATTAGCACGCCCGCATCTTGTCCGTTTAACCCTTATCCCGACACTTCTATGCCATTCGACCCTTTTCGACTTTCCGTGAAAGGAGAGTGCCCGGTACCGCCATGAGAGGTATGCACCCGTAAGGAGGATACCCAAGATACATCAAACTCCCATATTTTCCTTCACCGTTGTATCCCTTCCCTCACCCTGGTTAATCGGCATAAAAACCTGCGCAACAGAGAGGATGGCAAGCTCGGTGGGACGTCTCCTGCCTTCCTTCTTTTTGCTGAAGAAAAGTCTGTGCCAGCCCTGAAGCCTGGTGCCCTTTCCCAGTCCTTGCAGGAGAGGTAGAGGAGGGTACTTGTGCGCGTTCTCCAGCGGCTCTCGGTTCGCGTTCTGATCATCGGGCCGTTCTCGGCGACTATCGGCGACCGTCGCCTCCGCAGCACTCAGCATCCCAGCAACCATGGCGGCCGTCACCTACGGCCCCAACGTCGTTGCCATCCATGCCCGAGTGGGCTACTTGGCGACACCGATTGCTTTCGGCAGCTTCACCCTGGTTATCGGATCACCCTACTTCCTGGGCGTGATCCCTGTGGCTGCTTCTCAGCCAACTCTAGTCTCTCCAGTGGCCTCTGCGGCCAACGTGCCATTCGCACCCCCAGCTCGAGTGTCCCGCCTGAGTGCCGGGCGCCGGACTATCGCTGTAGGACCCCACGGGGCCCCCATATCAATGTCGGCCCGGGTGAACATCACCTCCCAAGGCCAGCTTTGTCTGATCTCCAACATGGGCCCCATGCCCCAGACTTCGGTCACCTTCCCAGCATCTTCCTCGGGTCCTCAACCCCGAGCCGCAGCCAAGCCGGCACCCCACACGGGCTCTCTGCCCTGGGTCCACAGCTTCTCAGCATCTTCCTCGGGTCCTCAACCCCGAGCCGCAGCCAAGCCGGCACCCCATATGGGCTCTCTGCCCCAGATCCATGGCTTCCCAGCATCTTCCTCGGGTCATCAACCCCGAGCCGCAGCCAAGCCAGCACCCAACACGGGCTCCCTGCCCCGCGTCTACGGCTTCCCAGCATCTTCCTCGGGTCCTCAACCCCGAGCCGCAGCCAAGCCATCACCCAACACGGGCTCCCTGCCCCGGGTCCACAGCTTCCCAGCCTCTTCCTCGGGTCCTCAACCCCGAGCCGCAGTCAAGCCGGTACCCGACACGGGCTTTCAGCCCCGGGTCTACGGCTTCTCAGCATCCGCATCGGGTTTCCGACCCCAAATTCTGGCAAGGCTGACACTCGACACAGGCTCATAGTTGAATCGGATCTCCCCATGGGTCTTCCACCCAGGGGGCAGCGCTCCTCAGCACCTTCCTCGGGTCCCCCGACCCGAGCCCAGACTACGCTGACACCTACCATAGGTCTTCGACCCAGGCGTGTTAGAATCCCAGTACCTCCGACGGCATCACCTCCTGGTGCAAGAATGTCATCTTGAGCATCGGTGACACTCCTATCGGCACGGGCAAAGGCTTACACCCGAGTCGCCCATATATCGACTCCCGGCATGGGTTACATACCCCGGGGACCGATCCCGGCACTACGGACAGAGGGCTTTGTGTTACCGGTCACTCCGGGTTATGTCTTCTCAGTCTACCATCTTGGGGTGGAGTCTTCCTCAGCTCCCCAGAAGAAGCGTCGCCATGGTCGCAAAGGCAGGCGCCTCGCTGCCGTGACCAGCAACTCCGACAAGACGGTCCTTGTCGGCTACCTGCGGATCCGTCTCGACGGGGGTGAACCAATCATACCCCGGGAATGGACCGTTCCCACCATGCCCACTTCCAATCATTTTGACCTCTTGCGTCAAACACGAGAGGACGGGGCGAAGCTCAAAGGAGCGGGTTCCTCGGTGGCAGTTCGGGGGCACCCACCACAGCCAGGCACACAGCCTCCCAAGATAGCTCATCGGAAAAGTGGCGACAAGAGAGATCAGCAACCTGACCAAAGAAGAATCTGGGTTACCCCAGAAGAAGCTCAAGCTGTTCGAAGGGTGCGGATCACGAACCCCCTGCGAGCACTCAGACGCGACATCAGACGGAATGTGACTGGCCTTACAATAGCACAGTCTAACGATGCCCAGTCATCCAATGTTGCCCGCACAAGCGAGCGGAGGCAAAGGTTAGCCCGTCCCCGGGCCCTCCAGCAACCTGGCCAGGGTTCTCCGGCTGACATCGGGAGCGAGCCCCCTCCGCAACGCATCTCAGTCTTTGATAGACTAGGGATGCCTGTCCACCCCGAGCGACACCCGCGAAGTAAGAGGACTGCCTGGTTTATCAATGACGCAATGCGAGTGTTCGCGTGCTACGCCACCGGACACCAGCCAGACACCCAGTCTGACGACTTGAACCAGCCTCTGTCCCACTTCAGGAGGCCGCGCCACCAGGCTCCTCTGCCTCCCTCAACAGGTCATATTGGCACTTCTGCCAGACCGCAGGCATCGGAACGCGCGGAAGAGGTCCCGGTGGAAGGCCGTGACCCTCCTATCAATGTAGAGCCGATCAACAACGACCCTCCTGCGAATGAGGTTCAAGAAGTGACCCTCGACACTCTCATGAAGGAGAACCAACACCTAAAGGCCTCCTATAGGACCTCCTCCAAGAGTGAGACCTTCATCCGCAGCAACCTGACAGGCCTCAGGCCGAGGCACCGGCACCCCCGGTAGCCTGCGATGCTGCCAACACGTCAGCAGAGATTGCCCGAACTCCATTGGCAATTGGGTTTGGCACGCCTCCGGTTGATACTCAACCACGAGCCTCCAACACGCCAGTGCCAAAGGATCTATTGGCACAACGTTGGATGATCGAGCGCATTGTCGAGACAAAGCTCACCCAGTATGGTGAAGGGACGGTCACGGTGGATCTCTATAGTGTACCCTACCCGCTTCACCACCAGTTGAAGATGCTTCCTCCAGAATACTCCAAGCCCCCAAAGCTGCAAAAGTTCGATGGGCAGGAGTCACCACATGAACACTTGGCCTACTATGTCACGGCCATGGGTAAGTTAACGTTGGACGAATCATATCTCCTCTGCTACTTCGCCACTTCGCTCGTGGGATCGGCCTTCCAATGGTACTCCCGCCTGAAGCCCGGCTCAGTCGTCGACTGGGCCGACCTCTAGAAGAAATTCCTCAACCGATTTCAAACGGCCGAGCGAAAGGTCTCCCTAGGCGAACTCTGCTCCCTTCGACAGAAAAAGGGCGAGGGTGCCCTCGACTTCATCAAAAAATGGCGAGACCTCAGCATGAGGTCTGTCAATCCACCCATCCAAGAGGACGCCATCACTATATGTCGTCGAGGTCTGGCGGCCGAGATCAGCGAAAAGCTTCTCGGAACCAACATCAAAGGCTTCGATCAACTCAATTTGACAGTCGCCGAAATAGAGATCTTCTTCGTCGATAACCCGGGCTATACTGTAGCAAAGGGTAAACAAGCGCGAGAACGCCAGCCCGGCAAGGAGGTGAACATTATAGAGTTCACCCTTGCCGCCAAAGCCAGTAAAGGGGCCGAGTCCAGTGGCTCTGACAAAAAGCCAGCAGACAAGCCGGCTGCTCCTTCCTTCTCGGAGCGCATGAAGACACCCTTCTCCTTCAAGAAGGAACACACAAAGATGCTCTTCGACCTCTACATGGCCCAAAAGATCGTCAAATTGCCAGAAATTCGCAAGCTGGACGAGGCCCTGAAGACCGACGATCCCAGTTACTGCCTGTACCATCGCATGCTGGGTCACTCAATTGAAGATTGCTACATCTTCAAGACTCAGGCGCAGAAGCTGATCTGAGACGGCCTCGTCAAGATGAAGAGCAGTCTCGTCGATCCTCTGCAACCACATACGTGGGCCAGGCCGGCTAAGGCCGTACGCGTGGCTCACCCCTCAGCCAATGTCATCCACATGATGGCCGCATTCTCTCTCTCTGATGATGACTCAGAGGAGCCTGGGCTAATCGAAGGGAACGTTCGATCTGGTACCCAGGGTGGAGGCCCTGGCATGATCGGAGACCTCTCTCCTTCCCCAATGAGAGAACTCGGCATCTCTTCGACATCCTCATCGAGAGGGGGCAAATCATGCCCCGCGACTCACCTACCGAATACACCCATTGGGATCGTAGTCACTCCCAGTACTGCCCCTTCCACGCCAGAATCTGCCACCCGATCGAGTCCCGTGAGGAAGTTCAACACCTCATCCAGGAACAGATCCGATGGAAGCAGATCTATGCGGAAGGAAACTCCATGTCGCTCATCAGGCTTTGGCAAGCTATCGAAGAGACCCTGAGCATCGCCAGGGATGTGCCAGAGCGGCCAGACTCTCCTCAAGAAAATGTGCATGGGCTGCCTTACCAGCATCCTCTAGAATGGCTCGAGTTCCGGACGGACAATCAAGGGGCGCTTAAGCGACTGCGGAGGCATAGAGAGCAGGATGTTAGTCAAGAGACAGAGCCGACTAACTTTTCGGTCAACGTCATCCATTCTCCTGCTCCTCCAGCCCTTGAGGGCTCCCAGACAACAGCACCTAGCCAGCCAATCCCAGCCACTTCGGCCTTGCAGTGGCGGTCCTAGCAGGGGCTAAAGTCTCTCCCTTTCCCTGAAGAAGACACTGCCAGGCTCCTCTAGGTCCTTCTCTGCCGAGAGGACGTTCTGGTGGGTGAGATGACGACAAGCTCTTTGGCTCTTTCTCGTCCTCCTCCCGCCCTATCTTCATCACCGATAGCCGCGGATAGGAAGGGAAAGCAAAAATAGGGTGAGTCCCCACCTCAGCCTCGGTGTACCTCCTCAGCGGCGGGGCCGTCAGGTCTACCCCGCCTACCTGTTCACACAATTCATAGTACAAAGAAGACATCTTCAGAGTCTTCAGTGGCTTCGCTTCAAGTGGCGGGCCCACTGCCATAGGGCTCCTTCATTCCGCAGAGTTGGGATAACTGTGCAGAGCAACAAAGTCTAACAACGCCATCAGTTGTCGTTAGGCCTAGCTCTCAACATGGTTACAAAGGCAAGGCTAAGGAGCGGGATGACCTGTGCCCCTCTCTGTCCGCTTCTCAACAGAAGCCACCGCCACCGCGGGTAAGGCATCAAACCGCGCATATGTCTCCCAACACCGGTTCCAATGTACCGGCTCAGCAGAAGACATCTTTATCACCACCGCGGTTAAGGCATCAAACCGCGCATACGTCTTTAGACGCTAGCACTAGCCTACCGACTCCTCGTTGGCTCCCGTCGCCACCGCGGGTAAGGCACCAAACCGCACACACGTCTTCGGACGCCAGCCCCAGCATTCTGGCCTACCAGGAATTGCCGCTCGAGGTGATCGAGCAGGCGATGAATGTCACCTTCCAGATACAACAAGCGAAAGGCGCCTGGATCGAAATCCGGGTGAGGAAGAATCATCGACCTCGCCCTGCAAGGGCGTCAGCTCGGAGGTATCCTCATCAGGATTTGTCAGCTCCGGTTCCAGCACCTCTCCCTCCTACTCCCTTAGAGACGGCTATTGCCAAGAGACAAGAGAAAAATAGGAGGAAGAACCTCAGAAGGCGGCTCAAGAAATAGGCTGAACAAGCCGCCGCCCTGCAATCTCCGGCTAAGCCAACATCTCTCCAAAGGCTCCAGCGGCTCATTGATGACCTGGAGGAATACGTTCCTCCTCATCCTACCGGGGCTCTCCCACTCGATAGCTACATCCCGTGGGAAGAAATGCAGAAACAAGCCTGCCTTAGAAATTAGGTCCAAGAGATGATCTAAATGCTCAAGAATGGTGAAAGACTCGTGATCCCTAACGAGCCCTCCTTGTGCTATAAAGACAAGGAGAGCACCCCAGAGCAGCTAGGAGAAATACATCGGCGCTGCACCTACAACATGGTGGCCATCCCACCTCCCGACAATATCAACACTTCTCGGCAAGGCGAGCCAGTAGCCTCGCGGACAAGACAAAGGGCTACCCCCCCCCTCGGGCTACAGCCAGCTCCGGAACACACCGTCCGTGGCCGAGGTCGTGGCCGGGGATGCGATAGAGGCCGTGAGAGAACTCCCAAGTTACCCCTCTCCTCGTCCACCTTCAACCCGGAGTGAATTATCCTCTTTCGAGGAGAGGAATCGACTCCCATTCCGAAAGTAGAAATTCGGGGCGAACCCGGTGTCTTCGACCCTTCCGTCATTGAAAAGGCTATTGCCAACCTCCTTGCCCCTGCACCAGTGCCGACTTCTGCGATAGAGCAAGCGGGACCGTCCGACAAGGATGAGCCAGCCCGTCAATCACCCCCAGAAGAGCCGTCATTGACATCCTTGTTCCAAGAGCCCGCTGGCAATCGAGGTCGATCTGACCCCGGTGGTAAGGGCAAGGCAGTGCAACTCCTCGACGGGGAACAGCACGGCGGCTCGCAGAAGGTTCAACCTGACATACTACCCTATCTGGAGGATGCTCAAGCCCGAGCTGACTGGAAGGTCCTCCACCAGATGAAGCGCTTCCCTGCCAGCATTTCAATCTGGGAAGCCATCGCTTGGAGTAAGGATCTAAGGGAAACCCTTATTGAAATACTCCAAGAGCCGGAAGTCTATGAAGCGCATGCCGCGGAAATGAAGGTGGCTGCCTACGGAGCCTTCGCAGCCACCATTTCCTTCACGGAGAAAGACATGTTGCTTTCCCCTCCGTGCCATAATCGTCCTCTTTACGTGAAGGGGAAGATCAACGGGCATGATGTGAACCAGATCCTAGTGGATGCTGGTGCCGCTGTTAACATCATGCCGCTCAAGACATTCAAGTCTCTATATCTGATCCCATACCTCCAGAAGGTCCAAGCGGTCAAGATATTCGGTTTCAACCAGAACACCGAGGACATCCTCGGCCGAGTGGACGTCGATCTGGTGCTCGATGATTTCGCCTCCAAGGTGACATTCTACATCATCGACTCTAACACGTCTTAGAAGATGCTACTGGGCAGACCCTGGCTCCCTGAAAATTGGGTCCTCCCGTCGACTCTCCACCAATGCATCAAGTATGCCAAGGACGGAGAGCAACATAAGGTCTTTACAGACCTGTCACCGTTTACACCGGTAGAATGCAACCTAGCCGACGCTGCGCTCTACTTCAAGGGGATTAGTCCATACCCCGTGATCAAGAGTAAAAGCAACGGCTGGCTCTCAGAGGAAGATGACGATGACCTCTTCTTTATTGATGATGAAAAGGCCAAGCTTCACCGGCTGCGCCTCGACTCCAAGTCAACCCCAGATCGCTCGGAGAGGCGCCAGATCAACTTCGAGGCTAATCTCATTAGTCGAGCTATCGGTAAGAGTATATGCTTGCCACCAGACTGCTTCCAGCTCCCGTGTGCATCCGAGGAGCACAACGTCGAGTCGCTAACGACCTTCACTGTCACCTTCAAGCGACAACGCCAGAACAAAAGGAAGGCTAATAGGGACAAACCCATTGTCTTCTACAAAGGCGACATGGTCCCTCAAGCCCCGCCAGATGATGACTTCGGCTGGTCTAGGCAAGCCGATGATACCCCTGAAGTAGTTCAGGTGTGGGGTGACCTGTCGTCGCATATTCAAGAAATGTGTTTGAAGCAACACATTCCCCTGTGGCAAACTCCTGCCCAACAAACATACTTCCATCGACTATGGGACCCTTCCCAGGGCCGGGGGCAACCCCCATCCTTCCATAGGGATACCAGGGGGCTTGGTTACGACCAGGAATCGGACTTCCGCGTCCACTACGCAGTCAACGTCATAGGTTTGGCACTACCAGCCAATGACCAAACAAGAGTCGAAGGCAAATTCGACAGCTCCGGGGATGAGGGAGAGGAAATTCTGATCCCAATCTCCGTCGAAGCAAGAACCCCGGCCCAGGCCTTCGGGGAACCTTCTTCGCCTCCCTACCAAGACAAAGGGATTGAAGAAGCTTCCCCGGTCTCTTAGTCAGTCGAGGGACCAAGTATAATAAACCATCCTGAGGGGGGGGATCTTGCTGGTCCAAGCTGCGAAACATTGTCAGCTTCACCAGACAACCTCAAAGAAATCACAGCAACTCCAGTTGACGACGGCTGGCCAAAAACTGGCGGCCCAGATCGATCCCTAGCGGATCCCAGCAACAACGGCTCTCCAGTCCCATCAGCATCAGTCGATGGCCTTGAGAACCAAGAGCTACCCGAAGCCGACACTGATGATATGGATTTCATTGATTTCCAACCCGCTCCTCCCGAGCTGGAGGATGGCGGCCAGGTGACCGTCGATGATCTTGTGGAGACCAATATGGGTGACGATGAAGTCCCTCAGCCTACATTCGTTAGTGCTCTCCTCACCGAGGCAGAGATGCAAGACTACAAGCAACTCATGCTCGAGTTTAAAGACTACTTCACCTGGACATACAAGGAGATGCCAGGGCTAGATCCCTCCGTAGCGGAGCATGACCTAGCCATTTCTCCCTCAGTCGCTCCGGTCAAGCAACCACAGCGGCGCATGCGCCATGAGCTGGAGCTCCAAGTTTTTACCGAAGTCCATAAAATGCCGGAGGTCGACTTCATCGAGCCGTGAATCTACCCGATCTGGCTCGCTAACATAGTCCCAGTTAAAAAGAAGAATGGTCAATTCCGCATCTGCGTCGACTTCCGGGACCTCAATAAAACCTGTCCGAAGGATGACTTCCCAGTCCCGATTACAGAAACAATGGTCGATATGACCACCGGCCATGAAGCCTTATCTTTCATGGATGGGTCGTCCAGTTATAATCTGATAAGTGTCTATTTTCTATAGTAATTCATCGCATGTACACCCTTTTATGTGCATATAATTAGGCAATTATGCATATTACATAGTTAACCTCAACTCCGCATTTAAATTGGAGCTTTCACGCAAATTGATTAATTTGATGATATTATTTAATAAATTGAAGGTGAGGGCCATGGGCATTAATTCTCCATTACATTACTATGAGCATTTGAGATTTATGTGCACATTATGATAATTTTTATGGACTAGATTGTAATTATGTGTGTGCAGGACACTGAAGGTAATTGCAAGAAACTCCGGGGGTAAAACTATCATCACCACTTTGACCAAGTCAAAAGTACATATTTTAGTTGGAGAAAAAAGATATTTCAAAAGTTTATTGAGGAAAAGAAACGCATATTTTGATTGGAGGAAAAATTGAATTCAAAGTTTTAAATAAAGGAGAGATATGATGAGCCTTGGGAAATGGGTGCCCACCTCCTTTTCCTTTTCCCCATACATCATATTCTACCTAAATTCTAGTCATCTATCTCCTTTTGATCAATCTCCACCCTCCATTGACCCAACTTTTCCTATAAATAGCCCATGACAAGGAGGAGAAGAGGAGTGCTTCCTTTGGCATTTATTCTCTCCCTCTCCCTCTCACATCTTCTTAGGCCTCTAATTTCTCCCCCTTTCGTCTCTCTTCTCCCCTTGTTGTCCTCATGAAAGTTCTTTGTTTTTAAGTGTTCAACAATTTATTCTTCTACATCATCTTCTAATTCCTTCTAGTTGTGAAGTTATTTCCCATTTTAAAACTTACTGTCTTATGATTTTACTATTCATCCGAGGTGCTAGCTTCTATTATTCCTCTATTTTGAAACCCTTCTGCTCATCTTTTATCTTTGCATTCTTCATAAAAGTTCTTCATCTCTTGTAGATCTAGATTTTCTTATTCTAACACTTTCTATAATTCCATCCTATTTTTAAGTTATTTTTTATTCTTCTGAGTTCAATTTTTTTTGCATAGTTACTGTTCATCCATGCAGACCGCTTCCCTTCTTCCTCTGATTTCACCCTCTTTCTCACATTTTCTCTCTCTGTGCCCTTCATCAAAGTTCTTCCTCCTCTTCAACTTCTTCTTCTTCTGCATCCCCTAATTCGTCTTGGTTTCAAAGTTATTCACCCTCTAAAGGCTACTTCAATGACGAAGATGACTTCCTGTCGGCCTAGACGACATCTTCCGCAAGGTTGTTCATGATCCAATGCCAAGAGAGGACAGCGTCATCATCACCATTGCTTCTACCATCTCCAAAATCTAGACTTTTCTTATTTTTATTACTTTTATGTTATTTCACTTCATTGTAATCTCGTTGCGTTGTTAGTGTAATTTAGATTCGCATTTTATGTACTCTTTCTTTTAAGTTAATGAAAGGAGTTGTTATTTTGTTCTTTCAAGTCTCTCAATTCACCCAACACATTTATTCTTGCCAACAACCTGTGGTTCTCTTGCTGAATGAAACTCTTGACCAAGGTAATGAGGGAATTGAGGAAGAATTACATCAAAGAGAATTTGGGGTGACTAGCAAGATGGTTTATTTGAGTAAGGTGTCCACACCCATTTATGAGACGAGCCATAATGTGTTGGTTGGCGATAAGTGTGGGGGTGAATTGAATGATGTGCCAAAAGATGCCATTCAAAATTATGAGATTAAGAATATCAATGGCCCAATTGAGGGAAAATGTAGAAAAGTGGGTTATCTAGTTTAAAATGATGATGACGAGGTATTGAAATGTGACCCTCCTCACTTGGAAGAATATCATGAAAGGACTGTATTGGAAGATTTCTCATTTCATCGCACGGTCCTACAATTAGAAGCTTTGATTGACATTCTCCCTATGATAGAACAATGTGAACACTTTGATATGGAGAGTACCATCATTAACTTATGTGAGGAAAAACATAAAGAAGCAGGTAAAGTTGATGTTGCAGATATGTTGAATGATAACCCTCATGAGGAAGAGAATGGTGAAAGGCCTTTTAGTGAAAAATTCATCTTTAATTTAGAGGCCCCACTTGTAAAGAACAAAACTGATAATCTCATTTTAGAAGATATTGATAATGGGGCTTCACTTGAAGAAATTGAGAGCATCACACCAAACATCAAAGGCCCATTTGAGGAAACGCATGAAGAGGGGGAGTGCTTTGTGGATAATAATCTTGTTGATTTAATGAAGATTAATTCTGAACATCCTCCTCCTATTGATGAGTGTGATGAAAGGACCCCCTTAGAGAAATTCACATTTGAACTGACATATGATGAATGGTCTGGGCTAGAAAGATTAACATTTGATCTTTCCACCTCACCATTAGAACATTCGATTGATATTCTTAATGTAATTGATAAGGGTGATGAAGGGGCCTTGTTGGAAAGGTTTACATTTGGTCTATCCACTCTATTACTGGAAAGTTTGATTGCTAAACTTCATTCGATTGATGAGTTTGATGAAGGGGCCTTCTTAGAAACTTTCACATTTGATCTAACCCTTGAGCCCTACTCCATAAAGTTTGACTCATCAGATGGGATAGATTTTGGGCTCACACCTCCTTCCACTTTGATCCCCCTGCAAGTTAAGCCTATGTAATATGACACTCTCAAACTGTAAGAGGATATGTCAACCATATTCACATTTGATTTAACTCCCCTTCAGGAAGATCAATTGATTAATGCCCTTAATGCTCATGAGCTGCCTGTCTTTGACCAAGTTCCTTTGGAGAAAGAAGTCATCAAAGGGGTAGTCAGGTGGGTAGATACAGGATAAGGAGACCAATGGATAGATACTAGGCAAAAGATCCATCCCAATCTTGAACGATTACTGGCCATTGATTGTTACATACCCCTTAAAGAAGAGAACTGGCTCACACATATGGCTAATTTTAAAATTAACAATGTTCGAGACTAGTGCATTTTTGGGCCACATGCATACATATATAATCTTGTCTTCTCGTGGCATAAATGTTGGAAATTGAAAACATATAAGATAACGTGGTGGCTCATTCTTAACTCAACTCGTTGGTTATGGAGCTTGCACCTTCTATGCATTCGTCTGTCTGAAGACGTTAAATTTAGCGTTCGTTGGGAGGTAACCCAATTATTCTTTCTCTTCTCAAAAAAAAAGAAAAAAAAGAAAATATTTGATTGATTTTATTCTTTTGTTTAAGGAGCATGGAGCAGTATTTCTCTGAAAAATGGCGTCTCTTTCTCAGGTTGTATCTATCCTTCCCACCAATTTTCATGACTTTGCTTCATTTTTACATCTTCCTCATGCCATTGAGGACAATGTCACATAAGTTGGGGGGTGATAGCTTAAGCTCTAATTTTCTCAAAATGCTTGCAACCTTTCATCACACCCCTAACAAGTGCTTCATGTTCATATTTCATGATGAGAAACTTTTCTTAGAATGATAGGACTTAGAGTCTTACTCGTGAAAGTTACAAGTTAAAGGGATGAATTAGTTCGTTATGTCTTTAGCCTTTTTCTCGGAATACATCTAAAATTCTATTACACAATAACAAGATTGGTAGATGACAAACATTAGGATGATGGGAATTTTGCTTAACACTTAGGTGATGATTGATATTATGCCCATTCGTTGAAAGTAATCGTGAGGAAAAAGCTACCTACCAAAAAAAAAATATGAAAAATGCCCCTAAACTTAGTAACCAGGCCTGTTTCTCCTACGGCAAGAGTTGAGGTTCGTGTCAAACGGCGAAGGGATGTGTAGCACCGTGTGTCAAAAAAAAGAAAAAAAGAATAAATAGGCAGAGTGAAGCTACATGTAATTCGAGAAGCTTAATTCAAGATGTGGGTAGAATTAAAAATTATCTTTAAGTGCAAGGTAGAAGACTCATTCTGTTGTGTCCCTGAGGTCATTTGAGTCATTCTGTGGTCACTTGGGTCATTCGACATCATTCTATAGTCATATGAGTTCTGTGGTATTCTTGGTTTTGATAATGGCTAAACACTATTAGTCATTGATATCTTCCACTCTCATGTGATTGACATACGTGATGTTTTTATTCATGACAGATATGCCCATGAATGGACAAGGAATCAAGTGGCAATGGCCAAAGTGAAAGCTCATTGATCGCGCCCAAGCCAGGATGCAAATCTCATCTCTCTTACAAGCAAAAGTTGACATTTCATATTCGGCTCGTCACTCATCCAAGGTCAATGCACAAAGCAGTATAGCCAAGAGAATACAAGGTTAAAGACTCAGTTGATACCTTCTAGACTATCAAGGGTGATGCCACAAACATGCACGGGCTGCTAATGGAGTTGAACGATGGAGCTGAAGCGGATAACGGACCAACCCAGGCATGCCCGGAATCAGCCCAGCTGGCGGTCGACTGCCAGCACAGGGGTGGTCGACCGCCCCAGCCAGCATCCGCCAGACTGCATGAGTTTCAGTAGCGGTCGACCGCCAGCCAATAGCGGTCGACCGAAAATCCCAGGGGCCATTCGTCTACAGCATTTCTCAGTAGCGATTGACCGCCAGGAGCTGCAGGTCGACCGCCATCCCCGATGCAGCCATGTTTGACTTCGAATTCCACCTCGTGGCCAACCCCTTTCCATGGATTTGTTTAATCAAACCTTACCTAATCTTCCATGATTTATGGATCAGGTCTGGAGGGTGTCTATGGACCATTCAAGGTCTATAAAACCAACACTTGAGGGGTTAGAAACCCTAACACTTCAAGGCTTCAAGGGAGATCAAGGGAGGCCATTTTCGAGGTACTGTAGCACCTCCATGAACAGTGTTTTGGGAAGGAATTCTTCATCCATTCCAAGGCATTCAAGTCTAGATCTGAAGCCATCTCAACCTCCAAGGAAGAAGAAACAATCAATGGGTTCAAAGGTGATCTAAATTGCATCCTTCTTCCTCTTCATCAACTCAAGAGGATCAAAAGGAAGATCAAAGCTACATCCAACACTCTCTCCATCAACTCAAGGTGATTCAAGTTCATATCTCAATCCAGCAACCTCCAAGGAAGAGTAGAAGCAAGAAAGGCTAATAAGAGAGATCAAAGGAGGCTGCAAGGGTGTGTTCAAGGGAGAAGAGTTCGTGTACTGTAGCTGTGAATAGTACTCCGAGAAGAAGCTCTTCATCAAATCTCCAAGTGATTCAAGCTACTTCAAAAGAAGATTCCAGCCCCAGCAATCTCAGAGAAGATCCTTCTCCTTGAGCATATTTCATATCTTGATTGAGTGTTTTCATATCTTGTTCTTTTCCATTTCATTCAAACATTTGGAACTGAAGATCGTCCCTACCGGTGGTTAGTAGGAAGGCATCGGAAGTTGTCCGATCTGCGGTGTTGACATCCCTACCGGTGGTTAGTAGGAAGGCAATCGGTGGTCTTTCCGATTTGCGGTTCAGTGCGTGTCACTAGTGGAGCCTCACCGGATTTGGTGAGGGGTGGACGTAGGACTGGGGATTCAGTCCGAACCACCTTAAAATATTGTGTGTTGTGGTTTGTTTGTGTGATTGTTTCATTCTAGATGCATGCTTAAGTTCTAATTGATATAATAGTAATCATCTTGCTAAGCAAATCGTCATGTCCTTCGTTTAGCTAGTTATATTCCGCTGAAATTTATCTTTTCTAGCTATATAGAGGGTTGCACTGCGAAAAGAGGGGCAGATCTATTCACCCCTCCCCTCTAGATCCGTTGTCCACTACACAACAAGTGGTATCAAAGCCTAATCTCTCATTATGGGGTCCAACGACCTTGAGGGAAATGGTGGATCAGCGTCTAAGGGTTATTTACCTGAAGGACATTCTGTGAATATGCCTCCTTATTTCACTAGATCTAATTATCCCTATTGAAAACATTGTATGCAGGTGTTCATTCGCGCCCAAGACTATGAACTTTGGCGAGTGATCAGCAAAGGTCCGTATGAGCTTACGGATAATGAGGACTTGTGGACCAAAGAACAGATAAGGCAATCCACTGTCAACTGGAGTGCCAAACACATCATGCAATGCTCACTCCATCCAGTTGAATTATCAAGAGTGGCTACTTGCACATATGCAAAACTAATGTGGGACAAGCTAGAGGTAATCTACGAAGGAACCTCTCAGGTACGAGAAACAAAAGCCAACATTTTAGTTTCTGAATATGAAATATTCTGCATGAAGCCTGATGAATCAATTCAAGATATGTATGCTCTATTGATTGTTCTTACTAATAGTTTAACTGATTTGGGAAAGAAATATTCAGAGCAATAAATTGTAAGGAAAATTCTCAGATCGTTAACTCCAGCATGGCACACAAAGGCTACCGTGGTTGAAGAATCGAGAGATCTCGCAACTATCAAGGTAGATGAACTCATTGGGTCATTGATGACCTATGAGATCAACCTCAAGAACAAAGAGGCTGAGGCACCTAAGAAGTCCCTAGCTCTAAAAGCAGGACCTAGCGGTCATGGCACTACTGATGAAGGTGAGGATTCGGCAAGTGAGCGAGAAGAGGATGACGTAGCCATGCTCACACGTAAGTTCAAAAAATTCCTGAGAAAGGAAGGTAAGAGCTTCATGAGAGGAAGGTCAAAGGTAAGAAATGGTTTCAAATCTAATTCTGAAAACTCTAAGAAATCTGACAAAATTATTTGTTATTCGTGTAATAAACCAGGACATTTCAAGAATGATTGTCCCTACAGATTCAGAAAAGCTGAAAAATAGAAGGGCAAGAAGAAGAATAAGGCCATGGTGTCCACATGGAGCGATGAAGAGGAAAGTGATGACGAAACTAGCTCCTCAGACAAATAAATAGAAGATTTCTGCCTTATGGCCAAAGGTGATGAAGAAATTGAGGCAAATTCTCCATTTGAAGATTATACAATTGATTATTGGGAGGATGCATATATACAACTCATGGAAAAATATGAAATGTACAAAAAGGAGAATAAATCATTGAAAAAGAAAATTAACTCATTTGTGCATGATCGTGATATGAATGATAAGAATGCTCTACTTGAAACTGAAATTGAAGATCTTAAGAAAATGATTGAGGATTTGGAGGAAGGAAGAAAAGAAATGGCTGACTTGGAAACTGAAAATGAGGATTTGAGAAATGAGATTGATAGCATGAAGCTCAAAATGCAAAGCTATGAAAAAGATAGTAAATTGAGCAATGAAAAGTATGAAGCTGTCAAACAAGTCAACATTCAACTTCTTCAAAATATTGAAAACCTACAAAAAGAGTTGAAGGATAAACAATAATCTTTAGAAAAGTTTATGGATGGAAGAGAAAACCTAGATACATTGCTAGGTACTAGAATGAATTTCAACAAGGAAGGGTTGGATTTTGAACCAATAAACAAAAGGCCAATTGGGCTAAAAACTGTCACATTTGTTTCATCTTCTGAACCTTCCACCTCAAACACAACTCCCATACAAAATCAGCAAAAACAAAAGGAGAAAGGGAAAGAAAAGATTGAAGAGGCAGTCACCAACATTCCCAAAAAGCCTGTCCAAAAACCTAAGAAAGGTCGACCTTCCCCGCAACATAGGTCAACACTTCCTTGGCCATTGCATGCTCAACCTTCCAGATTTCATCACAATTGGATTGCACACTCATATAGGCCAGCATCACCATATCTTTGAGAAAATTATGATTTCTGTGTTCATCAATCCCATAGGTGACAAAACAATCAGTTTCAACCCAAAACCAACCAACAGTCTCAATGGTTTAAGAAGCAAACATCCTCAAACTTCCACAAAATCCAACAAAGAGCTTCTAAACAAAAAATGAATGTCAAGATGGAAAATAAAAACCAAATTCTTGCTCTAAGCAAACAAAGCATGAATGTTAAGAAGGTTTGGATTCCAAAAGAAATGGTTTCATGTTTTAAAATTCTGAAAAGTTTGAAGGGACCCAAATTTGGTTGGGTTCCAAACACCATTGCTTAATTACTTGTGCAGGAATGTCTTGCAGCCATGCATAACAGGTGGTACCTTGATAGCGGCTGTTCAAGACACATGACTGGAGATAAATCAAAATTTTATCTCTTGGAGGAAAAGGAAGGAGGATATGTCACATTTGGAGGAAATAATAAAGGAAAAATTATTGGAACAGGTAATGTAGGTAAGAACCTCTCCAACTCCATTTGTAACGTGTTGTTAGTTGAAGGATTGAAATATAACCTGCTTAGTATAAGTCAATTGTGTGATAAGGGTCACAAAGTGTTGTTTGACTCTCATAAATGCAGAATTCTTGAACCAAAATCTGACAACATAAAATTTTCTGTTAAGAGAGTTAACAATGTTTACATGATTGACTTAGATGATCCTGCTCATTTAAATCTTTATCTTGCTGCACCAAAATCTGAACTTGCATAGATATGGCATCGTAGACTAGGACATGCTAGCTACAATGTATTGCATAAACTCTTGAAGCATTCAATGGTGAAAGGTTTGCCTGAACTATCCTTTAAACAAGAAAATAAATTGTGTGATGCATGTGCCCTAGGTAAACAAACTAGAAAATCATTCAAAGGAAGATTTGAAAATACATCATCCAAACCACTCGAGCTAATTCATATGGACCTATTTGGCCCAACCAGAACTGCTAGCTTAAGTGGTAGAAAATATGGATATGTCTTGGTTGATGTTTTTTCTAGGTTCACATGGGTTTTCTTTCTCACACACAAAAATGATGATTTTGATGAGTTTCAAGCACTCTACATGAAGATAAAGCAGGATGGTGAGTTTAAAATTTTCAAGATTCAATCTGATCACTGCGGTGAATTTGAAAATGCTAACTTCTATAACCTTTGCAGTGCCGAAGGGATTTCACACCGATTTTCTTCACCAAGAACGCCGAAGCAAAATGGTGTGGTTGAAAGGAGAAATCGGACACTTGTAGAGATGGCAAGAACCATGCTTGCTGAACGGTAACTTCCAAGGAGGTTTTGGGCTGAAGCGGTAAACTCGGCATGTTACATTATCAACCGCTCTATGGTAAGGCCACACACCAAAAAGACTCCTTATGAGTTACTAAAAGGTAAAAAGTCTTCTCTCTCACATATGAAAGTGTTTGGGTCGAAATGCTTCATTCATAACAATGACAAAAGGGACTTAGATAAATTCGAGCCCAAGAGCGATGAAGGTATATTCCTTGGATATTCTGATAGATCTAGGGCTTATAGAATTTATAATATCAAAAATCAAACTGTGGAAGAATCACCCCATATTTCCTTTGATGAATATCATGATTCTAACAATGATAACTCTTGCAGGAAAAATGATGAAGATGGGGAATTCCTAAGCATAAAGGACAACAGTGATCCTCCACAAGAACAAATAAAAGAAGATGGTGACCTAGCTGAATCAAGCAATGCAAGGGATCAAGCTCCTGGAGAAGGTAACGATTCTATAAACATTAGAATTCTTAAGGATCAACCCTTGGAGAATGTCATTGGTAGCTTGAATGACCCACCTAGAACTAGGTCACATTTTAAAATTGTGGAAGAATTAGATCAACTTGCTCTTGTCTCGCAGCATGAACCCAAAAATATTGATGATGCTTTAAAAGATGAAAACTGGATAAATTCCATGCAAGAAGAGCTAAACCAGTTTGAGAGAAACAAAGTATGGCATCTTGTTCCTACACCTTCATCACAATCTGTCATAGGCACTAAATGGGTCATTAGGAACAAACTAAGTGAGGATGGCAAGATAATAAGAAATAAGGCTAGATTGGTGGCTCAAGGTTATAATCAAGAGTTTGGGATAGACTTTGATGAATCTTATGCCCCAGTTGCTAGACTCAAAGCCATCAGAATTTTACTTACCTTTACAAGCTCCCTCAGAATAAAGCTTTATCAAATGGATGTCAAAAGTACTTTCTTGAATGGCTTGATCAAAGAAGAAGTCTACGTTGAGTAGCCCCCTGACTTTAAGAATTCTAACAATGCAGATTTTGTATACAAACTAGACAGGGCGCTTTATGGACTTAAGCAAGCACAGAGAGTTTGGTATGAGAGACTAAGCTCGTTCCTCATTGAAAAAGGGTACACACGAGGCAAAGTAGATCAAACACTTTTCACCAAGAAGCAAGGTAAGAACATCTTGATTGTTCAAATTTATGTTGATGACATTATGTTTGGTTCTACAAAATCTGAAATGTGTGAGGAATTTGCTAACCTCATGACTAGCGAATTTGAGATAAGCCTAATGGGAGAACTTCAATTCTTTCTCGGTTTGTAGGTCAACCAAGGAGAAGATGGGTGCTTCATAAATCAATCCAAATACATCAAGGAGCTACTGAAAAGATTTGACATGGCAAACAGCAAAATCATTGCAACTCCTATGAGCACCACAACATCACTCGATTCGGATGAAAATGGTAAATTAGTGGATGCAACGATCTATAGAGGTATGATTGGCTCTTTGTTTTATTTGATTGCATCCCAACCAAATATTCAGTTTAGTGTATGTCTTTGTGCTAGATTTCAAACTAGGCCTAGAGAATCCCATTTGACTGTCGTCAAACGTATCCTTCGATATCTTGTCGGCACTCAAGATTTGGGATTGTGGTATCTGTCGCCATGTGCTTTATATCTTATATCTTATTCTGATGCATACTATGCTAGATGCAAGCTGGATCGTAAGAGTACTAGTGGCTATTGCCAGTTTCTAGGCGGGTGTTTAGTTTCTTGGGCTTCCAAGAAACAATACTCGGTTGCCCTCTCAACCGCTGAGGCAGAATATGTTGTTGCGGGGAGCTGTGGCACCCAAGTATTGTGGATTAAACACCAACTCCAAGACAACCTAGTGGATCTTGGCAGTGTCCCGATTCTGTGTGATAACACTAGTGCTATCAACCTTGCAAAAAATCTAGTCCAGCACTCTAGGACTAAGCATATTGAGATTAGGCATCACTTCATTAGAGACGAGGTCAGTAAGAAAAATTTTGAACTGCATTTTGTTGATACTCTAAATCAAATTGATGATATTTTCACCAAGCCCTTGTGTAATGACAGATTTTCAACACTCAGAAGGGAGCTTGGTCTTTGCCGACCTCAGGCCAATAAGAATTTGAAATTATGATCATATTCAATTAGTTGTGTGTTTTGCACGTTGGTATTCATGCATTGTTTATATGTCAATATGTCTTTTTGCATATGGTGTCGCATTGCATGTAGTTGCATAATAAAGTTGAATTTATGTTCACAATGCATTGCATGGTTTGTGTCACATCATTCTTGCATGGCCATGGTATATCAAATGTTGATGCATGGAAGGGCAGGCTATGCTTGTCACGAAGCACTCAATATGCGTGAGGTTTCACCTCTGCCAAGTACCATGTGTCAATGTCGCATATAGGCCATATAGTAAGGGGGAGTTGTCCTTGTGCAACATTCATGCATATATTTCATATTCATTCTGTGGCATTTAATAAGTGTACAACCACAGGTTGGGTCATACATTTCATTTCTGCCACCTTCATAAGGAAAACGTTTCAACTTGCTTGCAAACATAACTCCTTTAGTGAATTCATTGCATATCCTTAGGGGGAGTTTTGTTGATTCTCTTAACCTCTTGCAATCTGCACTTCTTGGCTTACAGTCTGAATTTGAGATCATGAGATTGACGAACATATGGTGTAAGAGCTTTCTATTATGTGCCTTGATGCTTGTCCATTCAATGAAAATGGTTCAGATTTCATGATTTTCTTGTAGTTCTGATATATCTTGTTTGAAATCATCTATGATCTGTAGTTTTAATAGACCTTAACTAGAGATTGCATATTATGCTTTGAATGATTACCCTGATATCTAAAAATACAGACTTCATGACAATCTTGGTGATACTCTAGAGCTTAGTATTGTTTCTAAACATCTTGATGAGCTGGAATTCTTGAACATCAATTAGCAGAGCAATGACAGTGTTGCACGGAGAAATATGTCCCGTCATCAAATCAAGTGACGAATGATATGTCATGATGTGCCCCTGTTATCTCTGTCTTACTCCATTTGGACTCTAGGCAGAGCAATGGCATAATTGCTGAGAAACATATCTTCTCATCAAAAAAATGAGATCGGCTATGTCATGACGTGATTTTGCTATCTCTGTTCATCCTGAAGCATTACAGTCAGTCTTACCAAATACCTAGGAATACTGGCGTCTAAACAACATGTATTCTTACAGCTTGGAGGCATGTACTAGACTTCGTTGCTCGTAAAATATGAGTCATGTGCCTTCAAACACAAAAGTTACTGAACAATCAAACATGCTGCAATCATACAATTCCATGCTTCAATCTTCCTTGTTTAGCATCAATACATGCTTTTGTGTTATTCCGTTTGTCGTTACTGAATATAGATATATAAGACAAGGGATGGTTAAACATTGCCATGATATGCATCTTGAGTTCATTTCTATTACATCTTGGATGTAGTTGCTTTTCAAACTTTGTTGATGATCTCGGATCTCATTAGCTTTGAACCATATATGTTGCTCACGGTCTATTTTAGGTTTGTATATAATGGCTTACTCTTCACTCCTTTCAGCTCTGATCTCATAGACATTTTACTTTATCACTCCTTTTTGCTGTTGGCAAAGGGGGAGAATTCTTTGTGTGAGTCATGTGTAAGAGCTATGTATGCGTTATCGCGTTGTCAAAGGGGAGAGCTTATGTGTTTTGTGAGGATGTGTGAATGGTGTACGGGGAGAGTCCAAGGGGGGAGAATCCATTGCTCACTTTGCATCTCATATGTGTATGTGATGGGGTTTGCATAATTACATAGCTTTCATATCTGCATTCACATGTTGCATAGCATTCATCATATCTACCTTCACATGCTATTACTATCATGGATCTTGAGCTGCATATGTTGCATTTGTTATAACATGTGTCATTTTAGACATTTCTATCACATAATGACTCACAGTGTTGCCATCATCAAAATGGAGGAGAATGTTGTATCCCTGAGGTCATTTGAGTCATTCTGTGGTCACTTGGGTCATTCGACATCATTCTCTAGTCATATGAGTTCTGTGGTATTCTTGGTTTTGATAATGGCTAAACACTATTAGTCATTGATATCTTCCACTCTCATGTGATTGGCATACGTGATGTTTTTATTCATGATAGATATGCCCATGAATGGACAAGGAATCAAGTGGCAATGGTCAAAGTGAAAGCTCATTGATCGCGCCCAAGCAAGGATGCAAATCTTATCTCTCCTACAAGCAAATGTCAACATTTCATATTCGGCTCGTCACTCATCCAAGGTCAATGCACAAAGATATAGCCAAGAGAATCCAAGGTTAAAGACTCAGTTGATACCTTCTAGACTATCAAGGGTGATGCCACAAACATGCACGGGCTGCTAATGGAGTTGAACGATGGAGCTGAAGCGGATAATGGACCGACCCGGGCATGCCCGGAATCAGCCCAGCTGGCGATCGACTGCCAGCACAGGGGCGGTCGACCGCCCCAGCCAGCATCTGCCAGACTGCATGAGTTTCAGTAGCGGTCGACCGCCAGCCAATAGCGGTAGATCGGAAATCCCAGGGGCCATTCGTCTATAGCATTTCTCAGTAGCGGTCGACCGCCAGGAGCTGTAGGTCGACCGCCAGCCCCGATGCAGCCTTGTTTGACTTTGAATTCCACCTCGTGGCCAGCCCCTTTCCATGGATTTGTTTAATCAAACCTTACCTAATCTTCCATGATTTATGGATCTGGTCTGGAGGGTGTCTATGGACCATTCAAGGTCTATAAAACCAACACTTGAGGGGTTAGAAACCCTAACACTTCAAGGCTTCAAGGGAGATCAAGGGAAGCCATTTTCGAGGTACTGTAGCACCTCCATAAACAGTGTTTCGGGAAGGAGTTCTTCATCCATTCCAAGGCATTCAAGTCCAGATCTGAAGCCATCTCAACCTCCAAGGAAGAAGAAGCAATCAAGGGGTTCAAAGGTGATCTAAACTACATCCTTCTTCCTCTTCATCAACTCAAGAGGATCAAAAGGAAGATAAAAGCTACATCCAACACTATCTCCATCAACTCAAGGTGATTCAAGCTCATATCTCAATCCAGCAACCTCCAAAGAAGAGTAGAAGCAAGAAAGGCTAATAAGGGAGATCAAAGGAGGCTGCAATGGTGTGTTCAAGGGAGAAGAGTTCGAGTACTGTAGCTGTGAACAGTACTTCGGGAAGAAGCTCTTCATCAAATCTCCAAGTGATTCAAGCTACTTCAATAGAAGATTCAAGCCCCAGCAATGTTAGACAAGATCCTTCTCCTTGAGCATAATTCATATCTTGATTGAGTGTTTTCATATCTTCTTCTTTTCCATTTCATTCAAGCATTTGGAACTGAAGATCATCCCTACCGGTGGTTAGCATGAAGGCAATCAGAAGTTATCCGATCTGCGGTGTTGACGTCCCTACTGGTGGTTAGTAGGAAGGCAATCGGTGGTCTTTCCGATTTGCGGTTCAGTGCGTGTCACTAGTGGAGCCTCACCGGATTTGATGAGGGGTGGACGTAGGGCTGGGGATTCAGTCCGAACCACCTTAAAATATTGTGTGTTGTGGTTTGTTTGTGTGATTGTTTCATTCTAGATGCATGCTTAAGTTCTAATTGATATAATAGTAATCATCTTGCTAAGCAAATCGTCGTGTCCTTCGTTTAGCTAGTTATATTCTGCTGAAATTTATCTTATCTAGCTATATAGAGGGTTGCACTGCGAAAAGAGGGGCAGATCTATTCACCCCTCCCCTCTTGATCCGCTGTCCACTACACAACACATTCATCTATATTATTTGGTAGTCACTAGTCAAGTTATGTCACTCATACATAAAGAGATATTTAATTTTGAGTATATCTTGAGGAAAAGTCTAAACACATGGACTGATGAAATTTGTACCGAATACATTCTACTTGAACTTGTAATACTCCAAAGTCTAAATCATTATGCATAATGTTCTTGCCATGAACTGTGACACATGAGTGTTTGCTAGTCGTAATTTTATAATTGCTTTCATTGCTAAGGGACTAGCAAAGTTCAAGTTGGGGGCTGTGATAAGTGTCTATTTTCTATAATAATTCATCGCACGTACACCCTTTTATGTGCATATAATTAGGTAATTATGCATATTTCATAGTTAACCTCAACTCCGCATTTAAATTGGAGCTTTCACATAAATTGATTATTTTGGTGATATTCTTTAATTAATAAATTGAAGTTGAGAGCCATGGATATTAATTCTCCATTGCATTACTAGGAGCATTTTAGATTTATGTGCACATTATGGTAATTTTTATGGACTAGATTGCAATTATGTGTGTGCAGGACATTGAAGGTAATTGCAAGAAACTCCGGGGATAAAACTGTCATCACCACTTTGACCAACTCAAAAGCACATATTTTTGTTGGAGGGAAAAGAAATTTCAAAAGTTTGAAATTGAGGAAAAGAAATGCATATTTTGGTTGGAGGGAAAATTGAATTCAAGGTTTGAAATACATGAGAGACATGATGAGCCTTGGGAAAGAGGTGCCCAAAGTCCAAGAAAGGGGGTTCCCACCTCCTTTTCCTTTTCGCATACATCATATTCTACCTAAATTTCAGTCATCCATCTACTTTTGATACAATCTCCACCCTCCATTAACCTAACTTTCCCTATAAATAGCCCATGACAAGGAGGAGAAGGGGAGTGCTTCCTTTGGCATTTGTTCTCCCTCTCCCTCTCACATCTTCTTAGGCCGCTGATTTCTCCCCCTTTCGTCTCTCTTCTCCTCTTGATGTCTTCATAAAAGTTCTTTATTTTTAAGTGTTCTACAACTTCATATTCTACATCATCTTCTAATTCCTTCTGGTTTGGAAGTTATTCCCCATTTTAAAACTTACTATCCTATGATTTTACTGTTCATCTGAGGTGCTAGCTTCTGTTAATCCTCCATTTTGAAACCCTTATGCTCTTCTTTTCTCTCTATGTTCTTCATGAAAGTTCTTCCTCTCTTATAGATCTAGATTTTCTTCTTCTACCACTTTCCCTAATTCCATCGTTTTGTTAAGTTATTTCTTATTCTTCCCGGTTTCATTTTTTTACACAGTTACTGTTCATCCGTGCAGACCGCTTCCCTTCTTCCTCTGATTTCACCCTCTTTCTCACATTTTCTCTCTCTGTGCCCTTCATCAAAGTTCCTCCTCTCTTCCTCCTCTTCAACTTCTTCTTCTTCTGCATCCCATAATTCATCTTGATTTCAAAGTTATTCACCCTCTAAAGGCTACTTCAATGACGAAGGTGACTTCCTGTCGGCCTAGACGACATCTTCCGCAAGGTGGTTCGTGATCCAAGGCCAAGAGAGGACGGCGCCATCATCACCATTGCTACTACCATCTCCAAACTCTAGGTTTTTTTATTTTTATTACTTTTATGTTATTTCACTTCATTGTAATCTCGTTGCGTTGTTAGTGTAATTTAGATTCACATTTTATGTACTCTTTCTTTTAAGTTAATGAAAGGTGTTGTTCTTTTGATCTAGAGCTTGCTCTTCTTCCCTCTCTACCTCCTTCTTCTATCTCCTCTTTTCCACTTCATGCAATTATTTTCTATAGCATAGGCGCATAGTTATAGGTGTTTTTAATTAAATGCTTGGCTCGTTCATCATAACACTATTTTCTTTAAGCAAAGCAAAATCACAAGTGTTTTCCAAAGGACTCTAAGGTTTTTAACTTTAAAAATCTCTTCTTCCCTGTAGATTCGACCCGTGCTTGTCATAGTACTACGTTCTCTTTTGATCATTTTGTGTGAGTTCGGTTTTAAGATTATTAATGCACGTGTAGTAACGACATACATTTCCACGTTATCATAATCAAATCCGGATGTCCCACAATGACAAGAACCATACAGCCTTCAGATCCCCCAAGGGGATTTTCAATTACAAACAGATGCCCTTCGGTATGAAAAATGCCGGTGCTACTTACCAAAGGGCCATGACCAAAATATTCGACGCGATGCTGCCCAACATCGTTGAATGCTACGTCGACAACCTCATCGTCAAGACTAAAAGGCGCAAAGACCATTTGCACGATCTTCGCCAAGTCTTCGAGCGTCTCCGACAATATGGGCTCAAGATGAACCCCATGAAATGCACCTTCGGCGTATCCAGCGGAAAATTTCTCGGCTTCGTCATCAGGTACCGAGGAATCTAGGTGGATCCCAGCAAGATCAAAGCGATCCGGGAACTCCCACCACCCAGCAACATCACCAAACTCAAGTCCTTTCAAGGGAGGCTGATCTACATTCAGAGATTTATCTCTAACCTCTCCGATCGATGTGCGCCTTTCAGCAAGCTCATGAAGAAAGACGCCCCATTCACATGGGACTCGGAATGCCAAGCGGCTTTCGAGTAAATCAGGGAGTACCTCCTCACTCCTCCAGTTCTGGGAGCACTAGTCAAGGGTAAACCCCTCATCCTTTACATTGTGGCCATGGACGCTTCGCTGGGAGCTCTGTTGGCGCAAATCAATAAGGAAGGTAAGGAGCAGCCTCTCTATTACCTCAGCCGGAAGCTAATCGGTGCTGAGTACCGCTACTCCCCCATGGAGAAGGTCTGCTTGGCATTAGTGTTCGCAGTTAAAAAGCTGTAGCATTACCTCCTGTCCCATCAAGTTGAGCTTATATCCAAGCACGACCCTCTGAAGTATCTCCTTCGACGACCTGTCCTCTCAGGCAGACTGGGGAGGTGGGCTCTCCTGTTGATGGAGTACGGCATTACCTATGTCCCCAGAAAAGCAATCAAGGGACAAGGTATGGCTGAATTCTTGGCAGCCCATCCAGTGCCATACGACTCACCCTTCAGCTCAGAGCTCCCAGACGAGGAGTCCCTAGCTGTTCAATCGCAACAACCGGTTAAACAGAGCGGAGATGTCTTGTATTATAGGCAGCAAAGCGCTCTCACAACCACTGCTGCTCAATCACAACAACCCGTTGAACAGAGCGGAGATGTCTTGCATTATTGGCAGCGAAGCGCTCTCGCAACCAGCGTGCCTTGCTGGGAGCTTTACTTCGACGGTGCTTCGCGAGGGATCACCAGAGGCAACTAGGATCCAGCCACTACGGTAGGTGCCGGCATAGTCTTCCTGACTCCCCAGGGCGGAGTTTTGTACAACTCTTGCGCTCTCATGAAGTCCCTGACCAACAATGAAGCCGAGTATGAAGCTCTACTCATTGGGCTCTAGATGACTCTCCACATGGGCATTAAATACCTCAAAGCCTACAGGGACTCCCAACTGATAGTTCGGCAGGTCCTCAGCATCTACGAGGTGCGGAAGCCAGAGTTGGTTCCATACCATACCGCCATCACCAGACTAGCCCAGAAATTCTATTTCTTCGAAATAGATCAAATCCCCAGAAGCAGCAACGCTCAGACGGATGCCTTAGCAAAATTGGCCGCGGCTATCAAGCTTCCGCCCGCAGGCGAGGTCGACATCATCATCAAGCATAGAAAACTGAAGCCGAGCTCACTCGAAGGCAACACCGGTCTCACCATTTACGAGGTCCATGACCTTGACCGGAACACACGTCCAGAAGAGGATGATTGGTGTGCGCCCATCATCAAGTTCAAGAAAGGGTGGCTTCCCCCTGACCGAGCTCAAGGGGTCCAGCTACTCCGCCGAGTAACATCTTACGAGCTGATCAGCGACTCCCTGTACCGACTCGTCCACGAGAAGGACAAGTCGATCCTCCTGAGATGCGTCTCCCTCGTTGAGGCTCGAGCCATCATGCAGGAAGTCCACTCCGAATTGTGCGGCACGCACCAGGCCGGAGATCGACTGAAGCACAACATCAAGCTCAAAGGCTTCTACTGGCCAACCATGTACACGGATTGCATCCAGTATACCCGTATGTGCCATCAATGCCAAGCCTTTGGCCCAGTACCCAGAAAACCTCCCAACCCACTGCGTCCTACAGCCCCCACTTGGCCATTCGCTAAGTGGGGTATGGATATCACGGGGCCTTTTCTGCCATCTTCCAAGGGCCATAAATACATCTTGGCCGCCACTGACTACTTCTCTCGTTGCCCTTTGCGAGAGGTCACCGACGAGGTGGTTGCCAGATTTGTCCGGCACCACATCACATACCGATTCGGTACTCCCAGTCACATTGTGTCCGACAACGGGACACCATTCAAGAATAAGGCCGTATACCAACTAGCGGCCAAATTCCACATCGACTAGAGAACCTCTTTGGTCTACAACCCTCAGGCTAACGACTTGGCTGAAGCCTTCAACAAAACCCTCTGTAAGCTCCTGGCTAAGATGGTTAGCCACCGGAAACATGACTAGGGTGAAAATGTATTCGAAACATTATGGGCCTATCGGACGGTCTACAAAACCCCCACGGGGTGCTCGTCGTTCTCCCTTGCTTACGGGGCAGAAGCAGTTATCCCCATCGAAGTTGTAAGATCCCAAATTATTTAATTGAATCTTATATATTTATAAAGCTTTTATTAATTAAGAATTGAATTTTTTTATGATTTAATAATCAAATTCGGATTTATTAATATTTAATTCGTTAGAAATAGTACAAGTGAAAATCTGACTACCTTGTAAAAATCCACAAAAATAGTAAACATGTTAATATCGATGTAGATAACAACTTTGTCTTCTGGCTTTATGTCATTGAAAATCCATGGTAAGATCCATTTAGAGATCAAACCCAAAAGTTCACACTTTTGACCCTTACCTAACCTTAGATTTAAAACGTAAAATTAAGGCTTAATACTCAATCAAATTAGCTCAAATCAGGGGCAAATGAACGGCCTTGAGCTGAGGATTAATAGCCCTCAATCAATTTGACTCAAACCTAGCCCTAACACGTGGTGTCGGCAAGCTTTTTGTTGAAGTCAACCATGGCGGCATCGCTTTCCAACACCTGACTTGCGTGGTCGAATACTCCCAGCACCGAAGTCTCTAGAGGCTCTATGAGCTATCAAAATGAAGTCCTACGAGTCTTCTTTCATTTGGCTACTGTGGGGTTCGCTGAAATTTCAGATCTGGGGAGATCTAGCTCGTTTTGTGGAGGTGTGTCGGCAGGCCGACGGTTTCCTTCATCCTTCTTTGATTCTTCAATTGAGGTAGGAATTCTCAACCAAATTTTGATCATGAGTATAGCAAATTATTCCTCTCGATGAGATCTATCCATTGGGACTGAAAGCCCCAATTTTCATCAGGTGTGGAGAGAGTTATCACGGGTTTTCTAAGGTGCTGTCCAAGTGTTCTTCATTCTAGGGTTTGAGTTTTCTCTCTCCGATTTGAGGTAGGATCTAACAGCCAAATCTTAATTAATTTATATGAATGAAAGATTAGCATGTTAGCTTTCATGTGGCACTGAAATCCCCAAATTCCATTGAGCATGCCTCGTGAATTTCAAATTTTTGTAAGAGCATATCTAGAACATGATTCATATAGTGTTCCTTTAAGTCAGAGCTTGATTTCGGGGAAAATTTGAGTCATGTAACCTGATCTTCATGTAGCATACCATACATGGTTGGATTCATAGTCCAGTTAGCTTTCTTTTGACGTAGGAAGCCCCAATTTTGATAGTCTATATTGGGAGAATTGCATGATTTAGTAGAAGTATGTCAGAAATTAGGGTTTTCATGAATTTATCATATATATGTGAGATTCAATCAATTTCTGTGAAAATTCGTGTTTCAAAATTGTAGATTTATGACCCTAGAATGTCTATTAGGATTCCTAGATCATGTGGTTTTGATTTCAACTCAATTGGACCTCAATTGGGTGGGTTTATGTGTTTTCCGGAGGCAACTCACGTTGTTGTTCTTGCGGGGGTCGACCCCTGGGGTCGACCCGTTTTCTGGGAAACCCAGCAGACCCGAGGGTCGACCCCACGGGTCGACACATCCAACCCCTGCATGGGGGTCGACCCCAGGGGTCGACCCTTGCGCTGGATTGAAGGGGTCAACCCCAGGGGTCGACCCATCCTTCAGATTTTGCTGGGGTCGACCCCAGGGGTCGACCCATTCAGCTGCCAGACCCCATTTTTACAGGGGTCGACCCATTCAGCTGCCAGACCCCATTTTTACAGGGGTCGACCCCAGGGGTCGACCCATGTACCAGAAACCTGATTTTCATCATTTTGCGACCCGTGGATCGGTCCGGATCATTAGGGGATCGACCTATTTAACTTAGACCTATGGAAGAGTATATTCTGGAAGAACCAGTGACATATTCATGAACCTTATGATTTCAAATTGCATTGGTTCCTATGTTCTATCGTGATGTAAAAACATGCCATTCATCATCTTAATTGCAATATATACAATGGTTAAATAGAAACGCATATAACTAGTGGTTAATGGAGTAACTAAATCTCTGTAATACATGCTATTTCATTCTTGTACAAGCTTGTTCCTTTACCTTATCATCTTGAATCAGTTTTTGGCAATTGTCTTAATGCAAATGATAATGGATAATCTTTGATATATTAACTTGGTGATTAGGATTAAATGGATTGTTAAGTTGCTGTTTTAGTCACTATTACTCCAGTAGAATGTATTACTTACACACTTGAACGGTATACTGTCAGCCGTTCTTTCTTGACCCCACGAACCAAGTTTTGGTCCAGTTCTTGTAGTACGGCACCGGAGTGACCGTATCAACCGAGTTTTTTGGAATCTTAAGGACATGTGAGTACTTAAATCTTATACTCTTGACAGAAATTCCTCTGATTAATTGGCCATTGAAATTGATTGAATGTCTGGACGTGTGGGACTTTGGGCCCATTACAATAAATGCCATCGCACCAAGGGCCCGGTCTGGTCCTGGGGAGAGCGCCCGAAAAATTACTGAGCCCATGGGATGCTAATGACATGGTGGGGCATTACACCAAAATACTTGCTTGCTTGTTGCGTCTATGACAAACTTCTCTTGTTACTTGTTACTTGATCGGGAATGAATTGATATTACTTGCCCGTGGCCAATTCTTTACTATTGTCTCTTGTTATATCTCCTGTTGTAAATTCTTGTACTTGTTATCTTGTTAATTCTTGACATCATATATTTCTTGACCTTGCAAGATCTTGTTATTACGTTGTTTCATTATATCGTTATCATCCTTTTATTGCTTTGTCATTTGTAGCATGACATTTTAAAATGTAATCAAACTGTTAATCACTTATACCTATCTGTTACTTCCTACTGAGCGTCAGCTCATAGTTGTGTTTTTCCCCCTTTTCCAGGCTTTTCAAGTGACGCGCTTACCACCGGGGAAGGGCAGGAGTGATGTTATGAGAGTGTCAGTTCTAGTGTTTTAGTAGTGTGTTGTCTTACTTCTAGTTGTCTTTTGGAGAGCATTTAGTTTTAGTTATGTTATTGAGTTTTAGTGGTTGTCTTTCCAGTTGTATTAAGTTCAATTTGAGATTATTGTATCAGTTGTGGTTTGTTTAATGATCATTTAGTATTTCCATCTTGTAGCACTTGTGTATTATTTAGATTAGCTCTCTCTCTCTCTCTTGCCAGCTCGTTTCTGACTGTACGTCCGATATTTCCACCTTGTTTGGGGCGTGACAGTTTAGTTGGTATCAGAGCCCTAGGTTTCACATTCCTAGGTTCCCTAAGTTTAGGTTTTCTTGCATTGCATCCCAATAATCGGTATATCAAAAGGTGTTGTCCGAACGTTAGGCTACGCCTATCGGGAAGATCGCATACTTGCGCGAGTGGTCTTTGGACCGATTACCTCCGCCAGGTACCGAGTTTTTGGTCGTGTCTAGGTGCATTAGATCCCTAACCTTGTAAAAGTCTAGGACCTGACCTGGTGAGAACGGGTAGACTCTTGGGTTAAGATCGTTTCTTAAATCGTGTAATTATTTATCTTGATTAAACCTAAGTAATCTATTTCTCGTGTAGATGGCAGCCGATCGTGCTGAATGGAGGAACCTACAGTGCACGGTTCAAGGCCTTACTCAGGCCCTTCAGCAGGTAGCTCAGGTAGGAGCAGCACAGCATGGCACTGGTGATCTATACCGGAACTTCCGTGGAATGAATCCGCCTAGATTCGCTGGTTCGACTGACCCGGACCAAGCCGAGCACTGGCTAGATGAGATGGGGAGGATCTTTGAAGTTATGCAATGCACCAACCAGGAGCGTGTCCTTTTGTCTACTTTTCAACTGGAGCGTGATGCACGTACTTGGTGGGATTCTATCAAGGTGACTCTGGGTGACCGACAGGTTACGTGGGAAGAGTTCGAGGAATTCTTTAACAACAAGTATTTTTCTGATAGAGTGCAAGAGAAGAAAGCGACGGAGTTCGCGGCCCTGAAACAGCAAGGTTTGTCCGTGGCAGAGTATGAGGCTCAATTTGCACGGCTTTCTCGATATGCTACACATCTTATTTCCATCGAGAAAATGAAGGCGAAGCGTTTTCTCAATGGTCTGAAGCTACATTATATTAATCAACTGGCACCGTTGGAGATTTCACTTATTCCGAGATGGTAAGGAAGGCGCAAGTTCTGGAAGATACTCTTGATATGACGGAGAGGATCCGTGGCACAGGCATGAAGAAGGAACGACCTACGGGTTCCGGGAGTGTCAAACCCGGGTATATCAAGAAGAGGCCCACGAGTGGGTCGAGTTCGTGGACCGGAGCAGGATCATGGAAGGGAAAGATGCCGAAGTATGAAGATAAGAAGCCTGGCCCTATTGTTCAATACATGGGCGTTTGCAAGTTTTGTAATAACCCTGGCCACAGGGTGGAGGATTGTTGGCGCAAGCTAGGTGCATGCCTACGATGTGGAAGCAAGGAGCACCGTATCTCTGATTGCCCTCGTATGTCCGAGCAAGCTACCCCGGCAAAACCGCAAGTCTTCAAGAAACCACAAGGCAAGCTCCAAGCTCTACATGCTGAGGAAGCGGGAATAACCGAGGATGGTGGACTCGTCGAAGGTACACTTATTATACTCGACAAGCCAGCAATTGTTCTTTTTGATACTGGTGCAACACATTCATTTATTTCTCGGAGATTTGCTAAGTCTTTAGCTGTGGAACCTGTTTTGATGAATACTCCGTTAGAAATTTCAACCCCTATTGGCACTAGATCAGCAATCCAGTATTTCTATCCGTCTAGTAAGGTTATGATTGGTGAACAGAGCTTTCCAGCTGATTTAGTTTGCATGGATATGAAGGATTATGATGTAATCCTAGGAGCAGATTGGTTAGCTCGAGATGAGGTTAACGTTCACTGCATTTCTAGCTCCGTGTCTTTTACTAGGCACCCGAGACTTTCTTTTGTGGGTGTTAAGCATCACAACTCGGTGTCACTTATTTTGGCTCTCCGAGCTGATAAACTGATGAGACGTGGATGTAAGGCTTTTCTAGCCTTTGTCTGTGCAACCCCTGAGCAGCAGAATGAAATCAAGGACATTTCTGTTGTCCAAGATTTTCCTGATGTCTTTCTAGAAGAACTACCAGGACTTCCGCCTGAGCGGGAAGTTATCTTTTCTATTGATCTTATTCCTGGCACATCCCCTATTTCTAAGGCTCCTTATCGTATGTCTCCTGCGGAACTGAGGGAACTGAAGTAGCAACTGATGGAATTGCTTGAGAAGGGTTTTATTCGTCCTAGTACTTCTCCTTGGGGAGCCCATGTGTTATTTGTCAAGAAGAAAGATGGTTCGATGAGGTTGTGCATCGATTATCGGCAATTAAACCAGCAGACTGTCAAGAACAAATATCCATTGCCGAGGATTGATGAGCTATTTGACCAGATAGCGGGAGCTCAGTATTTCTCTAAGATTGATCTTCGATCTGGATATCACCAATTGCAGATTAAGGAGGTGGATATCTATAAATCAGCTTTCCGCAGTAGGTATGGTCATTTTGAATTTGTCGTTATGCCTTTTGGTCTAACGAATGCTCCAGCAGCTTTCATGCAGTTGATGAACGATGTATTTCGGCCCTATCTTGATCAATGGGTCGTGGTATTTATTGATGACATCTTGATCTATTCTAAGAGTGAAGTGGAGCATGCTGAACATCTGAGGATGGCATTGTAATTATTGAGAGATCATCAACTTTATGCCAAGTTCAGTAAATGTGAGTTCTGGCTGCAAGAGGTGTCCTTTCTCGGACATATTATCACCAAGGAAGGTATTTCAGTTGATCCTTCGAAGATAGAAGCAGTGAAGAATTGGGAGCAGCCTACTAGTGCAACTGAAGTTAGAAGTTTTCTAGGCCTGGCAGGCTATTACCGAAGATTTATCGAGGATTTCTCTAAGATTGCGGTACCTATGACAAGGTTAACCCGCAAGGAAAGCAAGTTTGATTGGTCAGATGATTGCCAGCAAAGCTTTCAGACTCTGAAGGAGCGTTTGACTACTGCACCTGTCTTGGCTTTACCTTTGGTGAAGGAGGTTTTGTTGTTTATACTGATGCTTCAGGTATTGGCTTGGGCTGTGTGCTTATGCAGCATGGGAAGGTGATTGCCTATTCTTCTAGGCAGTTGAGGAAGCATGAGGAGAATTATCCTGTTCATGATTTGGAACTTGCAGCAGTCGTCTTCGCTTTGAAGATTTGGAGGCACTACCTGTATGGAGAAACCTTCACAGTGTTTTCAGATCATAAGAGTTTGAAGTATTTATTTTCTCAGAAGGAACTCAATATGCGGCAGCGCAGATGGTTGGAATATTTGAAAGACTTCGACTTCTCGATTGAGTATCATCCTGGCAAAGGCAATGTTAGTGGCAGATGCATTAAGTCGGAAGCCGGTAGCAAGATTGTCAAGTCTTATGTTACAAGAATGGAGGTTATTGGAACAATTGTCCAGCCTGGATCTTAATATTGACAATGATCGAGTTGTGATTGCTCAGATTCAACTTAAGCCCGAATTGTTGATGGAAATCAAGTCCTTGCAAGATATTGATCCCGAGTTGGTAGAGATCAAGGGAAACTTGAATAGCAGACCTGACTTCATGATGGCTGATGATGGTAGGTTATTATTTAAAGGTAGAACTTGTGTACCTGATGAAGCAGGAATAAAGAATAAGATTCTTGAGGAAGCCCATAGATCCAAATATACTATTCATCCTGGAGGCACTAAGATGTATAGAGATTTAAAAAGGTCCTTTTGGTTGCCGAATATGAAAAGAGAGGTTACAGATTTTGTGAGTAGATGTTTGGTATGTCAACAAGTTAAGGCCGAACATTTCAGACCGGCAGGAAAATTGAAACCACTCGACATACCCCAATGGAAGTGGGAAAGTATTGCCATGGACTTCATCATGGGTCTACCTAGGACTCGTGGTGGAATGGATGCGATATGGGTGATTGTCGATCGATTGACAAAGTCAGCTCATTTCTTACCAATTAAGTCCAAGTGGACGGTTGATGTATTGGCTGCTTTGTATTTGAAGGAAGTGGTGAGACTCCATGGTATTCCAGTCAGCATTGTATCTGATCGAGACCCTAGATTTACTTCACATTTCTGGAAGGGACTGCAAGAATCTTTGGGTACTCGTCTGAATTTAAGTACTGCTTTTCATCCACAGACAGATGGACAGACGGAAAGAACCAATCAGATAGTGGAGGATATGCTACGATCTTGTATGATTGATTTTGGAGGCAGTTGGAGTGATCACCTGGCATTGATTGAATTCGCCTACAATAATAGTTACCAATCCAGTATACAGATGGCTCCTTTCGAAGCATTGTATGGTAGAAAGTTGTCGTTCCCCGCTGTGTTGGGATGAGGTAGGTGAGAAACAGTGGCTTGGACCGGATCTTGTTTTAGAATCATCACAGAACATCCGTGTTATCCGAGACCGGTTACAAGTAGCCCAGTCAAGATAGAAGAGTTATGCCGATAACAGGAGGAGAACATTGGAATTTTAGGTTGGTGAGCATGTGTTCTTAAAGGTCTCTCCGACAAGAGGGATTCGCAGATTTGGCATTCATGGCAAGCTGAGTCCAAGATACATTGGTCCATTCGAGATTCTGGATAGAGTGGGGGAGGTGGCATACAGACTGGCTTTACCACCACAGATGTCTGGCGTGCACAATGTTTTCCATGTGTCTATGTTACGGAAATATGTGTACGACCCTACTCATATCATTCACCATGAGGATTTGGAATTAAGGGACGATTTGACTTATGAGGAAAGACCTGTCAAGGTTCTGGACCGGAAGCAACAGCAACTTCGGAATCGTTCGATACCGATGGTCAAGATCCAATGGAGTCGGCGTGGGACCGAAGAAGCTACATGGGCGTCTGAAGAGACTATGCGAAAACGGTATCCCGATCTATTCTAGGTGAGCGATCTTTTTCCCTGCTCTCAGTTTTAGTACAGTGAATTTGGAGGACCAAATTCCTTTAAGTAGAGGAGGGTGTAAGACCCCAAATTATTTAATTGAATCTTATATATTTATAAAGCTTTTATTAATTAAGAATTGAATTTTTTTATGATTTAATAATCAAATTCAGATTTATTAATATTTAATTCGTTAGAAATAGTACAAGTGAAAATCCGACTACCTTGTAAAAATCCACAAAAATAGTAAACATGTTAATATCGACGTAGATAACAACTTTATCTTCTGGCTTTATGTCATTGAAAATCCGTGGTAAGATCCATTTAGAGATCAAACCCAAAAGTTCACACTTTTGACCCTTACCTAACCTTAGATTTAAAACGTAAAATTAAGGCTTAATACTCAATCAAATTAGCTCTAATCAGGGGCAAATGAACGGTCTTGAGCTGAGGATTAATAGCCTTCAATCAATCCGACTCAAACCTAGCCCTAACACGTGGTGTCGGCAAGCTTTTTGTTGAAGTCAACCATGGCGGCGCCATTTTCCAACACCTGACTTGCGTGGTCGAATACTCCCAGCACCGAAGTCTCTAGAAGCTCTATGAGCTATCAAAATGAAGTCCTACGAGTCTTCTTTCATTTGGCTGCTGTGGGGTTCGCTGAAATTTCAGATCTGGGGAGATCTAGCTCGTTTTGTGGAGGTGTGTCGGCAGGTCGACGGTTTCCTTCATCCTTCTTTGATTCTTCAATTGAGGTAGGAATTCTCAACCAAATTTTGATCATGAGTATAGCAAATTATTCCTCTCGATGAGATCTATCCATTGGGACTGAAAGACCCAATTTTCATCAGGTGTGGAGAGAGTTATCACGGGTTTTCTAAGGTGCTGTCCAAGTGTTCTTCATTCTAGGGTTTGAGTTTTCTCTCTCCGATTTGAGGTAGGATCTAACAGCCAAATCTTAATTAATTTATATGAATGAAAGATTAGCATGTTAGCTTTCATGTGGCAACGAAATCCCCAAATTCCATTGAGCATGCCTCGTGAATTTCAAATTTTTGTAAGAGCATATCTAGAACATGATTCATATAGTGTTCCTTTAAGTCAGAGCTTGATTTCGGGGAAAATTTGAGTCATGTAACCTGATCTTCATGTAGCATACCATACATGGTTGGATTCATAGTCCAGTTAGCTTTCTTTTGACGTAGGAAGCCCCAATTTTGATTGTCTATATTGGGAGAATTGCATGATTTAGTAGAAGTATGTCAAAAATTAGGGTTTTCATGAATTTATCATATATATGTGAGATTCAATCGATTTCTGTGAAAATTCGTGTTTCAAAATTGTAGTTTTATGACCCTAGAATGTCTATTATGATTCCTAGATCATGTGGTTTTGATTTCAACTCAATTGGACCTCAATTGGGTGGGTTTATGTGTTTTCCGGAGGCAACTCACGTTGCTGTTCTTGCGGGGGTCGACCCCTGGGGTCGACCCATTTTCTGGGAAACCCAGCAGACCCGAGGGTCGACCCCAGGGGTCGACCCATCCAACCCCTGCATGGGGTTCGACCCTTGCGCTGGATTGAACGGGTCGACCCCAGGGGTCGACCCATCCTTCAGATTTTTCTGGGGTCGACCCCAGGGGTCGACCCATTCAGCTGCCAGACCCCATTTTTACAGGGGTCGACCCCAGGGGTCGACCCATGTACCAGAAACCTGATTTTCATCATTTTGCGACCCGTGGATCGGTCCGGATCATTAGGGGATCGACCTATTTAACTTAGACCTATGGAAGAGTATATTCTAGAAGAACCAGTGACATATTCATGAACCTTATGATTTCAAATTGCATTGGTTCCTATGTTCTATCGTGATGTAAAAACATGCCATTCATCATCTTAATTGCAATATATACAATGGTTAAATAGAAACGCATATAACTAGTGGTTAATGGAGTAACTAAATCTCTGTAATACATGCTATTTCATTCTTGTACAAGCTTGTTCCTTTACCTTATCATCTTGAATCAGTTTTTGGCAATTGTCTTAATGCAAATGATAATGGATAATCTTTGATATATTAACTTGGTGATTAGGATTAAATGGATTGTTAAGTTGCTGTTTTAGTCACTATTACTCCAGTAGAATGTATTACTTACACACTTGAACGGTATAATGTCAGCCATTCTTTCTTGACCCCACGAACCAAGTTTTGGTCCAGTTCTTGTAGTACGGCACCGGAGTGACCGTATCAACCGAGTTTTTTGGAATCTTAAGGACATGTGAGTACTTAAATCTTATACTCTTGATAGAAATTCCTCTGATTAATTGGCCATTGAAATTGATTGAATGTCTGGACGTGTGGGACTTTGGGCCCATTACAATAAATGCCATCGCACCAAGGGCCCGGTCTGGTCCTGGGGAGAGCGCCCGAAAAATTACTGAGCCCATGGGATGCTAATGACATGGTGGGGCATTACACCGAAATACTTGCTTGCTTGTTGCGTCTATGACAAACTTCTCTTGTTACTTGTTACTTGATCGGGAATGAATTGATATTACTTGCCCGTGGCCAATTCTTTACTATTGTCTCTTGTTATATCTCCTGTTGTAAATTCTTGTACTTGTTATCTTGTTAATTCTTGACATCATATATTTCTTGACCTTGCAAGATCTTGTTATTACGTTGTTTCATTATATCGTTATCATCCTTTTATTGCTTTGTCATTTGTAGCATGACATTTTAAAATGTAATCAAACTGTTAATCACTTATACCTGTCTGTTACTTCCTACTGAGCGTCAGCTCATAGTTGTGTTTTTCCCCCTTTTCCAGGCTTTTCAGGTGACGCGCTTACCGCCGGGGAAGGGCAGGAGTGATGTTATGAGAGTGTCAGTTCTAGTGTTTTAGTAGTGTGTTGTCTTACTTCTAGTTGTGTTTTGGAGAGCATTTAGTTTTAGTTATGTTATTGAGTTTTAGTGGTTGTCTTTCCAGTTGTATTAAGTTCAATTTGAGATTATTGTATCAGTTGTGGTTTGTTTAATGATCATTTAGTATTTCCATCTTGTAGCACTTGTGTATTATTTAGATTAGCTCTCTCTCTCTCTCTCTTACCAGCTCGTTTCTGATTGTACGTTCCGATATTTCCGCCTTGTTTGGGGCGTGACAGAAGTCTAGTTAGCCTCCTATCGTGTGGCAATCCACACCGGCCTTGCCAGCTCTGATGAAGATGAGTACTGGAGAAGGCTATAAGAGCTCGCTGATCTCGAAGGAAAGCGACTCGAAGCCTATAAACACCTGCAGGTATACTAGGCTCGCATGGCTCGGGCCTACGATAAGCTTGTCAAGCAGCGAGCTTTCAAGCAAGGCGACCTCGTCATGATCAAAGAAAAAGAGGTCATGGCAGGGCGCTCTAGTGGAAAACTACAGCCAAACTGGAGAGGTCCATACATCATCCAGAATGTCTATGAGGGTGGGGCCTACACGGTTGTTGATCATAAAGGTCATAGACCGTTCCTGCCTCTCAACGGCAAGCACATGAAGCTATATCATGCACCGGAACACGAATTCGCGTGCCAGCCGAACTAAGGCGTATGTCCCAGCTACTACCAATAAGGCCGGTTCTCCCTCGTGATGGATCTAACCGGCCAGTCCTCCCGGTCTACGATTCCCAGTCAACCAGCTAGCCCAGCTCCTTGGAATCGCCACTAGGCATCCATGGGAAATGATCTCCTACCCTCATTCCCGTCGCCACGGGAGCACGGGCGCCTCTGCACCGGCACCAGTCTAGTCGCCAGGCTCACAGGTAAGTCAACAAATATATATATATATATATATATATGGGGTTAAAAATAGAGATGCCCCGGCAGACCCGGTCATCTTCTCCACAAGGGGGTGATTGTGGGCAAAAAGGCCAGTAACTTGGCTGAGGTGGAAACCTGAAAGGGCAGCTCAGGTAAAATCGGGGAACCCCTCAACGTGAAAACCTGCAAGGGCGCGTCAGAAAAAGCTAAAGGGGGTCGGCTCTAGCGAAAACCCGAAAGGGCGATAGAGTTGATAACAAGAAAATCTTCTTCTCCCTACCTGATGGAGGCATCACCCACGATTCCCTTTGGCTCGGGTCCACTTCTTCACATTCGGGAGCTGATTGAGTTTGGGCCTCACTCTATTAAGGCCCCTTATCCATTTAGTAGCTTTCCTTTGTGTCATTTTGATGTATTTTCATTTTATTTGAGTCATTTCCCTAGGTCTAGCACTTATTCTCCTATGTTTTTGTATCATCATGCTGTCTAATGAGGCTATTGGGCCCAATTCGTTGGGCTAGGCCCATTGGTGCCCCCACCCCCTTGGTTATTAGTAGTTGCTTATTTTGTCAGGGACTTATTGTAAAGAGTGGGTTGCCTATAAATAGGACCCCACTCCCCCTCATTTGAAGTTAATGAAGAAATGAATGAATGAGTTAAAATTGCCATTTGAGTTCAAATTGGAGTGATTCCTCTAGTTTTTGGGTGAGAGACCCTAGGGGAGAGATTCCCCACCTATTCCCCTCTTAATCTCTCTATTTCACCCCTCTTTCTCTCTCCTCCAACCCCAATTTCAAATTTTCTTCTCTCTCCTCCCCTCCCCAACCACCTCCACTAGCTACCCACCTCATTCAATACCCCTCCACTTCCCCAAGTTGCCATTACTCCACTCCCATTGTCCCAAGGAGGCATCTCCCACTTTCCAACACAATCCCACCCATTCCCACACAATCTCCCCTAGTTCCCACACAATCCCCCACTCGCAAGACCATTTCAAATTTGAAATCCACCTCCCTCCACTTCTTTTGGACCCCCCCCTCTCTCCCCCATAGCTAGGTCCGCCCCCCTCCTCTATTCTCCACTCCACCTCTCACACCATCTCCTCACCCTACCCTAACTGCAACCTGCGACCCCAGCCCTCTTCCTCCTCACTCCCCATCACCATTAGCCCCCTCCATCACCCCACAAGAACCCCCCTTCACCATTAGGCCGCCCTACATCAACCCTCCACCAAAAGAAGCCCCTCTCCCTCTCCTTTCAATTTCAGGTTGTTGCAGTGCAGGCCTGCAGATCAGCACCGAGTTGCAGCATCGTCCACGTCTTCATCTTGGAGCTTTTGGGGGCGTGGCCTACATCACTGGAAAGGCCCCTCTGTCTTCTTCTCAGGCGAGGTGGAACCAACTCGTTCTGAGGTCGGGGCCAGCCGTAGGAGCCGTTCTCCCACGATTGCGCAGAGGGGTCTTCATCCTGGACCAGAACCGGAAAGATTATTGTGGCACGACGTACCCCAGTGGATTCAGGCTGAAGCCCCTTCATCAAAGTTCTCCCCCTGCCAGTCCTCTTCCAAGATCAAGAAACAGAACCTCGTTCGGCCGCCGGAGGAAGGAGTTACAAATTTTCTCCCCCGAGCTCTCCAGTCCTGTCTTCTGCAGTCTGCTCCGACCAGTGCCCACTCTTCAGGGTACACCGACCGCTCTCGACCTCTGATTGCAGCCCCGTCACCTCCTGCTGAAAGCTACTTCGACCACAAAGACGTTGCTGCCAGTTTCGTGCTGTTCGGAGCTCGGGAGTGCGAACGATGATCTCTGCAACCTGCTGTTCCAGTCCAGGCAGAGCCTGCGGCCAGACAGAGAGGTCTCCTCCCAGCTGCTGGTGCTGCTACCTCCGACCCACTGAGCATCCCCAAAAATTCTGGAGTCAACCTCTTCAAGTCAGGAAGCTTTAGGAGGTGGTCTCGCTCAATTTGGAGTCCGGACGAGTCCGTGGCGACCACAACATCATCACCCTGTCCTGCAGGCCAGAACAAGGCTCATATCGCGCCGGACGCCACTTAGTGATTGAGAGCTTTTCTCCCCTCCCCGCTTGGCCGGCTGAAGGCCCCACCCTGCGTGGTGGTAGTTTTGGTTGTAACACTTTAACCCCCACCCCAAGATCCCCCTCCTGCGTGAGGTGTAGTCTTGTACTTCTTTGGGCAGGTCAAGTGACACCGCCGCGGCGTGTGGGGAACCACCGCCTCCCCGCTCGCCCTCATCTCCGACCGGGATCGGTTTTTTCAAACCGGTCGAGTAAGTGTCTCATCCTTGCTCAATAGTGTTGCTCTTTCAATATTTGCTTCATGCGCCGCTGAATTTGTGAGGGAGCGCCCGGTCCTCAAGTCCATGACTTAGAGTGACCGCCGTGGGGTAGTGTGAACCGGTGCCTTTGCGCACTTTGTCGGCCCCAATTGAATTGGGCATCCAACCTTTGGGAGTCAAACCTTAGCCTTGCTGGCCCTCTACCAGCAAGGGCCCATTCCCATACTTCACACTTGGCATCGCCAAGTCACTCCGGGTATAGAGTGCGACGGGAGAGCGGTGGCCCATTAAGGCCCATTTGAATGCTATTTGTGATTGCTTGCTTAAGTCCGAGGTTGTGTCACATCAAGTGGTATCAGAGCAAGTCCTTGACTTGTCTCTATCAAGTCTAAGTCCTAGGACCTTTGCATAGTGTGTCCAACCACTTTGGCCCTTTGTCTTGCATGTCCACCCGTAGTGGTGCTAGCTATCAACCCGGTTCATCGTCTTCGGCTCCACCAATGGATCCCAATCCTCACCAACTCAACCAAGATGTTCCTAGGGAGGGACCCCAAGGCCACATGGATAGGGTAGATGCTGCCCTCACAACCATCCTTGCCCAACTAGAGTCCATTACCAACCGAATTGCTCGGTTAGAAGACCAAGAGTTCCGCCCAAGGAACAATGAGCCTAGAATTCCCCCTCCGCATGATGAGCCTCATAGAGAAGATCCTCACCCAAGGATCAATGAGCCAAGAGCCCCTCCACCACATGGTGAGTTCCATAGGAATGGTTTTCCCCAAAGGAACCAAGGCCCAAGAGTCCACCCTCCACATGTAGAGCCTCATAGGGATGAGTTCCACCCAAGGAACAACGGCCCAAGAGCCCATCACCCACATGCTGAATTTTATAGGGAGGATATGGACCATGACCATTATTATGATTATGAGAGGCCTCGCCCCCATCAAAACCATGACCGGCGTCCACGGGATGATCCGGATGACCCCCTTTTAAGGATGATCAAGGTAGAGGCCCCAAATTTTGATGGTTCACATGAACCTAGTGTTTACCTAGAATGGGAGACCGCCATGGACCAATACTTTGAATGGTACCCCATGTCCGACCAAAGGAGAGTTAGATTGGCTAAGATGCATCTCACTAAGTTGGCCAAAACTTATTGGCTAAACCAAGAGGGTCTAAGACGGGTTAGGCGGGAAGAGCCTATTGACACTTGGGCGGATATGAAAAACCAACTTAGGAACAAATACCTCCCCCGAACCTACCACCAAATGCTCCTAGATGAATGGCAAAGCCTCACCCAAGAAGGGAAGACCGTGGTAGAGTACATTGAAAAATTTGACTCCTATCTTTTAAAGTGTGGAGTCCATGAGGATCCGGACGTCACCTTATCCCGCTTTAGGAATGGGCTTCAAAGCCACATCAAGAGGGAACTATTCATGAGAGACGTTGACAACCTTGAGCTAGCTTACCAAGTAGCTAGAGATGTGGAAAGGTTTTCTAGGAGTTCCCGATTTATCACTCCCCGACCAACCGATCCCAAAAACTTGGGACCACGTCCCATTCCACCCACTCCCATGAGAGCTCCTAGCCCAAGTGGGAATGCCCCTTTAAGGTCCTACAATCCTCCCCCACCCATCACTCCAAACAAGCCCGCTCCTAGTCATCCTCTCCCACGGAAGGATGACAACCCCAAAGGACCAAGTGTAGGAGCCACCCCGGGAAGAGGGCGCCAACAATGCTATAGGTGTCAAGGGTTTGGTCATTTTGCGGGACAATGTCCATCTAAGGGGTTATCTAGTTTGCTTATTGAGGAAGAAGTTCAACCCCAAAAGGAACAAGAAAATGACGTTGAGGAACATGAAGCCTCACTAGATTGGGAAGAGGAGTATGAAGCCCAATATCTAGAGTCGGGTCTAGATCACTCCACTCCTTCAAACAACTCCCATCTAGGAGTCATTAGGTGCATCCTCACCCAACCTCAAGAAGAGGATTGGCGTCGGACCTCAATCTTCCACACCTTTATCAAGATAGAGAACCATGTGAGGAAAGTGATCTTGGATAGTGGTAGTTGTGTTAATGCCGTGTCACCCGACACCGTCAAGCTCCTTGGGCTTACTCTCACTCCCCACCCAAGTCCATACCGGGTCTCATGGATCAACAACAACTCCATCCCGGTCAACACCCAATGCCTAGTGCCTCTCACTTTCTCTTCCTACCATGGCCAAATATGGTGTGACGTCATACCCATGGAAGTGGGTAGCATCCTTTTAGGAAGACCTTGGCTCTATGATGTGGATGCCACCATTTTAGGGAGAAGCAACATATGCACCTTTGAGCATGAGGGTAAGACTATCCGTCTTAACCCCTCCCCACCTCGACCCATGCCCAAGAAGGACCCTCTCCCTCAAGGATCACACCCCACCACTCCACAAGTCTCGGGGAACTCCACCCCTCCAACCCAAGCCCTTATCCAAACCCCAAAACAAAGTAGAACCACGGGGTTGACCAAAGGTCTTCATCTCATCACTAGGAAAGAGCTTGAAGAGGAAATTGCTCAAGGGGTGCCATTGTGTGCGGTAGTCATATGCTTAGGGGAACCTACCCCTTCTAACCCCCATCCCATAGAAATCCAACAACTTTTGGAAGAATTCCATGATGTGTTCCCGGAAGAGCTCCCGGACCAACTCCCTCCCATGCGTGATGTGCAACACGCAATCGATCTAGTACCGGGAGCCACCCTTCCAAACCTTCCTCATTATCGCCTCAATCCCACGGAACATGCCGAACTTAGGAGGCAAATAGAGGAACTCATTAGGAAGGGCTTCATCCGCATTAGTAAGAGTCCATGTGCCGTCCCGGCCCTCCTTACCCCCAAGAAAGATGGATCATGGCGGATGTGTGTGGATAGCCGGGCCATTAACAAGATTACCGTCAAGTATAGGTTCCCCATCCCTAGGCTTGATGACATGTTGGATATGCTAGCCGGAGCCACCATCTTCTCTAAGATAGATCTCAAGAGTGGCTACCACCAAGTTAGGGTAAGGCCCGGGGATGAGTGGAAAACGGCCTTCAAGACCAAGGATGGTCTCTTTGAGTGGTTAGTCATGCCATTTGGGCTTTCTAATGCCCCAAGTACTTTCATGCGTCTTATGACGGAGGTACTTAGGCCTTTCATTGGGAATTTTCTAGTGGTATACTTTGATGATATTCTCATCTATAGCCAAACCCATGAGGCCCACCTTGACCACCTTAGGAAAGTTTGCACCGTCCTCCGGCAAGAAAGCCTATTTGCCAACCTAGGAAAGTGTCATTTCATGACCACTTCCATCACCTTCCTAGGATTTGTGGTGTCAACCAAAGGAGTCTCCATGGACCCCGACAAGGTCCAAGCTATTCTTGATTGGCCGGAGCCCCACACCCTTCATGAGGTTAGGAGTTTTCATGGGTTGGCCACATTCTATAGGAGATTCATTCGAGGGTTTAGCACTATCACCGGCCCAATAACTGATTGTCTCAAGAAGGGAACCTTTGTTTGGACCAAAGCCGCCTCTAAAGCCTTCCTTGAGCTTAAGGAAAAGTTGACCCAAGCCCCGGTCCTATGCCTTCCCGATTTCTCCAAAGTTTTTGAGGTCACTTGTGATGCATCCGGGACAGGGATAGGAGGGATTCTTAGTCAAGAGGGACACCCGGTCGCCTACTTTAGTGAGAAGCTATGTGATGCTAGGACTAGATACTCCACCTATGACAAGGAGTTCTATGCCGTGGTCCAATCCCTCCGACACTGGAGACATTACTTGCTTCCCAAAGAGTTTGTCATCTTTTCCGACCATGAGGCCCTCAAATACCTCAATTCCCAACAGAAGTTGAATGCCCGACATGCCCGATGGGTTGAGTTCATCCAATCCTACACCTTTGTCATCAAACACAAGGCCGGGAGTGAGAATAAGGCCGCGGATGCCCTTAGTAGGAAGATGTCCTTGTTATCCACTATCCAAGTGGAAGTGATTGGTTTTGATAAGGTCAAGGACGAGTACCCTGGTTGCCCCGACTTTGGGCGAATCTATGCCAACTTGACCACTCATTCTAGCAAGGAGCATGAGGGATTTATTTTAGAGGATGGGTTCCTCTTCAAGGGGACAAGGCTTTGCATTCCCCGGACCTCTCTTCGAGATTTCTTGGTTTGGGAATTACATGCCGGAGGGTTAGCCGGTCATTTTGGGGTCCACAAAACCATTGCCTTAGTTGAGGGTCAATTTTATTGGCCGAGCCTCAAGAGAGATGTAGGCAAAATAGTGGGTCAATGTCGCACGTGTGCTTCGGCCAAGCAGGTGAAGCAAAACACCGGCCTATACACCCCACTTCCCATCCCCGACCGACCATGGCAAGATTTGAGCATGGACTTTGTGCTAGGCTTACCCAAGACCTCTAGGAAGCATGACTCCATCTATGTGGTGGTTGATAGATTTTCCAAAATGGCCCACTTCATCCCATGCTCCAAAACATCCGATGCCTCCCATGTAGCCCGATTATTCTTTGATGAGGTAGTCCGCCTCCATGGGCTGCCCAAGACCATAGTCTCCGACAGGGATGTCAAATTCACTAGCTATTTTTGGAAGACTCTTTGGCACATGATGGGTACCCTCCTCAAATTCTCCACTGCCTACCACCCCCAAACGGATGGCCAAACTGAAGTGGTCAACCGGAGTCTAGGGAACCTCCTTAGGAGTCTTGTTGAGGATCGGCCAGGAAATTGGGATCTCATCTTACCACAGGCTGAGTTTGCATACAACAATTCCGTCAATAAGTCGATAGGGATGAGTCCATTTGAAGCCGTGCATGGGTACAAACCAAGAAAGCCATCCGACCTCATTCCCCTTCCCCAGCATGCTAGAGTGTCCATTTCTGCCGAGTCTTTTGCACAACATATTAGGGAATTGCATGAGGAAATTCGCAAGCACATTAGCATGAAAAATGAGGCTTATAAAAGGTTGGCCGACTCTCACCGGCGTCACTTAGAGTTCCAAGTGGGTGACTTTGTGATGGTAAGGACGGAGAGGCTCTCCCCAGGAGCCAACTCCAAGTTGAGGCCACGTGGGACTGGGCCCTTCCAGGTCTTGAGGCGCATTGGTGCGAATGCTTATGAGTTAGATCTCCCTGAGGATTATGGGGTAAGTCCTACATTCAATGTCGCCGACTTAGTGCCATACAAGGGCCCCACGGTGGGACCTAGTGAGGAGATTGAGCCTACTTCTTCCTTTGAGAGAGTACCCACCCGTGAGGAGAGTCCACTAGCCAAGAGAGCTCAGCGCGATCGCATTGAACGAATATTGGATGAGCAGGTCACTACCACCCGGAGCAAAGTATATGAGCGCTATCTCGTCAGGTGGAAGGATCGGCCTCCGTCGGAAGACTCATGGGTGAGTCGGGAGGACCTCCAGCGATTGGATCCGGACCTCCTCGAGCGGTACCTTAGCCGGATGGATCCTTACTCGACGGAGTCGAGCTCTTCGCGGCCCAGGGGATTTGATGGAGGCATCACCCACGATTCCCTTTGGCTCGGGTCCACTTCTTCACATTCGGGAGCTGGTTGAGTTTGGGCCTCACTCTATTAAGGCCCCTTATCCATTTAGTAGCTTTCCTTTGTGTCATTTTGATGTATTTTCATTTTATTTGAGTCATTTCCCTAGGTCTAGCACTTATTCTCCTATGTTTTTGTATCATCATGCTGTCTAATGAGGCTATTGGGCCCAATTCGTTGGGCTAGGCCCATTGGTGCCCCCACCCCCTTGGTTATTGGTAGTTGCTTATTTTGTCAGGGACTTATTGTAAAGAGTGGGTTGCCTATAAATAGGACCCCACTCCCCCTCATTTGAAGTTAATGAAGAAATGAATGAATGAGTTAAAATTGCCATTTGAGTTCAAATTGGAGTGATTCCTCTAGTTTTTGGGTGAGAGACCCTAGGGGAGAGATTCCCCACCTATTCCCCTCTTAATCTCTCTATTTCACCCCTCTTTCTCTCTCCTCCAACCCCAATTTCAAATTTTCTTCTCTCTCCTCCCCTCCCCAACCACCTCCACTAGCTACCCACCTCATTCAATACCCCTCCACTTCCCCAAGTTGCCATTACTCCACTCCCATTGTCCCAAGGAGGCATCTCCCACTTTCCAACACAATCCCACCCATTCCCACACAATCTCCCCTAGTTCCCACACAATCCCCCACTCCCAAGACCATTTCAAATTTGAAATCCATCTCCCTCCACTTCTTTTGGCCACCCCCCCCTCTCTCCCCCATAGCTAGGTCCGCCCCCCTCCTCTATTCTCCACTCCACCTCTCACACCATCTCCTCACCCTACCCTAACTGCAACCTGCGACCCCAGCCCTCTTCCTCCTCACTCCCCATCACCATTAGCCCCCTCCATCACCCCACAAGAACCCCCCTTCACCATTAGGCCGCCCTACATCAACCCTCCACCAAAAGAAGCCCCTCTCCCTCTCCTTTCAATTTCAGGTTGTTGCAGTGCAGGCCTGCAGATCAGCACCGAGTTGCAGCATCATCCATGTCTTCATCTTGGAGCTTCTGGGGGCGTGGCCTACATCACTGGAAAGGCCCCTCTGTCTTCTTAGCAGGCGAGGTGGAACCAACTCGTTCTGAGGTCGGGGCCAGCCGTAGGAGCCGTTCTCCCACGATTGCGCAGAGAGGTCTTCATCCTGGACCAGAACCGGAAAGATCATTGTGCCACGACGTACCCCAGCGGATTCAGGCTGAAGCCCCTTCATCAAAGTTCTCCCCCTGCCAGTCCTCTTCCAAGATCAAGAAACAGAACCTCGTTCGGCAGCCGGAGGAAGGAGTTACAAATTTTCTCCCCCGAGCTCTCCAGTCCTGTCTTCTGCAGTCTGCTCCGACCAGTGCCCACTCTTCAGGGTACACCGACCGCTCTCGACCTCTGATTGCAACCCCGTCACCTCCTGCTGAAAGCTACTTCGACCACGAAGACGTCGCCGCCAGTTTCGTGCTGTTCGGAGCTCGGGAGTGCGAACGGTGATCTCTGCAACCTGCTGTTCCAGTCCAGGTAGAGCCTGCGGCCAGACAGAGAGGTCTCCTCCCAGCTGCTGGTGCTGCTACCTCCGACCCACTGAGCATCCCCAAAAATTCTGGAGTCAACCTCTTCAAGTCAGGAAGCTTTAGGAGGTGGTCTCGCTCAATTTGGAGTCCGGACGAGTCCGTGGCGACCACAACATCATCACCCTGTCCTGCAGGCCAGAACAAGGCTCATATCGCGCCGGACGCCACTTAGTGATTGAGAGCTTTTCTCCCCTCCCCGCTTGGCCGGCTGAAGGCCCCACCCTGCGTGGTGGTAGTTTTGGTTGTAACACTTTAACCCCCACCCCAAGATCCCCCTCCTGCGTGAGGTGTAGTCTTGTACTTCTTTGGGCAGGTCAAGCGACACCGCCGCGGCGTGTGGGGAACCACCGCCTCCCCGCTCGCCCTCGTCTCCGACCGGGACCGGTTTCTTCAAACCGGTCGAGTAAGTGTCTCATCCTTGCTCAATAGTGTTGCTCTTTCAATATTTGGTTCATGCGCCGCTGAATTTGTGAGGGAGCGCCCGGTCCTCAAGTCCATGACTTAGAGTGACCGACGTGGGGTAGTGTGAACCGGTGCCTTTGCGCACTTTGTCGGCCCCAATTGAATTGGGCATCCAACCTTTGGGAGTCAAACCTTAGCCTTGCTGGCCCTCTACCAGCAAGGGCCCATTCCCATACTTCACACTTGGCATCGCCAAATCACTCCGGGTATAGAGTGCGATGGGAGAGCGGTGGCCCATTAAGGCCCATTTGAATGCTATTTGTGATTGCTTGCTTAAGTCTGAGGTTGTGTCACATCACTACCAGTCAACATGGCGTTCCACCTATTCTTTAGTGGGCCGTTGGCTTCATCCAGAGCCAGTCCTCAATCCATTTGCATTGCTACGACGCAAACCCTTCAATCCCCAATCAACCTTGCATTATTCCTACCTGGCTGGGCCAACCTTTGGCCCTTACCTCAACATCACAGTTCAACCAGTCCATGTGACAGTCAAGCTTCCAGCCACTGTCTCGGTAAACTCATATCGTAATGCATTCTGAGACATTTATCATCCTCTACCCCTACATCCCACATGCCCTGCAAATCCAGAGCCTTCCAGTTCATCATAATCCCAGTTCTCCCATACGATCCCTGATCCACCAGTCACACCCCCAGTTATACCTTGCCATGATAAAGTGGTCCTTCGCCAACATAGCGTGGGGGTTTCTAAAAAAAACCCTTATGAATGGCCGAGCAATATTCGGCTATCCACACCTTCCAGTCTCAGGTTACGTCCCCTGACAGCAATATGCTATGGACGGCAGTCTCAAAAAATATATATATACAAAAAATAGGGTTAAAGATAGAGATACCCCGGCGGCCTCTGTCAACTGCCTTTATGAGGCGACTGGGGGCAAAAATTTCCACCAACCCGGTTGAGGTGAAAACCCGAAAGGGCACCTCAGGCAAAATTGGGTAACCCCTCGGTGTGAAAACCCGCGAGGGTGCATCGGAAAAATCTAAAGGGGGCCAGCCCTAGCGAAAACCCGCAAGGGCGGTAGGGCTGGTAAAGAGAAAAAAAACTCCCTCCCTCTCCACTCTTCACTTACAAAGTCACCGTCTACGACACGCCCCGATGGCGAGCTCAACTTCACGTCACAAAAATGGTAGCCACTACACCCCCGAGGGTCGGTAGCCGCCAGTCTCCAGCTTCCAGCCTTCAGCTACAACGCCTTCACAGGCCAACCGCCAGTTTCCAGCTTCCAGTTTCGACTACAACTCCTTCACAGGCCAGTCGCCAGTCTCCAGCTTCCAATTTTGGCTACAACGCCTTCACAGGCCAGCCACCAGTTTCCAGCTTCCGGCCTTCGGCTACAACGCCTTCACAGGCCAGCCGCCAGCTTCCAGTGTTCGGCTATAATGCCTTCGTAGGCCTGCCGCCCATCTCCAGTTCCAGCTTCGGCTACAACGCCTTCACAGGCCAGCCGCAAGTTTGCAGCTTCCAACGTATGGCTACAATGCCTTCACAGGCCAGCCGCCAGCTTCCAGTCTTTGGCTACAACGCCTTCGCAGGCTAGTCTCCCAGCCTCCAGTCCCAGTCTCGACTATAACGCCTTCCCAGGCAAGCTATCTGACTCAGTTCTAGTTCCCAACCATTGCACCTTTCTAGGTCACCCAGCTGGCTTCAGCTCTAGTCCCCATTCCCGGTCACAGTCCCAGCTTCAATCTCCAGTCCCTCTCCCCATTTCGGTCTTGGTCGCCATGTCCGCCTAGGCCGTCTAGCCATGGCTAATGGCATAATGTTAGCCAACATTCCACCATCCAGTTTAGGGTCAATGTACACCCTCCAGAATCACCTCTACAACCCTAAACCACGTAAGTTGCCTCATTCTTACGGGCCTACGTTGGTTATCCGGTATGCGGGCTTTCATTCCCCAGGAGAATTGACCTCCACTATAGCGGACCTGTGTAGCGGACCTAGGGTCACAAGATTTATCCCACATCGGATGTTGAGAAAGCAACCGAGTGCTTATAAAGAAGGTCTTTACCTCTTAACCTAAGAGGGCCCTTTTACAAGGACAAAACCCTAGCCGCCCTTCGACGTGGCGGGGACAATACCTCTTGGGGGCACCAAAAAGGTTCATCTCGCATCTACAAAGTGGCGCCGTCTGTGGGAACCCTGAGCTCTCGTGCACTCACTTGCCTTCTCAAGGGGGGGCTTGTGTAGCGGACCTAGGGTCACAAGATTAATCCCACATCAGATGTTGAGAAAGCAACCGAGTGCTTATAAAGAAGGTCTTTACCTCTTAACCTAAGAGGGCCCTTTTACAAGGATAAAACCCTAGCCGCCCTTCGGCGTGGCGGGGACAATACCTCTTGGGGGCACCAAAAAGGTTCATCTCACATCTACAAAGTGACGTTTCCCTATTCCCACAGACGGCGCCAGATGAAGAGGCGAGATCTTGCGCTGGTCCTGAGCGGATGGTGGATCACCGGATAGTGAACTGCAAGATAGGGAAATGGATCAGGGGGCCCAGGGGAAACCCTGGGGGAAACCCTCCGATGCTTAAGTCAGTGGAGCTATGGCGGGAGCAATAAAGGGAGGTAAGAACTTGTGCGCGAGATCCCTCTCCACCAGAGGGTGAAGTGGTTCTTGCTCAGGTGCTTTGAGCGTATGAGTGCCCTTACCTTCGTCGGAGGGTCTCTCTGGTTTAAATAGTACGCCGCTTCCTGGAGTCCTGTAAGCCGAGGGGTTTCAGGTGGGGGGTTACATCCTCATCGTGGGCTTTTATTGCCTTATCGTGGGAGCGTTATCACCTTAGGGAAGAAGAAGTCCCTTGCCTTCCTGAATTCCTGCCTGCTGGGGACTCTTAACGACTGCAAAGGATAAGCAATCGTCGGCCGTTCCGAGCTCAGAGAGGCCAGCCCTATCGAGTGATAGGCTTAGCTCGGAAGAGGATGGGTCAGATGGGTCGGCATGCGCCTTCTTCTCTCGAGCGGAGATATGGCTTGGGCCGGACCTCTACTGTGACCTAACCGACACTCGGGCCTTCCGAGCCTAGAGGCCACCTAGGAAAGTTGTGTCCTCGAGTGATCTTTTATTGGGCTTTCTTCCCTGAGTGGGCCCTGTGGGCTGTCACTTAGGCGAGCTTGGCCTCGTTGGGTCCTGTCGGGCCTAGTCGGGCTGCTCTTTGAATGGGCTACAGAAATCCCCCTCTCAACCCACATATAGCATTTCTTTCCTCTACTACTCAGCACTCAACCACCAGCTTCTAACACCGAGTTCCTTAAAATCGATCCCTATTATCACTCATGATGATGCGCCGTAGGACAAGCAAGCACGACTTACAATAAGTTGTCATCAGTTCACACGCATCATTCCATTCCATCAAAGAGGGGAGGGAACAACCTAGTAAACAAAGGATCTGGAGTTTGTCATTAATACTCTATAAAAAGAGCCCAAGACATGCCCTTGGTGTAAAAAAATCCATACACTCCGGACAAAAAAAAAGGGGGGGGGAGATACAATCAGGGCTCCGCCTCAGCCCCCTCCAGTGTCACAAGACGGAAGTCCGCTACTGCAAGCTCCGCCTCCAAGGTGGACAAGAGCTAGGCACTGGCTCCGACTGTGGTCTCAGTCACTTGCCACTCGACTCAGACGCGCTCGGCAACTGCCTGCCGCTCCTCCCAGGCCTTTCTCAAGATCTCGGCCTGGCCCTCCACCTCCCTCAGCTGTGCAGCTCACGCCTGAGATGTTGACGCGGCCGCTTCGGCGTGACTCCTCTGCTCAGCTATGGCTGACACGAGCCGAGCCCGCTGCTCCTGCGCCTCCCGGATCGCCGCTAGTCTTTGAGACCTCTGCTCCTGCACCTCATAGAGCCGCAGGTACTCGGCCCAGATTCCAGCTAACCCAGACATCCAGAGCTCACGTGGGAATCCGAGTGCGTGATAGCCCTTGGTGCACTCCCGTAGTCGCTGCATCATGTCCTCCAGAGAAGGGAGGGGCTCGCTCTGTGAGTAGCCTCGTGCCCGTTGCAGCAGGGCGGCACCTACACTTGTCTCCGGCGGAGAAGCGAATCGAGGCCACTCCACCCCTAAATCTAGGGAGAGGTCTTCAGACGCAGCCAGCACTCCAGTGGAACCTGCATAGTTCCAGCAAACACCAAAGGGAGTAAGTAACACATCAAAGACTTCCTTCTACAAATGAGGTGAAAAACCTGACAAAAAGAAGGAGACAAATCCTGACTCCTAACCTGGAGCAAGTCCAGCCGACTCTGTGGCATAACCTGTAGGGGTCGGGGAAGGCAACTGCACCTCCGCCTCCACAGCATCACCTATCGGGGTTGGAGAGGGCAATGGTTCCTCCACCATCCGGTCATCTCCAGCAAGCACAGGTTGGACAGGAGGCTCCTCTTGCCCGCATTCATCAGGAGCCGACGCATGCTCCTCCCCAGGATCCGATGCTGCAAGTAACTCAAGAACGTCAGCACTCTGCCTTATAGAGCATACAAGCACTAAATAATGGCAGAGAGGAAAATTGCATACCTCCAGAAGTTGTCCTCGTCGGAACCTCCCTACCAGCTGAGGCCCCGGAGGACGAAGAGCTCGAGCTTGAACTCTCCTCTATCTCCATCTCTGAGCCGCCGTCGTCTGAAGAGCTCGACAAGGTCCCCGACAGACTCCCAGAGGTGGCCGAACCTGAAGCTCCTGCAAGCCAACGCAGCAAACGAGGTCATCACCAGACCTAGCTCCATACAAGAGTGGTTCTCCAGCTCAGAGTTACAAACAGAAAACTCACCGGCCGGAGCACTCCCCTCCGAAACCTTTTCGATGTCGACGATCTCCTCCTCACCCTCAGCAGGGGCAACTTCGATGGACCCCTCCTCCACCATCTCGGACCCGTTGCGGGGCAGCTTACCTTCTTCTAGAGGTGAAGGTATACCTGCAAACAACATCAACGGGACCTCAGCACTAGAAGACAATCAACAATGAAAGGCTTAACAGAAATGATTAAGTCCCAGCCACGTACCTAAGGGTCCCATGCTCGAAGACCCAACCAGCCCCACAATGCAGACCGATACTACAGCTGGCAGGGAAGCTCGCTCCACCCCCGCCAATAGCTACGACAACAAGCTAGACACTTCCTCGGTCGTGGGTGGCATTGAAACACTCCTCCCCTCAAGCTCCCCCAAAAAGGAGGGAAGAGACACTGAAGGGCCAGTACGGACTAGCTCCTGAATCATCTCTAGAGTAGCGATTGGATCCCCACCTGGCAAATGAACTCATAAAGTCAGTTAGTATCAGCATCCCTGCGACTATATAACGGAAGGGCAATACTTTATGTAACAGTTCTATACTTACCCAAGCCATCTTGGCTCACAGCGGGCTCCTGCCCGTCAACGGATGGGGGCACCTCGCCTTGCATCTCAGGAGAAGCTACGGTCTCTGATGTTCCGGCCACCTCTGCACGACACCAGTAACTATGTCAACTCCCAGAAACAAATACAGCCATAAACACGACACAGTCGGTTCCAGAATTATTTACCTGGCTGGGCATCCTTGGAAGCCTTCCATGGCTCAAAGTGGGGGAAGGTCTCGACATCAGGGGCGGTCTCATCCATCATACGAAGAAGTCCCTCCATATTTATCTCATGATTGACCCCATCGTCAGGAAGGGGGTCGACCTCCTGAGGTGGCGAGAAGGCCACGTCAGCCCCGGTCTCCAGTGGCGCTATGAAAGGCAAATCCAATTGCACGAGGTTAGCCAATCGTCAAGGCTGAATCAATATAAAGCGAGTAGGTGAATATGGCACTTACTCAGAGCCGGCTCCACCTCGATATGCTCCCTGGCAACGGGTCCCCGAGAGGACTCACCAACCTCCCTGACTCCGGTCTCCACCCGGGGGTGCTTCCTTCGGGGCTGAAGGGCCCCATCACCATCCCCAGAAGATGTCCCTATGGAGAGGGGATCTCTGTCCGCCGCAGAACCTGCCAAACATAGCCATACAAGATCTCTCAGCTATATGTCCAAGAAAATGACAAAGCAGGGCTAGCAGGCTAACAAAGAGGTCTTACCTGAAGTCACGAAGGGGGTCAGTGGCAGAGGAACTAGCTGCTCTGGCTTCGAACCCACAACCCGTGCGGCCTTCGCGATTGCCTCCTTCACGTTCCTCAGGGTGCAGGCGCACTCAATGAGGGACACGAGCTCTACAGGTCCAGCTGACCCGATCGCGTGGGCAATATGATGCCTCCAGTCGTTAACCGCCGTATCTGCAAAGCTCCCCTCAGGGAGCACTCGGTCCAGCGAACCCCGCCGCTCGAACCCGCAGTCAGCCAAAAATTGGGTCCACCAAGTCCTCAACGTCCCGGGTCGAGGTGCCCAGACTCTAGTACCTCCAGGCACCGCCCGCGCCTACTTGAGGGGCTTCAGTGCCCCGTTGCCACTCCGCCCCGTCGACAAAGAGCCCCGGCTCCCCCGGGGCGCCTGCTGCGCCAGCCTCTCGACCTCCCGGAGGATCATAGAAAAGCGAGCCCAAAGATACCCATCATCTAGTGCAATGAGTGGCAGATCCTCTCTCAAGAGACAGGTCTCCTCGGCTTTTCGGATCGCTGAGGCCTTCTGTCAGTACTGATGACTATGCTCAAACCACCACCTGACGTAGTGGACATCAAACCGTCCCCTGCGCCCCGGCACAGGTGTCGGTAGTGGCTCCGTCTCTCGGCGACAGTAAAAGTCCCACCACGCCGCGGCTAGTAAATGGGTGTCCCGGCCTCTGTACTGATGACCCGCCAAAGGAAACTCCTGGTTCGGCGGGATCCCCTGGTCGTACCCAAAGTTCTGAGCGAACCTGTGCGGGTAGTACGTCTCTAAGAAGTTCGTCACAGACCGGTGTAAAGGCAGCACCGCTGGTCAGGTGCTCATCACCCACTCTGTCTACAATGATGCGTCCAACTCCTACTGGTAAGGTAGGGCGCAGGCCGCCCCACCATCCGAAGGCACCATGATCCGGTGGGAGTCCCTCGTGGCACCGTCAAAGGGAATACCCTCATCGCCCCTTCCAAGCAAGTAACACAAAACTCTCCTAGCCTTCTTGATGTGACACGACCCCTTGGACCTAGAATTGCAAGCAACACAACGATTTTGGCAACGTGACACAAGCGGATTCACTCGCGTTGGCACACTCGGGTCCGTAGGAGGACCGGCGATGGCGGTGAGGGTCCGGGGTTGAACCTCAATGTTCCAAGGGTATGGCCAGCTGAGGTTGGACCCCAATGGGCCAGGGATGCCCCAATTCCATGGGCGGCCAGCACGCCACGGGCGTGGGATGTAGCGGCTCTCTCACAACTCGCTCCGCGGCGGACACTCGAATTGATGGTTTTGGATCGGGCGCTCGCCTCACCACCGACGGGCAACTAAAAAAATGATACTAAGCTAAGCAATGGTAATAAACCAGCAAAGAAGAGTGGCCAGAAGCTCACCTGATCGGCGTGAGGACGCCGATCCCGGCCGGAGACGAGGGCGAGCGGGGAAGCGTGGGCTACCCGCACGTCGCGCCGATGATGCTTGAATCATGTTTAGTTAATTACAATCACTACACCTCACACAGGAGGGTGGACTTGGGGTGGGGATTTTTGTATTACAAGTCAAACACTACCTCCGCACAGGGAGGGGTGCTAAGCCGGCCAGGCGGGGAGGGGAGATAAGCTCGATCGCGCCGACGGAGCACCCGGCCGAATCTGCCCGGGTCTGGGACAGCAAGACAGGGGGTCGATGTAGTCGCCGCTGTGAGCTCCCCTGAACTCAGAACTTAATGAGACTTGTGCCAAAATGTCGCTGACGTACCCAGGTATGACTGTGATTTTTAGTGGGCAGTCCCGAGGTCGTCGCCGGCAGGGATGGTCTCTGGAACAGGTCCCTTGCGTGCAGAAGCAGACTGTTCCCAGGGACAGCAGCGGATGGCTGAAGTCACCACGGCAGCTCCTGAAGTCCGAATGAGGCGGGACCAAGTCGAGGACGTCCGTGGATGAGTCTTCTTCGAGCAGAAACCAAGAACTGCACTAGAGGATGTCGGGCCGGTGACGAGGAGTCCGTTGAGTGAGGCACTGTCGGGGCAGGACCTAAAAGAACGGTCTGCGCGCCCGGGAGAAAAAAAATGGGAAAGGCACTTCCTGATGCCGAACGGGATGCTGCTTGTTGGTGGTAGTGGAAGACTCGTGGTTTCCGCTCTCGGCCAAGTGGCACCACCAGATGTTGAAGGGTGTGGCCGTGGTGGAGGTTCGAACAGGGTGGCAGAATCTGGCCGCAGCAACTACCTGATATGAACAGTGACTTGCAGAAGCTATCCTGGCCGCTCCCGAGCTCTGAATCACAAGCCGCCAGAATTTATGGAACTGTGGTTGAGACCTCTTCGTAGCAAAACTGGCAAGGTAGTCGTCTGATGTCAGTGAGGGCGGGGAGACTCAGAAGAGTGGAGGTAGGTCGCTGCAGACTGTGGGAGGCAGGCCCGACCAACCGAGGGAGGAAAACCAGAACTCCGGCCTCCGGATGCCGAACGCAGTTCTGCTTCTTGATCCTGGTAGAGGACTGTAGGAAGAAGAACTTTGCAGAAGGTCTCATAGTCTGAATCTTCCGTCGTTTGTCGTGGTACAGCTTCAAGTCGGGTTCTGGTACTCTGCAGGGGAAGATCTGCGCAGCCGAGGGAGAACGGGCACCACGAACTGTAGCAACGTCGGAATGGGATGATTCCACCTCACCTGAGAAGTTGACTTGGAGATCTTTCCGACGATGTAGGCTACGCCCCTAGGAGCTCCGGGATGAGGTCGTGGGCGATGCTGCAACAGGGGGGGCGGTTCTGCAGAACTGCAGCTGCTCACTAGTATATAGAAAATGGGGTAGATGGGGTGAGAGATGGGGTGGATGTGTGTGGGGGGCGACCCCGGGCTGTGTGGGGGTCTGGTATAGGGTGATCTAAGGTGTGGGAGGGGCAGAATGGGGGCTGGAAGATGGTCTAGCAGGTGGAGGAAGGGGGAGCTGCGAATTTGGGTTGGGATAGAGAGAGAGAGGGAGATCTCTCTCCTTTGGTTTGAATGAGAGGTTAATGGGGTTTAATGTTGCTTTGGGAAGGGGAAGGGTTGTGTTGGGGAGAGGAAGGGGTGCTTAGGAGAAGGGATTCTCCCTTGGGAAAATGAAAGGTTGTATGGGGAAGGGGAAAGGTTGCTTGGGAGGAGGGAGAGGTGCCTAGGAGAAAGGGATTCCACCTAGGGGTTGGAGGGGACTTAAATGGGAGGTATGGGGAAGGGGGAGGGGTCTTAATTAGAGGTGAATAGGGAGGAGAGAGAGTGAATTTCGAATTTGGGGTGGGGAGGAGAGAGAATGGTGTTCGCCCCCTTTAGAGAGAGATAGAGAAGTAGAGAGAGAGAGAGCTAGAGAGAGGGGGGGGCACAATTCTTGTGGCAAGTTTTTTTACTCAAATATTCCTTAGCTTACAACTGAGGGATTGGGGTCCTATTTATAAGAAACCCACTTTAACATATAAGACCCTGACTTTTAACATACTAACAGATAACCAAGGAAGGGGGGGGTGCGCCCATGGGCCTAGCCCAAAGAAATAGGCCCAATAGCAAGCACCATAGCCTAATGAGACTCGAACTTAGGGAAATGACTTAATAACCTAGGTACAAGACTCAAATAAAAGGCAAATTACATGAGTAGAAAATGAAAATTACATCATAGGACTCGAAATAACGTGGTGAACAAGATGTAGCTTAGGCGGCGAGTATCGGGATCCTCGATCATATGAAATTGCTGGTGATGTCCTCATCATACCCTCGGGGTGCGGAAAACTCGACTCTGTCGAGTATGGGCCCACCGGGGAAGTGGTCCTCTCCAGAAACTCAGAGTGAGCCTCAACTTCCAAACTCAACCCTGCGTCCGCAACCAGGGGACGGTCCCTCATCCTCTCGAGGTGGCTCAGGCGCACCCTCTTGCTGGTGATGGGACCCTGCTTGCCTAGTATTGCCTTCGTGTGCACACGTCGGACTCTCAGGCCATTTTTTGGTGGCTCTCCGAGGGTGTCCCTCTCAAAGGAAGATAAAGGCTCGAGGCACTCACTAGGATCCACCGCGGTGCCCATATAGGGTGCCGGATCTGCCATGTGGATAATGGGGTGAATCCCAAAACCCATTAGTAAGTCCAACCCGATGGCCGGGTTGCCAAAATCACTTGGAACTTGGGAAGGTCCAAGTCCACGTGCCCTCGAATTGGAGGTGACCCTAGGGTAGAGCCACTCCAATGCCATCATCACCAGATTGCCTACTTGGAATTCCAAGTGGCGCTCGCAAGCTTTTGCCCGCTCTTTGTGAACCTCACCGCTCATTGTTAGATGCTTGCAGGAATGTGTATGCCATGCACTATGATGCAGTGAGTGGGTGTGGAAGAGGATAGTATGCAAAGGTGGACCGGGGCAACCGTACATAGACATATCATGCATAGATGTGATGAAGACTTTCATGGACTCTGGGGGGCCGGGGCAACCATAGGTGGACATATCGTGCATGGTGGCGTTAGTTACCGGAGGACCCGGACATCCATGTATGCTCCATTCATGCGTAATGGCTATGACGAATGTGGGTGGACCAGCACATCCAAATGTGGGCCAGTCATGCATTGGGCCTAGACTGTGTGTGACGTGTATGGGAGGGCTGGACTTGTGACCCTTGTCGAATGATGTGATATGCCAAGATGGGTGCATTCCTATCCTACGGGTGACGACCATGTGTGTGGGTATGGGGTGGTCTTTGAGCTCCCACTTATAAGGGTCGAAGCGGTCAAAGAAGGTATGCATCATGGGGTGGGCTTGGTCCGATAAGGTTGGATGGGATAGGGACAGGTTGGTGGTGAGTAAGGTGGGTGGGTATAGGAAGGGATCGAAGGAGTCATGGAATGTGCTTCCAAGGAAGGGGTATTCCATCTCCTCAAGGTTTTCAAATGATGGTGAGTCCTCCTCCTCAAATGTAGTATTTGAACCGAAGTCCTTGGCGGGTTGGTTGGTCATAAATGGCGGGCTTGGCATCCTACCCGAAATAAGCATCTCTAATTTGTGGAGAGCATCGGGCTCCTCGGGTGTAGGGAGGAATAACAGAAGGTCACTAGTGTAGCAACCCATAGTGTAAGTGGAGGAGATGGATCCGACACATAGGTGTAGGAGGTCAAGGCTCCTAGGTTGGTCGGCTACAGTGGTCAACAGGTCAGTTAGCTCCATTTGCCAAGCTATACCCTTAAGAAAGTCCCCTAATGTCTCCACCTGATAGGATGATTGGACTATGGTGTGGTAGGTGGGTAAGGGTACTATAGGGAGGTATTGTTCCATAGGAGGGCAGACATGGGCCATGAGATCTCTAAATGGGTTCTCCTTTAGCCAACGTGAAAGGGGTTCTCCTAAGATGAGCTCGGCCCCTACTAGGGAGGGTGGTGTAAGGTGAAGTCCACCATGTGAAGTTTCTTCTTCTTCCTGGACATGGGTGATCTCCATGGCGGGGGTTGGGTCCAGAGTATTCACCACTATGGGGTCAGGTATGGGGATCATGGTTTCCTCTACCAAGGAGGTGAGTAAGTCCATTGTTTGTGGGGTGATGAAGACTGGCATATGGCTCTTTTGGGGTGGTGGGTAATGGGGGACTTGGGATAGGATGGGGAGGGGTAGAAGTGGAGGCCTAGGTTGGGCATCTTGTAACTCATGGGGGAGGGTGCACCCCATTTGCTCAATGGGTCTTCCTTGGGTAGGAATGAGTTCTCTTGACCTATTTGGGCCTCATATTCTTCTTCCCAATCTAGGGGAGCCTCATAGTCTTCGGTCACCTCCGTAAGTTCCTTTTGGAAATGGGTGGGATGAGGATTTGTGGAAGCTTGTGGGGTGTGGGTTTGATGGGGAATGTTGGGTTGGGTGGTGGCAAATTTGGTTTTAATGGTGGTGGTGATCGGGATTGGAATCATTTGGGGTGGTGGAGATTGGACCCTAAGGGAGGTCTTGGGTTGACTGGGAGGGAAAGGTGGAGTGAGAGTGCTCATGGGGTTATGGTTCTCAAGGTAGGAGTGGGAAGGTCGGGGAGCGTAGTTCTTCCTAACCTCAAGGTAGGAGTGGGAGGGTCGGGGAGCGTAGATCTTCCTAAGCTCAATCTTCACCTCTTCCCATGATCCTATGGGTTCTTGCCTCCAAATCCTTCTTAAGCTCACTATGCGTTCCCACTCCTTCTTGGCTTGTCCCCGAAGCCACCCTGTGGCCCTGCGGACCCTAGCATGACCATAGACCCTAGTCCTATCAAAGTGTTTATCCATGGTAGCCTCCCACTTTAGGTAGGCATTAGGATTGGATCCGTCAAAACTAAGGTCTCCTTCTAGGATGATGTCCATGAGGAGGGGGTCAATCGGACTCTTGTGGATGGCCGTGTTGAGGGGACTTAACCAATGTGGAGTGTACATGATGATGCACTGGGTGGCCCGAAAATGACTCTAAATGCGAATGCACCCTAGGACCAACTTGTAGAGAGACAAGTTGTGAACTTGCTCTGATACCATTTGATATGACACGACCCCTTGAACCTAGAATTGCAAGCAACACAACGATTTTGGCAACGTGACACAAGCGGATTCACTCGCGTTGGCACACTCGGGTCCGTAGGAGGACCGGCGAAGGCGGTGAGGGTCCGGGGTTGAACCTCAATGTTCCAAGGGTATGGCCAGCTGAGGTTGGACCCCAATGGGCCAGGGATGCCCCAACTCCGTGGGCAGCCAGCACGCCACGGGCGTGGGATGTAGCGGCTCTCTCACAACTCGCTCCGCGGCGGACACTCGAATTGATGGTTTTGGATCGGGCGCTCACCTCACCACCGACGGGCAACTAAAAAATGATACTAAGCTAAGCAATGGTAATAAACCAGCAAATAAGAGTGGCCAGAAGCTCACCTGATCGGCGTGAGGACGCCGATCCCGGCCGGAGACGAGGGCGAGCGGGGAAGCGTGGGCTACCCGCACGCCGCGCCGATGATGCTTGAATCCTGTTTAGTTAATTACAATCACTACACCTCACACAGGAGGGTGGACTTGGGGTGGAGATTTTTGTATTACAAGTCAAACACTACCTCCGCACAGGGAGGGGCGCTAAGCCGGCCAGGCGGGGAGGGGAGATAAGCTCGATCGCGCCGACGGAGCACCCGGCCGAATCTGCCCGGGTCTGGGACAGCAAGATAGGGGGTCGATGTAGTCGCCTCTGTGAGTTCCCCTGGACTCAGAACTTAATGAGACTTGCTCCAAAATGTCGCTGACGTACCCAGGTACGACTGTGATTTTTAGTGGGTGGTCCCGAGGTCGTCGCCGGTGGGGACGGGCTCTGGAACAGGTCCCTTGCGTGCAGAAGCAGACTGTTCCCAGGGACAGCAGCGGATGGCCGAAGTCACCACGGCCGCTCCTGAAGTCTGAATGAGGCGGGACCAAGTCGAGGACGTCCGTGGATGGGTCTTCTTCGAGCAGCAACCAAGAACAGCACTAGAGGATGTCGGGGTGGTGAGGAGGAGTCCGTTGAGTGAGGCACTGTTTGGGCAGGACCTAAAAGAACTGTCTGCGCACCTAGGAGAAAAAAAATGGGAAAGGCACTTCCTGATGCCGAACGGGATGCCGCTTGTTGGTGGTGGTGGAAGACTCGTGGTTTGGCCAAGTGGCGCCACCAGAAGTTGAAGGGTGTGGCCGTGGTGGAGGTTTGAACAGGGTTGCAGAATCTTGCCGCAGCAACTACCTGATATGAACAGTGACTTGCAGAAGCTATCCTGGCCCCTCCCGAGCTCTGAATCACGAGCCGCCGGAATTTATGGAACCGTGGTTGAGCCGTCTTCGCAGAAAAATTGGCGGGGCAGTCATCTAATGTCGGTGAGGATAGGGAGACTCAGAAGAGTGGAGGTAGGTCGCTGCAGACTGTGGGAGGCAGGCCCGACCAACCGAGGGAGGAAAATGAGAACTCCGGCCTCCGGACGCCGAACGCAATTCCACTTCTTGATCCTGGTAGAGGACTGGAGGAATAAGAACTTTTCAGAAGGTCTCGTAGTCTGAATCTTCCGTCGTTTGTCGTGGTACAGCTTCAAGTCGGGTTCTGGTACTCTACAGGGGAAGATCTGCGCAGCCGAGGGAGAACGGGCACCACGAACTGTAGCGACGTCGGAATGGGATGATTCCACCTCGCCTGTGAAGTTGACTTGGAGATCTTTCCGACGATGTAGGTCACGCCCCCAGGAGATCCAGGATGAGGTCGTGGGCAATGCTGCAACAGGGGGGGCGGTTCTGCAGAACTGCAGCTGCTCACTAGTATATAGAAAATGGGGTAGATGGGGTGGGAGATGGGGTGGATGTGTGTGGGGGGCGACCCCGGGCTGTGTGGGGGTCTGGTATAGGGTGATCTAAGGTGTGGGAGGGGCAGAATGGGGGCTGGAAGATGGTCTAGCAGGTGGAGGAAGGGGGAGCTGCGAATTTGGGTTGGGATAGAGAGAGAGAGAGGGAGATCTCTCTCCTTTGGTTTGAATGAGAGGTTAATGGGGTTTAATGTTGCTTTGGGAAGGGGAAGGGTTGTGTTGGGGAGAGGAAGGGGTGCTTGGGAGAAGGGATTCTCCCTTGGGAAAATGAAAGGTTGTATGGGGAAGGGGAAAGGTTGCTTGGGAGGAGGGAGAGGTGCCTAGGAGAAAGGGATTCCACCTAGGGGTTGGAGGGGACTTAAATGGGAGGTATGGGGAAGGGGGAGGGGTCTTAATTAGAGGTGAATAGGGAGGAGAGAGAGTGAATTTCAAATTTGGGGTGGGGAGGAGAGAGAATGGGGTTCACCCCCTTTAGAGAGAGAGAGAGAAGTAGAGAGAGAGAGCTAGAGAGAGGGGGGGGCACAATTCTTGTGGCAAGTTTTTTTACTCAAATATTCCTTAGCTTACAACTGAGGGATTGGGGTCCTATTTATAGGAAACCCACTTTTACATATAAGACCCTGACTTTTAACATACTAACAGATAACCAAGGAAGGGGGGTGCGCCCATGGGCCTAGCCCAAAGAAATAGGCCCAATAGCAAGCACCATAGCCTAATGAGACTCGAACTTAGGGAAATGACTTAATAACCTAGGTACAAGACTCAAATAAAAGGCAAATTACATGAGTAGAAAATGAAAATTACATCATAGGACTCGAAATAACGTGGTGAACAAGATGTAGCTTAGGCGGCGAGTATCGGGATCCTCGATCATATAAAATTGCTGGTGATGTCCTCATCGCTTCTATAGCTGCACAACTGCGTCCCCATCTGACTGTCCGGTGAAGCTAAACAACAAAGGTGCCGCCTGGTTTGCTACGGACCCGCAAGACACCAACCCTAGGAATAGTAGCCCAGCCCATGCACTGAGGTAGTGAGTCGACAGAAGCAGGCTCCGCTCACGTGGCGCCGGCTGCGCCGTCAGTACCCCCAGTCCCTGATAGATATTAGCCAAAGTTGCTGGGGCTAAGGCCAACCTCCGTCCCTCTGCCAGTTGGCACGTAGGCCACAACAGCTCTACTCTCAGCTAGCCATCCTCCCCGTGGGGGACCACAAATGTCGCCAACTAGTATGCCAAGTACGCGGCCAAGTGGGTCACGTCCGGCAGCCTCTGGGGGTTCCACCTGTTCTCTGGTGCATAGATATACCTCGTGTATGTCCCAAAGCGCAGCTCCACCTCTGTGTACTCCTCCCAGGGGCTCTGGTCCCTCGTGAACTCCTAGTGAAAGCAAAAGGGTCCGTCATAAAGGTGGCGAATCCACACGTTCAGCGGCGCCCTCGGAGTCTGCATCGCTCTTTCTTTCCTAGCCAAGGCTAAGTCCCTCCAGGTTTTCAGCAAATATCGGTAGCTGTAAGAAACCTGGTATCACCCATGTCCGTCAGTGTGGCAACAGTGGAGGTCATCCAGCACTACCTCCTCGTACCCCTCGCCGCTAATCAGCAACCCAGAGATCCTGCATAGGGAGCACAGGTCTAACGAGGTCTCTCCCTCAGGCGTTGCCACGGTGTTCCACCTGTGCTTGAAGTGCTCTGTCAATGCCTGTAGAAGTCCTGTGTAGCAAGGATACCCATACACAGTCGCAGTCACAGCATATCGGATATCAACTTGGTCTAGCAGCACCCGGTAGTGGTGTACTATACCAATCAACCACTCGGTAGCTCCCTGGCGGTACCTGTGTGACAAAATCACTGCCCAGCGGCCATACTAGCTAACGGCGGTCTATCGTAGAATCCCGGACAAAAGGCTATGGTCGTCATAGCCTTCCCCAGCATACTCCAGCCCTGATGGCTACAGTGCTAATCCTAGACTGCCCTCTATCTCTGCTCGATGGTGCCCATGTAAATCCCAGAAGGCGGGACCCATCACTCTGGTGCGGACTCTGAACTAGTCTGCTCTGCTGAACAAGCCCAGGCACTCAGCACTAGGAAACTGACTCTGCCGCCAGTAATCCACAGAGAAACTCGGGAAGCCGTAAAGGACAATTCCGTGCAAGCTGTCTCGGCCCACCAAGATCGCCCGCTCCAGTCGACGACGGGCTCCAGCAACCCGTGAGTCACTCTCCTCCAGGCCTGACGAGATGAAGTGCCTGATAAACTCAAACAAGTGTCGTTCCAGAGGGAACTCCACTAGATAGCCATAGCTGCGGTCATAAATGTATAGCCCGCCCACCTCCGACGCACGGGCCAGCTCCACAACCCCAACCCCGTTGCCACGCTCGCCGGCGGGGCCCTCTGCCACAACTGTCTGCCCACCATCAAGCTGCTCCATGTTGGCCGTAGTGATGACTGGCGGGCCCAAAAGGGGCATGGGCCGCTCGGTCCTCCTCACCCAGTGGTCCTCCTCCCGGACCACACGCCTTGGGACCATCTCGTCCCCGGGCCATAGTTGCAAGACATAACACAAAAATGGTCAGTAGGCCAGAAATTCAACACATGCAATACAGCAAATCACAAGTATATGAAACGTCAAAATGCAACTAGAACAACTCAAAAGGAGAGGTTCACGGGCCGTACACCCTCGTCTCCGCCTCCGACGCACGACCCGTGGGGGGGCATTTGTTATACCCGGACTATTTCCCCAGCAAAATACCCAGAAATAAGGGTTCAGGAATTTCCTCGAACACCTTCAAGGCATGGGCTACCCAGCCCCTCCGACAACCCAGTGGGCCCGACCAACGGCCCCAACCCGCTAGCCAAAGCGTACGGTGGCACTAGCAATCGATCGGGACCACTCCCGACTCCTAAGTTGCGGACTTTGCCCGCCTTCTACACGACCACCTGGCCCATCCTGGGGATACTCCGACTACTAGCCACACCACGTGGCACCTAGTGAAAAGGCCAGGGGCCTACCCCGGGACGCCTTCCTTCAACCCTCCAAGGTCAAAGGGAGACCCAAATAGGTCAACCACAGGCTCAGGAGGGCCGTAGTACGCGTGTACGGCTCACATACGCGTGTTCGGCATTCTACCGAACATCTTGTAGGCGCACGTGTTTCAACCCTTCTATCCACGGGCCACCCCGTGATTCCAGTACACCAATTGGGTCCTATAACGACCCCCAAGCAAGTCAGGGCCACCCCCGACCCTCAGACCCGTGGCAACTAGCCACTGAACTTAGCTCTCGGGCCAGCCGAGGCTACTCTGACAACTAGCCGTAAAACATGGCACACAATATGAAGCAAGACCTATCGATTCAAGGTGCCTCCTCCCAGCCCCTACGGACATCTACCCTTGTCCCTTTGCCAAATCCAAGGCCCGTCGGCCACCTACGCGACTCATTCGGCAACCCGGGGTGTGTCAGGCATTCGCCCGAACACCTTGCGAGCGGCCACTATAGCCCGAAGAACAAAGCCCCCTATGGGCCGTTCCAATATCCCGAGACCCTATATCCTTCAAAGGATATCCCCAGATGACAAAGGAAGACCCCCGGGGTTGTGACTCGCCCGGGGCCAGTCCTCCCCGGGGCGTGGCCGCACCCCCGGAGAGGGCGAACTCCTCGGGGGCCACACCCTCCCCTCAGCTCAGAGGCCCGACGGCCCTCCCCAGTCCCAGTTCCTGGAAATTCCTAACTTCACGGTCCAAGGTTCGTGCAAAGTTTGTTCGGAGTACCCGTACGTGGAAGAACTCGCTAAGACGAAGCCCCGGGATTACGTCAATCACAATACCCAAGTTCCTCGCACGCACGTGGCCGGTCAACCAGTATCCTGCTAGTATCCTCCTATCCTTTTCTTCTTAGCCAATTTAGGAAGAAAACAACCAAAAAAATTAGGTTTTATAGAGGTGGGACCAACCCCGCTCTCTCTCTTCTACCTGGTCCGCCTAAACCCTTGAATAATAATAAAAAAAATTTTTAAATAAAAAAAGGACCACTTTGGTCCGCCTAAACCCCCCGGGAGAGGAGTTTAGGCGGACCAGCCTGGACCACAAGGCTGGTTCGCCTAAACCCCCTAGGGGGAGGGGGTTTGGGCAGACCAGCTTGGACCCCCAAGCTGGTCCGCCTAAACCTCTCCAAAATAAAAAAAAAAGGAATTTCCCCTCCGAAGAGGGGTTTAGGAGGACCAGACCATCCCCTTGGGCTGGTCCGCCTAAACCCCACCCCTCCACTCCGACACACACACAGAAAACACATAAAAAAACTCAAATAAAATAATAATAAAAATACTATTTGGGGGGTTTACCCGGACCAAGTTGGACCCTCAACTTGGTCCGCCTAAACCCCACCCCCACCCCTTCAACTTCTATAAATTGCCCCCTTACCAATGCATGCAGGCATGAAGCAAGGAAGCAACACACCGAGCAAACTTCCCCGGCCTAATTGTCGCACCCTCGGATTCCTGAGGCTTTCGGCAGGGGTCGGGAACGCGAGAAGACAAGTGCGCGCGCGGTTGGCTTGCTAGTCGGCTCCCACACACCGAGGGTATGTCGGACGTACTCCCCTCATGCGGTGTTTAGCCGTCTCATACCAAGTCCATCTCCGCCGCGTGTAAGATGACCGTACCAATGGCAAGTACGCCTGCATCCCGGGTCTGCCTGTGTATGGCAACTTACGACACTTACGTCGGTGACGAAGGGTACTTCATAACGCCGCGTCGGCCCTCAACACAGAACCGCGTACCCACCTTTCACCTCCCAGCCGGCCGTCGGCCCCTCAAATTGACAAATCAAGTCTAGTCGGACCTCTGGCTCGGGAATCACAATCCCGGGGCCGACCTCGACTCTCTAGCTTCACAACGCTCACCGTCCGAGATCTGGGCCCGACCGCTCACATCAAGCCGCGTCCAACCTCCGCCAGGCGCCAGCCCGTGTCCGTTCTGACCACCAAGGCAGTCGGACCCACACCAACTCCTCTGTAAAGAGTTCTAGCAGAACACGCGGATATCCGCTTTGTCACGCAACGACTCGGGGACCGACTCACATGTCGAAATTATCCCGCAGCTTGCTCCAGTTGTACTTCGGCCCATTAAGGCCCGCTTGTAAAGCCCATGTGGCTCATCATAAAACCAGTGAAATACATACGTCCGTATTCGGGCCTCCAGCTTCCTACCCACTCAACTCGGCATCCGTGCCCAACACCATGACCCCAGTTAACACCCCTCAATCTTACGCTTACCCCTAGCCGCTGAACGCCCCTGGCCCTCTACCCATGGCTTCAGACACACATACGGACTTCTCTTCAGCTTAGAACGAAGGTATTCGGATTCAATCTGATGTAAATAAACATCGGTTGCTTGCGGCCGGTGGGGAAAGACGTCCTGTACACGATTCCCACAATCACCTACGCACTCGCACCCATGGAAGCCCTTCTCTTCACGTGTCGTCCGATCACCCGAGCCCACATGCCGCGCCCTGGTGGCGCTTCCCCTGTCAAACCTTTGTTCCATGAGTGATTGTCGAGATATCGACTGGCACGCCCGCATCTTGTCCGGTTAAATCTTATCCTGACACTTCCGTGCCATTCGACCCTTTTCGACTTTCTGTGAAAGGAGAGTACCTGGTACCGCCGTGAGAGGCATGCACCCATAATGAGGATACCCAAGATACATCAAACTCCCATATTTTTCGTCACTACTGTATCCCTTCTCTCACCCCGGTTAATCGACATAAAAACCTGTGCAACACCCGTGTGAGAAGGGCGCATGGAGAACACATTTCCCGCCCAAGCTTTTTTGTCCAGATCTGAAAATCTAGGGCCACGTGGCAGCATCTGAACTCGACATCTTTTCACGTGTCACGAGCATAGCTCACCCTTCAGTCTGGGATCACGTGCCATCCTTAAATTTTACGAACGAGTGTCTTGATTCTCTGAACTTTCTTCAGTGTAGTCCCTGTCGACAAACATAGAAAATATCAGTTCTTTAGATGAGCAAAGAAGATGCTCAGACTTTATTAAGCTATGTGAAGGACATGCACGGACTCTATTAGGCGATATGAGAATCATGCACAGACATTAATTGAAGCATAAGAAGAACGAGTGTGCATGATGCAAAGAATGCACCAACCCAATGTGCCTTAGCCTAAGATGAATGGACGTTACATATACAAGGAATCAAGATTGCACAGACCTACATTGCTGTGCTACAGTGAACTGCAAAGACCTTGATAGTGCACAAAGGAGATATGCACTAACTTCACACGAGCCATGTTGAGGTATACACCGACCTGATTATGCATCAGACAATAATGCACATACCTCATGTGCAATAGACAGAGATATTCATGACCCTTTTATGCAGCCTACACACTAATGCACAAGGCAGACATGGACATGCACTAACTGTTATGCACCATAGACCTAATCTGCACACAATGACTATATTAATATGCACGAACCTGATGTGAACAGTGCAAGAGTTGCACTGACTCCATATGCTAAGAACGTAACATGCTCAGACTTTATGTGCATAGCTAGACAAAAACTTGCACCGACCTCTCCAGTGATTGCACCAAGTTAGATCGTGTGCGATGCAGAACTTGCATAGAGGTTGCATGAGTGAAACAAGTAATGCATCGACCTTGTTCGAGGTACAGCAACAAGTTGCACCGACTTATTGAGCATAAAGCACAATATGCACCGACTCATTTGCGTGCAACAATAGTGATTGCACCGACTATGTGTCCCTTAGACACAAACATGCACAAACCTTGTGATGATTTATACAAGTTATGTTCAGACCTTTAATGCAACCTAGTGGACATATGCACTGACCTGATGCAGAATGAACATGGATGTGCACTGACTATGCAGAACGAATCAAACAAGGGTGCATAGACCATTTGCTGAATGAACAGACTTGCTATAGAGAGAATGCAATATGACAATGCAGAAGACTTTTATGCATTTTGATCTCAACATGATTCATAGATTGTCATTATCAAAACTAGGGTTCTAACAATCTTCCCCTTTTTGATGATGACAACTATGTGTCATGTATTATTCAGAGAATGAAATTAACAATCAACACACTAAGTCATGTTCATTCAAAAACAACAAAATAGTTGCAATGCTAAAATTTCTATGTTCAGAAAGAAAAATGAAGCTAATGTATGACTGATCATCACATGTAAAGTGAGAGTTGTTTTTCTTTCCCTTCCCATACAGAGTACCGAGCCTTCACTTTTGCATCCGTTCATAACATGACTCCAAAACATTTGATACCATTCTTTGCCTTTGTCATTAGCAAAAAGAATGGGGAACTCTTGGAAATTAGTGACCATATGGACCCCTGTAGCCTCCCCGGTCTCTTGGATATGGTGCAGAGCTAGAACCTGGGGCTGCAAGTCTGTTCATCACGGAGGCTTGAAGTTCTCTGATGGAATTTGACAACTCGTTAAACCTGTGATGTACCATACTCCCCAATCTGTCCACTAGGGAGGATTTGGAGTCTTGTTTTATGATAACATGTCTGATATTCTCTGAGAGGTTCTCTAATTGTGACTGGACAACTTTAAATTTATTAATGATCTCCCACTGACTTGCTGCAAGTTTGTTCACAATAGTCTTCATCTTTTCAAATTCTATCTTGAGATCGAAAGTGTGGTCAAGAACTTTAGTAAGCTTGCTGAATGATGTAGCTTGAGTATCTTGCATGCTACTCACCATTTCTCCAACCCTGTTGCATACTCTCATAAGAGATTCCAAAAGCTCTCGCAATGCTGCATCAATCCTTTGTTTATCAGACATAAACTGTATCCATTGAGTATTCACCGTGTTTTCCATAAGTTGCATCCTAGCATTTAATCGGTTCAGATGAAAGTTTGTGAAAAGAAATTATGCATTCATCAAATCATTCTGATTCATCACCATATGTGTCAAATTAGTCAACATTTCTGCAATGTTGGGTTCAACACTGGATCGGGGTGAACTGAATGAAGAGGCACTAGAATCTGGAAATTCAGTACGGTAGGCAGGTTGCTATTCAGGAGACAGTGGGGGTGGTATACCAAGGCCAACCATTCCCCCCAGATGGGGTCCATATGAAGAAGCAGGGGCAAGAGACATTCTTGGATACAATTGATATAGAGGAGCTGGTCCCATAACATACTCCTGTGTATCTTCCTCAATAGCCCCTGGAGCTTCCTGTGGAGCTTCTTGATCAGTTTCTTGAGCTCCCTGTGGTTCTTCTTCATTCTGAGCTTCTTCGTCTCTTTGTTGTTCATCCTCCTATTCATTAACAACTAAATCAATAATTTCTTCCAAAACTTAGTCAGCTTCTTCTTTCATGATCTCGGTAACCATTTCAGCCAAAAGTTCTTATTCGAATGCAGTTTCTTCTTCACTTTCCTCTTCCATACCTTGTGATTCTGCCGCTTGTTCAGCAACTTCTCTTGGCTATTCTTCCTCTTGTTCTTGCTGATCTATTTGTTGTTCCTGCTCAGATTGCACTCCAAATTTATCAAATAGCTCATTGATGTTTTGATCCAGCTGTTGTACTATTTGAGCATCAGTTAAGTCCAACTCATGGATTTCTTGTTCTAATTGTAGGTCTTCTATGTTCTTCTCAGTAGGCTCATTAGTAGTTTATTTTTCAATTTCTCTTCCAACATCTTCTTGTTGTTCAACAATTATTTCTTTAGCTTGTTCCACTACTGGAGGCAGATCCTCCCCCTGACTAAGTACATTCTTTTCAGCTTGTTCTTTCACTTGACTTGAAGTTGTAGGTTCTAATCTCATGTATTTGGATATAAAATCTATATTGTAAATATTCACTTTGGGTATATCCATTGAACTCTCATTTTCTAGAGGAATCCCTACTTTCTTAAAAATAGCTGTCAAGTGGGCTGCATATGGTAAATGTCTTCTAGACTCTTTGCAAGTTCTCATTATCTGAATAATTATCTCTGGTAGACAAATTTTGATTCTTTTCAGTAAACAGTAGAGAATGAATCTTTGAGTTTTGGTCAGTCTTCCTCTTCCTCCAACTTGTGGAGTAATCATTGTAGTGAGAATGTGATGCATTAATCTCTTAAGGGGAGAAAGTTTGCTTGCGTTGAACTGACCCAATTTTGTTTGTTTTTTGTCTTGGGGATTCTTAGGCTCATCTGTGATGAGTGAATATGCATCATGAAGATCATACACAAACTCTCTTTCAGTTTATCCTTCTTTTGGTATTCTAAATGCTTTATGTAGGAGATACCTTGAGATTTCAATCTTAGTCCTCTTGACAATAGTCAACAGTTTTGCCTGATCCGAATCATATTTCAGATTGTGATAGAACTCAGCTACAAGTCTCAGATAATATACTCTATGCTTGCCCAAAACTTTCTTCCATTTTTGAACTTTAAAATTCTCAATCAACTCAGGAAATTTTGCAATCATTGTGTAATCATGAAAATCCACGTACCGTGAGAAAACAATCTTTCTAGCTTCCAGAGTTATTTCGGCTTGACTTGATGCCTCAACTGAGATATCTTCTTCTTTACGTACAGAGTCTGCTACCTTTTCTTTTCCCTTACCTTTCTTCAGCCTCTTCTCTTTCGGTGACGGCACATCGACCTTTGCTGGCTTATGACCCTCCAGTGGCTGTACCTCCATTTCCTTCCTCTTCCCCTTGCTCGTGGCGGCCGGAGAGGACATTGTGGATGCAGTGAAGGAGGAAGGGTGGAGGGTGGACCAAGAAAGAGTAGAATGCAGAATGAGAAGAATGGGAAGACTGGGGTGTTGGTTTGAATAGCTCGAGCGAAGAATTCACGGTCGAGGACGAATGCTTCGAGTTGAGAGAAAAACGAAATGAATACTCTATAAATAGGGTTTCTTTTAAAAACAATTAATGACTTTACCCTATTTCAAAATATGGATACCTAGAATGCCCTTGCTTTAAATAAACATGCCTTCTTTTTACTCTTATATGATATTCTGTATATTGGGATTATATTGAAGACCGAAAACCGTCTGCTATTATTCTTTTGAATGAAAATTAATGGAACTGAAATAATCTAAAAGAAGTACGATGCTCAATCATTGACCCAAAAACCTTACTGATCATTTTCACTAAGCAATCTGATTTAAAAAACTTTCTTATATTGAGCTTATACCAGTCTAAGTGTATTGAAAAAGAACCCAGAGTCAACCTTTTTTACCATTGATCTTTTATTTTTGTGATTGAGCATTCTAGTGATACTCTACCTTTTTACATAAGAAAACATGTTGATTAGACACCAAAATCCCTGGTTACTCAGTGAAGTATACCGTTATGCTTCATAATTTTTGAACAGAGATAATCATTCATTATCATGACAAAACCTCTATATTTCTTTGATATAGACGGTCAGTTTCTCAAATGAAATGCCATTGCTCTGCCTGATTTTAATTTTTCTTTTTAATGGCGTATTCCTGGTCTTTTAATAAGTTTTTCTTAGAACATGGCATAGGAACCATATAAGCATAAGGTCTTTTTCCAGATTGACTTATTACTAGTGGTGTTCAGATTTTTGGAAAAACTTTTGAGCAGATCCAGTTTTTAGGTGATTTCAAGACCATTGATGATTGATTCAGGTATAATTGCAAATAGTTTACTTTTTAATTTAATCCCTATAGACAGAGAATCATATTTCTGTAAAAGTCAGAAAATTTATTTTTAGTTCAGAGCATTCTTTGATAACCAATCAATTGAAAATGGGTAAGGTGATACATTTTAAATTTTACTCCCCTTAAATCATATAGCCGGAAATCTTGATGAGACGAAGGTTTTGAAGACTAGAACAGGGGTAAGAAGGAGTGTTGGAGAGAAAGCCACATTAGAGTAGGGATCAAATTAGGGAATGATTTTCAAACAGCCAAAGACACAATTTTACTTGCTCTTCTTCAAGCCACGAGCTTTCTCAACATTTAGCACAATACAACCTTTCAAGAACCAACACTCAGACACCAATAGCTATTCCACTGAATCAAAACCAGCATGATTGTTCCAGACAGAAGTTCAACTCATAGCCAATCTGACTTCTCAACCTGTGCAGCTAGTGGAACATCACGACTCATGTTCTCTCAGATGAGTGCACCTCTAGAAGTCTAACTGGCTCAGTTCACCTCAACTCCCCCTCACATAGTGCAGAGATTTTCAATCATACATCGGTTCTTTTCTTAGAGACACAGTAATGTCGCAAGAATATCCTCACGACAATCTTAATCTACATGCAATGTTCAGGGTCATGCAGATTTGTGCAACAACTGTGAGCATGATAGATTAACATAAACAGGTTCTCAGCATGAAACTATCTATATGGGAGATGATCAGATATTCAGTGCTCATTACAAGATAACAACAATCAACAGCATCATTTGAAGAAATGAGAGTTAATCAGCAATCAAAGTCTCATTCTGATCAGACAATCAAACTTTTTAGAAGAATAATCAAAACAAACAATAGTAGAGAATGGGGTTGGCTGACCTTTATGTGCCTTGATTTTATTTACCCCTTTTATTTCTTTCTTCAAGGCACACCTACAAGACATAATCATTTTGTAAATCTAGGAGCCAAAGAACTCTTGGGTCCTGTCAGCTAAGTAACACCTCTAGTCGGTGTACTCCAAGAATTCCAAGCATTCTTATTATCAAATTTATGAAGTAGCAGTCATTCATAACATGTCCTACTTTCCCACAGTAATGACGATGAATGAAAACATTCAGATTTTTCTTTACAGAATGAGCATAGAATTTTTGTGGGTAGACAGGTGTTATGTTGTTTCTGCCATAGTAGTTGTTATTCTTTTTCATATGCCAACAATCAGAGGCTCAGTGGCCAACTTTCTCACATACGAAGCATGCAAAGATTCTTCTACCAAGAACATTCTGATTTGTAGGGAAATTTACAGGTTTGAATTACCTTTCTTTCCTTGGGCATGCCAGCAATAGGCTGCATTGTGGCCCAACTTCCCACAATGGGAGCAATGAGTTTTCTTATTTTGAAATGCATGGTATCTGTCATGAGTTTTCCTAGCATGGATTTCCTTAGCATTCAACTCATCGGATTCCATTATCCTACACTCATGCATTTTATGACCAACTTTTCCACAATAATAGCAAGAATCAATTTTTGTATGTGCATGTGAATGAGTGGGGGAATTCTTAATTACATGCACTTGCTTATGAGATTTTTCAGAGACAGTGGAATTCTCAGCAACATCAGAAGAAGTTTTGGCTTTATTTTGATTTGCAATTTTTTTCTATTTTTGAACCTTTTTCAGATTTTTATTTGACATTTCTATTTTCTCTGTAGTGAACTGAAAAACAGATAAAGTGGAAGGTTTTTCTTGTTTTGAACTTTTAACAAAAATGGTTTTCAATTTATTTCCATCAACCTTCTTCATTACTGGACTGTAACCCAGTCCCTCTTTTTGAAAACTCACATTAGCTCTAAGCAATTTATTCAAATTATATTTTCCCTTAACAAACTTTGACAGGGAATTTTTTAGGTCTTCAATTTCAGCTTGCAAAGAAATAATGTCATTTTCACAGGAAATAACTTGGTTATGCAAATCCTTGGGTCCTGACCCAAGGGTGAGCTCTCCAACATATAAAGCCATAGAAGTTTTTTGTAACTTCCAATATGGGACTAAACTTTAGCCACAATATATTGGGATTATAATACTTGGAATCCACCTTAATTGTAATGCATTAGCATGTTAAAATTACTTTCAGCATTTTAAATATTAAATTCAGCATGTTAAATTTATTTTTACAGAATAAAAATATTTTTAGTGTGTTCAATACTATTTACAACATGATAAGTCTATATTACTAGAAAATTTAGATATAAAATTCATTTGAAGCATGTAAAAGTATGCTTATAAGTAAATGGATGTTTCATAAAGTATTATCAGCATGATAACATTTATTTCTGTCATATTATCAGAAATTGAGTTATGAAAATTACTTTTAGCATGATTAAACCTATTTTTCTTATCAAATAGTAGGAAATTAATGCATGAAAAATATTTACAGCATGTTAAAAATATTGACAGCATGATAAAATTAATTCCAACATGTTAGAATTATTTTTAGCTTGTTAGGACTATTTTTTAGCATATTAAAGTTATTTAAAACTATTTTTCAGTATGTAAAAATCTATTTTTATCATGTTATTAGTAAAGTAATGTATAAAAATTAGCTTCAGCATGTTAAAAATTATTTTTAGTATGATAAATTTACCTCTTGCATATTGAGATAGGAAATAATTTCTCAACATGATAAGTTTATTTAAAACTAATTTTTGCATATTTTCCTATCAAGAAATTAGTAACTAAATGTATAAAAAATTATGTTCAGCATGCTAAAAATTAATTTCAGTAAGATAAAATTATTTACAGTATGTCAGGATTATCGTAGCATATTAGAATTAATTTTAGTATGCTAAAGCTATTTAAAAACTATTTTCAGCATGATAAACCTATTTTCTCAACAAATAATTAGCAAATAAATGTATAAAAATTATTTTTCAGCATGAAAAATTTATTTTGTTATCAGAAAATTTATAAAAACAGTATGGTAAACTTATGATTATCACTTCATCAGTAAGTTAGTGTACGAGGATTATTTAGCATGTTTAGTATTCATATTAATTTGTTAAATAAATTTTTTAGTATGATAAAAAGTTAATTCCAGCATGAAAAGTCTATCTTATCATCTCAGCAGTAAGGTGACACATGAAAATTATTTCTAGCAAGTAAAACTTATTTTTAGTACATAAGCTCTATTTTCTTATCAAATAACTAGTACATTGATGAATAAATAGTAAATACCAAAAATTAGGATTTTAAAATTCAAAAATTATACTTCCTACCTAAAACACTTCATTATGAAAATTATACATCAGATTAGACTATGAAATTTAAAATAATTCTATTTACTTGACTTCCTTCCTAGTTTACCGTCATCCTTGAATTCTACGACTTAATGTCGTTAAACATGATGCCTAAAACGAGTTTTCTACTCTCCTTTGCAATTATCACAATTTTTGCCAGATATGTACTTGTTTACAAATGAGCTTGTTCTTGAAATTCTTTGGCCATATTATGGAATTATATAAAAAAATGTCAGGGGCTATGGGTCCCAATGAAATGACATTTAAATGCTAGTGTATAAAGGGGTTCTGATCTGATCCCAAGGACGAGGTAAAGTCCAAATATAAACCGGTATTATAATGATCAGGTGCTGACATTCACCAATACATGGTCTATTATAGTTAGGGGCAATCATACTGTCGTGAGAACCCCTAAGTGTGTAGCCAAATAGTGATATTCCATGAGGGGCTGTCATATCGTCATGATCTCCCCTTAGTGCTTTGGCCAATCCTACTGAGTGTTGGTAGAAATGATTGCTCTACTTCTATATTGTTATTACTTAAAGATTCATCATAAATATCCTTGTAGAAGTGATTGTTCTACTTCTATATTGTTTAAAGTTCAAGTGATTGCTCTACTTCGATATTACTTAAAAGTTCATCATGAAAGTTCTTGAATTGTCTTAATGATAGTACCCATCGTCTCATCATGAAAGTTCTTGATATATTTCTGAAATGACCATCGTCTTGTCTATTATCATGATCTTGACATTATCTTGTTATCTTGAAATTACTTGAAATTCCTTATACAAAATTTCATACTTGAAATTCATGGTCAACTACTTCCTGACACAAATTGTTTAAAGTGTTAAATACTTAAAGATTGCCTGGCTTTAGAGATATAAAATCCTACTGAACTTTTTTGCTCACCCTACGTTTTGGTTAATTGTTGCAGGAAATGACAATGAACAGGGGAATGGACAACAGTGAATGAGTGATTTAACTAGGTTTATGTAGATCAATAGTTACTCTTACTAGAATTATGAAATATTTGGAAGATTGTATCATGCCTTTATGGCTTATAAATTAGTGATGCAAACCTCTATTTTGATGGAATAAAATTATCAATTTCTTCTTATATCTTGTCTTAGAATTAAATTTGTACCTGCTCTGATAGACACGAGTGCCTCGTAACTACTCGCGCCCTCGATTTTCCGCGTCGGGGCATGACAACGAACATGGATGTGCACTGACTATGCTGAATAAATCAAACAAGGGTGCATAGACCATCTGCTGAATGAACAGATTTGCTATAGAGAGAATGCAATATGACAATGCTGAAGACTTTTATGCATTTTTTTTAAAAAAACCCTGCCTGGAGTTGAGAGGGAGAGTGCACCCCTTACCAGAGGTAAGAAGAATAGTCACTCCATCACCCAAATCTAGGAGGTTAATATTATTAATAACACAATGAATAAAGTCAATTACATCAAACGGATGCTAGGCATTCCTAGCTTATCTAGGCGAGCTGCACCTTTGACAACATTAGGTAGCTCATGGTAAATAAGGAATGAATTGCACTTAGTGCTACATGCTAAAGATGCCAAGGAGTCAGCAACTGTATTAGCTTCTCTAAAAATGTGGGAGAGAATATCAGCTGTAGAGATGAGGCTCCAGATGTCTCTAACATAAGGTAGGATAATCCATGGGCAGGAGATTTCTCTTTTGACACTCTGAATTAAGACCTTTGAGTCACATTCAATGTATGCTGGCCGAACAGATATAGTGTGAAGGTATTTAAGACCATCATGTAAAGCTCTAGCTTCTGCAATAAGACTATTGGAGTAGCCATAGAAATGAGAGAAAGCCAGAATGACGTTGCCATTTGGGTTTCGGATGACCCCACCACCTCCTGAAATTCCAACAGATTTGCATGCACCATCTGTGTTTAATTTAATGGAAGGCAAGGGAGGACATAACCATTTGATGATTTTAATAAGAGCGCAGTCATTAGCAGCAGCTTGGATGCCAAATTCTGCTAAGATTAGCCGGTTGTTATGAGATTTCTCCTTGACGCCAGAAAGTGAAATAACTTCCTTTGCTTGAGCAATAGTTCTATAAAGAATACCAGTTTTGGGGACTTTACTGCCATCATATTTAGCAGAATTCCTAGTGGTCCATAACTCCCACAGCCCATATCCAAGAATAGCAAGAGTAAAACAGTCAAGTTTGGAGCTTCGGCTGAGATTCTGAAAAGTGTTAGAGATAAATTCCTTAGCAGTTCTACCATGAAGCTGAAGGCCCTTGGATTGGGGAGAAGACTAAAGAAATGATGCACATTTACTAGAAAAGAATAGATGATTTGAATCTTCTTCGGTGGGAGTGATGCAGTAGTAGCATTTGGAACAAGTGGGGGTGCCAATTGCTTTAATTCTGTCATCCGTAGGAATGCATTGATGAAAAATCTTCCATATGTGAATGAAGATTTTAGAAGGCAACCAATTAAACCAAAGGTTATTCCATTTTGTATTGCATAGATTGTGAACAGAAAGAGCATTCTGGCAAACCAAAGATATAATGCAATCGCCATTGGAAGATAGGCTCCAAACAACTTTATCCCTGACCTGAGATAATCTAACATGATGAAGAGCAGTCCTGATATCCAGCGGAAGAAATCTGTCAAGCAAAAAGCAAAGATCAGCATTAGACTGGGAGTAGAATTCTTGGACAAAAATATTAGGACTCTGAATCAAGTCATCAGGAACATAAGAGGCCAATGGTTGATTGACAATCCAAGTATCCTTCCAAAAGCTGGTTGAGGTGCCATCACCTAAAACAATAAGCTTGTGTTTAATGAGTAAGTCTTTAGCTTGTAACCAGCTTTTCCTAGCAAAGCCTTTCATATTTCTGAACTGAACAACAGAAAAATGACAACCCCGAATGTATTTAGCTCTGAAGTACTCAGCCCATAGAGAATCTGAGTGAATAGCTTTCCAAAGCATTTTGACTCACATAGCAGTCTCCATATGCCGAAGAGACATAACACCTAGTCCACCCTGAGAAATAGGCTTATAGATTGATAACCACGATTTCCAATGCCTCTTATTGCCTTTATCTGATGACCCCCAGAAAACATTTGCAAGGCTTCTCTCCAAGGATTGTTGGATTCCAACATGAAGCGGTGAGGAAGCCAGGAAATAAATGGGAATAGTAGACAAGACATGCTCAATTAGACAAAGCTTAGCTCCTTGAGATAAAAACTTGCACAACCAACCATTAATCCGCTTCTAAATAGAGGATAGAATACCAGCAAAATGTAATTTTTTCCTCCTACCAATAGTCAGTGAAAAATCCAAATATTTATGAGGAAAGGAATGCAAAGAGAAACCTGTAATATCCTGTATTTTTATGGAGACAGAATCTTTAACATTGGTATGGATAAAGAAGCCACTCTTGACAATACTAATCAACTGACCCGATGCCTGCTCATATACCTTCAGATGCTGAAATAAGTTCCTGACAGAGGCTGCAAAAGCTTTGGTAAAGATGAGGGTATCATCTTCAAAAAGCAGATGGGAAATTGTGGGGCATCCCCTAGGGCCCATGAACCATTCAATCTTTCCAATCGTATAAGCTTGATGTAAGAATCTACTGAGGGCTTCAGCAATTATGAACAGGGAGGGAGCAATGGGATCCCCTTGACCGGTTCCTCTAGTGGATTTAAAGAATCCAGCAATATCACCATTAAGCAGGACAGAGAACCAGCAATTCTTAATCATGATTTCAATAAGAGAGATAAACTCCAAGCTGAAGCCAATTTTTTTCAAAACTGCAAGTAGAAAATCCCACTCTAGTTATCATAGGCCTTAGTCATATCCAGTTTGAAAATAACATTATTCCCTCTAGTTTTCCTTCCAAGTTCATGGACAAGTTCTTGAGCCAGAGCAATATTCTCTACAATGTTTCTCCCCTTCACAAAGGCAGACTGTTGATTAGAAATGATTCTAGGAAGAATGCAAGCTAACCTGTTATTGAGAATTGTGGAAATTATTTTGAATAAAAAGTTGCATAGGCTTATAGGTCTGAAATCTGATATGTCAGTAGCATTACTCTTCTTTGGAATGAGTGCAACGAAGGCCGAAGTAACACTTCTAGGAAGAGTGCATTTGTTGTTGAAAACATACTGAACTGCAGCCACAACTTCTCTTGCAATGATAGACCAAGCACATTGATAAAAAGCTCCAGAAAACCCATCAAGCCCAGGTGCACTATCCAAAGACATGTTGAAAAGGGCATCATGAATTTCTTTCTTAGATGGAGTTACACACAAAGACTCATTATCCGATACTGAAATCAGTTGAGGAATGTAGCTGAGAATATTAGAATCAATATAATGCTCTTGTGAAGTAAACGCCTATTTGAAGTGGTCAGCAACAATCTCCTTCATTTGCTCATGATCAGAAGTTAGGATGCCATCAGAATTTTTAAGCTGTGAAATGATATGCTTCTTTCTGTTAGCCATTGTGGTCATATGGAAAATTTTAGTATTTTTATCCCCCTCACAAAGCCATTTAACTCTGGATTTCTGTCTCCAAAAAACATCTTGTTGCAGCAGACAGTTTGAAAGAGTGGTCTTAGCTCTATTTAGAACTGCTAGATTTGAGGGTGAAGGGTCCAGGTCATAAGTATAATCAGCCTTCAGAACATGATCTTCAACAGCAACAATGTTCAGATGGACATTACCAAAAAACACTTTTATTCCAACCCACAAGCATGTTCTTGAGATATTTAAGTTTAAGATATAAAGTTGTAATTGGAGATGTGGCCAGAGGGCTAGTATTCCAACACAACTCAACATCTTTAAGAAAGTGCTCGTGCATTGTCCACATTTTCCAAAACGTAAATCTACTCTTGAATTTGTTGATAGAGAGCATCTTTATAAGAAGAAGAGCATGATCTGATTGTCAACATGGTTCATAGATTGTCATTATCAAAACCAGGGTTCCAACAAGGACTAGAGCGGCACAGGTGACGGACTCTCGACTGGAGGTGAGAGAGCTGAGGCCTAGATCAGAGCGCTGGAGAGAGCACTCCGGCTGGTGGGTGGATGATCCTCTCATAGCGCGTCACAGAGCGGCGCACGTAGCATACACCAAGATTATCTTACTGGTTCTTCTGGCCAACTAAGGAACGAGGACGATGAGCGGCACCGATGCCACCGCGAGGAGGGGAGCACGGCTATGGGTCCCCTGGGGAAGAGGCACGAGGGGACCCGAGACAGCGGTGGTCCAGGAGTGGGACCCCTTGATGTACTTTTTCTCTCTCCTTCCGCATGTATGGACACATGCATGTACATGGTTTTTGATTTAGTGAAAATGTGATCTCTCTTTTTTTTATTTTTTAATTTTTTAATAGGAATGCAAATGTGTGGATGTTAATGCTAACTCAACAACGACCACTAAAACTGACAAAGAGAGGGAGAGAAGGTGATGTGACACGACCCCTCGGACCTAGATTTGCAAGCAATCGAACCGAACGGCGGACCCACTCAAGCGGGTTCACCCGCGTCACGCGCACCCGGGTCCGCAGGTGGACCGGCGATAGTGGTGAGGGTCCGAGGTTGGACCTTGCCTTTCCGGGGATTTGACCAGCTTGGGCTGAACCCCCTAAGGGCCTGGGATGCCCAATTCCGTGGGCGGCCAGCACGCCAAGGGCGTGGGATGTAGTGGCTCTCTCACAACTCGCTCCGCGGGGCACTCAATTAGATCGCAATTTGAGATCCGGCGCTCACCTCACCGCCGACGGGCAACTTAGAAACAATACAAAACTAAGCAGAGTTGAACCAGCAAGGAGAGAGGGGGCCAAAAGCTCACCTGATCAGCGTGAAGACGCCGATCCCAGCCGGAGACGATGGCGAGCGGGGAGGCGTGGGTATGCACCCACACGTCGCGCCGATGTAGCTTCGGATGGCGACCTGCTAGTACACTCACTACACCTCACGCAGGAGGGGGATCTCGGGGTGGGGATTAACTTGATTTACAACCAAAACTACCTCCATGCAGGGAGGGGCGTTAAGCTGGCCAGGCGGGGTGGGGTGGTGAACTAGCTAGTGCCGAATGATCTGCCCCAATCTGGAATACTCGGACAGGGGGTTGATGTAGATGCTGCCACACACTCCTCCGAACTCGGAAGTTGACGAAACCAGCGTCGAAACGTCGCTGACGGACCCAAGAAAGCCTTTGAATTTTTATGGGTGGTATTGACGTCGTCACCGGCTGGGGCGATCTCTGGAACAGGGACCCTGCGCTCTGGTTCTGGCCATCCCAGGGAATTGCAGCTGCTTGCCGTTGGTGCCACGGCTGCTCCTGAGTCTGATTGAGGCGGGACCAAGTTGAGGATGTCCGTGGATGATTCCTCTTCGAGCAGCAAGCAAGCAGAACACCGGACGATGTCGGGGCGGCGAGGAGGGGCCCGTTGAGCGTGGGGGGGTCAGGACAGGACCCGAATGAACTGTCTGCGCACCTGTGAGAGAAAATTTTGAAAATGCTCTTCCTGATGCCGAACGGGATGCCGCTTGTTGGTGGTGGTGGGTGCCTTGTGGTAGCAGCTCTCGGCCAAGTGGCGCCTTCAGAAGTTGAGGGGTGTAGCCGTGGTAGCCTCTGCACTGCAGCTCTGGTTCAGGTTCTGGTCCTGGTTGTGCAGTTTGACGAGAACGGGCGCCACGCACTGTGCTGAAGTCAGAACGAGGCGAGACCACCTCGGGAACATTGAGGACGTGGAGAAGAAGCAACTCTCATAAGAAGTTTAGGCTGATTCGTGCTGCTGACGTCGGTGCAGGCTCTGCTAAACGGACCTCAGGTTCTGGTTCAAATCTGGCGCAGCTGGACGAGAATGGGCACCACGATCTGTAGTGAGGTCGGAACGAGACGATTCCACCTTGGGAGCGTTGAGGACTTGGAGAAGAACCAACTCTCAGAAGAGAGTTCGGGCTGAATCGCGATGTTGACGTCGGTGCAGCCTCTGCCAAACGGACCTCATGTTCTGGCTCACATCTGGCGCAGCCGCACGAGAATGGGCACCACGATCTGTAGCTAAGTCGGAACGAGACGATTCCACCTTGCTTGCGAAGAAGACTGGATGAACTTTCCGGCAATGTATGGTGCACCTCCAGATGACGTCGAACAGCACCGGGGCAGTCTCTGCAAGTGGAGCTTATTCTACTGCCTGCGAACTGGATAGAGTAGGTTGGTGAATGAAGTTGATAGTGGTGGGAGGGGTGAAGGGGCTGCAATGGGGAGAGGGCTAATGGCTGTGGGGCTTGGATGGAGGTGGATAGAGGTGGTGGAGAGGCTGGAGAAGAGGGCTGGGTCGCAGCTAGCAGGTGGAGGGGGAGGGGGTTGCGACCAAGGGAGGAGGGTGAGAGAGAGAGGGGGGCGCAAGTGGCTTGGAGGGAGAGGGAAATTTGAACTGAGTTTAATGTGGGGTTGGTTAATGTGGCCTTGGGAAGGGGAGGAGTTGCCTTGGGGAGGGGAAAGGTTACTTGGAGAGGGGATTCTCTCTTGGGAAAATGAAGGGTTGTATGGGGAAGGGGAAAGGTTGTTTGGGAGGAGGGAGAGGTGCCTAGGAGAAGGGGATTCCACCTAGGGGTTGGAGGGGGATTAAATGGGAGGTATGGGGAAGGGGTAGGGGTCTTAATTAGGGGTGAATAGGGAGGAGAGAGAGTAAATTTCTAAATTTAGAGAAAGGAGGAGAGAGAATGGGGTTCGCCCCCTTTAGAGAGAGAGAGAGAGAAATAGAGAGAGAGCTAGAGAGGTAGAGTGAGAGAGAGAGAGAGAGAGAGCACAGGGATTTCAATATTCAACTCAAAATTTTCATTCAACAATTCATTAGCCTCCAAATGAGGGATTGGGGTCCTATTTATAGGAATCCCACAATTTAACTTAAGTCCCTGACTTTTGGACTACTAACACTAAACTAAGGGGAAGGGGGCACCCCTGGGCCTAGCCCATATAATTGGGCCCAATAACACACATAATGACTTAAGACTTAGGTAAATAGCTACCTAACCTAGGTATTGGACTCAAATAAAAGGAAAAGTACATGATAAGAAATGAAAATTACATCATATGACTCGAAATAAAGTGGCAAACGAGATGTAGCATAGTTGGCGAGCATCGGGGTCCTCGATCAAATGAAATTACTGGTGATGTCCTCATCATACCCCCGGGGTGCGGAAAACTCGACTCCGTCGAGTATGGGCCCACCGGGGAAGTGGTCCTCTCCAGCAGCTCAGAGTGAACCTCAACCTCCAAAACTCAACCCTGCGTCTGCAACCAGGGGACGGTCCTTCATCCTCTCGAGGTGGCTCAGGCGCACCCTCTTGCTGGCGAGGGAACCCTGCTTGCCTAGTATTGCCTCCGTGTGCACACGTCAGATTCTCAAGCTAATTTTTGGTGGCTCTCCGAGGGTGTCCCTCTCAAAGGAAGATAAAGGCTCGAGGCACTCACTAGGATCCACCGCGGTGCCCATATAGGGTGCCGGATCTGCCACGTGGAAAATGGGGTGAATCCCAAAAACCCATTAGTAAGTCCAACCCGATGGCCGGGTTGCCAAAATCACTTGGAACTTGGGAAGGTCCAAGTCTACGTGCCCTCGAATTGGAGGTGACCCTAGGGTAGAGCCACTCCAAGGCCATCATCACCAGATTGCCTACTTGGAATTCCAAGTGGCGTTCGCAAGCTTTTGCCCGCTCTTTGTGAACCTCACCGCTCGTTGTTAGATGCTTGCATGAATGTGTATGCCATGTACTATGATGCGGTGTGGGTGTGAAAAGTTTGGTGTGTAAAGGTGGACCGGGGCAACCGTAAATTGACCTATCATGTTGTGACGCCATGTGGACCTTGATGCACTTAGGTGGACCGGGGCAGCCACAAATGGCCCTATCATGCCTGAGGTGGATGAAGAGTGGGGGAGGACCAGCATGTCCAAATGTGGCTCTATCAGGTATGGGTGCAATGAATGCCGGAGGACCTGGACTTCCATGTAGACTCCTATCATGCATAAGATGCATGATGAATGGGGGTGGACCTACATATCCAAATGTGAACCTGTCATGCACCGGACCTAGTGTGTATGAGACACAAATGAGATGACTAGCCCTACCAGGTGGGGCAAAATGTTGTGTCACATGCATTACAATCAAGATGGTCCCATCTTTAGGTGGGGGTGGATTTGGGGGTTTCCACTCATAGGGGTCGAAGGGGTCCAAGAAGGTGGACATTTTGGGATAGGTCACTTCCTCATTTCCTAGGTGGACGTCACCCTCGGTCATGGCTCCCATAGTGTGAACTAAGTAGTGGAATGGGTGGGTTGGGTTCAACATGGTGGGTGAGGGTAGGATGGAGTGGGTGGTGGGTAAGGCGGCTAGGTCCCATGGGTTCAATGTCTTCCATAGGGAGGGATCAAAGGGGTCATGGAATGTGTTACCAAGGAAGGGGTATTCTATCTCCTCAAGGTCTTCAAATGATGGTGAGTTCTCCTCCTTAAATGAAGTAGTTGAACCGAAATCCTTGGCGGGTTGGTTGGCCATGAATGGAGGGCTTGGCATCCTACCCGAAATAAGCAACTCTAATTTGTGGAGAGCATCGGGCTCCTCGGGTGTAGGGAGGAATAACAGAAGGTCACTAGTGTAGCAACCCATAGTGTAAGTGGAGGAGATGGATCCGACACATAGGTGTAGGAGGTCAAGGCTCCTAGGTTGGTCGGCTACAGTGGTCAACAGGTCAGTTAGCTCCATTTGCCAAGCTATACCCTTAAGAAAGTCCCCTAATGTCTCCACCTGATAGGATGATTGGATTGTGGTGTGGTAGGTGGGTAAGGGTACTATAGGGAGATTTTGTTCCATTGGAGGGCAAACATGGGCCATGAGATCTCTAAATGGGTTCTCCTTTAGCCAACGTGAAAGGGGTTCTCCTAAGATGAGCTCGGCCCCTACTAGGGAGGGTGGTGTAAGGTGAAGTCCACCATGTGAAGTTTCTTCTTCTTCCTGGACATGGGTGATCTCTATGGCGGGGGTTGGGTCCGGAGTATTCACCACTATGGGGTCGGGTATGGGGATCATGGTTTCCTCTACCAAGGAGGTGAGTAAGTCCATTGTTTGTGGGGTGATGATGACTGGCATATGGCTCTTTTGGGGTGGTGGGTAATGGGGGACTTGGGATAGGATGGGGAGGGGTAGAAGTGGAGGCCTAGGTTGGGCATCTTGTAACTCATGGGGGAGGGTGCACCCCATTTGGCTCAAGGGGTCTTCTTTGGGTAGGAATGAGTTCTGTTGACCTATTTGGGCCTCATATTCTTCTTCCCAATCTAGGGGAGCCTCATAGTCTTCGGTCACCTCCGTAAGTTCCTTTTGGAAATGGGTGGGATGAGGATTGGTGGAAGCTTGTGGGGTGTGGGTTTGATGGGGAATGTTGGGTTGGGTGGTGGCCAATTAGGTTTTAATGGTGGTGGTGATCGGGATTGGAATCATTTGGGGTGGTGGAGATTGGACCCTAAGGGAGGTCTTGGGTTGACGGGGAGGGAAAGGGGGAGTGGGAGTGCTCCTCGGGTTATGGTTCTCAAGGTAGGAGTGGGAAGGTCGGGGAGCGTAGTTCTTCCTAAGCTCAAGGTAGGAGTGGGAGGGTCGGGGAGCGTAGATCTTCCTATGCTCAATCTTCATCTCTTCCCATGATCCTATGGGTTCTTGCCTCCAAATCCTTCTTAAGCTCACTATGCGATCCCACTCCTTCTTGGCTTGTCCCCGAAGCCACCCTGTGGCCCTACGGACCCTAGCATGTCCATAGACCCTAGTCATATCAAAGTGTTTATCCATGGTAGCCTCCCACTTTAGGTAGGCATTAGGATTGGATCCGTCAAAACTAAGGTCTCCTTCTAGGATGATGTCCATGAGGAGGGGGTCAATCGGACACTTGTGGACGGCCGTGTTGAGGGGACTTAACCAATGTGGGGTGTACATGATGATGCACTCGGTGGTCCGAAAATGACTCTAAATGCGAATGCGCCCTAGGACCAACTTGTAGAGAGACAAGTTGTGAACTTGCTCTGATACCAATTTGATGTGACACGACCCCTCGGACCTAGATTTGCAAGCAATCGAACCGAACGGCGGACCCACTCAAGCGGGTTCACCCGGGTCGCGCGCACCCGGGTCCGCAGGTGGACCGGCGATAGTGGTGAGGGTCCGAGGTTGGACCTTGCCTTTCCGGGGATTTGACCAGCTTCGGCTGAACCCCCTAAGGGCCTGGGATGCCCAATTCCATGGGCGGCCAGCACGCCAAGGGCGTGGGATGTAGTGGCTCTCTCACAACTCGCTCCGCGGGGCACTCAATTAGATGGCAATTTGAGATCCGGCGCTCACCTCACCGCCGACGGGCAGAAACAATACAAAACTAAGCAGAGTTGAACCAGCAAGGAGAGAGGGGGCCAAAAGCTCACCTGATCAGCGTGAAGACGCCGATCCCGGCCGAAGACGATGGCGAGCGGGGAGGCGTGGGTATGCACCCACACGCCGCGCCGATGTAGCTTCGGATGGCGACCTGCTAGTACACTCACTACACCTCACGCAGGAGGGGGATCTCGGGGTGGGGATTAACTTGATTTACAACCAAAACTACCTCCACGCAGGGAGGGGCGTTAAGCCGGCCAGGCGGGGTGGGGTGGTGAACTAGCTAGTGCCGAATGATCTGCCCCAATCTGGAATACTCGGACAGGGGGTTGATGTAGACGCTGCCACGCACTCCTCCGAACTCAGAAGTTGACGAAACTAGCGTCAAAACGTCGCTGACAGACCCAAGAAAGCCTGTGAATTTTTTTGGGTGGTGCCGACGTCATCACCGGCTGGGGCAATCTCTGGAACAGGGACCCTGCGCTCTGGTTCTGGCCGTCCCAGGGAATTGCAGCTGCTTGCCGTTGGTGCCACGGCTGCTCCCGGAGTCAGATTGAGGCGGGACCAAGTTGAGGACGTCCGTGGATGATTCCTCTTCGAGCATCAAGCAAGCATAACTCCGGACGATGTCGGAGCGTGAGGAGGGGCCCATTGAGCGTGGGGGGGTCAGGACAGGACCCGAATGAACTGTCTGCGCACCTGGGAGAGAAAATTTGGAAAATGCTCTTCCTGATGCCGAACGGGATGCCGCTTGTTGGTGGTGGTGGGTGCCTTGTGGTATCCGCTCTCGGCCAAGTGGCACCTTCAGAAGTTGAGGGGTGTGGCCGTGGTAGCCTCTGCACTGCAGCTCTGGTTCAGGTTCTGGTCCTGGTTGTGCAGTTTGACGAGAACGGGCGCCACGCACTGTGCCGAAGTCAGAACGAGGCGAGACTACCTCGGGAACATTGAGGACGTGGAGAAGAAGCAACTCTCAGAAGAGAGTTCAGGCTGATTCGTGCTGCTGATGTCGGTGCAGGCTCTGCTAAACGGACCTCAGGTTCTGGTTCAAATCTGGCGCAGCTGCACGAGAATGGGCACCACAATCTGTAGTGAGGTCGGAACGAGACGATTCCACCTCGGGAGCATTGAGGACTTGGAGAAGAACCAACTCTCAGAAGAGAGTTCGGGCTGAATCGTGATGTTGACGTCGGTGCAGCCTCTGCCAAACGGACCTCAGGTTCTGGCTCACATCTGGCGCAGCCGCACGAGAATGGGCACCACGATCTGTAGCTAAGTCGGAACGAGACGATTCCACCTTGCTTGCGAAGAAGACTGGATGAACTTTCCGGCAATGTATGGTGTATCTCAAGATGACGTCGAACAGCACCGAGGCAGTCTCTGCAAGTGGAGCTTATTCTACTGCCTGCGAACTGGATAGAGTAGGTTGGTGAATGAAGTTGATAGTGGTGGGAGGGGTGAAGGGGCTGCAATGGGGAGAGGGCTAATGGCTGTGGGGCTTGGATGGAGGTGGATAGAGGTGGTGGAGAGGCTGGAGAAGAGGGCTAGGTCACAGCTAGCAGGTGGAGGGGGAGGGGGTTGCGACCAAGGGAGGAGGGTGAGAGAGAGAGGGGGGCGCAAGTGGCTTGGGGGGAGAGGGAAATTTGAACTGAGTTTAATGTGGGGTTGGTTAATGTGGCCTTGGGAAGGGGAGGAGTTGCCTTGGGGAGGGGAAAGGTTACTTGGGAGAGGGGATTCTCTCTTGGGAAAATGAAGGGTTGTATGGGGAAGGGGAAAGGTTGCTTGGGAGGAGGGAGAGGTGCCTAGTAGAAGGGGATTCCACCTAGGGGTTGGAGGGGGATTAAATGGGAGGTATGGGGAAGGGATAGGGGTCTTAATTAGGGGTGAATAGGGAGGAGAGAGAGTGAATTTCTAAATTTAGAGAGAGGAGGAGAGAGAATGGGGTTCGCCCCCTTTAGAGAGAGAGAGAGAGAAATAGAGAGAGAGCTAGAGAGGTAGCGTGAGAGAGAGAGAGAGAAAAGCACAAGGATTTCAATATTCAACTCAAAATTTTCATTCAACAATTCATTAGCCTCCAAATGAGGGATTAGGGTCCTATTTATAGGAATCCCACAATTTAACTTAAGTCCCTGACTTTTGGACTACTAACACTAAACCAAGGGGAAGGGGGCGCCCCTGGGCCTAGCCCATATAATTGGGCCCAATAACACACATAATGACTTAAGACTTAGGTAAATAGCTACCTAACCTAGGTATTGGACTCAAATAAAAGGAAAAGTACATGATAAGAAAATGAAAATTACATCATATGACTCGAAATAAAGTGGCAAATGAGATGTAGCATAGTTGGCGAGCATCGGGGTCCTCGATCAAATGAAATTGCTGGTGATGTCCTCATCAGAAGGTGGGAAAGAGAGCGAAAGATAATGGGCGTTAAGACTCAAAGCCCGGAGAGAGAGGGGAGAACACGGGAAAGAACATGGCAGTCAGGTAAGAAACACAGTCCAAGTAGGGCTGCTACCGTCTGGGTGGCGGTCCTCTAAAAGGCCGCTAGGGTTAGACAATGAAGAAATGAGATGATGTGACACGACCTAGGATGGAAATGGCAACCCAAACACCGAGTGGTACGTGGCGAAGGACGAACCCGAAGGTTTCTTCGACGCTAGAAAGGTCATGTTCTGAACTGGCATAACCGGAAGGTCCCGCAACATCTTTTGATATACCACTTCGATGGAGGGGAACCACAAGGGATGAGACACTAGTGGGGTGCGGTAACTAGACTGAACAACCCCTTGGACCTAGCAAACAAGCACAATTCAATGGACCAGTATCATCACTCAAGCGGACTCACCCGCTAAGCGCACACTAGTGCCCGTAGGAAACTCGGTGATGGCGAGGGTCCGAGACGGGACCTCACTGCTCCGGGGATTGGCTAGCTTGGGATTGAACCCCCAAGGGTCCAGGGATACCCAATCTAGTAGGCGGCTAGCACGCCGAGGGCGTGGGATGTAATGGCTCTCTCGCAACTCGCCCGTAGTAATCACTCAAATATAAGCAAATTTGGGATCAGGCACTCTCCTACTGCCGACGGCACTAAGATGCGACATTAAGCAACCAAATGTAATTCCAGTAGAGAGGGATATTCAGTTGCTCACCTGATCGGCATGAAAACGTCAATCCGGACCCGAGACGAGGCGAGCGGGGAAGCGTGGGTAGAACCCGCACGCTGCGCCGGTGTAGCTCAAACGTGAAATTTTAGAATGATACACCACTACGCCTCTCGCAGGAGGGGGATCGAGGGGTGGGGGTTAATTTCAGATTACAAATAGACACTACCTCTGCGTAGGGAGGGGTTGTAAGCCGGCTAGGCGGGGATGGGGAATTAAGCAAAGCCGAGTGGATGAAGTTCGCAGGTTCTGCTAGCTCTTAGGAATAACTTGATAGGCAGACGCTATCGGCACTGCCACAGGCTCTCTCGAACTCTGTTGATGACGAAACTAGCGCCAAAACCTCCTCATTTGGCCTAGGAGGATGTCAGAATTATTGGAGAATTTTGTGGTGAAGATGACGGCCGGGGCAGGGTCGGGATCAGGACTGCTACACTCTGCTTCTGGTAGTGTCCAGACTGCTGTTGTTGGAAGGGGAGGCTGTCACTACCACTCCCGTGCTTAGTTGATGGCGAGACTAGAACCGTTGCGTTCGTGGCCAAGTTTTCTTCGAACGGAGACCCAAGGGGCTATCGGCAGAGGTCGGAGCAGACATGGAGACCCCAAACAGTGGCAAGGTATCAGGCCAATCCCAGAGGGGACTGACCCAGCGCACCCTAGGGAGGAAATTTGGAACTTACTGGTCTGAGATGCAAATGGAGCCCTGCTTCTTGGTGATGAAAGGGGACTTGTAGAAGAAGTCTTCAGCCCAACGCCGCTCCAATATCATCAAGGTACTGGTCATGGTAGCCTCTGCAAGCTGCGGTAGGGTGTCTGCTAGGGAGGAATTACGTAGTCCGGCGATGAAGACTCCTCTGGGCAGCCACGAACTCAGACGGAGGCGCGACCGCCTCCGTTGCAAATTAGACTAGACGATGCTTCCAATGGTATAAGGTTTACCACCAGGAGCTTCGCGGAGATGATGATGCAGGCTCTGCAAACAAGTGCCTGGGCTGCTACCTGCGAACTGCCATGATAGGGTGGAGATAGGTGATGGAGAGTGGGGTAGATGGGAGGGGAAATGGGGTGGATGTGTGTGGGGGCTGTTGGGACGCTAAAGGGTGATCTAGAGGGGGGTGAATAGATCAATCACCCATTCAACAAAATTACTGCAGCAGATATCAAATGCGGAATGAAAACTTCTACTAAACAGATAGTGGGCACAATGCGAATGCCACCCAGAACAGATGAAGAACCGTCCTAAGCATACATCTACTGTGCGAAGATAGAAATATAGAAGCTAGGCAAACCACAAAACAATCACACAGTAGACAAAGGCTTTTAGGTGGTTCGGTCCTCCAGACCTACATCCACCCCACACTCAACCCGAGTGTGGCTTACTGCTGACTCACAGCTTGAACAGCTGGGCATCACAGCTTGCCTACAACCGCTGGGCAACACAGCTTGCCGTCCGAGGAATCCTCCTCGCCCCGCTGAGCAACACAGCTTGCTGTCCAGTGGAATCCTCCACTACAAACCGCTGGGCAATACAGCTTAGCTGTCCAGAGGCAGCACCTCTGCAATCCGCTGACTAACAGCTTGAAGAAGATGTAAAATAGAAAACAAAAAATGGAAATAAATAGCAATCTGAAAGCTGTAGACAATGAAGCACGATGTGGCTCTTAATGAGCTGGATGGCCTGGATTTGATCCACGGTCCATCAAGAACAGATCTCTATCGATCTCACTCTCTTTCTTCACTCTCTCTCTTCTTCTTCTTCACACTCTGCTCGAGCTCTCTACTCTTCTCTTCTTTTGTTCTGCTGGATCATGGAAGCTCTCTCTCCTTTTTCTTTTATTCTTCTCTCAGCTTCTGCTCCCTGGCTTCGATCACGATCAACCTCCATCTGAAGACGAAGGCTCTATTATATACCAGCAGCCGCAGCAGCAGTAGGGCGCGTGTGGCTTCCACAGTTCCCGCCCTAAGAATTCGGACCACGTGGCAGCATCCAGCAGGCTGTCAGTACACGTGTCCTCATTTGGGCACTCTCCTTATCCTCGGATCACGTGCCCAGCACCAGTACGCTCAGCAACTGGAGTTAGATGGCGTCAACCCACTTGCTCCAAGGAGTTGACGCAGCCTTCAAAGATATTCTACCAGCAGAACTCAAGTCTGCTGCGTTGACGCTTCCAACCCATGGCGTTGATGCATTGATGCATTCCAGTGAGCAATCAGCCTAGCCTTATTGATGGTTGCGTCGACGCTGCTCCACTGCTGCGTTGACGCATTGAAGACAGCCAAAGATAAGTCGCCCCTTTCTTGAACTGCTGCGTCGACGCTGCTAGCCCAATGCGTTGACGCAGTGGTGTTCCAGCAGCTAATACTTTAGCTTGTTTGCTTGCTGCGTGGACGCTACCAGGTCGTGGCGTTGACGCAGTGATGTGTTCCAACAGCTAATACTTCTACTAGTATACTTGCTGCGTGGACGCTGTGGTCATTCTGCGTTAACCCTGCACACACAAAAATCTTATAATCATATCATAGAGCAAGTGGTTATTTAAATCTTATAACACTGAGTGTATATATTCTGAAACAGCAAATGGGCAAGTATGTACACTGAGAGAGTGTAGAGACTTGGAAGTCTTCTTGTGATCTCAGTGTATATACTTCCCAATGACTAGACTTCAGGAGATGAAGACCAAAGTGCAGACATCACACTAGTACAGACTTCATCAAGAAACTGGCTGTACAGACTTCAACATAGCTGCGATGTACAGGCTTTAACAAAGCAGCATTGTACATACTTGAGAGTTCAAGGCCACGATGTAGAGACTTCAGCAACAATGCAAGACTTGTATAGACTCGTGTTCTCAACGAAACACAAACACAACACAATGTATAGACTATGCTAAGTGTCTAGACTTGTGAGATGCATAGAACACACGTGAGGCTGTATAGACTTTCAATGAGGAAGCAATGTGTAGACTTGAGAAGTCTAAGCCAGTGTACAGACTCTGCCTCAACAATGAAAGGGCAACACGGATGTACAGAGTTGGCCAAACACTTGAAGATAGGCTGTACAGGCTTGAAACTTAATGCAAAGGCCAATGTACATACTTCTAAATGCTGATGCATTGTATAGACGTTCATGAGACGCTAACAGAGACGGACGGATGCACATACTTGAACTTGAATACATGAATAGTCTGTATAGACTTCACCCAGACACTGCATAACACTATGATGCAATGTACAGACTTAACTGAACAGGATGTGCAAACTTTGGCTGTACAGACTTTGAAAGCTTGGCGGAGGATGTACAGACTTGAAGAGTGAAGACCATTGTATAGAGTTGGTGAAATGAAGTCCAGTGTACAGACTTGCAGATACGAAGTCAATGTACAGACTTACACAAGTGAGCTATAGTGCCAATGTGTAGACTTCACGCTGTACAGACTTTCCAAAGAGAACTTAACGCTGTACAGCCTCAGATACGAAGTCAATGTACAGACTTACACAAGCGAGCTATAGTGCCAATGTGTAGACTTCACGCTGTACAGACTTTCCAAAGAGAACTTAACGCTGTACAGCCTCAGATACTAGACCAATGTATGAAGCAAAGCAAGAGCTCTTTCAAAACAATTCCAATGCGTCAACGTAATGAGTCCACTGCGTCGACGCACCAGTTGACACATTTTAGAGACCAGCTCTGGGACAGACCAGTGAGTTGACGCAATGATCCCATGCGTCAACGCATCATGCAATACTCATGCAAACTCATGCATTCAATGCTGAATATCAGACACAGTCCTATGCAATCATATCAGCAGCCATATTCAAAACACAATATCATAATGCACTGACTGTGTTGCAATCATCAAAACAAATCAGCATGCTATCATCAAAACACAATGCACATGCTTGTGCCTAAGAGGCACAACATTCTCCCCCTTTTTGATGATGGCAACACCATGTGACAGTGAGTCACACACAAGATTTTCTCCCCCTTTGACATGATCAAAAAGAGAAAAACAGCAAAAACAAGAGTGTAAAGTGCATTATGCATGCAAAGTCCTGTAGAACACTCTCCCCCTGAATGTAGAACTTCCCTGAATTATTTCTCCCCCTAAATAATAGCTCCCCCTTGGAGAGGGAATATGAACAGATAAACAAGGTAGAGAATGTAGGAGGGTCACTTGACAACAGCTGAATCTTAGGTTCAGAAAAGAAGTATGATTATAAACAACTGTTAAAGTATAAGAATCAGCAATATATAATTTTGACAAAAATTCAGGTTTAACAGTGATAAATCTAGAGTAAGTCATTTGACCCCTGAACAAGAGTTTATAGATTCCATTTATAGCAATGAATCTAGGGCACATGGTATTAATAGATAAGTCAGAAATAATACCCTTTTGTGAATAAACAAGGAAATTCAAGAGAGGCAACTTGAACATGTATTGATAAAAACAATTTTCACTCATTGACTTTGATTTTTCGAAGGGTTACAGCAGTTTGATTTTCACCTTTGAATTTCAGAACTTGAACTAAATGAATAGATCAGTGGCATTTATGCTGTTGACATTAGGTGTACACCTTGATCAGAGGCAGGTACCCCCAGTTACTAGGCATAAACTACTAGACATATTTCAGATCAGAACCCACAAAGGATAGTCTTCACTTTTGACATTAAGGGTACACCTTGATTAGAGGCCAGTACCCTCAGTTACTTGGTGAGGACTCCCCCTATATATTTGACCCTATGAACAGAGATATTCTGAAGCACCTCATGACATGTGAATTCTCCTGCTTCTTTGGAGGAGTTCACAGTTTCTTAGTGCAATCAGCCATTGCTCTGTCACTATGTTCAGCTCTTAACATTAATGATCTTATTTATTGCTACCCTTAATTCTTTTAGAGTGATTATTTAAAAAATCAATACACACTCTTATTAGCCTGTTCTAGACATATCCAGTTCAACACATTTAGGCATTACAAAAAAAAAATTTTCTATTTTAGCCATGAGACAAAGATTAAGAGCTACAAAAGTTTTCTTTTATCTCAAATTCTGAAGTGCAGACACTTAACTCTATAATTTATAAAGGTTAAACCTTTAGTTCTTTTCAATTTGTAAGAGTGATTCTTATAAAAGAGAAATTGAAATAATCACAACTCAATGTACTAAACCAGAAACAGAACTATTGTTCAGTGAAGGTTAGGGATATGATAGCAATAGACATTGAGTTCCAAGAGCATTTGATGTCAAAGGATAAAAAAAAAAACTAAATGGGGACAGTGAGAAGTAGCAAGGATTCAATGAATTGACCAGAAGAACTCTCAGCTCCCCCTGACACCATGATGCAAGGATTATGCTATGCAACACACTGTTCTACATGCAGACTATGCACCAATGATATATGAGGCAAGTATGCACTCAATTCAAGTTTATGCATCCAAATTCAGTTCAACATATAGCAAGAGAAGAGCATCAGATATGCAGACTGATCAGCTAGACAAGAATAGAATATCAGACATTAAACAATCAAATCAACATGACTTTCTCAATTCAGTTCTGAAGGTAAATCACTTACCTGCTTTACCAGATTGATTTATTTTTACCCTTGGTGTTGCACCAGATATTTTGACAAGGCCTCCAATTTCTTTCAGCTCTTAGGATTTTGGCCCTGTCTCTTGTCATATGCCTGAAGTAGCTTTTTCTGTTTCATCAGTTTGTTCCTGGCTACCAGACATACCTGCAAACACACTTAGGGAGCAGGTTTTGGAACACAAGATATTTTGGGCTCCAAGATAGAACCAGATACTTGAGAGTGAAAATAAGACAACAGCTGTTTAGGGATCCACATTTGTGTAAAGATGGAAAGTTTAGTGGATTCTACAGCTTGAGAGTTCTTTTGGTTATTTTTCATTTTCTCAGCACCAACAGGTTTAGTTTTCTTTTTCTGGTGCTTTGATGGTTGTTGTGTAGTCCTGGTATTCATTTTATTAAAAACATTTTTGTTTTTCTGCCAGTGCCTTGGCCAATGAATGTACTGAAGGTTATGGCCCAAATTGGTCCTAGGCTGACCAAAAAACCTTTGGTGACTAGGACTCCATGTCCTAAACTGACTATCCCATCTCCTAGCTTGCTGAGGTCTATATGGCTGATACCGAGTGGGGACATTCTGATATGTTGAACAAAGGAGAGAATGTTGAACATGTGTGCAACATGATTACATCCTTTATGGTTTTGATGCTGTCTGCCTCTTTAGTTGGTTTTGATGATGTCTGCCTCTTTAGTCATTAATGAACTATACCTGCATTTGATAATGTTAATATTCATACATTTCAGGTCATTATACTTCCAGTGTAAAAGCTCAAGAATGGCACACCAATCTAGACAACTGAATTGACAGATATCAAGGCATATGACAATATTGGATACACGAACATATAGCATGTTTCAAGCACAGAAATCAAGCTGAATAGCATCACACATAAGGTCATTGCATATTCTTCATATGGTCAGTGCATGTCTTACCTTATGGATGATTCAAGGTCGGTGCAACTTCTCGATAGCATGCTACAAGATAATCCAAGGAATGAAGTGGAATTGGCAAATGTGAAAGCTCAAGGCAAACGTGAAAGCTCAATGCAAATGTCAAAGCTCAATGCAAATGTGAAAGCTCAATGCAAACGTGAAAGCTCAATGCAAATGTCAAAGCTCAATGCAAATGTGAAAGCTCAATGCAAATATGAAAGCTCAATGTTGCGCCCTCGCACGCGGATCGACCTGCGCGGTCAGGTCGCGGGGATCGACCTGCCCGGTCAGGTCGCGGGGGTCAAGGGGGTAGCGCCCCTTGCGGGGGTTTCCGGGGGCGGAGCCCCCGGAACAAAAATTTGATTGAATACTCTATAATCAAATCTACAAGACAGTCAAGGTTGATGCTATAGACATGAATGGGCTGCTAAAGGAGTCAAGCAACGGAGCTAAAAAGGTTAATGGACTGACCCGGCTGAACTGGGGGTCTGCCCAGCTGGCGGTCGACCGCCAGCACAGGGGCGGTCTACCGCCCCAGCCAGAGCCTCACTGTCTACAGGCTTTTTCAGTAGCGGTCGACCGCCAGCCAGTGGCGGTCGACCGAAAATCCCAGGGATTGCCCGTTTTCAAGTTTTACAGTAGCGGTCGACCGCCAGGAAACTTAGGTCGACCGCCAGCCCCGAAGCAGCCTTGTTTGACCTCGAAATCCACCTCGTGGCTAGCCCCTTTCCATGGATTTGTTTAATCAAATCTTACCTAATCTTCCATGATTTGTGGATCTGGTCTAGGGGGCATCTATGGACCATTCAAGGGTTATAAAACCAACACTTGAGGGGATGGAAAACCTAATGCTTCAAGGGGGCTTCCATATGCTTAATTGAAGATCTAAAGGGGACGAAGTACTGTTCACGTGAACAGTACTTCGTGAAGAAGTTCTTCATCCAAGCAAGGTTGATTCAAGCTCAAATCAAGGCAAACAACCTTCAAGGAAGATCAGATGCAAGCTAGGCTATCAAGGTGATCTAAGGAAGCTAGTTTCATTCAAGATCTTCAAGAGAAATCATCTACATCATTCCGATTCATCCAAGGTGATTTCTGAAGCATTCAAACTCCTAGAAGCTGTTGAAGAAACAAGATTCAAGGTAGAATCAATTACTCTCTTCATCCACTTCAAGAAGATACAAAGAGAAGATCAAAAGAGGAGATTGAAGGAAGAGTTACTATTCATGTGAACAGTACTCCGTGAAGAACATCTTCATCCAATCCAAGGTATTCAAGCTCATATCAAAGAGATCATCTTCCAAGATCTGTGAAGAAGGAAGCAAGGATCAAGGTAGCATCTATTCACTTCTTCATCCATTCAAAGAGATCAAAAAGAAGATCAAGAGAGGAGATTGGAAGAACAGTTACTGTTCACATGAACAATACTCCGTGAAGAACAAGCATCCATTCAAGGGTGATTACAAGAAGATTGATTTGCAAGAAGAAGAGATCCCTACTGCTGATCAACAAAGCATATCGATACAAGGGCCAATTCCTTCTTACTCAATCTCTTGTTTTAATTCCTTCACATATGTTTTACTTTCAATATTGTTAAACACTTGAACTTGTGAATCATCCCTACCGGTGGTTAGTAGGAAGGCAATCGGAGGTTGTTCGATTTGCGGTGTTGACGTCCCTACCAGGTGGTTAGTAGGAAGGCAATCGGGAGTTCTCCGATCTGCGGTGTAGCCGTCCCTGCCGGCTTTGTGTGTAGGAAGACAGAAAGAGAGTTTTCTCTGTTCTGTGGTTTGGGGCGTGTCCCCGGGTCAAGCTGTGAGTCAGCAAGGAAGCCTCACCGGGTTTTGGTGAGGGGTGGACGTAGGTTGCAGGGTTGCAACTGAACCACCTTAAAATCCCTGTGTTGTGGGTTGTTTATTTTGTGTGATTGCTCTATATCTTCTAACCCCATTCGCAAGTTCGTGTGCTTCCACACTTGGTTATATTGCTCACACACTTATGCACTTTGAGTGATCAACATAGCATACACACACACGCACGGTTATTGCAAGCTATTGCATGTCCATCTATGTGTTATGCTTTGTAATTCACTTAAAGAAGCGTGGATGTTTCATAGCTTGTAATTCAAGTCTTTTCATTTGAGCCACTCTACTTAATTCCGCTGTGCATCGTGCCTAAGTGATTCATTCACTTAATAAGAGTGGTTTAAGCTTCCGCAAGCTAAGAGTTTTAAATAGGCCAAAGTTTCTGATAGGATCTATTCAACCCCCCCTTCTAGATCCGTTTACACCTCACGGGACCCAACATGATACCCGAACCTCATGTGCACAGGGTTCCACCCAAGCCTATTAAGTGGTTGAGGATGAAAGTTATGATAGACTTGGGCTCTAGGGAAATAGGGATGAGCAAATGGGTTCCTAGCTGCACTTGGTCTCCCTGCCACCTTTGACCCTCTAGGTTCTTGAACTGACTTATATTGGGTCTTTTTCTGAGCAGTTGATGGTGATGGAGACTTAGCAACCTTGGGCTGGGGTTTTGATGTGCTAGTTGGCTGACCCCTAGCCTTGGACTTATCCTTGGAAGAAGAGCATGCAGCTCTCGGCTCTACAACTTTCTGCTTTCCCTTGTCCTTAGCATTGGACACTTTTGATTTAACATTATTGAAAGCAAATTTTTCATTGACCATTTTTATGAGTGGTCCTCTATTCTTTTCTCCCACACATGAAATGATTTTCAATTCAAAGCTCTCTTTAGCTGAGGGATTAAAACCAAGACCCTCCTTTCTGAAATTAACTTTTGACCCTAGCAAGGCATTTAGATTTTCAGTTCCTTGGGTCATGCTCTCAATGATTTTAATTTTGTCAGAATTTTCATTTTCCAGATTTTCAATAGTTTTCTTTAATTCAGCATTCACTGACAAAACAGCTTCATATTTTTCATTTGAAGTCTTTATTTCCTTTTCAGACTTCTGAATTTTCAATTTCAACTCATCAACAACATTTTTCAACAAATTATTTTCTTTCCTACAATCAATCACAACATGCTTTAATTCATCAAAATCAGAACATGCATTTTTCAATTTGTCATTCTCTGATTGTAAGCATGCAACTATATCAGAAAGAGATTTATCATTAACCAGAGAGTTCATTTTCTTCTTTAGGAGTCTGTTTTCCTTCTTAATATCATTAGCTTTATCTAACAGGTCTCCATAAGCATCTGCCCAGTCAGAATTAGTGTAATGTTCGAAAAGGGATGATATCTGATCAGACTCTTCTTTTTCATCTCCATTTCTAGCCATCAAGCAGATGTCCTTTTCTGATTTTTCACTATCTGAGGAAGTGCTCAGTGTGCCTTCTTCCTCATCACTCCATGTACTGACCATGGCCTTTCCCTTTGGCGCCTTCTTCCATGGTCTTCCTTTCATTTTCTGTAACTCTGCACAATCAGCCTTCATATGACCTGTCTTCCTGCAATGATAACAAGCATTAACATCAGATTTTTCAGCAGGGTTAAATTTATACCTGTTTTGCTTCCTGCTGTGGTATTTTCTATAGAGATTCTTCCCTTCTCTTCTAAGAAATCTACTGAACTCTTTTGTGATCATAGCTATTTCATCCTTTTCAAGATCTTATCTAGATGAATTCCGATCACTGGATGATCCAATGCTGCTGGACTGTTTTGAGCAGCCATGCTTGGCCTTCAGAGCAATAGGCTTCCTATTTTAAAGCTCTTCAGCTTGTAGTAAATTCATCTCGTACGCCATCAAGGAACCTATCAGCTCATTGGGTTTCATCTTTTGTAGATCTTTTGACTCCTCAACCACAGTTGCTTTGGTATGCCATATAGGAGTCAACGATCGAAGGATCTTCCTTACAACTTCATGATCAGTATAACTCTTTCCCAGATTTCTTAGACCATTTGTGATGATGGTCAGACGAGCATACATTTCGGTCACTGTCTCACCAGGCTTCATCCGAAATGCTTCATACTTTGACACTAGCATATTTGCCCTCGTCTCTCTCACTTCAGATGTTCCCTCATAGATGACTTCGAGGGTATCCCACATCTCCTTCGCTGTCTTGCAGGATGACACTCTGTCAAATTCAGTGGGATGGAGTGCACACTGGATGGCGTTGATAGCGCTCCAATTCAGAGTAGATTTCCGAATTTCTTCTCTGGTCCATAATTCCTCATTCTCATGTAGCTCATAAGGACCTTTGCTCACAATTTTCCATACCTCGTAATCTTTGGCTCTGAGGAAGACCTGCATCCGGTTCTTCCAATATGGGAAGTTGGAACCATCGAAGAATGGTGGCTTCGTAGTGGGCTGACCCTCTACTGTTAGCCCTGTAGCATCCATGGCCGATCCTCTTTAGGATGTTAGTCCTGCACAAAGAGTTAGGCTCTGATACCAATTGTTGGGACGCTAAAGGGTGATCTAGAGGGGGGTCAATAGATCAATCACCCGTTTAACAAAATTACTGCAGCAGATATCAAATGCAGAATGAAAACTTCTACTAAACAGATAGTGGGCACAATGCGAATGCCACCCAGAACAGATGAAGAACTGTCCTAATCATACATCTACTGTGCGAAGATAGAAATATAGAAGCTAGGCAAACCACAAAACAATCACACAGTAGACAAAGGCTTTTAGGTGGTTCGGTCCTCCAGACCTACATCCACCCCACACTCAACCCGAGTGTGGCTTACTGCTGACTCACAGCTTGAACAGCTGGCATCACAGCTTACCTACAACCGCTGGGCAACACAGCTTGTCGTCCGAGGAATCCTCCTCGCCCCGCTGAGCAACACAGCTTGCTGTCCAGTGGAATCCTCCACTGCAAACCGCTGGGCAATACAGCTTAGCCGTCCAGAGGCAGCACCTCTGTAATCCGCTGAATAACAGCTTGAAGAAGATGTAAAATAGAAAACAGAAAATGGAAATAAACAGCAATCTGAAAGCTGTAGACAATGAAGCACGATGTGGCTCTTAATGAGCTGGATGGCCTGGATTTGATCCACGGTCCATCAAGAATATATCTCTCTTGATCTCACTCTCTTTCTTCACTCTCTCTCTTCTTCTTCTTCTTCACACTCTGCTCGAGCTCTCTACTCTTCTCTTCTTTTGTTCTGCTAGATCGTGGAAGCTCTCTCTCCTTTTTCTTTTATTCTTCTCTCAGCTTCTGCTCCCTGGCTTCGATCACGATCAACCTCCATCTGAAGACGAAGGCTCTATTATATACCAGCAGCAGCAGGGCACGTGTGGCTTCCACAGTTCCCGCCCTAAGAATTCGGACCACGTGGCAGCATCCAGCAGGCTGTCAGTACACGTGTCCTCATCTGGGCACTCTCCTTATCCTCGGATCACGTGCCCAGCACCAGTACGCTCAGCAACTGGAGTTAGATGGCGTCAACCCACTTGCTCCAAGGAGTTGACGTAGCCTTCAAAGATATTCTACCAGCAGAACTCAAGTCTGCTGCGTTGACGCTTCCAACCCATGGCATTGACGCATTGATGCATTCTAGCGAGCAATCAGCCTAGCCCTATTGATGGTTGCGTCGACGCTGCTCCACTGCTGCGTTGACGCATTGAAGATAGCCAGAGATAAGTCGCCCCTTTCTTGAACTGCTGCGTCGACGCTGCTAGCCCAATGCGTTGACGCAGTGGTGTTCCAGCAGCTAATACTTTAGCTTGTTTGCTTGCTGCGTGGACGCTACCAGGTCGTGGCGTTGACGCAGTGATGTGTTCCAACAGCTAATACTTCTACTAGTATACTTGCTGCGTGGACGCTGTGGTCATTCTGCGTTAACCTTGCACACACAAAAATCTTATAATCATATCATAGAGCAAGTGGTTATTTAAATCTTATAACACTGAGTGTATATATTCTGAAATAGCAAATGGGCAAGTATGTACACTGAGAGAGTGTAGAGACTTGGAAGTCTTCTTGTGAGCTCAGTGTATATACTTCCCAATGACTAGACTTCAGGAGATGAAGACCAAAGTGCAGACATCACACTAGTACAGACTTCATCAAGAAACTGGCTATACAGACTTCAACATAGCTGCGATGTACAGGCTTTAACAAAGCAGCATTGTACATACTTGAGAGTTCAAGGCCACGATGTAGAGACTTCAGCAACAATGCAAGACTTGTATAGATTCGTGTTCTCAACGAAACACAAACACAACACAATGTATAGACTATGCTGAGTGTCTAGACTTGTGAGATGCACAGAACACACGTGAGGCTGTATAGACTTTCAATGAGGAAGCAATGTGTAGACTTGAGAAGTCTAAGCCAGTGTACAGACTCTGCCTCAACAATGAAAGGGCAACACGGATGTACAGAGTTGGCGAAACACTTGAAGATAGGCTATATAGACTTGAAACTTAATGCAAAGGCCAATGTACAGACTTCTAAATGCTGATGCGTTGTATAGACGTTCATGAGACGCTAACAGAGACGGACGGATGCACATACTTGAACTTGAATGCATGAACAGTCTGTATAGACTTCACCCAGACACTGCATAACACTATGATGCAATGTACAGACTTAACTGAATAGGATGTGCAAACTTTGGCTGTACAGACTTTGAAAGCTTGGCGGAGGATGTACAGACTTGAAGAGTGAAGACCATTGTATAGAGTTGGTGAAATGAAGTCCAGTGTACAGACTTGCAGATACGAAGTCAATGTACAGACTTACACAAGCGAGCTATAGTGCCAATGTGTAGACTTCACGCTGTACAGACTTTCCAAAGAGAACTTAACGTTGTACATCCTCAGATACGAAGTCAATGTACAGACTTACACAAGCGAGCTATAGTGCCAATGTGTAGACTTCACGCTGTACAGACTTTCCAAAGAGAACTTAACGCTGTACAGCCTCAGATACTAGACCAATGTATGAAGCAAAGCAAGAGCTCTTTCAAAACAATTCCAATGCGTCAACGCAATGAGTCCACTGCGTCGACGCACCAGTTGACACATTTTAGAGACCAGCTCTGGGACAGACCAGTGAGTTGACGCAATGATCCCATGCGTCAACGCATCATGCAATACTCATGCAAACTCATGCAATGAATGCTGAATATCAGACACAGTCCTATGCAATCATATCAGCAGCCATATTCAAAACACAATATCATAATGCACTGACTGTGTTGCAATCATCAAAACAAATCAGCATGCTATCATCAAAACACAATGCACATGCTTGTGCCTAAGAGGCACAACAGGGGAGACCCATGGCTATGAGGTGATCTGGGAGGGGGCGATCCAAGGTGTTGGAGGGGCAGAATGGGGTCTGGAAGGAAGTCTAGCAGATGGTGGGAGGGGGAGCTGCGAATTTGGTGTTGGGAGGGAGAGGGAGGTGGATTTGAATTTTGGTTAATGAGTGGGGTTAATGCTGGCCTAGGGGAGGGGAAAGGGTGCTTGGGGAGGGGTGTTCTGCCTTGTGAGAGTGAGAGGTTGCATGGGAGAGAGGGAGAGGTGTGTTGGAAAAGGGAAGAGTCACCTAGGAAGGGGGAGGGAATTGATGGGATGATTTAATGAGGTCTTGGGATGTGAAGGGGTGTAATGAATACACCTTGACGAGGTGAAAGGGTGATGATGTGGCAGAAGGGGAGAGGATGAGGTGGCTGATGAGGTGGACTGTGGGGAGGAGAGAGAAGGGGGCGGCCAAGAGAGAGGAGAGAGAGAGGGGGCATAGGAGAGAGAAAGTGGGAGAGAGAGAGGGGGGATAGGGGAGGGGAGCTTCTCACTCCTATCTGATGGCTTATCACCAAATGAAATTAAATTTTCTGAACTCAAATATGCATTCTTCATTCATTCCTTAACATAAAATGGGGGGAATGTGGTCTTATTTATAGGGATCCCACAATTTACATCAAGTCCCTAACTTTTGGAACATTGACAAATAACCAAGGGGGAAGGGGGGAGCCCCTGGGCCTAGCCCATAGAATTGAGCCCAATAACCAAACTAATCAACCTTATGACACTTAACTTAGGTAGATGACTCATTAACCTAGGTAGATGACTCAAATAAAAGGAAAATTACATAGTTTATGACTCAAATAAATATGAAAATTACATGACTCGACTCAGAAAAATGTGACGGGCCCAATGTAGCCATGCTGGCGAGCAAATGGAGCTGTAGAAAAATGTGAAGGGCGAGAGATGCCCCCATCATACCCCGGGTTGCGAAGAACTCGAGTCCATCGAGTATGGGTCCTCCTAGGAAGTGGTCCTCCAATGTAGCTCCGGGCGTGCCACAATCTCCATACTCAACCTCACGTCCTTAGCTAGGGGACAACTCTTCAGCCTCTCAAGGTGGCTCGGGCACACCCTCTTGCTGGCGATGGTACCCTGCTTGCCTAGTATTACCTCCGTATGCACACGTCGGACTCTCAGGCTGATATGTGGAGGCTCTCCGAGGGTATCTCTCTTAAAGGAGAATATAGGCTCGAGGTGCTCTCTAGGATCCACCGTGGTGCCCTTAGAGGGTGCCGGATCCGCCACGTGGAAAGTGGGGTGTATCCCAAAACCCATCGTAAAGTCCAACCCGTAAGTTGTTTTGCCAAAGCTACTCAGAACTTGGGAAGGTCCAAGTTCTCGTGCCCTCGACTTGGAGGTGACCCTAAGGTAGAGCCACTCCAATGTCACCATCGCTAGGTTGCCTACTTGGAATCCCAAGTGGCACTCGCGGGCTTCTGCTCGCTCAATATGAACATCACCGCCCGTTGTTGGATGCTTGCTTGAATGCTTATGCCATAAGCTACAGTGTGGTACGGGTGGGAAGTGTATGCTATGCAAAGGGGGACCGGGGCAACCATAAGTGGATCTATCATGCAATGCGGCTATGTAAACCTTGATGGACCTAGGAGGATCGGGACATCCGTAGGTGAAACTATCATGCTTGAATGTGGCAAGTGTTGGGGGCCCAGGGCAACCAAATGTTGAGTCTCCTTGAATAATTTTGATGATAACAAAACTCAGAGTTAAGGTTTTATCTCGGTTCATGTCAATGGAAACAAAACACGAGTCAAGGGGCTTTAAGTTTGAGTTTAAAATATCCTGTGGAAGGCTCAAAGGTTCTATTTGAATCAGTGTTTTCAAACTAAGTTAATTAAGTCAAAACAAACCCCAAAATGCATGAAACAAGCATCCACTTAAAGCCATTGTCATTTGGATATATTTAATTGGGCTAACAATTCATTTTTTGCAGGTCTGGGATATTTCGGTCGACCAACGTACCAGGGGCAGTTGACCAGAATCGCCAGAATCGAAAAATCCCAACCCTACAGGATTTTGGTCGACCGCCAACTATGGGCCAGTCGACCGATTTTTCCAGTAATGAAATCCTCAACTCCTGCAAAATTTTGGTCGACCGCCCCCATACTTCCGGTCGACCACCAGCCCCGACGCAACCCTCTTTGACCTTCTGGTTCAAGCTCGAGAAGAGGGATTGTCTCCCATTTGTTTAAACTAATTGCCTCCAACCAAGCCATGATTTATGGATTTGGTCTGGGGGGTGTCCCTTGACCACCCAAGATCTATAAATATATCTCATTGGGGTCAAAAACCCTAAGCAAAACTAAAGAACAAGGGAGGCTATCAAAAGAGAAGGAGGGGTGCACTGTAGCTTCGTGAACAGTGCTTCGTGGAAGAAATTCTTCATCCAAGTGCAAGCTTCTCAAGCTGAGTTGCAGGCCATTCAAGTGGAGATCTTCCTGGGAGCTAGCTTCATCAAATATCATCTTCATCCACTAAGGGGGAGCTTGATTCTGTGTCTTCATTTCTTGTTTTCTCCCTCCATTCTTATTGGGCTTTATTTGTATGTTCTTGTAATATTCAAACAATTGTGTGTGTGTGGATCTACGCAGATCCGTGTGCATGTGTGAGTGTTCTTTGTGTTCTTCACATTTCTTGTGAGTCGGTGCTCTTGCACCTTCGTGGGAGTGTCATACTCCTCACGTGCGTGTGTGTGTGTGTCCTTGATCTTGTAATCCCCTACAAGATAGTGTGTGGATCCTCACTGTCGGTAAGGGGTGGACGTAGGTTGCAGTTGATGCATCCAAACCACCTAAAATCGTGGTGTTTTGTGTGGTATGCTCCTTATCTCCTACCTCCAATTCTGTTCTAGCTCGTTTGCATATTGTGTTTTCATTTAGTTCTTTGTTTCGATCTAGCTTTAGTAACATCCTTACGGGAGATCTCTGGTATATCAAAAGGTAGCTTCTGATCGACAGAGTCAATACTGTCGGGAGGAAAATACCTTGCGTGAGAGAATCTTCAGATTCCCTGACTCCGCCTGGTACCAAAGAACTATTGTAGGGGTGATTTAGATAGTCTCATTTCGTAATCCATCAGATCTATTCTTGTTTGTAGCTTGTTCTTAATACTTGTTTCAAATCTTTTAAAAGTTGTTAAAATCTGTAATAACCCAATTCACCTCCCCCACTTGGGTGTCATTGATCGCGGGTGAAGAGGGGCGATCTCGCGCTGCTCCTGAGTGGGGAGGAAGATGACCTCGTACCCTTGAAGTAAGAACTGCAAGAAGGGAAACAAGTCAGACGTGCCCAGGGATAGATCCCCGGGGAAGACCCTCCGATGCTTAAGTCAGCACATGTAGTAGAGCACTGGTGCGATGAGAAGAGTTGGGAGAAAAATGGGAGCACGAGATCCCTCTCCACCGAAACGTGAAGTGGTTCCTACTCAGGGTTGCTGGCTCTTGCCTTGCTTAGGCTTACCTTCTCGTAGTAGGGCATGCCCTGTTTAAATAATGGCCTGTTATGCGAATTGATCCCTATAAGCGGAGGAGTTCCAGGGGGGTTACGTCCTTCATGCGAGCTCCTTACGGTGGGCGGACTCTTAGTTTCTCCTGTCCCATTGAGCTTCCTGCCATTAAGGATTCGCAATGGCCGTATCAATAAGCTTCCATCAGCGATCCTAAGTGAATGACACTTGTTTAGGAGTGGCCTCCCGAGCGGTAAGTGCTGGGTCGGGACAAAGAATAGGGGGCTCCAGGGGAGCTTTCCCGATCGACTGATGCTCGGACTTCCCAACCCGAAGGCCGCCTAGGAAGCGCTTGTTCCGAGTGAGTTTTTGGGCTTTACAGTAAGTGGGCCCGGGGGCTGCCACTTTGAGGAGTTAGGCCTCGTTCGGTAGGGTTGGACCTCGTTCGGCCTCTCCGTACGGGCGGTGAGATTTCCCCTCTCCAGCGGGCCTTCACCAAATGTGTATCCTTCATGCACAAGACCAATGACGAATGGGGGAGGGCCGTTACACCCGAATATGGACCACTCATGTTTTCGACTTGACATGTGGGTGTCATGACTCGACTTACTAATCATGTCAAGTGGTGTGGTACGCCAAGACATATGCACTCCTATCCAAAGATGACTTTCATGTGTGGTGTTGTGGGATGGCCTTTGAACTTCCACTTGAAAGGGTCGAAGAGTCTAGGAAGGTGGACATCCAGGAGAAGGGCACTTCCTAGTTCCCTAGGTGTATGTCGCCCATGGTCATGGTTTCTTTTGTGTGGCCTGAGTCTTGGAAGAGATGGACTTGGTTCAATATGGTTGGTTGGGGTAGGGAAAGGTGGCTAGTAGGTAAGGCGGGTAGGTCACATGGGTAACTAGACTCCCATTGGAAGGGGTCGAAGGGATCATGATATGACTCACCTAGAGAGAGGCATTCTACGTCCTCAAGGTCCATAAAAGATGGGTCATCCTCCTCCAAGATAATTGGGCCAAGGTCTCTAGTGGGTTGGCCAATCAAAGCAATTGGAACCTCAATGGGTGGGGAGCGGACCAAGATGGGTTTCTCATCCTTGGGGAGAAAGAGGAGGATTTCACTTGTATAATGACCACTAGTGTAGATGGAGGTGATAGAGCCGGTGGCGGGGTAAGCTAAGAAGATGGTGCTAGACTCCGATGGTCCTATGACTAGCATATCAGTTAGGTGGACTTGCCATTGTAAGTAGTCCACTAGGTCCCCTAAGTCTTCCACAAAGTAGGAGGTTTGAAGTGTGACATGGGAAAATCGGGTGGGCACAATTTGGGCTTGATATCCCAAGGGTGAGAGGTAGGGTGGTGAGATAGGAAGGGTGGAGCCTCGCTTGAGCCATTGGAGTATGGACTCATTCATGGTGAGGGTGTGTGACTCATGAGGACCCGGACTAGGAGAGGTGGGTGGAAGTGGGGGTTCTAGGATTTTCTCTATGGTGGGAGGTGGACCCGGATTGACATCCATCTCCACTTGGGTGTGCGTATGGGCCACAACTTTCAAGGATAATGGGGTAGGAAGACCTATGGTGGGTGGGGTGGTAATGGTCGGTGCACGGTACTCCCGGGGTGGTGAACAAGGACAGACTTGGGTTGGGCTTGGTAGGGGAAGTTCTTGGCTTGGAGTTGGGGTTGGGGGTGGAAGATGGGTTGGTTGAAGAGGTTTGGATTGGCGTGCATTGATCTTTCTAAGATTGGCCCTCATTTTGACCCAAGATTCGATGGGTGCTTCCCCTTTGACTTCTCTCAAACCTACAATGTGCTGCCATTCGTTCCTAGCTTGGTGCCAAAGCAAACTCTTGGCATAGTTGACTTGCATAGGCGCTGACAGGGTGAACCTTGCAAAGTGATGATCTATGCAGCTCTCTCACTATAGATATATACTAGGGCGGGATCCATCAAACACAAAGGCCTCTAATGGGTCTAAGGATGATGAATAGGGTAAGTAGGAAGTGGTCATGTTGAATGGGTAACAAATGCAATGGCCCTAGGACTAGACTTAGTAGAGATAAGTCTAAAACTTACGCTGATACCAATCTGATGTGACACGACCTAGGATGGAAGTGGCGACCCAAACACCGAGTGGTACGTGGCGAATGACAAACCCGAAAGTTTCCTTGACGCTAGAAAGGCCGCGTTCCGAACTGGCGTAACCGGAACGTCCCGTGATGTCTTTTGATATACCACTTCGATGGAGGGGCACCACGATGGGATGAGACACTAATGGGATGCAGCAACTAGACCGAACAACCCCTTGGACCTAGCAAACAAGCACAATTCAATGGACCAGTATCCTCACTCGAGCGGACTCACCCACTAAGCGCACGCTAGTGCCCGTAGGCAACTCGGTGATGGTGGTGAGGGTCCGAGATGGGACCTCGATGCTCCGGGGATTGGCTAGCTTGGGCTTGAACCCCCAAGGCTCAGGGATGCCCACTCTAGAAGGCGGCCAGCACGCCGAGGGCGTGGGATGTAATGGCTCTCTCGCAACTCGCCCGCGGTAATCACTCAAATATAAGCAATTTCAGGATCGGGCACTCTCTTACCACCGATGGCACTAAGATGTGACACTAAGCAAGCAAATGTAATTCCAGTAGAGAGGGGTGTTCAGTGGCTCACCTGATCGGCATGAAAATGTCGATCCCGACCGGAGACGAGGCAAGCGGGGAAGCGTGGGTAGAACCCGCACGCTGCGCAGGTGTAGCTTGAACCTAAAATTTCAGAATGATACACCACTACGCCTCTCGCAGGAGGGGGATCTCGGGGTGGGGGTTAATTTCAGATTACAAATAGACACTACCTCCGCATAGGGAGGGCTGTAATCCGGCCAAGCGGGGATGGGGAATTAAGCAAACCCGAGTGGATGAAGTTCGCAGGTTCTGCAAGCTCTCATGAACAACTTGATAGGCAGACGCTGTCGGCGCTACCACATGCTCTCCAGAACTCCGTTGATGACGAAACCAGTGCCATAACCTCTTGGGTTGGCCCAGGAGGATGTCAGAATAATTGGAGAATTTCCTGGTGACGACGACGGCTGGGGCAGGGTCAGGATCAAGACTGCTGCACTCTGCTTCTGGTAGTGTCTGGACCACTGTTGTTGGAAGGGGAGGCTGTCACGACCACTCCCATGCTCATTTTATGGATAGACTAGAACTGTTGCGTTCGTGGTCGAGTTCTCTTCGAACGGAGACCCACGGGGCCACCGGTGGAGGTCGGAGCAGATAGGGAGATCCCAAACAGTGACAGGGTATCAGGCTAATCCCATAAGGGACTAACCCAGCGCACCCTAGGGAGGAAATTTGAACTTACTGCTCTGAGATCCAAACGGAGCCTTGCTTCTTGGTGATGAAAGGGGACTTGTAGAAGAAGTCTTCAGCCAAACGCCGCTCCATTATCTTCAAGGTACTGGTCGTGGTAGCATCTGCAAGCTACAGTTGGGTGTCTGCCTGGGAGGAATTGCGCAATCTGGCAGTGAAGAGTCCTCCAAGCAGCCACGAACTCAGACAGAGGAGGGACCACCTCCGTTGTGAAGTAGACTAGACGACGCTTCCAATAGTATAAGGTTTGCCACTAGAAACTTCGCGAAGATGATGATGCAGGCTCCACAAACAGGTGCCTAGGCTGCTTCCTATGAACTGCCATGACAGGGTGGAGATAGGTGATAGAGAGTGGGGTAGATGGGAGGGGAAATGGGGTGGATGTGTGTGGGGGCTACCCTTGGCTGTCAGGGGGTCTGGGAAGGCACGATACAAGGTGTGGGAGAGGCAGAATGGGGTCTGGAAGGGGGTCTAGAAGATGATGGCAGGGGGAGCTGTGAATTTGGTGTTGGGAGGGAGAGGGTGGTGGATTTGAATTTTGGTTAATGAGTGGGGTTAATGCTGGCCTACGAGAGGGGAAAGGGTGCTTGGGGAGGGGTGTTCTATCTTGGGAGAGTGAGAGGTTGCATGGGAGAGAGGGAGAGGTGTGTTAGGAAAGGGAAGAGTCACCTAGGAAGGGGGAGGGAATTGATGGGATGATTTAATGGGGTCTTGGGATGTGAAGGGGTGTAATGAATACACCTTGGGGAGGTGAAAGGGTGATGATGTGGCAAAAGGGGAGAGGATGAGGTGGCTGATGAGGTGGACCGTGGGGAGGAGAGAGAAGGGGGCGGCCAAGAGAGAGGTGAGAGAAAGTAGGCGTAGGAGAGAGAAAGTGGGAGAGAGAGAGGGGGTAGGGGAGGGGAGCTTCTCACTCCTCTCTGATGGCTTCTCACCAAATGAAATTAAATTTTCTGGACTCAAATATTCATTCTTCATTCATTCATTAACATAAAATGGGGGGAATGGGGTCCTATTTATAAGGATCTCACAATTTACATCAAGTCCTTGACTTTTGGACCATTGACAAATAACCAAGGGGGAAGGGGGCGCCCCTGGGCCTAGCCCATAGAATTGGGCCCAATAACCAAACTAATTAACCCTATGACACTTAACTCAGGTAGATGACTCATTAACCTAGGTACATGACTCAAATAAAAGGAAAATTACATAGTTTATGACTCAAATAAATATGAAAATTACATGAGTCGACTCAAAAAAATGTGACAGGCCCAATGAGGCCATGCTAGCAAGCAAGCAGAGCTGTGGAAAAATCTGAAGGGCGAGAGATGCCCCCATCATAAGAGTAGGAAAACGGTCTCTTCAAGACCGCAAGATGGAACAAACGGTCGCGACGTGACCGTTTGGGGAGTGAGAGAAAAGGCAGAGAAGGGAGGGGACAAACGGTCGTTTGACGACCGCTAGGGAAGCCTAGCGGTCACTCGATAGACCGCAAGGGTGAAGACTCAGTTAAATCCGAGCAGGACTCTCTACGAGAGTCCCAACCCGTGGATAGGAGCGCCAGCACTACACTAAGACCCGTCCCAACTCAAATTGAGGCTTCCTAGCCATAATCCTAATGCACTAGGACTAAAACAAAGCCCTATAACTAGGAGTACACCCAAAACTCGAAGTTCACAGAAAATTTCTCCTTTAAGCCTTGAAAACTCCATTAAAACCACATAAATCATCATGAAGAAATCCTTTGAAGCTAGCACCATGGGTGAGGCTGATGTGACATCACCTTGGGGTGAAAGTCACAAGATCGAAGCGCCTTGGACTTTAACAAGCAAGCACAATTCACAAGAGAAACAGACCGAAATTGGCGGCCACTCACCCGACACTCACCTAAATCCCGGGATAACTCGGCGATGCCGAGAGGAGGTTGTGAGGGCTGGGCCCTTGCTGGTAGAGGGCCAGCAAGGCCAATGTTTTTTTCCCAAGGGTTTGGAGGTCCAACTCAATGGGGCCGACCCGGGTGCCGAGGGCACGGGTCACACTCACTTCCACGGCGGCCACTCGAAGCAATGGAGCTTGTGGACCAGGCACTCACTCTCACGGGCCAACGGAGCTATGAGCTAATATTGAGAGAACAAGGCACCAAATATGAGCAAGGGATAGAGCACTTACTTGACCGGCTTGAAGAAATCGGTCCCGCTCGGAGACGTGGACAAGTGGGGAAGCGTGGGTTCCCTACACGCCGCGCCGGTGTAGCTTCGACTTGTTCAAGATTTTACATCACTACGCCCCATGCAAGGGGGTTGAACTTGGGGAAGGTAAATCAAAATTACATTCAAACACTACCTCCCATAGGGAGGGACTGTAAGCCAGCCGAGCGGGGAGGGGAGAGTGAAGCTAGGAACTAAATGAAAGGATGATGACTATTCTATCCACTCTCTGGAACAGAGGACAGACAGTCGGTGTCGGCACTGCTACGGACTCCCCCGAGCTCCGTTGGCGACGAAGCCAGTGGAAAAATCTGTGTAGTTGACTCAGGAAGACGTCCAATTTTTGGGGGAATTTTAGAATGACGGCGATGGTCGGGGCAGGGTCGTGAACAGTGCCTCTACTTTCTAGTTCTGACAGCTATGGTACAACTGCAGTAGGAAGACGAGGCTACCACAGACGCTCCTCAGCTTCAATTCAGGCTTGGCCAGAGTCGCTGCATTTGTTGTCGAGTGCTCTTAGAATGGAGACCCACGGGGGTGTCGGAAGAGGTCCGAGTAGACAGAACCAGTCCGACCAGTGCTCGGGTGTCTATTCAATCCCAGAGTGGACAGAACAGCGCACCTAGGGGAGAAAAATGAGAAATCACAGCTCCAAATGCCGAACAGGGTTCCGCTTCTTGATACTGGAAGTAGACTCGGTGTAGAAAATTTCAGCCAAGGCCTACCTTCAGAGCTTTAGGAAGTTGGCCGTGGGAGCCTCGGCAACAGGCTTCAGGTTGACAGTCAGGGAGAAGAAGCACAGTTTGGGGAGAACGGCTCCTCCGAGCAGCCATGATCTCAGAATGGGACGAGACCACCGCCATTACGAAGAGAACAGGGAGACGCTTCCGACGGTACCACTTGGGCCTCCAGGGACGTCGGGATGAAGTCGGGGTCACCTCTGCAAGCTGCTGGTCCTCTGCAGATCCTGAGCTGCAAATTGGTTAGTTGGGAGTAGCTCTAATGGCACAAGAGATAGGGGAGGGAGGTGACTAATGGTGAAGGAAAGTTGAAGGGGTGGAGAGAGTGGAGGGAAACAATTCAAATTCCCCTTGAGAGCTGCAAGATTGTGTGGGGACTAGGGTGGATTGTGTTAGGAAGGCCAAGATTCTCCAAGGGAGGGAGGAGATTTGGTGGGAGTTGGTGGAGGGGTAATGAATGCACCTAGGGAAGTGATGAGGTGGTTGGGGTGGCTAGTGGTGTGTGGATGAGGTGGAGCCTAGGTGGAGGAGAGAGGAGAGAGAGGGGAAATTTGAAATTTGGGGAGGGGGAAGAGAGAGAGAGAGGGGGGCGACCCCCTTAGAGAGAGAGAGAGAGAGGGAATGGAAGGGCTTCTCACCCTAGGGCTTCACACCCCACTAATGGATTCTCTCCACAAGAAACTTGAATTTTGGAACTCAATATATGGCAATTTCATTGACTTCAAATGGGGGGAATGGGGTCCTATATATAGGCAACCCGCATTTTACAAAAAGTCCTCGACTTTTGCTACAATGATAAATAACCAAGGGGGTAGGGGGCGTCCCTTGGCCTAGCCCAATGAATTGGGCCCATTAACTAATCTAATCAACCTTATGACACTTAACTTAGGTAGATGACTCATTAACCTAGGTACATGACTCAAATAAAAGGAAAATTACAATGGTATGACTCAAATAAAAATGAGGAAATACAACATATGGCTCAAGATAAATGACTAGACCATGTCGGACGCTTCCGGGGAGAGGAGACAAGCCGTGAGTGTGGGCACGGGAGGTGATGTCCCCATCATACTCCTGGGGTGCGGAGAACTCGCCTCCGTCGAGTAAGAGTCCTTCCCTCCTCGGAGGGTGTAGAAGTGGTACTGCCCACAAGTCTTCTGAACGAGACCGATCCATCCACCTGACGAGATTGCGCTCACACACCTTGCTCCTGGTGGCAGTGACTTGTTCATCCAATATTCGCTCAATTCGTTCACGCTGGGCTCTCCTGGCTAGTGGACTCTTCTAATGGGTGGGTGCTCTCACAATGAGGGGAGTGGGTTCAAAATCCTGACTAGGTACCACCGTGGGACCCTTATCCACTAGGTTGGCCATGTTGAATGTGGGGCTCACTTCGTACTCCTCGGGAAGATCTAACTCATAGGCATTAGTGCCAATGCACCTCGGAACCAGGAAGGGACCAACCCCACGAGGCCTCAATTTGGAGACGGCTCCCGGGGAGAGCATCTCTGTCCTCACCATCACAAAGTCACCCACGTGAAATTCTTGGTGATGACGAGGGGAGTCTGCCTGCCTTTTATAAATCTCATTTTCCTTGCTGATGTGCTTGCGAAGGTTTTCATGCAATTTTGTGAATGCAGATATTCTAGGGGTGATGGGTGGACCTAGACAACAAAAAGTAGACCAATCATGCATTGACGCCAAGAAGACTTTGATGGAATGGGGAAGACCAAGGCATCCATAGGTGATCCGGTCATGCATGGGGGTGACAAATGCCGGGAGACCCGGACATCCATGAATACTCCTATCATGCCTACGACCCATGATGAATAATGGAGGACCATTACACCTGAATATGGACCACTCTTGTTTCCTTCTTGACATGTGGGTGATGTGAATGAATGGACCCAACATAATGTTCATGACAAGTGGTGTGGTAAGCCTAGACACATGCATGCTTATCCCAAAGGTGACTTCCATGTGCATAAATGTGGGACGACTTTTGAACTTCCATGTGAGAGGGTCGAAGGGATCTAGGAAGGTGGATATGGGGTGGGGCATTTCCTCGATCTCTAGGTGGGTGTTGCCTAAGGTCATGGCTCCTTTGGTGTTACATGGGTTATGGATGAGGTGAGCTTGGCCCAACATGGTGGGTGAATGTAGGAAAGGGGCGGTGGGTAAGGTGGTTGGGTCACATGGGTTCTACGGTTCCCATTGGAAGGGATCAAATGGATCATGAAAAGGGTTACCAAGGGGGAGGGGCCTTATGTCCTCAAGATCCTCAAATGGTGGTGGGTCATCCTCCTTTAATGAAACAATTGGGCCGAAGTTCTTGGTGGGTGGGTCGGCCATGAGGGGAGGGTTTGGCTTTTTACCCGGTATAAGAAGCTCCAAATTGAGGAGAAGGTTGGTCTCATCGGGTGTGGGGAGGAATAGAAGGAGGTCACTAGTGTAGCAACCAATGGTGTATACCGAGGTGATGGACCCGACACATAAGTGTAGGTGGTCAAGACTCCTTGGTTGGTTGTCCATTGTGGTCAACATGCCGATCAACTCCATTTGCCAAGCTAAGCCCATGAGAAGTTCCCCTGGGTTCTCTACTTGGTGAGAGGATTGGATGGTGGTGTGATAGGAGAAGATGGGCACTATAGGGAGGTCTTGCTACATGGGTAGATAAGTATCGGTCATGATATCTCTAATCGAGCTCTCCCTTAGCCACCCAACAAGGGGTTCTTTTAAGATGAGTTCGGCCTTATCTAGAGAGGGTGGTGTAGGGTGAAGATCCTTGTGTGAGGCTTCCCTTTCAATTTGGACATGGGTGCCCTCGATGGAGGGGAAAGGATCCGATGGGGCATTTGTCTCCATGTGGCAAAGTGGGTGGGCTACTTCTTCTAATGCTAATGGTGTGGGAAGGTTCTTTGAGGGTGGGGTGATGATAGCCGGTGTGTGGTGCACCCGGGGTGGTGAACAAGGGTTGGACTCCGGCGGATGGGAGAGTACAAGGTTGTTGAATTTAAAGGCTCCCGAAAGGTGTGGCGGATGCATTAGGAAAGTCCGACGTGTCGGGTCGATGTCGGCATTCCTTTCATCTAACCATTTCTTTCCTAGGATTATACATGGACCCGCCAATGTTCCTACTTGACACCAAGCCCCATCAAAATACTTAGTCTTTCCAAACCATCCATGGAATTCAACAAAGACTTGGTCTCCATTGTGCTTAATTTGTCCGATCCTAGAAAGAGATGCAACGATATCGGGGGATACCCAATTATCGGACTGTAAGTCAATGAAATCAATTTCCGTGGGCTCTCCATTAGGTAAGTATGCATGGGATATTATTGGGAGAGGGGCCATTTGACCCTAGACTCAATGATGACAATGCTGGGTGGACAATGCAAGGGTCGGACCGATGATGACTCCAATGCAAGTGTGCCCAAGGACTTGACTTGTAGAGACAAGTCAATGACTTGCCCTGATATCAATTGATGTGACACCACTTTGGGGTGATAGTCACAAGATCGAAGCACCTTGGACTTTAACAAGCAAGCACAATTCACAAGAGAAATAGACCGAAATTGGCGGCCACTCACCCGACACTCACCTAAATCCCAAGATAACTCGGCGATGCCGAGTGGAGGTTGTGAGGGCTGGGACCTTGCTGGTAGAGGGCCAGCAAGGCCAATGTTTTTTTCCCCAAGGGTTTGGAGGTCCAACTCAATGGGGCCGACCCGGGTGCCGATGGCACGGGTCACACTCTCTTCCACGGCGGCCACTCGAAGTAATGGAGCTTGCGGATTGGGCACTCACTCTCATGGGCCAGCGGAGCTATGAGCTAATATTGAGAGAACAAGGCACCAAATATGAGCAAGGGATAGAGCACTTACTCGACCGACTTGAAGAAACCGGTCCCGCTCGGAGACATGGGCGAGCGGGGAAGCGTGGGTTCCCCACATGTCGCGCCGGTGTAGTTTCGACCTGTTCAAGATTTTACATCACTACACCCCATGCAAGGGGGTTGAACTTGGGGAAGGGAAATCAAAATTACAGTCAAACACTACCTCCCACAGGGAGGGGCTATAAGCCGGTCGGGCGGGGAGGAGAGAGTGAAGCTAGGAACTAAATGAAAGGATGATGACTGTTCTGTCCAAACTCTGGAACAGAAGATAGACAGTCGATGTCGACACTGCTGTGGACTCCCCCGAGCTATGTTGGTGACAAAACCAGTGGAAAAATCTTTGTAGTTGACTCTAGAAGACGTCCAATTTTTGGGGGAATTTCAGAATGACGGCGATGGTCGGGGCAGGGTCGTGAACAGTGCCTCTACTTTCTAGTTCTGACAGCTATGGTGCCACTACAGTAGGAAGACGAGGCTACCACGGACGCTCCTCGGCTCTGATTCAGGTTTGGCTGGAGTTACTGCATTCGTTGTCAAGTCCTCTTAAACGGAGACCCACGGGGGTGTCGGAGGAGGTTCGAATAGACAGAACTAGTCTGAACAATGATCGGGTGTCTGTTCAGTCCCAGAGTGGACAGAACAGCGCACCTGGGGGAGAAAATGAGAAATCATAGCTCCGGATGCCGAACGGGGTTCCGCTTCTTGATACTGGAAGTAGACTCGGTGTAGAAACTCTCAGCCAAGGCCTGCCTTCAGAACTTCAAGAAGTTGGCCGTGGGAGCCTCTGCAACCGGCTTCAGGTTGATAGTCAGGGAGAAGAAGCGCAGTTTGGGGAGAACGGCTCCTCCGGGCAGCCACGAGCTCAGAATGGGACGAGACCACCGCCATTGCGAAGAGGACAAGGAGACGGTTCTGATAGTACCACTTGGGCCTATAGGGATGCCAGGATGAAGTCGGGGTCGCCTCTGTAAGTTGCTGGTCCTCTGTAGATCCTGAGCTGCAAACTGGCTAGTTGGGAGTAGCTCCAATGGCACAAGAGATAGGGGAGGGAAGTGACTAATGGTGAAGGGAAGTGGAAGGGGTGGAGAGAGTGGAGGGAAACAATTCAAATTCCCCTTGGGAGATGCAAGATTGTGTGGGGACTAGGGTGGATTGTGCTGGGATCGCCAAGATTGTCCTAGGGAGGGAGGAGATTTTGTGGGAGTTGGTGGAGGGGTAATGAATGCACCTAGGGAAGTGATGAGGTGGTTGGGGTGGCTAGTGGTGTGTGAATGAGGTGGAGCCTAGGTGGAGGAGAGAGGAGAGAGAGGGGAAATTTGAAATTTGGGGAGGGGGAAGAGAGAGAGTGGGGGCGGCCCCCTTAGAGAGAGAGGGAGAGAGGGAATGGAAGGGCTTCTCACCCTAGGGCTTCACACCCCACTAATGGATTCTCTCCACAAGAAACTTGAATTTTGGAACTCAATATATGGCAATTTTATTGACTTCAAATGGGGGGAATGGGGTCCTATATATAGGCAACCCACATTTTACAAAAAGTCTATGACTCTTGCTACAATGACAAATAACCAAGGGGGTAGGGGGCGCCCCTGGGCCTAGCCCCATGAATTCGGCTTATTTTTTTTTAATAGAAAACCTAACCTAGGGGTTAATGGGAGAGTGCACCCCTTACCAGAGGTAAGGAGAAAGCCACTCCACCATCCAACCACTAGGAGGCGAATTTATTCCAATATTGGTAAATAAAGAGTTACATCAATCGGATACTAGGCAAGCCTAGTGAGTCCAGTCGAGCAGCACCTTTTATAATGCAAGGGAGCTCACTATAAGAATAAAAAGAATTACATTTGGTAGTGCAAGCTAAAGAAGCAAGAAGATCTGCAGTAGTGTTGTCTTCTCTGAAAATATGCGATATAGAGTCATGCTGAGAAAAGACACCCCATAGTTCTCTGACATAGCTAAGAATGGACCAAGGACAGTTTACTTCCTTTTTGATTATCCTGACAAGAGTAAGAGAGTCACATTCAATGAAGGCTGGAGTAGAAGTCACTGTCTTTAAATACTTGATGCCATCAAGAAGAGCTCTGGCTTCTGCAATTAAACTATCCGAATGACCATAGTAATGAGAAAAGGCAAGGATGGTCTTGCCTCTAGAATCCCTAATTATACCTCCTCCCCCAGTATCTCCAGACTGCTTATTGGCCCCATCAGTATTCAATTTAATAGAAGGCCAAGGAGGGCAAACCCATCTGACAATTCTAATTTGATGTTTACTGGTTGCTTTATAAATGATTCCCAGATGATCCAAGCATTTCTGGTTGCAAATTTTAGTTTCCTTTAGGGCAGCAGCCGAACAAGTCACCCTGATTTGAGACATGATGTAATAAATGAAATTGGTTTTGTTGACATGTTTCTGATCATATTTAATGGTGTTCCTTGCTTTCCATATTTCCCACATTCCATATCCAATGGAGGCTAGATTAAGAAGTGCATATGCCGAACCTGGCTGACCATGACTGATGGAATTCAAAATGAATTCCCTAGCTGTTCTTCCTTCAAGTTGTAAGCCTGCAGCAGTTAAAGCAGTCCAGATTGAAATAGCTAAATCACTGTGCAGAAAAAGATGATTAAGGTCTTCCACTGTCGGATTCTTGCAGCAAAAACATTTGGAACAAAGCACAATTCCCACTCTTTGTATATTATCATCTGTCGGAATACAGTTGTGTAATATCTTCCATAAGTGCACTGATATTTTTGTAGGAAGCCATTTAGACCACAGCCGACTCCAAGGTAAGCTAGACAGTAAATGACTATTGGCCATAGAATTGTAGGATGAAGAGACTGTGCACTGTCCAGAAGGAGAAAGACTCCATATACCCAAATCCAAATCCTGGTTCAATGTAATTGACCTTATAGCTTGCTGAATTTCAGAGGGGATTGAAACATTTAGCAGAGTAGAGTCCTCAGCAGTAGGGTGCAAAATAATATCTCTAACAGTGGCTTCTGGATTAGGAATAGAATCTTCAGGGACAAAAGACTTTAAGCAATGCTGGCCCAGCCAGTTATCATACCAGAAGTTAGTGTGTGAACCATTCCCAATGATAACTTTCTTGAACTGAAGGATATAGTCTTTGGCCTTCAACCAGCTGCTTCTAACAAAGCCCTTCATAGTTCTAAAATTTGCATTACAAAGATGGCCTTGATACAAGTATTTGGCTCTAAAGTAAACAGTCCAAAGAGAATCAGAATGGATAGCATTCCACAGCATTTTAACCCGAAGAGCAATCTCCATGGTTCTAAGAGACAAGATGCCAAGACCCCCTTTTGCTAGTGGCCTACATAAAAACTTCCAAGATTTCCAATGTCTTCTTTTTCCAAGGGGAGAAGACCCCCAAAAGAAGTTAGCAAAAGCCCGCTCAAGTTGATTGTGAACACCAATGTGCAAGGGAGTTGAAGACAGTGAATAGATTGGCAAGGAAGTAAGAACATGTCTAACCAGAATCAGTCTAGCACCTTGTGATAGCAAATTAGCCTTCCACCCGGCAATCCTCTTCTGGATAGAGTTAATGATACCTACGAAGTAAATCTTCTTTGTTCTGCCAATCACCAGAGGAATTCCAAGATATTTATGAGGAAAAGAAAGTCTGGTGAACCCAGTAAGATTCTGAACCCGCTGAGCAACAGAGGGTGGCATCTTTGGATGAATAAGAAATCCACTCTTGCTGACATTAATCAATTGCCCTGAAGAGTGCTCATATGTGTGGAGGAGTTTTAGTAAAGTTCTAATAGAGGCAGCTGTGGCTTTACTGAAAATCAATGTATCATCTGCAAACAACAGATGAGAGATGGAGGGACATCTCTGAAAACCAGAGTACCATTCTATCTGACCATTGCTGAATGCTGCTCTAATCGATCTACTTAATGCTTCTTCTGCTAAAACGAATAAAGAGGGTGCTAGGGGGTCACCTTGACGGATACCTCTTGAAGACTTGAAATAGCCAGCAGTGTCTCCATTCAATAAAACAGAAAATCAGCAATTGTTGAGCATTCTCTCAATAAGATTGATGAAATTGTGACTGAATCCAAATCTGAACAAAACTGAGAATAGGAAGTCCCATTCAAGTCTGTCGTAAGCTTTAGCCATATCAAGCTTAAACATGCCATTAGAGCCTCTAGTTTTTCTGCCCAAATCATTTGAGAGCTCTTGAGCAAGGGCAATGCTTTCAATAATCTGTCTCCCCTTGACAAAGGCTGACTGCTCAGGTGATATGAGTTTGGGAAGAATGATGGCCAGCCTTCTATTAATGATAGCAGATATAATCTTGTAGAAAAAATTACATAAGCTTATCGGCCTATAATCAGTAATATCCACTGCATTGGACTTTTTTGGTATGAGAGCAATGAGGGTGGAAGTAACACATCTAGGCAGGGAAGCCCTGGAGGAAAAAGCCTCTTGCACTGCACTACAGACAATGGGTGCTATGAGATTCCAAGTTTTTTGAAAAAAAACTCTAGAGAAGCCATCAGGCCCAGGAGCACTGTCAGGTGACAAGTTGAAAATAGCATCATGGATTTCAATATCTGTGGGAATAGCACAAAGCCTCTCATTTTCATCCTGAGTAACTAACTGAGGAATACAGCCCAAGAAGCTATTATCAATCTGATGGTCCTGAGAAGTGAAAGCATTCTGAAAATGAAGGACTGCAATTCTTTTCATGACCTCATGCTCTGAGGTAAGAGTGCCAGCAGGAGTTTTCAATTGGGAAATATTGTGTTTTCACCTATTAGCAAGAGTAAACATATGAAAGAATTTGGTATTTCTATCGCCCTCAAGAAGCCACCTAATCCCAGACTTTTGTCTCCAAAAATACTCTTCTTGCAGAAGCCTTTCGGACTGGTAATTCTTAGCCTCTTCTAAAACAGCCAGGGTATCATCACTAGGTAGAGTGTCATAGCGGTGTTCAGCTTGTAGAACTGCATCCTCAGCAGCAGACAGATTAACATGAACATTCCCAAAGGTTTCCTTGTTCCAAATCCGAAGCATCTTCTTTAAAGACTTAAGCTTGAGATATAAGCAATGCATTGGCGATGAAGCTATTGGACTGGAATGCCAGCAAGTCCGGACATCTTCCAAAAATTTGTAGTGCAAGATCCACATTTTCTGAAAGCAAAATCTACTGAATCTTCTGTCTTGAGAGATGAGTTTAACAAGAAGAGGAGCATGATCAGATGCTTCCCTGGATAGATGTTCAATATAAATGGGTAGAATATTAAGCCAGGCTGCATTCAGAAGCACCCTATCCAGCCGGGCCCAAATTCCTCTACCTCCAGATTGATTGTTATGCCAGGTATACTTAGAACCAGTGAATCCACCATCAATTCATGAATTCGGCTTATTAACTAATCTAATCAACCCTATGACACTTAACTTAGGTAGATGACTTATTAACCTAGGTACATGACTCAAATAAAAGGAAAATTACAATGGTATGACTCAAATAAAAATGAGGAAATACAACATATGACTCAAGATAAATGACTAGACCATGTCGGACGCTTCCGGGGCGAGGAGACGAGCTGTGAGTGTGGGCACGGGAGGTGATGTCCCCATCAGAGATTATCTATCACGGGCCAAAGCTGGCTAGGAAAGAGCATGAGGAGCTACAGTAGCTAACCTCTATCCCCAAACATCTGAGCACAAGCCCTTTAAGAGAGGTAAGCTAAATCAAAAGTTCATTAATTTCATTAAATTTCTGATGTCATTCTACTTTCTTCTTCTTTTCTTCTCTCTTTTTCTTTTTCTTCAGCTCCTTCCTGGCCCACGATGTTACTCTAGCCTGAAGTGGGTGGCTCCCATGATAAAGGAACTTCCTTTAGAAGCTATCTCAATCTTAAGGGCATGGCACCTCCACCCTTTACTAGTTTTAGCCAAAAAAATTTTAAAAATCTTCCTAGATTGGTCTAGCATTTCAGCTTTAGTGGAGTTATGGCATCCTTAAACACACGTTTGTGTTCCCAACCTTTGAAGCCACTGTCCTAGGAGAGGGGAAATCTCATCACCGGTACGGAGAGGCCAAAAGAGGTCCAACCAGACCGAACGAGGCCCAACTCCTTGAAGTGGTAGCCCCCGAGCCCACTTAGTATAAATCCCAAAAACCCACTCGGTACAAGCGTTTCCTAGGTGGCCTTCGGGTTGGGAAGTCTGAGCATCAGTACAATCAGGAAAGCTCCCCTGGAGCCCTCTATTCCCTATCCTGACCATGCACTTATCGCTCAGGAGACCACTCCTGGGCAAGTGCCTATCGCTCGAGCTCATTGATGAAAGCTTATTAGTACGGCCGTTGCGAGTCCCTTAATGGCAGGAAGCTCAAGAGGATAAGAGAGACCAAGAGTACGCGTGCTATAAGGAGTCCGCATGAAAGATGAAACCCCCCCTGAGACTCCTCCGCTTATAGGGATCAGTCGCACAACGGGCCACTATTTAAATTGGAAAAGCCCTACTACAAGAGGGAAGCCAGGCAAGAGCCAAAAACCCTGAGCAGGAACCACTTCACCTTTTGGTGGAGAGGGATCTTGCACTCCCATCTTCTCCCTCTAGCTCTTCCCTTCGCATCCGAGCTTTACTACTTTGCTGACTTAAGCATCGGAGGGTCTTCCCCGGGGATCTATCCCCGGGCACCTCTGACTCGTTTCCCTTCTTGCAGTTCATATTTCAAGTGTACGAGGTCATCCTCTTCCCTGCTCAGGAGCAGTGCAAGATAGCCCCTCTTTAGTCCTTATAGAGGAGGTTGAGACTTACCTTGACCTTCCTAGGACTAAAGTGGGAGATGAAGAACTAGTGTGTCACACGGTTGACCCTATAGACCCTTCACTCATCTTGGGGGATTTCATACACAACCCAAAGGATGTAAAAATCATGATCAGCTCCCTCCATATTCACTTGATACCCATGGCCCAATGGATCACCGCCCATTGCAAAAACAAGTGTGGGAGGTATGAAGCCATAGCCAAAGCTACTTCCATTTACTTATGTGGAGTTTTGCTCTGTCCCACCATTGACCATCTCTTGGACATTCCAAACCTCAGCATCATCAGCGGGTTATGGTGGGGTTTATCCATCTCCCAAGCCATCCTTTCTTACCTTTATGAAGGTCTTAGTTTGACTTATCTTGGGGGTCCCCTCTTCGGGTCTATGATTGTCCTAGAGTGTTGGATGGGGGTTAGAATGAAATTTCTATCCAAGGAGGATGTGCCATCAGCTAGCTGCATATTTGGGAGCTATCCACTCTTCTTTGTTGGAGGTGCATCTGGGTTTCCTCAACAGGTTGAATGCCGGACTGCGGATAAGAAGACAAGGGACGATTGGCGCCTCTTCCTCAACACCTTGCCACTTGACAAATTCATGATGCGACCACGGACTCTTCAAGGCACTACTCTTAGACTACCCCGGTGACTGGGCCTGGACCTCCAGCTAGTGGGAAACACCTCCTTGGCGCTCTACAACCCCCACCGGTGCTACTTACAAGTTGGACTTCCTCGCACTATGGTTCAAGCACTATCACACTTCCCTGCCCTTCAAACTAGGAAGATTGGGACTGAGGAGGATGAGTAGGTGGTTCGGAGCACTCTAACAATGTGGGAGATCAGCCGGGTCTGTACCTTGCAGGCGGAAGTGACAGAGGATGAAGAGAGCTACCTAGCTTACGTGAAGGCATTACACAAGATCCGGCCTTGCGTGGATGGGAAATTGAATGGAGCTTGAGTTCCATGATCATGTATTGAATTTTATTAAGATAATGATGTACCATGAACCTTGAGTGAATGAAATAGAAGGATTAATTGAAAGATGTTTTGTGGAATTGTTCCTTGTGGCATGAATGATCAGATGGAGCAGAGTTTTCTGTTTGGAAAATGGTCCAGAAAAGGACCGCCAAGCTCTCCTAACGGTCTGACGACAGACCACAAGAGGAAGCGGCATAGAAAAATTGTGTGTTTTTGGCCCTCGGGTGTGGCATGCGGTCGTCATTGGACCGCTAGGAGGAGCTTAACAGTCTAACAAAAGACCGCAAAGGGGGAAGGAACAGAGAAACCTGAGAGTTTTGGTTCTCAGGAGTGGGTAACGGTCACCACTTGACTGCTAAGGAAGCTTAACGATCTAACAAAAGATCGCAAGGGAAAGAGAACTTAGAAGCTTGCGAGTTCTTGGGTGTTGTGCATTGCAACCTGTTCCTGCGCATAACTAAAATAATAAAACAAGTTAGATCCATTCTTAGGCTTAACCCACCCTTGCCTGCAGCAAGTTAGAGAGGACCAATCCTTGATATTTGGTCAAGGGGCGGAGCCTTATTAAATAGGCGAAGACACAATAAGAATAAATGAAATGCATGTTATGAAATGCAGAAGATGGTGTGAATTTTTTTATTCTTTTGAAATATTTGATTATTTTTGGATTTTTGAAATATCAGATTTTTTAGATTTTTGAATATTTAATTTTTGGATTTTTGAAATATCTGATTTTTTTAGATTTTTCAAATATTTGATTTTTTTAGATTTTTGAACAACTAGTTCCGCCTTGGTAACGACGGTCCTACCTATTCCACTAAGAATCCCCCGAGGTTGGCATGCATTAAGGGTGGCAATTCCATGGCCGAGCCTATCTCACCCATATGACGGTGCCTCTCCTGAGGCCATACCCTGGGTATGCTCTGGTCCTTTGAGGGAGAGAAAGAAGAGTAGTTGTAGGTAAGCCAAGCATAAGGATAGAAGTTTTAGGGCTCGAATTCCTCCCATGATGACCCGGTCAGAGATTCGGTCTGTTGCGCCGAGGCTTTGTGTCCATCATCGAATCTTTATCCATTCTAGGCCATGTCTTCATAGCATCCCGCGAGAAAACTGTACTGCCACTCTTGCCATGCCTAGTTCAATATCTTATTTTTCTTGGAGCAATTTGACGTTGCACTTTGTGCTTTCGATAGACGTGTTGGCTTTTGCCTTAGTTCATGCTCCTTCTGATTGATTTGAATTTTCTTTTCTTTCACTTGTGGAATCATGTCATAATGGACGACCCCTATTTGAGACCTCCTCTCATTGGGGTGTCTAGGTTGGTCATCTCCCCCTTGTTCACTCCTTGCCCCTATACTCGGTCGAAGAGAGAAGAGCAGGGACTTTCACTTTCCCTAGGCATGGCCAAAGGAGAAACGGGTCTGTATGGTAGAAGAAAAACCCGACCAGAGTTGCTGTGTAGTGTGTGATTGCCATACTTGGGGTCCTCTTTCACGATCAAGGGGAGACACCTTGCTATCGGGTTGGCATTAGCTTGACTCTAAGGGTAAAAACGTTTAAGATACAACCCATTCCAAGCATGAGACAGCCTCTTTAACAATGAACGGGCCTTCCCAGTTAGGCTGCAATTTAGACCTAGGACCACCAGACCTAATGAATTTGCGTTTCAAAACCATATCACCTATATAAAATTTGCATTCAATTACCTTCTTTTGAAAATAACGCGAGACTCCCTTTTGATAGACAGACACGTGATCGGTCGCATTTAGCCTCTTCTCATCCAAGAGTTACAACTGGACGAGCAACGCCTCCCGACGCTCGTCGAGATTAAGTTTCTTATCGAGCTGTACCCTAGGGAAGGGATCAAGATCTCATATGGGAGCACCACATCCATCTCATAAGTGAGAGCATAAGGGGTTTGTCCAGTAGGAGTACGGATGGAGGTGCGATAACCCCATAGAGCTTCCACTAATCGCTCAGGCCAATCGGCAAACTTATGAGATTCGCATGTTTTTTTATGATTTTAAGAAGGGTTTTATTAGAGGCTTCGGCCTGACCGTTGTCTTGAGGATAATATGGAGACGAATGATATAATGCAATATTGAACTTCTTACAGAGGTCCTGGTGCTCTTAAGAGATGAACTTGGGCCCATTGTCGGTGACGATGTTGCTTGGCACTCTGAACCGCGGGATGATGTTCTTCATGATGAAGCGGCACACCGTGGTTACTTTGATCTCCGTGTACGCTTCCACCTCGGCCCATTTGGTGAAGTACTCAGCGGCGGTAAGAATGAAGGATTTCTGCTTGGTCTGAGAATTGGGATCACCTAGTGGTCCTACAATGTCGAAAGCCCACATAGAGAATGGCCAAGGAGTAGAGAGATGATGAAGAGACGAAGTAGGAGCATAAATCTTGTCAGCATGGAGTTGGCATTTAAGACACCTCTGGACATAGAGGGAGCAATCTTCCTCTACAATGGGCTAATAATACCCCTGCCTAAGGATCTTCTTCGCTAAACCCTGGCCATTGACATGACCTCCACACTCGTCGAAATGGGCTGCTTCAACCACCTTCTAAGCTTCATCATCATCTAGGCACCTCATGAGCATGCCATTGAGAGTGCGCCTGTACAACTCTCCAGCTATGATAGTGTACCTCGAGGCGGCTCTTCTAGTAGCCTTACCTTGTTCATTACTTGCCCCTTCTGAGAATGATCGGTCCTTATAATACAGCTCAATTTCATGATACCAAGGCAATTCTTCTTCCTCTAAGATCTCTTCTAATTCTGTCAAAGAAACTTCCTTCAAATCTTTCTTCTCAGCCTTCACCTCTACAGTCTTCCTAAGGTTGTCAAACCAAAGATCCTTAATAGAATGGGCGTCCAACCTCTGGACGACAATGGTCTCAGTACTCTGACTGAGAGGAAAGGTCAGGGAAGAAGCAAGCGATGCCAAACCATTGGCGAGGATGTTCTGAGATCGAGAAGTGTGAATGTAGATCAACTTGCAAAATTACCTAGCCAAGAGAGTGACCGAATCTTGATATGGCTTGAGTTTCGGGTCACGAGTACGGTAAGTGGAAAGGACTTGGCGTAGAACAAGATGAGAGTCTCCTATAATGTTCAAGTAACGCGCGCCTAAGAGACAGGCGTGCTTCAAACTATCCAGGAGAGCTTCGTACTCAGTAATGTTGTTGGTAGCAGGAAAGCGGAGCTGATAAGTGAGAGGAATCTTCACCCCTTCCGGAGTGAGGAGAATGGCACCTACCCCTCGGCCTTGAGAGTTGAGTGCACCATCAAAGTGCAGAGATCAGAAGGGGTGGTGGGTAAGAAAAGCGAGATGCTCATCAGAGAACTCATCCTGAATAGAGTTAGTGCAGGGAATAGGAAGATGGGCTAGATGCTCAACGATGGCATATCCATTGATTGCCTTCTGAATGACAAATGTGATTTCAAACTGAGAGAGGAAGCTCTCCCAGCGAGCTAACCTGCTAGAAAGGGCGGGCTTTTCTAGGAGATAATAGATCGGGTCCATTCTAGTGATCAGCCTAACTTTGTGGGCTAAGAAATAGTGCTTCAGCTTCTAAGCTACCCAGACTAATGAGGCACAAGTCATCTCCATGGCAGTGTACTTGGCCTCTACTGGGTTAAACAACCTAGTGAGGTAATAAGCTGTCCGCTCTTTCCCTTCGTCATCCACTTGTGCCAGGACAGCTCCTAGGTTGTCCTCAATGACAGAAATGTATAGGATTAGGGGTTTCCCAGGGACATGAGGCTACAAAACTGGGGGATTGGAAAAATAAACCTTCAAATCCTCATAGGCCTTTTGACAATCTTCATTCCACTCAAACTTAACCCCCGCCTTTAATAGTTCATAAAACGGGCCGCACCTTTAAGAATGTTAGGATATAACTCTTCTAATAAACTGCAGGCGTCCAATCAATCCTCGAAGTTCCGTGATGTTCTTAGGCATGGGCATGTCCATAACGGCCTTAGCCTTATTATGATCAATTTGAATCCCCCGTTTGCTAACTATGAAACCTAGCAGCTTCCCTGAAGACACTCCAAATTCACATTTCTTAGGATTCATTTTCACTTGATACTCCCTAGCTCTCCGAAGCACCTTAGCTAGGGTAGCAGGGTGTTCCTCTTTGGTTCTTGACTTCACCAAAATATCATCCATGTAAGCTTCCATGTACAAATGCATCATATCGAGGAATATAGCCATCATCACCCTTTGATAGGTGGCGCCAGCATTCTTCAATCCGAACGGTATTATCACATAGCAATAGGTGCCCCAGGGTGTGGTGAAGGAGGTTTTCTCTTGATCTTCTGGAGTGAGGCGGATTTGGTTATAGTCTAAATAGCCATCCATGAATGATAAAGCTTCATACCCGTCTATGTTATCTACTAACACATCTATATGAGGTAACGAGAAATCATCCTTAGGACATACCTTGTTTAAATCCATGAAATCAATGAAAATTCACACCTTTCCATCCTTCTTGATAACAGAGACTATATTTGCCACCCACTGGGGATACAAAACAACTCGAATGAATCTGGCTTATGCAATTTATCAACTTCTTCTTTCATCCTCAAGGCCACGTGGGAGTGAAATCTCCTAAACTTTTGTTTAACGAGTGTTGCCCCTGGCTTAAGCACAAGTCGGTGTACCACCAAAGAGAGGTCAAGACCCGACATGTCCTCGTAAGACCAGGCAAAAGAATCGCTATACTCCCTTAAAACCTTAATCAGCTCCTCTTCAACCTCAGGAGGACGATTAGTAGAAATGATGACAGGCCTGGGATCCTCGTTAGTTCCCAAATTAATTTCCTTTGTAGGTTCATCCATTGTCGACGATGGCTCATCGAACCTCTTCAAACCTTGCGCATATAAGTCGGTAGTGTCATCTACATCACTGTCCTCAAGATCGACCAGGTCTTTTTCATCCACGACTTCATAAACACCTAACCTGTCGTAGCTCCATACCCCGTCTTGCTCCTCGTCTTCTTTTAGCATAATCGCCATGGCTACGAACTTCGGGCATTTGATAAGAGCATGACATCGCTAAGCTAGATCCTGCAAAAATCTATCCAGAATGGATTTGGAATGAGGCACCGGCGGGCGCGGCTCAGGCGTGGAGAGAGGGTTGGATGCACTAGAACAAGACCCTACTTCTCTAGACCTAACAAACTCTACTTCCCTAGACTCGACTGACCCTAAATCTAACCTAGGAGAGAGAAAGTCTAATGGAAGGGAAGCAGGGGCCTCATGCCCCTGGGAGGACGAACGGAACACGTCGTAATCTTCTACTAAAATCTCTGTTTCAAAATTGACATTTTTTTGGAGATCAGTGGATAGCATGCAACAAGATGGAGAGGATGGGGAAGGAGGAGGAAGGGAGAGAGGGTAAATGGATAGGCAGAAGATATCAAAGAAAAGATCAGAGGAGGAGAACGACATACTTGAAAGATCATTTGGTGGGCACTGCCCACATGGACAAGTCACAATCAGAAATTCAGTTGCCATTTCCAGCAGCAAGGGATCAATCATGATAGGAGGTCAATGGGGTATGAAATCCAGCCTTTGGAAAAGAGACATTAAACGGGAAGGAGACCAAGTGAAAACAATGGGTGAGCTCCCCTCTTCCCGCGTACGGTAAGCCGGTTTTCCTTGCGTGTACTGCACAAGCTGCACCTCCGGATTTCTTGGACGGTCCTCTTCATAGAACAACATGGCAAAGGTTTCACTGAAATCTTCCATGTCATCAACAGGCCCCCTAGGCAGCATCGGCGGGCCAGAAACTGTGCAAGCAGTATCTTCTTTCTCGGTCTGACTTGGCGGGGCATTCAAAGTACCTGGCTGAAGTGGGCCCCTGACAAAGTGTTGGCGGTAATCCCAAGTCAACGGTAGCGTATCACTTAGGATAGTTAATGAGGATTCTCGATAGTTGAGGCCCATTTTGCTCATTTTTCTACCCCTAGGGACCAGCCTGGTCCACCCCTATAACTGAGCGTCGAGACCTCTTCCATGCTTATGGCCTAGCTTCAATATGATCTTCCAGCCTTTAGAATCCCTTATCTCGGGCTTTATCCTGACATTCACCTATGCAATAGCTGTCTTGCGCGGTGCATATGCCCAGGGAAAGTTAAGGTCCAACACTGAAATAATAGGCCGAGTACTGGGCCAGAGTGTTGGTAAGATCTTCTCTGAAATGACTTCGATTGACTGAACCGTGGAGTTGCTTTTGACCTTTACCACCCTCCCTTGAAAAGGGAATTTAAGGCATTGATGGGCAGTGGATGGCACGGCATTAAGATTGTCAATCCACGGTCGACCCAGAATAGCTTTGAACATGGGGTCGATGTCGAGCACATAAAATTCAATGGGCATTGTCAGTGGCCTAAGTTTAGCTTGAATAGTGACCACCCCGTGGCACGGCCTCCTTGAGTTATTATATGCTGCAATGGTGGTCGAGGTAGGCCTTAGCAGATCTTTTGAAATGTTGCATGCCCTTAAAGTGCTGAGGGGACATACATTGATAGATGCCCCAATGTCTACCAATGCCACATCTATGCTTACTTTGTTCAAAATGATGGAAATGCATAGCGGCATTTGACGAGCCTCAGGTGGTGCTAGCTCGGTTTCTGAGAATGTAATGGCTGGCCCCTTGGAAATTACAGCCAGGGCGGTTGGTAAGCTATCCAGTGCCATGTCTTCATTGACTATAACTTTCTGTAAAAAATCTCGCAGTGCATCTTGGTGAAGCTTAGACCGCTTAATCAATTCCAGAACTGAAATTTTGGCAGGCATCCGGTCTAGATGATATAACAAATCATACTGAGTACCCGACAGTGGATCTGCCTCTTCTTGATCAGCAGCTTGTTGAGAGGACAGAGATTGGGTGCGGGTGCACCAGTGGTAGGGTAGTTCCGATGGAACAAACGCCCACTCCCCAAGGTAAGATTATGGGCCGACACACCATCAGATGGGCTCATGGTGGGTGGTTTGATGGGCCCGATGTGGTGAATAAGAGCTGTAGGGGTAGGCGTAGTGGGGATGATGGGGTAATGGGAGTAGTGGCAGTGGTGATGGGTCATGCTGTGAGGATGACTGGTGAAGGGTTAGATGGTGGCGCAGTAATGACAGGCGATGTGGGCACTTGTGGGGGAGCAAGGACGGGTGGAATGTGGACTTGCATGGGAGTGAAGACAGGCGGAACAATGGGGGAAGCAGGTGGTAGGATAAGGGGTTTAAAAGGAACAGCGGGTGTGGCCGGTGTAGTTATGGCCTGATGGTTCGGCGGGAGGATGACGGGAGTAGAAGGTGGAGGAGGGTTGCGTGGAGAGCCATGAGCCGTTGGACCGAAGATTCATCATCATAAGACCACTCGGCATTAGGAGCCAGGCATTGAACAAGGTTCACTTGAGCCCATGCCGGTGGTTGAGGCTGCGGAGCAGGTGGATGGTTCGGCATGGGGTTTTGATGGATCCCCAGATCTTGCACAGGCTACTACTGCTATGGTTGTGGCTGCGGTGCTTGCTGCTGCACTTGCTGCCTCGGCGCTTGCCTTCTCTTCTCTATGATTTCAGTGATAACCTTATGCATTTCATCCCAGTCTATATGTTTCCCTTCATGTAGATCATAAACAAAATCCCAGAATTGGAAGCAAGTCTCTATCGTGTGTCTGGGCTGAGGTGGAACATGCAATATCTGGACTGGTCGACGGTCGGGTTCCAATTAGGCCGTTCTGGAGGAAGTTGGAGTGCATCGATGGACATGAGGGCTGAAAATATATCCGGGAGGGACTCAGGCAATGGAGGATATTGGGCCCTTTTTGGAGCCGGGCGTATGGGTGTGTAGCCATTAGGTGGAGGGACATTGTGGAATTGTAGGGGTTATTGCGGTTGTTGGAGAGTGGGGAAGGCATTTTGTGGAGCAAAGAAGGCAGGCTGGGCATTTTGTGGAGCGAAAAAAAATAGGTTGGGCATTTTTTGGAGTGGAGAACTAAGGGTTACATAGGGGTTGTGGAAAGCGGTGTGGAGCGGATTGGTTTGGGAAAGGGAAGGCAATGGCTTGCACTTGCTCATTAGTTTGGACTCCTTCAGTGACGGGCCCCTGAGGCTCTCTATTGTATTTGGGCTTTTGGGCCTCAAAGAGAGAGTGAATGTGGGAGTCCTTAAATTGGGTCTGGATAAACCTCACCCGACTGTATAATTGGTGCATGTTGGTAATATCATTCATGGCCAAGATGTTGCAGATGGTAGGCGTAGCATTAAAGATGAGCAACTTGACCTTTTCCTCCTCCAAAATATGACCGGGCACACGGGCAGCCATCTGCCTCCATCTGTCAGCATAGGTAGCAAAGTCCTCATCGGCCTTCATTTTCTCGGCTACTAGATCTGTGAAAGAGTACTCCGGGCTGACCCGGTCTTGAAACCTCTAAATAAATTTCTCCTTGACAACTTTGAAACTCTCAGCATCTTCCAGGGGCAAGGCATAAAACCATTCCAGTGCGACTCCATCCAGCGATCGACGGAACAAATACGCCATAAGGTAATCATCATATTGGAACTGCGTCGACTCGTACATGAAATCCCTTACATGAATGTACGGGTTGATGTTCCTGTCATACTTGTAGGGAGCTCGGATTGAGGAGGGAACCAGATGTTATGAAAGCTAGGAATGGGAACATCAGTTAAGGACTGTGGGGCGACCCTCTTTTGGAGAAAGTTAAGTTGTTGTTGTATGGCAGCCCACTTATCGAGGAGTTCCTGCTCTCGAGATGGAGTAGATGGAGTAAAAGATGTGGGCTCAAGGCGAGGAGCTGAAGGATAGATGGAAGAAGGGGGGCCCATAAGAAGGATATTGGGCCAAAGGATGACCCGAATTGGAATAAAGCGGGGCCGCCCCTTGCTGAGGGCGAACAAAATCGGCCGGGCCCACAAGGACTTGTGGCGCCGAGAGAATGGACCTGTAGGGATCAATCTGGGTAAATGAGGGAAGAGTGGTCTTCCCTTTGTCAAGAACCTGAGGGGTCGAACCAGAGGACTGGCCCGCCTCTAGATTGGAGAAACAAAGGACCCTAGGTTGGACCGGGGTAAGATCAATAGGAGCAGGTGGAGCACTGGGCCTGTCAACCCTAGATTGGGAGATGGAAGTAGAGGATGGACCTTGTGAAGTAGTTGAGGACGGGGTGACTGATCCCTGCAAGGTATGATAAAGGGCCTGAAGTTAGGCCAGATCCAACTGGGCCATCATTTGAACAATGTGACTCGCGGGATTATTGGTGGAAGAATTTGAAAGAGAGGGTTGACCGCCCTCTATGGCAGTAGAAGACGGAGGAGGGTCAGACCCTTCTCCAGACCGAAGTGGCATGACCCTAGACGGGTCCTCTAGGAGCCCTTGAGGAAGAGAGTCCTCGTGGGAATAGAAATCGTAGGAAGACATGATGGATTCGAACAAAGGATTAAGATAGGAGATGAAGGGGGAATTGCCCCTAGGAGATGAACCTACGGACTTGAAGCAACTCCACATACAATGTGGCACCTACCAAAATGAAGACAACACAAACAACCACCAATAAGCAACCAAACAAAATGAAGGGGATATGCAAATAAGAAGGGGACGAGATGCAACCAAAATCAACCAAGTTACAATGATGAACAAATTTTATTTGTTTCTCCTTTAGAACCTTAGTGATTTTAATAAAATGTTCTCTCTAACAAAAGGTTCTTAATGAGAAAGGATAGTGGGAACTTGTTTGACTCTATGTGTAAACTCTACCTCACTTATGCAACCTAGACACGGGGTGGTAAAGGCACAACCGGCCCGGCATCTGTGTGGGAATCCACGGCTTACGGAGACTTATGGAGGTCCCGGATGTGGTCACCTAGTTGACCCCAAGGAATATGGAGGCGAGAGTGATGGGAATGAACACCGGGCACTAACATTTTTATTTTGCATTTGTGTCATTTTGTTTGTATTTATACCATTGGCTAATTGGGTTTGCAATTGTAAGGCATTATAAGCCAAGTAGTTAGTCTTTAAAGTCTTTGGGTTTCTATGTAAATTGCCAATGGGCCCAGTAGGGTCCCCCACCCTCTTTCCCATTGGTCCGCCTAGGTTCTGTAGTGTATGAACTCTCATTTTTATAACCTTTAAACCAGAACCTCACTTTCTAAGCAGTTTCTAAATTCATATGACTGAAGGTTCTGTGCTTTAGCTGCTTAATTTCTAAACTACTTGATAAGAATGACAGTCAGCTGACTCTTCTTGTTCCTTCCCTTGTATTTTTTCCTCTTTGTTGATGGCAAAGGGGGAGAATATATTATCTACTTGATGAATTCTTCAAGGGAAGTGTATGCATCATGCCTATGGCAAAGGGGGAGATCTTGTGAGCAGAGAGTTGTGTTCATGTCTCAGCATGTCATTCATAGCATTTCATAGCATCTGCATGACAATCTGAATAATAATTCATATCTTTCATCAAAAATACATCTGTTTGACAGAATGTTGCTATTCTATATAATAGGGTTGGAGAGGGGGATTTTCGCAGCCCACCACAAAGGCAGCCCAACAAGACCCACAAGGTCCAACCAAGTGAGTCCACCCAAGTGATAGCCCACAGGGCCCACTTAGGGAGAAAAGCCCAATAAATAAGACTCGAGGAACTAACTCTCCCCGGCGGCCTTCTAGGCTCGGAGGGCCCGAGACAACGGTCAGGTCCCAAGGAAGGTCCGGCCTAAAGCCCTCTCCCCATCCGAGAGAGATAGGCTCCAGCCGACCTATCCGACCCCACCCTCGCCGGGCCATGCCTATCGCTCGGACATGAGCTAGCATCCCCGAGGCTCGGTAAGACCGGTTGATTATCTGCAGGTGCGGCCGTTCAGAGTCCTCCGCCAGCGGGAGAGTCATGGGAGCTACCGGACTCCAAGGGGATAACGTTCCCACGATCAGGCCATGAAAGCCCCCGTTAAAGACGTAACTCCCGCCGGGAACCCCTCAGGTTACAGGACTCCTGAAGGCGGCGCACTATTTAAGCAAGGGATACCCTTCGGAAGATGGTAAGATGAACTGAGCATTCACACACCCTAAGTTCCTGAGCACAATTTGCTTCACCCCTTGGTGGAGAGGATTCTCGCGCATCAGCCCTCTCCTCCCCCCATTATTGCTTCCACCATAGCTCTACTGACTTAGCCATCGGAGGGTTTTGCCCCAGGGAGATCCCCTGGGCCCTCTGATACGTTTCCATCTCTTGCAGATTCATCTTCTGGTGATCCACAGCCCGCTCAGGACCCCGCGCGAGATCTCGCCTCTTCAAGGGTGTTGCCATCATCAAAAAGGGGGAGATTGTTGTGACCCCTCTATGATGTGAAATGAAAATTCGGATCGTGTGATTTTCTTTTCTCTTCATTTTCTCCCTTCTTTTTTTTTCTTTTCGAAAATACCTTCTCCCCACCCTTTTTTTTTCAGATCTTCACTATGATACCCGACCGATAATCAGAAATAATGTGCAAGCTTCTATGACTGCATACAGGATGAGTGTCCTTTGACCGCTTCCTTCTGATGGAACCGAGAAGACCTCGTATGATTGGAAATCTATCACTGAGGCGCTTCGGCATGCCTTAAACATCCGCAAGCAAAGTATTCTGGGAACTCAAGATGGGCCTTTGAGTTTGACTTATGATCTCATCAATCGGAGTGATACTTCCGTGAATAGCAACTCCTTCTCACAATAAATGCACCCTTGGAAACATGCTTCCAATTGCCTTTGATTCACTAATACCATCTCTGACAGAACTAAAAAAAACTCATAATGCACCCTCATAGAATTCAGGTTTCCCATGGTTCATCTGAAATCATGAGTAAAGTCATGAAGTATGTAGAGGGATGGGGGAGGGTGTGGGAGAGTGGGAGTGTGTTGTGATCGGTTGTGGGGTGTTCTAGGCGTAGAACATTGGAAATGGGAGGAGGGAGGATCTCCTGCAGATGGAGTTGGCCTATGACGATGGTGGGTCCCTGCAGGTTCAAAAGTAGATGGGCGGAGGGTGGGTTCCTGTAGGATCAGAAGAAGCGGGGGGCTGGGTGGGTCGACCCATCTGTCTTACCTGGCGGGACATAACTCCAAAACGAGACTCTGTTTTCAGACCCGAATGCCGTGGACGTCCGAGGAAGCCTTTGTGCAGGGTTTTAATGGTTGTATGAGGGGGGGAGAAGGTATGTGAGATGGGGATGGCGAGAGTGTTAGAGAGGGAGGGGAAGCCATGTGTGGTGGAGGCTAGTGAGAGAAAGAGGGTGAGAGACAAAGGAGGGGAGGTCGCTACCGTGAGGTGTGCATGGCCGTATGGGGGGGTGACACGGCGAGCTCCTCCTACTGCCAAGCTGGGTGAGGTGTGGAGGAGGTGGTGGCCAGAAGGGGGTGGTGATGGATGGTCATGGGATGATAGGTGTGGGGTGACGGGCCCGCCCAAGGGAGTGGAGAGGATGGCAGACGCGGGCATGGTGGGAAGCTACTTTGTGGCCAACTGTGATGGGACAGATGGTGAAAACGGAGCTCTATTTTTTTTTCTTCTTCTTCCCGCCATGCATGTCTGAGGTGCGAATGGTTGGTAGGTGTTAACCATGGGAGCAGGTGGAGAAGATGGTGTGGGACGTGGGGGTTAACTGTGCTGGAGATTCATGTGTAGGTGGGCTGTGCCTTTTCTGGAGAAGATACTTGTAGGGGAAGTGGTGGTAGCAAGGGGTGGGAGGAGATGGTGAAGGCAGCGGGAGAGAGGGGCAAGGTGGTGATCGGCAGCAGCGGAGTAGCCAGAGATGAAAGAGGAAGTGCGGTTGGGGCTTCTCACTCGACCCCATCTCAGGGCTAATGCAGCCGACTCTTCCTTCGACTCGGTGCTATGGATGACGGTGGTGGAGGCTCGAGCGTGATGCATCAGTAGGTCTGCGTAGCTGCTTCTCAGAGGAGGATGATGATGAGTAGGTGCATGTAGGCAAAGTGGAGAAGGGCTGGGTGCGGCGATGGCGAGCAGGTGACCGGCAGCGTGAGAGCCGCCTGCTCTCCTGAGTGTAGCCGGAGCTGGCAGCGGCGAGCTTGTTTGTAGGGGCACTCTTTGCCGTTAACAGGTGGGGGAAAAGGGACAGTGGTCGACGGGTAACTGGGTGTAGATGGTAAGGTAGGGCTGTGGCAACAGAGGCGAAGTGGTAGATGGGCTGCGGCCTGTGCAGGAAGGAAGAGGAAAGGATGGCGGCCGGTGATGGTGGAGATGGCAAGTGAGGTGAGATGGAGAGAGAGCCGGATGGAGGGAAGGAAGTGGACGGTGGATAGGAGGGGCATCTCACCCCAGGGCATCTCACCTCATCTCCTTCTCGGAGAAGAGAACACAGGAACAAGGCTTCACACCTTACAAAGATAGGTTTCCAAAAATTCTAATCACTTCATTGCCTTAAACAAAGATTACATGACCTTTTATAGACTCCACAAAGAAGACCAAAAGATATCTCACCTAACACCTACTTCCTACCACTCATACCTTTCTTGGGAAGACACTCTCTTGGGAAGACTAAAAGACATAAAATAAAAAAAATACTCTTACATAATTTTTTGTGGACATAATTACTACAAACATAAAACATGACCCATTAAGCCCATACATGTGGCCCAATTAAAAAAAACATCTATTTGATCGTTTTGTTGAAGCCGCTTGTCAATCCCTTCAAATTCAACCTCGAACTTTGAATCTTGAATCGACGATTCCATCACTCTGTGTTGATGATGTTGACAATAAATTTTACTTCATTAGCAACAGCTTGTTTTGATTGATTGGCAACTGTTCTTATTTTGATGAAATTGTTTTTATCAGGTTGTCTGTGTACCTAATGCAGTCAGAGTCTATACTGTCGTGCACACACCCACAGGTCTACATTGCATTGCAGCATGAACATAGAGTCCATAGATTTCATTGTGTAGTCTGGACAGTTCTGATGGGTTGACGCTCCCCTCTGATGGGTCGACGCCCCCTTTGTTTTCCAAGTCCACACATTGTGCATTCTGACTTGAAGTCTATACAACGATGCATTGGCCAAGTCTACACACTGCATTGTTGATTGTTGGCAAAGTCTGCACATTCTGCAGCTCAACGTCTGCATGCATGAAGTCTATACACTGCATGGCTCGCACAGCTGCAAGTCCACACATTGCATTCCTAGCAGACCAGCAAGTCTATACACTGCAGGGTAAAGCCCAAAGTCTAGACACTGCCACATTGCTTGCATTTCAGTGTCTATACATCGTTCATGCATGTGCACAGTTCGTGGACAAAGTCTGTACATCACCCTAGATTGCATTAGCAAGTCTATACATTGTCAGGGCTTCATGCACTAAGTCTATACATGCTTAGTTTGTACATCGGCTTGTTCACGCTTCATCATGTATGTACATTGTCAATGCATCATGTAAGTCTGTACAGAGTCTTGTTGAAAGTATGTACATCGTCTTCTTATTCATGCATAGCATGCATTATTCATGAACTCTGTACAGCCCAAGTCTGTACATCACATCATATTGTTCATGCAGTGTCTTGGTGAAGTCTATACATCGTTTCATTGTACAAGTCCATACAATGCATGCACTTTCATTCAAGTCCACACATTGATGCACTTTAGATAGCTCGAGGTGAAGTCTGTACAGCCATTGCCTTCATATAGGAAGTCTGTACATCCTACTGCACTGTATCTTTCATGGAACCAAGCCTATACACTGCATAGCATAGTCTATACATTGCACGTTCAAGTTCATAGTATATACATTGTTGCATTGCCTGCACAAGGAAGTATGTACATTGGCTGTTGGCTTGCACGCTCACTCAAGTCCACACATCGTGAAGTATGCACATTGTGGCTTGCTCATTCACTTACTTAGCCCTGTCAAGTCCATACATTGGGCTACTGTGCAAGTCCATACATTGGCCTTCAGGCTTGCAAGTCTACACATTGCCTGTCGATTGTAATGTCTGTACAGAGTTCAAAGAGTTCAAAGTGTTCATAGTCTACACATTCATTCACTGTTCATGTTGCATCAAGTTCAAAGTCCATACATTGGACTGTAGCATGCACGAAGCTAAGTCTATACATTGCTCCAGTCTGTACAACATTCAGTGTCTAGCGTTTCATGAAGTTTATATATCGGAATGTTTGGCCAAGTCTGTACATCCTTCTGTTGATAGCTCAAGTCTATACATTGGACTGTTTGGCCAAGTCTGTACATCGTTGCTTGCCAAAGTCTGTACATTGGCATCTATTCCTACGTTGCAATTCCAAGTCTGCACATTGGGTTCTTTACCTACGTTTAGCTTTGAAAGTCTATACATTGGTTTTCATTTCAAGTCTGTACAGACTTTAGTTTGTGAAGTCTATACAACTGACTGTTCAGCTTGTGACCAAGTCTGTATAGCCAGGGCGACTGTTAAGTCTATACATTAGCAGCCTTGATTTGATCAAGTCTGTACAGAGCTTCTTTTGGCAAGTTCATACATTGAATGTCTATACATTCGTTTGCCTTGCATCATTCATTAAGTCTGTACAGCCCCTTCGCTTGGCAAGTCTGTACATTGTGGATGTCTATACACTCGATTGCCTTGCCTTGGTCAAGCATGTACATAGTTTCTTCAGCTAAGTATATACATTGCTTCACGATGTGAAGTCTATACATGCCTTGTTCAAGTCTTCACATGATGAAGTCTATACACTCAACTCCTTCACATTTCAGGAAGTCTGTACATCCTTCAATGCACTGCATGCATCGTTCGTGAAGTCTGTACATCGAGTGAAGTCTGGTGAAGTCTATACAGCGTCCATTTCTCTTAGAGTCTCATGCATATATGAAGTCTGTACATTGCATTTGCATTCACAACGTCTTCACACTTGAAGTCCATACATCGTCAGTTGTTTGTCAAGTCTTCATATTGCTTAAGTCTGTACAGCGACTTCTTCACATATGAAGTATGTACATCGCATAGCTTCACATAGATGAAGTCTATACATTGGGCAGAGTATGTACACTGCATTCGAGTTCACAAGTCCATACAGTGAAGTCTATACAATGCAGTTCATCTTATAAGTCTGTACAGAGTTCTTCACTTAACCTGATAATCTGATACTCTGTCTGACAGTGATCTGCTACTGAGATTGCTGACATGGCTCGTGATCCCAAGAGCACGAGGTGATCAGATGCTGCCACGTGGATGAAAGCACCTCGGATCAGGCGAATTCCTTGGGCGGGAAAACATGGAAGCCACGCGCCCTTATCCAATCTGCTACTGTATATATAGATGTCTTCATCTTCTGTTGAAGGCTGATCGAAGTGTGGCAAGTCTATATAGTGAGAAAAATCTGAGACAGCAGAGAGCCATCGAGATCCAAAGAGAAGAAAATGAGAGAAGAAGAAAGTGAGAAGAAATGAGTTGAGAGAGTGATATGATAGCTTGTGAATCAGCATCTTGGTCCAGATACCAGAGCTGATATTGCTTACTTTGAGCTACAGTCGTTTTGATGTTCTTCCATTCGATTGTGTTTTTCTTGCTTTTCAGTCTTGTTATTTTTCCTTTGAAAACTCTTGTTCGATCAAGCTGTTAGTCAGCGGTGTCAAGCTGTGAGGCAGCGGTGTGCAGAGGTGATACCTCTGGTCGGCTAAGCTGTAGTGCCCAGCATAGCAAGCTGTGAAGCTCAGCTGTTGCAGAGGGTGTTCCTCTGGTCAGGATAAGCTGTAAACCCCATCCGTTGTTGACAAGCTGTAGTGCCCAGCAGATTGAAGCTGTGTATCAGCAGTAATCCACATTCGAGTTGAATGTGGGGTGGACGTTGGTCGGATTGACCGAACCACCTAAAAGTCTTTGTGCCTCTCGTGTGCTTGCTTGTCTGTTTAGCAGATCTTGTTTCCATCATTCGGTGCTTTGACTATGGTTGTCCAGTGTTCTTTTAATTCCGCATTTGAATCTAGGCATAAATTTTTAATTAGCCTGTTGATCTATTCACCCCCCCCCCCTCTAGATCCACATTCTGTGGTGAAAGAGCCTTCCATCTAACTCCAACAATTGGTATCAGAGCTAGACTCTTCTACATGATAATCAACAATGCAGTGTATAGACTTGGCCAATGCATCGTTGTATAGACTTCAAGTCAGAATGCACAATGTGTGGACTTGGAAAACAAAGGGGGCGTCGACCCATCAGAGGGGAGCGTCGACCCATCAGAACTGTCCAGACTACACAATGAAATGTATGGACTCTATGTTCATGCTGCAATGCAATGTAGACTTGTGGGTGTGTGCACGACAGTATAGACTCTGACTGCATTGGGTACACAGACAACCTGATAAAAATAATTTCATCAAAATAAGAACAGTTGCCAATCAATCAAAACAAGTTGTTGCCAATGAAGTAAAACTTATTGTCAACATCATCAACACAGAGGGGTCGCAACAGGTTCTAGGGCCCATGTGGGGCTGGTTCAAAGTCCAAGATTAGACTTGGACCAAGGGGGGACAAGGTGGAAAAAATTTTAAATTTGGACCAAGCAAAGTCCAAGATGCTTCCCCCTTATAATATAGTTTATTCCATGTTGTATTTTTTTTTAATTTGGTCATTTGACCACATGTGGGAAGAAAATACTATCCCAAGTTTACCCCTCTCCTCTCTCCCATGAAATTCCCAGCCCCCCACCCCTTGCCATTCTCTATATAAGCGTATGTATAATGTCATTAGAGATTTTAATGAAGAATTAAACATTTTTGCCAAGAGCAAGCCCAAGGGCACCCCTTTCTCTCTCCCACCCCTCTTGCAGATGGAGTTCTAAAAAATTCTTGAGGTGTGAAGCCTCCTCCCCTCCCCTCTCTGAGTTTGAAGCTCAGCACTACCGCCACTGCCACCATCGAGCCGCCGTCGCGCCACCACCGCCACCGCGTCGGAATTCTATCCACATCATGATAGAATGTTGAATCTTGATTTTTATCTCCAGATCAAGAGATCTGATCGAGCTGCAATTTTGAGTGTTTGTTCTTCTTGTTATCCCCAGTCTCCATTTTAAATTCCGTGCGAATCAGAGGTCATTTGTTATTTTTTCCGTATTTTTTGTTCCACCCCTGATAGTCTGCCAATCAGCAGATCTGCAGGATAGGAGCTTGTCCTTCTATTTTTCCTGTCGCCTTATACATCTCCTAAAATCCCCAAAAACTTCATACGTGTCCCTTACATACCCCCTTCCACCATAATTTTTCTGGAGTCTAGATCTATTGTTTTCCCGTCGGTCAAAATTCGTTTTTAGAAAAAACTCAGTCTATCCTGTGTGTCTGTCAGTCCGAGCCAGCAAAAGATTTTTCTGGAACAGTCATTTTCATTTTCAATCCATTCACTTAATGGATCTAAAAATTTTATATGTTGTATCCCTCTAAGTTCTCTATCCATCGGTACCACTTTTGCGTCGATCCGACATCACATTTGGCCGCAAAAATTCTTTTTGTGAAGGCGCGCAGAGCAGATCCATGGACAGGCCAGCAACTCAATCCAAGAATTAATTTCTTGAAAAATACGCCGGTTCACCTTCGGCGACCGCCGCTCCTGGAGATTGATCGGCAACCCATCAGAAGGGTCCCAGCAAGCCGCCGTAGCAAGGAGTCGACCGGAAGTAGCCGTCCTAGTTGTTGAGTTCCCTTGCTGTACCGAGTTGGAACAGTACCGAGTCGGAACCGAGTCGGACCAGCAGCCCGTCTCCGGCCCAAATTGCTACCCGTCAACCCGAAGTTCGCTACTCCCGGCCTCACATTGTAGCCCTTTACCTCCCTGCATGGAGTGGGCAATAAATTCATTTCTGTAATTATTGTAATATTTATACACAGGGAGTACGAGCTTCAGCCGGGGACGTCTTCCCCACGCTCGGAGCATGGAGATAAATTCGCCACTCTCTTTATCGCATTTACTTATCTTGTATATTTTTGAATGCCGCTGCATGAGTGATAGGTTAATCTAGCCCGATATATTGTTATCACTACTGCGAGAGAGAGCGAGCGTGACCCATCCCGTGACTCAATCCGAGTACACGCGGAAGAGCCGACTACCCGACTCATTGTCGGCTCCTCAACTGTGCACGATCCCGCATTTCCCTCGCTAGGGAAGAGTTGCGAGCTAGAGTCCCAGGTCGCGTGTCCGTCCCGCATCAGAGAAAATCACATACCAAGGTAGGAATGCAATTATCATATGATAGATGAATGATCCTACGTGCACCAGAGTGCATGCAATTTCTAGCGTAGAAACTAATAAATAATATGCAAACAATGATATAATTATGCACCACAACAAAGGAGGATATCAGAGAGCACCTAGCAACAATAGGATTCAGCAAAATGCAGAAATCTGAGCAATCCTCGGGATGCATACCTGTGACTGGAGAAACGGTCGCTTGAGGACCACTAAAGAGATAAGACGATCTATCGCTAGACCGCTTTTAAGCCGTAAACGGCCTGAAGGAGGTCGCCAGGGAACTAGAGAACAGAAACAACAGGGAATAAAATGGAAAAACTGAGGAAAACACAAGGCAGACTGGGAAGAACAACTAAGAGCAGGTCTAACAATCACTCAACACGATTGGCACTAGACGTCCCACCGTGATCGCCAAAAAATAGAGGTTGTTGATATTTGTGATGTGGTGTGATGAGGTGTGTGAGATGGAGGTGTGATGTGTGATATGTACTAACTCAAGCAAGCAATGACATCAAGTATAAAGCATGTGGGCATGTCATCTCAACAGTGCAAAGAAAAGCAATAGAAGGAACTAAACACACGCCGTGGGCGTGGAGCAAAGAAAGGAATAAAGTAAATACACACCGTGGGTGTGGAGCAACTAAAGAACAAAGGAAATAAGAGGAGATGGAAGAATATGATGAAAAATACCCAAAGAAGAAAGATGTGATCGCCACCGAAGCAAGTAATGCAGCAAAACTACACCACGTACCTTGGAAAAAAGTCGAGTGAAGCACACTTGCCCGCGGGAGAGAAAACCCAGGTGCAGACATGAAAATGGTCCTGATGTGACCGCAAGGCCATGAAAAATGGTCGACCGATAGACCGCAAGGGAAGGCAAACGATCTGGCGACGGCCGCTAAACGCACCCAGAAAAGTGTGATATGGAACTCAAATCTCCACCCCTCCTGGTCGGCCAGAAGAGTTGGGCCTTGTGTAATGAGCTCTGTAGACCTGTAAAAGAGTGTAGACACAAGAAGAAAGGAACCCAATTAGCCTTAGAAGAGTATAGCGAAACTAATATGCATAAAAGGAAGGGGGAATACCTGGGTGGTTGGTGTTTTTTAACCAATATGGGGTGTGAAAACAGTAGGAGTATGTTTAAAAATGTGATGTGGAGGAAGAAGGAGAATTGATGCTATGATGATGCAAAGACGACAAAGATAAAGAGAAGAAAAGAGACAAAAAAATAAAAGAAACTAGCTACTCCCTGGACCAGACGACTCTAGGACGCAGCCACAAGCTCTTCCTAGTTGGTACTCGCTCCAGGATGCGGCAGCACTTCGTCGTAAGCTCCAGAAAGCTCCACTTTGAGCCATGAAGTCAAGGGTTCTATTTATAGACCCTCAAAACTTTAGGTCGAGTTAGAGGGATAATAGCACGAAAATAGGGCTGAACTTAGATAAATCTCGAAGATAATATTCCCAAGAGTCCATAGAAACAAACAGAAGCTTCTGAGGATCAACACTCAGAGAGAAAACACCGAACTAAGGACTCTAGTTCGACCATAGTCGGAGAGAGGAAGATAAGATAGAGAAGGACTATCTATCTCCCCTAACGGTCTTGCGATAGACCGCAAGGCATGGAAAAATAGTCGACCAATAGACCGCTAAGCTCAACCGATCATAAAGAGATAAGACCAAGGAAAACTAACATGACTCTCTGTCTGCCTAGTGGTCTAGAAAAGGACCGCCAACGTCTATTAACAGCCGCGCGATAGACCGCTATGCTAATAGACGTGGCAAATAAGATAAAGGTAAATAAATCTCTGAGTTAATCTGCAAAATAATCCTCATTGGCCCTTATCTAGTCCCAATAAGCTTAAATAACGAGAAAAATAGAAGGAACTAGACCCAACCAGGGAGAGAACCCATAAAATATACCCAAAAAGTGACAAAAGTGGCCCAATAACTGGTGAACAACTTGGGACATCATAAAATAAGATAGAGAAATGACCTAACTCATTGGTCATAAAACGGGTGTCAACATCGGTTCTACTTCATTTTGATCTTGGGTTTTGATTGAAGAGCGTATTCGTCATGTCTTTTGTCCCTCTGTATCCTTGTCACACGTGTCTATGTCCCTCCATGTCATCATGCGTGTCTTTTTCCCACCATGTTTTTGTCCCACTATGTTATCGTCCCACGTGTGTCTTATCCTACCATGCTGTGTCGTTGTTGTCCCCCGTGGTGTTGTCCTCCCGCGTGCCTTTGTCCCACCATATCTTGTCCCACCGGGTGTGCTGTCCCACCGTGTTGTGGTGTTATCTTGCCCCACCATACTCTTTAATCTCGCTCACGCTTATTGTTTGTTCATGTGATGTCTTGCATATGTTGTTCATGTGATTTCATCCTTCATTATGTTTTGTTATGTTATCTTTCATCCATCTTTGTGATGTTGTGTTATGTTAATACTTGTTCTTTTGTTGTTTTGGTTGTCTTATATCAAAAATCCTAAAAATGCGGTTTCGCTTGATAGGTAAGTCAGGTATGGCTCTCTATCCCTACTCATTGTTGCATTACTATATGGTATCTACGTTATTATATCCTCTCAAGGACCGACTGGTTGCCCGTGTGTTTTGGGATATGATGTTCCCCTTTAACAAAAATGATGATGATCTAGGAGCATACGGTTAATCGTTGGATAAGTCGTTAGTTTGAGTCGGGTGAGGGATGATGGACTCTGTCTCGCACACCGTGATTGCAAGAAGACTCTTGACCCTGTCTTGGCTCAGTCTAGCAATAGTATTTTTGAGTACTTTCTATTTTATCTTTCTTTGCATTCGTTTTGATGATTTCTTTATTTTAGTCGAACATACATCATGCCATTTTTGAGCATTCACGTCTCGTAATTCTCTCAAAGTTTCTCCTCAGAAATGGTTAATTGCACTTCAATTTTCTTGGATAAGAGATCTTCATTCTACTCCAAATTTGTTCAATTTCTCTGATCTGCCCGCTTCGTCTGGTTGGCCAGCGTGATTCCTGTCTGATTTTATCTCAGTTTCAATTTCCCTTTTCCAGCTTTTCAACCATGCTCTTTTCGATCTCCTCATTATCCGTGGATTGTGTCCCCCAATGAGGGTGGTCGTGTTTCCTTTTTCTTTTTAGTTAGTTTTCCAGACATGCCTTATCCGCGTCAGCCATTCCTTGTGGTTAGTTTGGCATTTTCGGGAGAATTCCTGTCGCTTGTTGGTTATGACGGGTGTCTTTTACCTTGATGTCCACTTTTCTGTTCTCTCCACTTTATCTCTGCTTATCTCCATTTCACATCGCTATTGCTTTCGCTCCATCTCCATTCCATTTTGCCTTAGCGTCACTTTCGCTCGCTCCCTTGCAAAGCAGACATCAAGGAAGGGCATCTGTTTACACCCGTTTTCAGCCCGCAAGTTGAGTTATTTTTCTTCATCAACTCCGTAATGCCCTAAATTGACCATTATTTTGGAGTCTTCTTTGAGCCGATCTCGAGCCCATTTCTTGACCCTTTTCGAGCTTATTAAGCCTTGGAAGTTTTTATTTTCAATTTCCTAACTTTTGGGTCTGTTTCAGGCCAATCCAGAGCTCAAACGGAAGTCGGCTCATTTTTGTTAGAAGCATGTAAACAGTCGGTCGACCGACCGTTTCCTTCGGCTAGTGGTCGGTCGACCGACTGCTAGAGTCAATTTCTTAGCATGATGGCCTTCTTTTCTATGCCCACCTACAAACGGTCGGTCGACCGACCGTTTCTTCCTACAGGCGGTCGGTCGACCTACCGCTAGGCTATCTGAAGAGTCCAACTTCTTCCGCACTCTATTTTCTGCTCGACGGGGCTATCCTCCAGGGCTAATATCTTCTAGGTTATTCCACCAAATCACAATCTATCTTTTTAGGCTCTTCCCCTTGATATTATCTTGAGATGGATATATCATACTCGATTTATTTTGGACTCTATCCCCTGGAATCTTGAGAGAACTTTCTGGTTTTATGCAACTTCTATAAAAGAAACCCAATTCACAGGTCACGAAGGGGGGCTCTTCTTCAACCTGAGGCGAAGCCATGCTGCACCGTCGACTCTCCTGTTCGACCTCAGGCTGTTAAGGGGAGCATTGTCTATGTTTTCTATCTCTCCGGGCTTGATTTCGTTGTCTATCCTCTTAGTTATTCCTCTCCCAATTTCAAAATCATCACAGTTCTATTTTTCTACACTCTGTCTGCACTTTTCTCTATTATGCATGCACGTTTCCCGCAGTTGTGCTGCGTGATTTTTCTCTATATCTTTATCTTATTCTCATCACAATACACACACATATTTTTTCCACCCTTCCACAGGGGTTAAAAACCTCCCACGGTAGGTTCTCCCTCAATTTTTAACCATGTTTTATCACATACGGGATTGATGCTACACTCATAGTTTCTAATGGGTTTTTTTTCTTGTTGGTTGTCTTTGTTTTGCAGGAGCATGATAGAACATGAGGCCCTCTTCCTCTAGCCGGTTGGAAGGAGATGAGGTTGATTCTACAAGTTCCCGCACCCCTTCATCAAGCGCGATCAAGTCTTCATCCGTTTCCAAGGTACACGGCACTATTGCACTCTTTTCTCACATCCTTTGGCGTTGTTAACCCTTGGTGGCGATCACGGTTAGTATTTCTCATCTTTCGTCGCCCCTTGTTCATACTTTTCTGCTTATTGTATTATTTACATAGTTTGAGGGGCGGGGTAGACACAAAACATCAACAATACCCAACCGCGTTATCCACCAACACGTCTATGTGAGGCAGTGGAAAATCATCATTGGGACATGCCTTATTTAAATCCCTGAAATCAATACAAATTTGGACTTTCCCGTCCTTCTTCATAACAGGGACTATATTCGCCACCCACTGAGGATATAAAACGACCCGAATACATCTGACCTTATGCAATTTATCAACCCCTTCTTTCATCTTCAAGGCCATGTGGGGGTGGAATCTCCTCAATTTTTGCTTTACGGGTGTTGCCCCTGGCTAAAGTACAAGTCGGTGTTCCACCAAAGAGGGGTCAAGACCCGGCATGTTCTCATATGACCAGGCAAAAGAATCGCTATACTCCCTCAAAACCTTAATCAACTCCTCTTCAACCTCAAGAGGGAGATTAGCAAAAATAATGATGTGTCTGGGATCCTCATCAGTTCCAAGATTAATCTCTTTCGTAGGTTCTTCCATTGCCGTGGACAGCTCGTCAAACCTTCTTAAACCTTGTGCATATAGATCGGCAGGTGTCATCTACGCCGCTATCCTCATAATCAACCGTGTCCTTTTCATCTACAATCTCATAAACACCTAATCTGTCATCACTCTACACCCCATCTTGCTCCTCATCATCCTCTAGCACAATCGCCGTTTCAACAAACTCCGGACACTTGAGGAGGGCATGGCAACGCCAAGCTAAGTCTTGCAAGAACCTATTAGGAATGGATTTGGAATGACGAGTCACTAGGCTCACCTCAAGCATAGAGGAAGGGTTGGAAACACTAGAACAAGACCCTACTTCGACAAACTCTACTTCTCTAACTGACTCGATACACCCTAATCCTAGCCTAGGAGAGAGAAAATCTAATGGAAGGGAATCAGGGGCCTCATGCCCCTGGGAGGAGGACGGACGAAGCGCAACATAATCCTCAACTGAAATCTCCGTTTTAAAATTGACATTTTTTTTGGATATCAGTGGAGAGCATGCAACAAGATGGAGAGGAGGGAAGAGGAAGCATGAGAGGATACATGGAAGGACAGAAAATATCTAAGAAGGGATCGGAGGAGGAGGAGAAGGGAGTGGACAAATCAATGGGCAGACAGTGCCCACAATCACAAACTTTGATGTTCAGAAAATCGGTTGGAATTTCAAACAGCAAAGGATTAATCAAAATGGGAGGTGAACGGGGTATAAAATCTAGCTTTGTTAGAGATGACAATAGACAGGAAGGAGACCAAGTGAAAATAATGGATGAGCTCCCCTCTTCCCGCAGATAGTGAGCCAATTTTTCGGGCGAGTATTCCACAAGCCGCACCTCCTGGTTTCTTGGGCAAGCTTCTTCATGAAACAACCTTGTAAAAGCTTCACAGAAATCCTCCATTTCATCAACGGTCCCTTAGGCAGTGGCGGGCCAGAAACTATGCAAGTAGCATCTTCTTTTTCAACCTGGCTTGGCGGGGACTTTAAAGTGTCCGACTGGAAAGGGCCTCTTACAAAATGCTGGCGGTAATCCTAGGTTAACGGCTGTGCATATTTCAAGATCGACAGTGGCGACTCTCGATAACCCAGGCCTCTTTTACTCATCTTCATGCCCTTTGGGACTGGCTTGGTTCACCCCTTCAATTGAGCGTCAAGACCTCTACCTGGTCGATTTCCCAGTTTCAGTATAATGTCCCAGCCTTTGTGATCCCTTATCTAGGGATTCACCCTGACATTCACCTGCACGACGGCTAGCTTGCACTGTGCATAGGCCCATGGAAAATTGAGATCCAACACAGAGATAATAGGCCTATTGCTTGGCCAAAGTGTATGTGGGATCTTATCAGAGTTGGCCTCAACTGATTGTACTGTGGAGATGCTTTTAACCTTCACCACCCGACCTTGAAATGGGAACTTGAGGCATTGGTGGGCAGTAGACGGTACATCATTAAGATTGTCGATCCACGGGCACCCCAAGATGGCCTTGAACATTGGATCGATGTCCAGCACATAAAATTCAATGGGCATTGTCAGTGGCCCGAGTTCAGCTTGCACGGTGATCACCCCATGGTCGGGCCTTCTTGAGTTGTCGTAGGCCGCAATAGTAGTAAGGGTGGGCCTTAGCAGATCTTCTAAGATATTACAAGTTCACAGGGTGCTCAATGGACATACATTAATAGAGGCTCCAGTGTCCACCAAAGCCGCATCGATACTCACCTTATTCAAGGTGATGGAGATGTACAGCGGCATTTTGCGAGCCTCGGGAGGTGCTAGCTCAGTTTCAGAAAACGTAATGACCGGCGCTTTGGAAACCATGGCCAAATCAGATGGTAGGCTATCCACAGCCATGTCTTCATTCACAAGGACCTTCTGGAGAAAGTCCCGTAGGGCATCTTGGTGGAGCTTGGACCGCTTGATTAATTCTAGAACTGATATCTTCACGGGCATCTGGTTCAAATGGTGGAGCAAATCATACTGAGTTCCTGGCAATAGATTCACTTCCTCTTGGTCAACAACTTGTTGTGAAGACTGGGGGTTGGGTGCAAGTACACTGGTGGTGGGATAACTCCGATGGAACAAATGCCCGCTCCGAAGGGCAAGGTTCTGGGTCAGCGTGGCGTTAGACGAGCTTATGGTTGGCGGCTTGATTGGCCTGATGGGGTGAGCAAATGGGGTTAAAGCAGGGGTAGTAGTTGGAGGGGAAATAGTGGTAACACAAGTAGGAGCAGCCCTGATGGGCCCCGACGAGAGAATGACTGGTGAAGGGTTAAGCGGAGGGGTAATGATGGTGTGCGTGACTAGCTGTGGTGTAGGGACTGGCGGAACAATGGTGGATGTGAGAGGTAAAATGAGGGGTTTTGGAGGGATAGCGTGTGCGGTGGAGGTTGCGGTGGTGGATTGGAGGGTTCACAGAAGGATAATGGAGGTAGGAGGTGACGGCAAGGGAGAGTTGTGGTAGGTATGGTGGAGGGCCATAAGCCGTTGGATAGATGACTCGTCTTCGTATGACCACCCAGCGTTGGGAGACGGGCGATGGATAATATTCACCTGAGCCGGTGCCGGCGGCTGAGGTTGCGGAGCGGGCGGATGGTTAGGCATCGAATTCTAATGAATCCCCAGATCATGCGTAGGCTGCTGCTACTGAGGTGGCTGCTGTGACTACAGTGCTTGTGGTCTCGGTGGTTGCCTTCTTTTCTCCTTAATTTTTGTGATGACTTTGTGCATTTTGGCCCAATCGATGCGCTGCCCTTCATGCAAATCATAGACAAAGTCTCTAAACTAGAAGCAACTCTCTATCGTGTGCCCGGGATGCCTGTGGAAGATACGATATCTAGATTAGTCAATGATCGGATTCCAATTCGGCCCTTCCGGAGGTTGTTGTAAAGCACCAATGGACATGAGAGCTGAGAAGATGTCCGGGAGGGTTTCAGGCAAAGAAGGATATTGAGCCCTCTTCGGACCTATGCATTTTGGTGCATAGCCATTAGGAGGTGGAACATTGTGGTACTGCGGCAGTTGTTGTTGCTATTGGGGAGCAGGAAAGGATGGTTGGGCATTTTGTGGAGCGAGGAACTAAGGGTTGCGAGGAGGTTTTTGGAAGCGTGGTGGAGCGGATTGGTTGGGGAATGGGAAGCTAACAGCTTGCACTTGTTCATTTGTTTGGACTCCTTTGGTAATTGCCCCCTGAGGTTTTCTATTATATTTGGGCTTTTGGGCCTCAAAGAGAGTGTGATAGGGGGAGTCCTTGAACTAGGTTTGTATGAACCTGGCCCGATTGTAAAGTTGGATCATATTGGCAATATCATTCATGGCTAAGATGTTACGGAAGGTAGGGGTGGCATTCGAGATGAGCAACTTGACCTTCTCCTCTGGAATATGGCCGGGCACACGGGCAGCCATCAGCCTCCATCTATCAGCATAGGTGGCAAAATCTTCATCAGCTTTCATCTTCTCAGCAACTAGATCGGTAAAGGAATATTCCGAGCCGACTCGGTCTTGAAATATCTGAATGAATTTCTCCTTGACGATCTTGAAGCTCTCAGCATCTTCCAATGGCAAAGCATAGAACCACTTCAGCGCTACCCCATCCAATGAGTGGCGGAACAAATACGCCATAAGGCGGTTGTCATACTAAAACTGCACCGACTAATACATAAATTCCCTCACATGAATGAACAGATTGCCCCTCCCGTCATACTTGAGGTACATGGGAAAATTGGATTGGGGAGGGAAACAGATGTTATGAAAGCTGGGAATCGGGACATCAGCCAAGGATTGTGGGCCAACCCGCTTTTGGAGAAAGTTGAGCTGCTACTACATGGCAGCCCACTTGTCGAGAAGCTCCTTCTCCCGAGATGGACTAGGTGGAATGTAACGCCCTAGATTTTCGGATCGTGTCATTGTGGATTGCAGATTATGTCCGAGTGAGCTTCGAACAATTCTACCGAATTGTCAGACCCTTTGACGGTGCGTTCGTGAATTATCTTGGGTCCGTGGCGTTGTGAGGAATGCGCCGGTATTTTTTTGGAATTTTTCGGAGTCCGGTTGCATTTTTGGTGTTTTTCTGGAGTTATTACAATTTCAAAAAAATATATAAATAAAATTTATTTTTTTTATAAAACCCTCCCCACCCCTCTCTCTCTCCTCGCTCTCGCATCTCACTCTCTCCCTCCCGTTCTCTCCCCCTCTCAATCCCACGCTCTCCTTCTCACCCTCTTCTTCTCCAGCGACTGACGGAGGAGACCGACGGCGAGGTGGTGGACGGATAGGAGCGAGGATCAGCGTGGATTGGAGCACGGAGCAAGAGACAAGGCATGGCGTGCAGTTCCGTGCGATTTCATGCGGTTCGTGGCGTTTCGAGCTTGGAACAGTGTCGAATCACCGTGGTCTCTTCGCCAGAGGTAGGGTGACGGATCCTTACCTTCCCCGCGTTACTTTCCCCGTGTTTCGTGTTGAATGGCGCGAGAATGAGCGGGTTTCCTTTATGTTGGGGCTTTGATCATGTTTAGGGATGAGTGACGATTTCACCGTTCTAGGTGATGATTCTTGGCAGATTTCCAGATTAGATGTCGGGGAAGGTTTTCCCCTTGCTTCCCCTCCTTTCCCCCATGGTTTCGGGCCGAGGAGAGGTCGAGATGGCCGTTGTTCTTGTTTTGTGGAAAAATGGGGTTAATTTGGGGTAATTGTCCGATTTGAGGTTTCAATCGCCGTTTTGGGCCCTGTTTGGCCCCATCAAGTGTGTTTTGAGTTGGGAAATGGCTCCCGCTTGCTTTGGAGGCGAGTCGAGTGTGGAATGGAGCCCCGAGGGTCACCCCCGTGTGAAGGTCATCAGATTCGATCGACCAATTGGTCGATCGATTCTGGCAGCGCGTAGGGTTCACCCTACTGCAGAGTTTGGTCGACCAAACCCTGCAGTTCAGTCAACCGACCCAGCAGGGTGTCGACCCTTGTGAAGGGGTGTCAACCCCCATTCTAGGGCTTTTAGCCCTGGGGATTTCGGTCGACCGACCAGGGCTGGTCGGTCAATCGAACTCCCATGGGGTTGGGTTTTTAAGAGCCTTTCAGCCCCAGTTGTATGGTTTCTTGCCCCAGTTTCATGCCTTGGCATTTTGCCCATCTAAAGCCATGGGAATAGGGCCAATTGGGCCTCGTGAGGGCGATGGTCGCCCGAGGATTGATTCTCATGGTTCGAGGATTCATGGGTTCCCCATGTATTCGTGGCATGGTTCCCACGTGGCTCGTGTGCCAGTGGCGAGGCTTTCACCGTGTGAGCTGTAGGCTGGTGTCCACCGGTGCGGCTAGGTGGTTTGAGGGTGATTCCTCATGAGTGTGGTTCCTCAACGCCCTTTAGTGTTGTACCTTGGGTCACGGTGGTTCATGGATAAGTGTTTGCCTTTCTCGGGGTTTCCGTGGATTACCACTAATGCGGCCATGTGGTGTGAGGGTGGTCCCTCACGAGGGTGGTTCCTCAACATCCTTAGGGTCGTACAGTGGATCACAGAGGCTTGCGTAGGTGAATACGCCTTCTCGAGACCCCCGCGAGATTGTGTTTAATCATGCTTTAAGGTAGCCATCCGTGAGGCTGAGGATGTGAGAGCTCGGCGGGACTCCACGCGGTTGTGGAGCATCCCTGTAGTCGATCGTGTTGGACCGCGTGGGACCGCCTAATGTGTACAGTGCTCCCTCTCGGTGGCAGAGCACCAGGAGCGTGTTAGCGTACCGTGGTTGGGATAGAGTACGTTACTGACAGACGCAGTGGCGTGTGGGTCAGGTAGGTGGACACGGCCGTGCTGTTGGGCGCAGAGGCACGTGACCTAGCCAGTCTGAGGTTGTTGTGTGTGTGAGTGTCTCCTCTACTCTCCTGGGATTGGGTGTGAGTAGTGTGCGCGCATAAGAGGCCTTGGCACAGTGTAAATCATCAGTGGACGCATCTGGCCATGTTGTGTATGCTGAGTGTTGGATTGTCCTGTCGGTGAAGGTTGGGGTGCTGATGGCGGGTCGTGGCCCTTCTTGGGGGAGGTTGAGATACCGACAACGCCGTCGTGGCCTTTCGATAGTTGAGCCTGTGTGCTACCCTGTGTGGGCAAGGTTTCTCCTATCGGCTTTTCCATTAGATAGATTACTACCGTGCCGTGGTCGGTTTCCTTTCGATAGTAGGACTGTGGTTTCGTAGTGGGACATTGATGCCGCTTAGAGGTCGAGGTTCCCTAGTTGGGAATCGGGCTAGTGGAGAATTTCGGGTTTTCTTAGCTAGCCATTCTTATCGTCTTGATCGCTGTTTGTTTATGTTATTATTGTTGTTACTACCATTGTTGCTGTGGTTACTGCTGTTGCTCTTGTTTACCACTTTCGTTTGTGGTGGGGATCCGTGGGACCCCTACTGAGCTAGTGAGACAAGGCTCACACTCTGTTTTTCAGGTTTAGCGCTCTCCTGGAGGTGGAGCCTCCCGTTCGGAGGTCTAGTAGTTCGCTAGCTTGCCAGTGTCGGGGTCGGGCCCTGCAGTAGGGTACACTTCATTTTCATTGACTATACTTGTAGACTAGACTTTATAGGTTTATTTAATTGTTATATAATGTAATTTCCTTTCTATCAGTTAAATATTAATTGTGTAGTTTAATTACTATGAATTGTTAGAATTTCAATGCATAACCACACATTCCCTTAACCCTCTGAGCCTCCCGGCTCGTGGGTGGCGGGCCAAGATTCGAATGGTATCGAGTTATTCCTGGTATCTAGATCTTGGGTCGTTACAGATGGTATTAGAGTGTGGTTATGGAAATGCATGGGAATACGGAACGATTGTAGTGCCTAAGAGTCTAGTACAGTCGGTAGCTGGCTTAGGGTGTTTTTATTTTATTCACCCTTCCATGTTTTTCGTGCTATTTTAAGGTGTCGATGGCACCGAGGAGGCGGACCGGATCGTTGCCTGAGGTTCTGGCGAGGGACCGAGAGGAGCCAAGTAGAGAGGAATCGGGTCGAGAGTTGTCTACCCCAGTGGTAGTAGCCCCGAGTGCGTCAGGTTAGGCCGAGTTTTATACCGATATGTATCATTTTTTCGCGTAATAGTTGAGTCGGCAGCATCATGGTCTGGAGGCTAGCATGGGCAGTTCGTCATATGGTGGTCGTGGGTGTCTCTTGTGTGAGTTCCTGAAGCTTCACCCACCGACATTTGAAGGCCAGCCGTATCCTGATGTAGCAAGATCCTGGGTTGATGCGATGGAACGTGTGTTTCGATCAATTGAGTGTGCAGATGATGAGAAGGCACTGCTGGCGAGTTATCAATTGCAAGGATCAGCTCTGTCATAGTCGACCACCAAGTGGGAATCGGCGTTCCCGTCTCATCTGTTGCGACAGGTTCTGTGGCAGGAGTTTCTGGCGACATTCGAGCGAGCTTTAACCCGCAACCCATCAGGACGAGCAGGATGTATGAGTTCATGGAGCTGTCTCAGGGAGGCATGACAGTGATGTAGGATTGCTCTAGATTTGTGGAGTTGGGTCGCTATGCTCCCCATATTATGGCCGACGAGGAGCTGAGGACTCAACAGTGTGTCAAAGGATTGAGGCCGGAGCTTAGGCACCTAGTGGTTGCGACCCATGTGGCGGACATGGAATCAGCTTATCAAGCTACGGCGAGAGTAGAAGAGGAATCGCGAGGACCTTTCAGTGGCAGCATGTTCCCCAGTAGTCTGAGAGGCAGTTGGAGTTAGCATCTCTTCCATCTCCTGGCTCGAGTTCTCCCTCTTCGAGGTCAAGTTTTATTCGTATGTCAAGGCTGTTCGGGAGAAGCAGATCAGGCAGGAGGCGCCAGGAGCCAGAGGAGCTGGTTATGGCAGTGTCAGAGCGACAATTGGAGGTTTAATCGTGGCGATGTAATGTGACTAAGCAGCCAGGACATTGTCCGAGATGTTGCAGGTTCCAGAGGGTAGGTCGTGCACTATGGATGAAGTCGAGCTGGAGTGCTTCAGGTGTGGTCAGATCTGACGTATTGCTTGTGAGTGTCCATGGTGGCCATCTCGACCGTATCATAATGGTGCTTTTTGGCGCTCGTGTTTTTCCGACGTGTGTTCGGAGGTGTTCGGAAGCGTCTTGCACGTGGTAGTGGAGCTACCTGTGAAGGTTGCGTGCTCCTCCCTCCTCGTCGTGTAGAGTTGGGCACATCGAGCCACCAGTCGAGATGGTGTATTATGTTTAGGGCTGGTGCTGAGCTTGCTCATAGGGCCCTGACGTTCTGACTTGCGTATGTAAGTGGGTGGCCAGGCAAGGAAGGGAGTTGCGTTCCAGAATTGTGGAGTGTGGGTTCCCGCGTCTCCATTTCTGGATTTGGTTAGCTTGGATGGAGGTCGTGTCTTGGCGGATGCCAGTTTTCCTCTGTCTCGGTGGTGTCTTGGTGTAGAGTGTGCAGCGGAAGCAAGGTGAGCCACAGTCTGCAGGCTCCAGGACCGGATTACTAGCGGCGTATGGCGTATTTTTCAGGATGAGCATGCATTCTCGAGGTTCCGGAGTCAGTTGTAGAGATTTTCTCTTAGGCAAGAGTCATGTTGGCCATGTGAGTGGTCTTGGTTGTCGTGCATTGGTTGCTATTTTGTGTCGAGTGGCATCGGTAGTGTTGAGAATCGTGAAGCTCAGTGGTGAAGTTGTTCGGAGGAGGTTGAGTACCGTGCCTGCTTATCCTATGTGCTGTGTCGCGTGGCTCAGGATGGAGTCATTTAGCGACTGGCGTCGAGGCAGGTTGTAACCGTTCGGATTAATAGTATGGTGCAAGCGTGTGGTGCTCGGAGTCGAGCTTGAGAATTGACCGACTTTGATCGGTGTGGTTATTTCAGGGATGCATCCAAGAGATGAGAAGTGTTGGCATTGGCGACGAGATCATTTATGTGCCAAGTCGAGTATTCTAGGAGCTGCTAGAATTGTCAAGCGCCCTGAGATTTGTGGTCTTACGTATAGCTTGTCCGGCAGGTGTGATATCCGAGATCGGTCAAGTGACGTGATGGTTATGGACAGAGTGTGTAATACCCTGGATTCTTATTGGATTTTTTGGATCTTCTTCGGAGAGTTTCGGATCGCTTTTGTGGGTCCTGTGTTGAGTTTTACGATCTATGTGGGTTTTTCTCTCGTACAAGTTACGGAACCCTGCGGTGAGTTTATTTCTCAGTTCATCGACTCGAGGACATTACAGCAGCAATGTGCTCGTCGAGAGAATCGTTTCGACTATTTTTTCATATTTTTCTGAATTAGTCCATTTTTGGGATAATTATCGAATTTTCAGAAATTAGGAAAATTCCTAATTTTCCTTCTTTTTATTTCTTATTTCTCACTCCTCCCTCTCATTTCTCACGACCCTCTCTCTCTCTCTCTCTTCGTTCTCACTCGTCTCTGGGCCGCTCGACGCGGGGCGCGTGACCGTGGAGAGCTGGCCGAGGCGGGGACGCGATGGAGTGATCGGGATGCGGGATGGAGCGACGGTTGGAGTGTGGCACGGCGTGATCCCTCAGTGGATTCAAAGCCGGTACAGTTTCGTTCGTGTGACGTTTTCAGCGTGGTTTAGTCGCTTCGACGCACGGTTTCTTTGGTGGAGGTAGGGAGACGGATCACCTACTTCTCCTGCACTTTTTCCTATGGTTTCCTATTGTTCGGTGCTAGAACGGGCGAGTTTAGGCTCGTTTAGGTAAAATCGTGATTTTAGGAGTTCATAGGGTTTGCTGAAAAACGGCGACCGTTTTTAGTAAAATTAGTATCAAACGAACCCTCGGGATGTCTGGATCTCGTTCCCGTAAGTTTTGTTGTGATTGGTCATCGGGAGTTCTGGGTTGGTAGGAATCCGGGAACCGCGGTGACCCAATTTGGGTCAATTTGTTGGAATCGCCCGTTTCTCGCGAATGAATGGTTGCATGTGACCCTTCCAGCTTATGGAAGGTGTTTTTTGCTGTCTAGGCTTGTTTCCCCTGTGTTTCGACGCGAATGGGGCATGGAATGATCGATATCGGCTTTTTCCCTAGTTTTCCCGCCGTATCGCTTTGGCGGCCGTTCCAGTGACCGCTATAGGTCTCTGGCGACCCCACGATAGACTGCCACATCCTTCAGTGTGTCGGTAGATTCGAGGTCAGTTTAGGTTGGCGGCCCAACCTCTGACCGCCACTTGCCTTTGGCGGCCCTATATTAGTGCACCAAGGCTCGTTGTTTCTCGATGTTCGTGTTAGTCGGTTCTCTCCAGTGGCCCTTTCTTGGAGCGCCAGAAGGCATTGACTAGAGTCAACAGTCTATGTCGGTTTGTGTTGGCGGCCTGGTGTATGACCGCCACTTTACTGTAGCGTGCCTACAATAGGCCGCCATAGTGTGTTTTGACCGGGTTCAAGTTTTAAGTCGGTTGGCTCTAGCGGCCCAACCTTCATGCGTTTCTTTGTCGTAGCGTGCCTTCCTTCGGCTGCCACAGTCCATGTGTCTTAGGTCAGTATTTTAGGGTGATTTGTGTGGCGGTTTACTCTTAGACCGCCACGTCCGTGTAGCGCGTCTATCTTAGACCGCCACGGGTGGTTTGACTAGATAGGTCGATTCAGGGCGACTGAGCCTAGCGGCCTAATCCTTGACCGCTATAGTCCCCTAGTGGCCCAGTCTAGAACCGTCAGATTCTTGTCCCTGTTGGGGTGTAGCGGCCCTATCCTCGATCGCTTCTTCCATATAGCGGCCTAAAGGTGGACCGCCATATTCCCAGGGTGTTGTTTTCCGGGGTTGTGATTTCTAAGGGTCTTGGCTTGACCTTGTAGTTTGCCCACTGACCCGTGGATGTCCCTTGACATCCTATGAGGGCTGTGACCGCGTTATAAGGTAGCCATGCCTTCCCATTTCTGTATTGCTTCCAAGTCTTTTTCAGGTCCTGGTCAACTCGGTAAGATCCAATGGTTGACATAAGACCTTGTGTGCATCTCGACAGTTCTATCCAGGTCGAGACAATAGTTCTGGATGACTTGAGGTATTGTCCTACCTCGATCTGTGTGTCTAGGTGTGCTTTGAGGGTCATGGTGATCCCTCAGGTCTCCGTGTGTCATTTTATATGGATGTGTCGTTTCTGTGACTTAGGATTAGACCGATTGGCAGCTTGTTCTGCTTAGTATGACGATCTTGACTCTATGTCGTGAGACTCAAGGATCGTTGTGTCTACCGGTCTAGTTGCCTTATCTGAGTTTGTCGGCAGTTGTCTTGCTACCTTGGTGCTTCGTGGTACGTGCGACAGTGCTTCCTTGCCTGTTTGTACTTCAGCACTTGTGCTTTGGAGTCTGTGTCTAGTGAGCCTCCACTAGTCGTAGCCTGGCAACACGTTATGACGTGTCGACCCACCCGGGAGTGGTGGCATTGCAGTTCCTGAGATACGGTTTATGAGCTAGTTTCCGTGGGGCCCCGCTATATAGTGGCGTCCTGCTGCGTGGGGAAAACTAGCTAGAGGTCTGGCTCTCTAACAAGAGTCGGTGTGTGCACACGTGGTCAGGCTCTTAGACTGATGCGGACGGACGTTACCCTGTCTAGTCACTCGTTACTGCAGTTCCTATTCTGGTTCTGAGCGTGTCTCAGTCTTTATCATCTTGTAGGCAGTGTAGACAGACACTTGTAGACACAGCATAAGACGTCAGTGGACACAGCTGGATGTTCTTCTAGTGAGGGGGTGCTTCCATCACGTGACACGTGACTCTCGCGTTTCTTGCATGTTGTGACCTTTCCGGGTTAGCCTTCTCGTGGTCTTGCTCGAGGTCAGTGTTGTGTCATGTGCACGACGTTCTAGTCGTGTGTGTGTGTGTGGTCGTGTCTAGAAGAGCGTGCACGGTAATCGAGTCGTGTATGCTTTAGGGCGTCTGTGTCTATCTATGTCTTTTCTTGGCTTTTTGCCTGTCTTTGTGGGCCTGACAGATCGGCAACTCCTGACTTTATCATATCAGGGTTCACCTTCCTGTTGCTGCCCGGAGTAGTTCAAGGTTTCGAAGTCCTTTCGGTAGCCGTGTTTTCATCAGGTACGGATTTTTCCTTTTCTTTTAGCTATTCCTACTCCTTCCGTTCCGGGTTTCTTTTACAGCTTTGTAGTTTAGTTTTCCTGCTTTACTACTGCTATTTTTGTTGTTGTTCCGTGTGACTGCGTTATTTTTCAGTGTGGATCCACGTGACCCCTACTGGGCCAGTGACACGAGACTCACCCCTACTTTTCAGGTGGGTGGCGTCGTTCTGCTTCCGCGGTTCCTGGTGTGGCGTGTCCGTAGTTGCCAGCGGTACCTGCGTTGGGTTTCCCCTGACCTCAGTGTACGTTCTTCTTTCTGTTGGACTGTACTTGTCTTTTCTTTGGACTAGACTCTGGTATAATTGTTAGTTTTAACTGTAAATTAAAAAGTAATTTTATTTCTGCTACTTTAGCATACCGATCTAATGAAATTTAATTGCTTACTATTATATCTCTGTGGCTTCAATGTACTACACGACATTCCTTTTATCCTTTCGGAGCTTTACAACTCTTGGGAGGCTTCACAGGTTTCAAGTGGTATCGGGTCTACTCGGTAGTCTTATCGGGTATATCCGGTATCCGGAGTCCGGGTCGTCATAGGTGGTATCAGAGCATTGTTGTGTGAAGTACATGGGAATCTGAGATATACAGTTTCTAGAGTCTTGAAAGTCCAGTACAGTCTTTCGCTGGCGTAGTTTTCGTGATTCTTTGTCGCTTTGGTTTTCCGATCTCTGTTGTCGTGGCATGTGTCGTGTCTCCTTTCCTGTGAGACGGAAGCGACGTTGCCTTACTTCGGAGGTCTCAGACTTGTGTTCACTTGTGTCGTGCTCGATCCTGAGCGTGTACTTATGATTATGGTCTGACTATGTCCCTCTGAATTGTATTTTTCGAGATTCGTGCTATTTCAAGTTGTGTCTTGTGGTTTATTCTTCCCTGCTTCTCCTTTACTAGTCCTTAAATTTTGAGGATGAAATTTCTTGAAGGAGGGGGGGATGTAATACCCTGGATTCTTATCGGATCTTTCGAATCTTCTTCGGAGAGTTTTGGATCGCTTTTGTAGGTCTTAAGTTGAGTTTTATGATCCGTGTGGGTTTTCATCTCGTACAAGTTACAGAACCCTACGGTGAGTTTATTTCTCAGGTCATCGACTCGAGGACGTTACAATAGTGATGTACTAGTCGAGAGGATCGTTTCGACTATTTTTTCGTATTTTTATGAATTAGTCCATTTTCGGGCTAATTATCAAATTTTTAAAAATTAGGAAAATGCCTAATTTTCTATCTTTTTATTTCTTCTTCCTCTCCCCTCCCTCTCATTTGTCATGACCCTCTCTCTCTCTCTTCGTTCTCTCTCGTCTCTGGGCCATTCGATGTGGGGCGCGCGATCGTGGAGAGCTGGCCGAGGCGGGGACGCGATGGAGTGATCGGGACGTGGGATGGAGCGACGGTTGGAGCGTGGCGCAGCACGATCCCTCGGTGGATTCAAAGCCGGCGTGGTTTCCTTCCACTACAAGAAAATATGCGAACAGGGACAGCCAGAATTCATCCCTATTCCGCCATAAATTCGTTGCTAAGAGATTTTGTTACGGATTTTGGATGGATTTAGGATAGATAACGGCTGTCCGATATTTCTTGTCACAATTTTTTGACGCAGGTGGAGAGTGGTGGGGGGACTGAGCAAGAGGTAGAACGGTGCTCTACCGTTGGAGGGGGGGCTTACCGACGATGGGAGGGGGCAGGGGCCCCCTCCCATCGCCGGTAAGCCCCGTTGGCCTGCTTCCTGCCCCCTCCCACCGCCGGTAAGCCCCCCCTCCAACGGTAGAGAACCGTTCTACCTCTTGCTCAGTCCCCCCACCCCTCCCCACCTCCTACTCTCCCCCCTCCGACAGTGGGCGAGCCCCCCCCCCCCCCCCCCCCTATATTTCCTTTTTAAGAAGATAGATTTGTTGTCTTACAATTTTGATTGTTTGATGCATATCTCACGTGTAACCTCACGTCAATAAAAAACAGACACGTTAGTATATCGATATGCCCTTGATCTAGTAACATTGTTTTTAAAAATATATTTTTAATATAAATTTTTATCTGTTTACATGATATCATGTCGTATTATATCGTTAGAGTACAGACACGGCGTGTGTACATACAGTACATCAAACTTTGTTCCAAAACAATTCAAATTAATAAATCGAGCTTCATGTCATTCTAGCAGTAGATGACAGAGGAATGTGTGATTTTTTTTTCTCAAAAAGGGGAAGATGGGAACGTCCGAACGTGGGATTTCTCACTCCAAGGGACGTGGTTGGGCCTCGTAAACCCGCTGCGCAGGGAGCGATCTCTTTCATGTTTTGTTGGGGACCTGGGGGGATTGAAAGGAAGGATTGGCGGTGCCATTACAAGTTTCTGGGGCGCCTACGCGTGGTTTTGTGCCGCACCCAGCATGGACATCCCCCGCCAACCAATCAGAGAGCAGCGTCCAATTATCACCAAATCAAAACCCTTATTAATGGACCACAAATCTGTGGGTTGTGGTTCGTGATCTCTGCCACCCCCACTGCACCCTCGTTTTATATAGTGTGCTTGCTGCTCCTTTTCTCCCATCCACAGCATAGCATAGCATAGGATACCAACCCAGGTCGGCAGATTCCCAACAACCCCAGATCCACTTGCGAAGCAGATCGACCATGGCGTCCCTGGTTCTTCTCTTCTCTGAGCTTCTCCACCCCGAAGACGCCGTGCTAGCGAACGCGTACCAGCCGCCGCCGACGACGCCTTGGCCTGCAGCTGCCGCAGCGGCCGGGAGGACCGCCGCCGCAGCGGCCGCAGCTTCGCTGGTGAGGATGGCCGCAAGGAAGCCGGAAGAGTTGGCGGAGATGAGAGTGTCGGTGGAGTCGATTTGGCTATGAGGCGTCTGTGTCGCCCTGCGCCGCGCCTTCATGCTCGATCGCCTGTGCTTTAGGGTTTGTGAAATGTGAAGTGGAGGCTACATCGGAACTTTGTGTGTGGATGTAATGTCCTGGTTTCCATTAGATCCATGGGGAATCACAGACTCGTGCGCTCGATTTTCTGTGGATTTTTGCTCCTTGCGACGTCATATTGTCCGTCTTCATCAATTGACGCACTGTCCTGCTCTCTACCACTCTCCTCCATTCACTTTATTCTTCTTCCCTCTGTGCTCCCGTTTCTGGAGGTGGAGAGCTAAGAACGGTGCAATGGGAGGCCGGAATCGGGCCGGCGCTGCCCACCTAGGGGAGGGGGCTGTCGGGCAGATCTCGCCGGCACGCCACCGCGAAAGGGCACAGCCACTGCCGGCGAGGTGGAGCCGGTGGCTGTGAAAAGAAAGGGGGAGGGGGAAACCGATGATGCGCAATAATTGCACAACAGACTTATTAATTGCTGGTGTTTGGGTGTCATTTTTTAAAATCAATTAAAGCAGCGTCAGCATTAGAGGTTGAATTTTCTATTTATTTGACAATAAAAATTTTTGTAATTAATTTTCTAGCTGTCAAATCGAGCAAATGTGTGATCTGATTGACTTGGGATCTCAAAAGTTAACAATAGTGAGCAGCTTGCCGCGCTGGCAAACATTTGGTGACAAGATCGGAGCGGAGGGGATTCTGTGATTAAAGTGGGTCACCGGGAGGGTTACCATTTGCCATTGTCGTAGCAGGAAGACACATAAATTTCATTAAAAAATTTACTCTGTAATTGATAGAGTAATTGTTTGTACAGGTAAAAGTATAACTGTCGTGACGTTGGGCATTTTTTATAATTAAAAAATATTTCAAAAAATATTTAAAACTTATAAATATCTTGAAAAAAAATTCCACGTCAAGGGCACATCCTCTCGTTTTGCACTCCCCCGACCTCGTCCTCCTCCCACGTTAGGGATTATTTTGTTAATAACACGTTGAAGTGGCACTTGTTTTAATAATAAGCATTGGCTAGACAACGTTCGAGGTTAAATAAGGATGACGAAAATATAAGTAGCAAAAGTATACTCGTTTACCTTAAACAACAAGAAGCATGCATAATATTCGGCATATGGACACAGCATTTAAACAAGAATTTAGCTGGCTAGAATTTTTGCAGGGTTGAATATTTTTAGAATATGTTACACGTAAAATATCAAAAATATGTTTTTGTTGTATATAATATCCGGAGAGGGGTAAATTAACGGCCCGAAAGATATGTGGCCCAACGCAGTCCAACTAGACCCGCAGAGCCCAACAACTGACAACCCTTTATTGGGCCCACTTATCAAGAAGTCCAACTCACTCGGATCGACACAACCTAGGCGGCCTCCGGGCTCGGGGGTCCGAGTAACGGTCGCTCGGGGAAGAGCCCAAATGGCGGCCGAGTGTAACCGACCGAGGGAAGCCCGAGGGTCAAGAGGAAAGAAGGGTGAGTGCCCTCGAACAAGGGAGAGCCCGCATTTAAGGGGTAACGCCCCCTAAACACTCCCTCTTCCCCTGCCCCCAAAAGATAATATGAACCACTATAAAGACCAAAGGAAGTCATCTGGAAAGGTAAGCCATTATGAGCACTCTCAGCCACCCTTGTTGGTGGAGAGCGGTTTCGTGCCCACCCCCTGCCTCCTTCTCCTCCGCACAGAGCTCTACTATCTTGCTGACTTAGGCATCGGAGGGTTTTCCCCAGAGTTATTATCCTGGGCCCCCCTGATCTGCTTCTCACGTTGTAGAGTTCTAATCAGGCGTGGCTACAATCAAGATCGGACGGCTCAGGCTTCAGCACGAGATCACGTCTCTTCATTTGGCGTCATCTGTGGGAAATGAGCAAAAAACTAATATGGTGCGGAGAAGTAATAGTAGGAGAAATACTGGTGACAAAGGGAAGGCACCAGCGGTCATGGATAGGGAACCTGCGCCATCGCACTCTTCGACTGGCCCCCTTTCCAACAACCAGGCCAATGTCTTACCTCCACAGGCCGCGGGGGGGCACCCGTTTCGGGGACTCAGACGCCCTCCGATCCCTTAACGCTAAACTGGATATCCTCGTCGATTTGATGCGGACCCAGGTAGCTAGGGAGGAACGGTTCCAGCATTCCCAGGCGAGTCCCCCCCGCTTAGAAGTCTCCCAGTTGATAGTCGGGGGCCGTTTTATCCTCCAAGGAGGACGCATTATCCGGAGAGGGCCAGGCGGACCCTCACAACTCCCACTCCAGGAACAGGAGGCTTCCTCCAATCCGCGATCAAGAAAATTCGGGCCACCTCGCCAGCATATGTAAGTGGACACCCCCGCCATGGAGTAGTGGGGAAAAAGTCGAGGGAACACCCAGAGCCACCCGACACTGTCCTGACACTTGCCAGAGCTTTCCCTTCGACTGCGAGACTTTGAGAGGTGTTTCGCCGCGTAGCAGTGCGCCCTTCGTACCCATCGTGCCTGTCACGTCCCGAACCGATAGCAGCGGAACGTGTCGTTTACTCGGAACGTGGCAGTTAAACAGTCGAGTCGATCAGAGTAAAATATAATTTGACACATATAATTGAACAAAATATAATTTTATTTCAAATATAAGTTTATTACAAATTGGACCCACATACAAGAAAGGACTCAATAACTAAAAAGTTACAATGGACTCTCTCACTAGACTTGACTGGAACATAATGATAAAGACCACGAAGTTCATCTAAGTTGCCGAAGCACTCTTCACTCTTGCCCTTGCCCATCTTGAGTGGTCTCGTCTTCGCTAAGGTCATTACCTGAAAAACAATGGAAAACGCAAGGTGAACGAACGCTCAGTAGGACTTAATATCTCATGCTCCAAGCTAGCTTTAAGTGATTAACAATTTATCATGCTCATACAGGTCATGCAAGAAGTAAAGCAAATTGAGCATTATAATGGCACGAGTTATAAAGCGATGATAATTAAAATCATAAGGACGAGTAAGCAAGATGCTGGATACATTTATGAAATGTAGAGATAAGGATAACAAGTGGGTATAGCAAGAACTTTCATGACAGAATATCAAGTACTTCTCATAATGTAGCATTCACGAGGAAACAATAGCAATCTTCCCTTTATGACGAGCATTGCCACGAGGGCAGTTAGTGACACTAGTGCAATATTCTCTTTATGACGGCGATATCACAAGAGCTTTCATGTAAGTAGCACTATGAAGGATTGGCCTTACGTTAAGGGGTGCTCACGAATATATGATTGTCTCTCATGGATTAGCACTAGGTAGACTTTGGTCATACACTTAGGAGTTCTCATGACTTTATGATTACCCCTAAATGCCGTTAACCGAGTTGGTGAATGCCAGCACCTGATCATCATAATACCGGTATATGTTTGGACTTTGCCTTGCCCGTGGGATCAGATCAGGACCCCTTAAACACTAGCATTTAAATGTCATTAAATTAGGACCCATAGCCCCTGACATTTTTTTTAATATGTAAGTCGGCAATGGATAAAGAACACTGAAGGTGCAGTATGAGTTCACAAATGCTGCAAATCCACGGCTACCTATTCCTAGAGAAATCCCATTTCAAGTACCAAAACCAACCAAAGACTAGCAGTTTTATCCACAACAAACCAAATTTCCAGCTCATGAAACAAGGCCATCGTTCAGGGAGAGGGCAGCCAGTTGATCAACCAGCGTATTTGGCTGCTACTGTTGGGCGACGTTCCTGAGTACCTCCATAGCTTCGGCGACCTTGGCCTTCAAGGCCTCTGGGGACTCCAACAGGTGCAGAACTTCGGTCTGGTCCATCTCAAGCAGCATGCCCGTAACTTTGGCTGTAGCATCATGCTCCAGCTGTTCTACAAGTGGGTAAAGTGACTCTCCCAGCATCGTCCTCTACTGATCAGGAGTTGCATTTGCAAGGGCTGAAGCCAATGCCCCAATGGGAATTGGCTGTGAAATCCCAGCATCTCGTAGGGGGAACCCCCCCATATCATATGGGACAGAGACCATTCCCCCCGCAACACCTGGCATGGGAACTTCAGGCATGTTACGCCCTGGTGGATAGTGGTAGACTCGTCCTCTGGGTGGAATCATCTGCTGTTGAAGCATTGGCATAGGCTGTTGAGCTTGTTACATGAGGCCCACACACCTTCCCCCAGGGCGCTGCACCTGCTGTCCTTATTGAACTAGTGGAACAAAGAAGTTTGGCATGGGAGCAGCTCCAGGTCTCATCCCAGGTACAAGCTGTTGCTAGTAGCCAAAGCCAGGCTGAGGAGGAATGAGGGTTGCTGGAGGGCCTTGTCCATAAAAGATTTGTTGTCCAAGGCCCGGACCACCAGGAGGGTACATTGGCACCCGGGGACCAACAGAGGGTGGCATACTTACGGGCCTCATTTGGGAGAATTGTGCCTGAAGTCTTGCCCTCCTGTCTTCTTTACGTTGTGCAAGTGCAACAAAAAGGGGCTTGTTTGCGACCATTTTCCCGTTCATTTCTGACAATGCTCTATTGGCCTCCTCCGGAGTAGAGAGAGCAACAAAACCAGATCCCCTGCTTATCCCGTTAGGATCCCGCATCACCTTGCAAGATGTGATCTTGCCAAATTCAGAGAACAATTCCTTCAGTTTCTCATCATCAATGCTATCATCCAAATTCTTTAAGTACAGGTTCAACCCTTGATACTTGTCCACTGCTTCCTTCATATTTTGCTCAAATTTTGCTTTCAATTCCAACTCTCTTTCCGATTTCTTTTGAGCCTTTCCAACATACCACTCCTTGTCATCAAATTTCTTCCCATGAAGACCCTCAACAGCTCGGGCAGCATCATCTGCATTCTCAAAGTTGACAAAGCCAAAGCACTTTGATTTCCCATCCCCCTCTCTCATAACAACAGAATTTGTAATATTTCCATACTCGCCAAAAATATTTTTGAGATCTTCTTCTGTGATGGACTCCGAGAGATTTTTTACAAAGACATTATTAAACTTTGTTTTGTTTGCAGCACTCTCTCTTTCCTGTTTGCGAACAAAAGGTCCTACAAAAACTTGTTTATCATTTAAAAGCATGCCATTAAGTTTACTGATAGCATTCTGAGCTGCCTCTTCTTGATCAAACTGAACAAATCCATAGCCTTTTGACTGCCCAGATGGATCAGTTGCAATCTTGATGAATATGTTAGCAGTGCCACTTTTACGAATGCTAGGGTCACGGTTGGCATACATTATCCGAATGGGCTTGCCATTAAGGGGAGTGAAATTCAACACATCCAAAGACCGTGCAGCATCGATGGGGTTGCTGTAGTTGACGTAGGCGTACCCGAGGGAGCGCCGGGTGGTGATGTCCCTGCACACCCGGACCGACACGACCTGCCCGAGCTGGCTGAACAGGTCGTACAGCTGCGAGTCGGTCACGTTCACCTCGAGGTCCCCGACGTACAGCGACGTGGACTGGAACTGCGCCGCTGGGCCGCCCGCGGGCGCGGCTGCTGCGGCGCCGCCGCCCGCCGCCCCGTTGGGCCCCGACATCGCCGCCTGCGGCTGCACCTGAACCTGCGCCATTCTCCTCTTCTTTCCTCCCACCCAAACAACCGAGATCCGAAAATCACCACACAAACAGATTTAAACCACAAAACCACACCGCGATCGAACAAAACCACACTCCGATCGCCAGCAAACAACCCCTTTCCTGGATCCTCCTCAACTTTTTTTGGGTTTTTTTCTGGATCAAGATGGAAACCGTAAAACGACTCGATTGGGGACGAGATGACCTAGAACAACAACAAACCCTTCTCTTTCTAGTAATAGAACGACAAAAAGGTGGACGATGAATCCGACTTTGGAGGACAAATTCTAGGGTTTTCTGCTACAAATCGGTGGAATCGTTTTGGAGTTTTTGGAGTAAAAATTGGGCAAATTTTTCTTCTTTTTTTGGGGGATTTGGTAGGAAGGAGTAGAGAAAGAGCAGGGTTTAGGAGGGCAGCCCCGTAACTCCACCGCCAGCCCCTGACATTGATCTAGACTAAATCCACTTTAATGGCCAAGAATTCCAAGGATCAAGACATGTAGGAACATTAAGGTAGATTTTCATTGAATAGTGATTCGAGATAGACAAATCTAGTAAGATGGTACACAAAACAAAGATAATTCGAGAAACCATGGAAATTGGCGTCCACTAAGGACGCCGCAGATTAGAATTCGAGTCTATAGTAATGGGCGCTCATTCTGGAATAAGATAAGAGGCATGAAGAAATAGCGTCCATCAACTAAGGCGACATTCATGATTGTCATCCACTATTCTGGACGCAAATTCCAGAAAGGGACTATATTCTCATAAAAGCCAGAAACATCATTTTATGAGGGCTAGATAGTCATGTTTCTTCAGAGGGATATGACTGTAAATTGGTGTTAAGAGTTTTTAGGGTACAACCAGCTCGGCTGCCTTGAGAGAATCCAAGGCTAACGTAGACTTACGGAGGTCTCTAAGATGAAATCGCTAGTCCGAAGGAACGGAATGTGCCGCGGAGAGCTCAATCACCTCGGAGAGTTAAGGGTGCATGATGTAAAACAAAACGGGGACCTCATCCACGGAAATGGGATGAGAGTGCCAGCGAACCCACGGTGAGGGTTAAAACCACATGAAAGCACCGATCAAAAAATAGCGTCCTGAAGCACCAACGCTCATACAATCAGCGTCTGCTACTATAGGTGCTAATAAATATTTTATTTTTCCTTTAATACAAATGGCGTTCGTCAAGGAAGGCACTCATTTCCAGTTTTTGTTATTTTATTTACAATTTACAGAGGGTAAATTTCAAGGCCTGGATAATATTTTCAAAAATGTAAACAGATTAACGTGTACATGGTCAGGCATGAATATCAATTAATGTTCATGTTGACAGGCACATATTCATTTATGTTTTCAGGAAAATAGGTACTGTGTTCGTTATATCAATCAACTATTACAGGTTTTTGGCGTCCCATGTATAGGGCACGTATAACATTTAGCGTCCATCCAATTCTATAATTAAATAAACTTATATTATTTGACATCCGTCAGTGGCGTTATTATTAATTAGCATCCACGTGGAGGGACGTTAATTCTATAACCTTTAACTTAACATTTCACGTCAATATCTATTTAATTGAATAATTTTAAAATATATATTTAAAGACACATTTATTTATATATATATATATATTAGAGAAATAGAATATATGATAATTAGGAGAAAAATATAAGAATTCCAAATATATATTTTTTATAATTTTATATTGTATAGTTTAGTAGATATAGAATTTCAAAGAGATAATCACAAGATAACCGAGCGGGCGGTGATCGATCTTGGCGATGACTCGGCTGCCGACGAGCCGCGAGCTTCCGAGGGGTGCTCCCGAGCCCGAGATAAGGGGAAGGGAAGGGCCCAGGAGGGGACTTCCAGGCCGCGAGGGTCCAGGCGCAAAGATCTCGTTGAGGGCATGATACGAGATGCCGTGAAGGCCAAGAAGCGGGCCAAGAAAGCCGGGTCCGACCCTGCTGTCGAAGGGGACTCTGGCTCGACGGCTCTCCCCTCTTCCGAGCGAGATAGGGCCGACCCAGTTGGGCCGGCTCCCCCATCCGCCGAGCGAAAGGGGGCCGAGGAGGTCGGGGCCGCTTCTGCTGGTGGCGGTGGCGCTGGATCGGCTCTCCCCTCAGGGGGAACTGAGGGGGCCGGAGTTCAAGCGAGCGACGCTGGGACCACGGCCCAGACTGGGGCATCGATTGGGGCGGGCGATGCTCCGGGTGGCGGTGTAGGCGACGCAGCCCCCACCGACCGAGACAAGAGGGGCGGATGAAGCAGCGGCTCAATCCAGGCCAGTCGGTGGCGCTCCCGAGGAGATGTCGCTCGGAGGTGGGGCCCTTGTTTCGAAGGCTCTGGAGAGGCTGGGCATCCAGGGCCCTCTATATCAGGTATGTCGCGGCATAGCTGCGAAGGTGGTGAGGGGGGGAGATAGGCAACACTCCCCGCCCGCAACCCTCGAGCTGTTTATGGAGGGCGACTTGATCTTGGCCCAGATGGGGGCCACTCTGGCTGAAGCTTACGCTCGGTCAGAGTCGGAGCGGTCGACCCTTGCCTGGACCCTTGGTGGGTCGGACAGGAAGGTGGCTCAGCTCACCGAGGAGCGTGACGGGCTTCGACGGGAGCTCTCCTCAGTTAAGGAGCTGGCGCGGGCGAGCCAGGTGGAGGCCTGGACGATGTCCGAACAACTGGCTCGGGCTCACAAGTCGCTTGAGAAGAAGGGCAAGCTTCTGGAGGAGGAGTGTTTGGCCCGCGTTGAGCTAGATGGCCTGTGGGAGGCTGAGCGCGCCGAGCTGGTGGACCGAGCCGAGGAAGCCGTGCGTCTTTGAATGGAGGCCGAGGTTGATCGGGCTGACGTGGAGAAGTAGATGACCGAGGCCGAGCGGAGGTTATCCGAGGCGGAGTGGGAGAAGGCTGAACTCGTCGATAGGTTGGAATCGGCCGGGGCGGAGGCACTCGAGCAATATAGATGCTCGGAGGCCTACCGGGTTGACCTTAAGGGGGCTGCCCTCCCCTACTATGAGTCAGCACTTTGCCGGGGCATCCGCAAGGGATTCAAGCAAGGCTATGACCGGGCCATCTCTTACGTGGAGGAGCAGGCATCCGAGACAATCAATTTTCCGTCCGGGCAATGCTATTACTCGGATTTATCGTCCTCCGGTTCTTCTGGTTCGACGTCGGAGGAAAGAGACCAGGGGGACTCTTTGTCCGAGGGGTCACCAACTCCGGATGTCTCGGGAGGGCACGCAACCGAGGCAGTTCCCACGCCAGTGGGGTCAGTGCCAGGGTCGGTCGTCGTCGAGGGTGCCAGGGGCAAACCATCCGAGCCTCCCACTTCCGAGCCTCAGGATAGGCCAGAGGCCAGATGTATCTGTTTTGCCTTTTCTCCTTGTATGTTTTCCTTTCTTCGAAGAAAAGCTTCTTCATTTGTGTAAAGAACGTAAGGCAGTAGCGTTATGATGAAGACTTAACTCTTTTGGACCGCCATTGCCGTAGTTTGACCAGCATATCTGCAGTAGTTGGAAAGTGTTGATACTTTTTGCGCGGATCTCGCATGATGGCTGGGTGATCGTCTGACTGGGTGTCTTTCCGTTTTCTCATGCTTTAACTGCCCGGCCACTTCGTGTGTCCTGTTAGGATGGAACCGAGGAGTCTGAGGTGACCGTCTATAAGGAGAAGTCCCTTTAGCGTATTTTCGAGGGGAGAATCATTTAAGGCAAGTAACCTCCCTTCGCCTATAAAAGGTCTGAAGGGCGTCTCTCCCTCTCCATCGCTTATGGTTTTCTCTGACAGTCTTCTCTCTCTCCTTCTTCACGAGGCGTTGTGCCGTCGAGTTTGAAGCATGGAAGACGCTCTGGAAGACGAAGTTGCCGATGATGGAGTACAGAGAGTCCTTGCTGCTTTAGATTTGAAGGGAGTTCGATGACCGGCGGGAGGATTTGAAGGGGGCTCGACGTGCGGAAGCGCGTCGCCCTCTTTTATCAACTCCGACCAGTGCTTGCGGGGAGGTTACTCGGGAAGGAGGTCCGACATGCTAGAGCATGTTGAACTACTGTCCCTGACCTGCCGTCTCCATCCTGAGGAGAGGGGGGAAACAATTAAGCTCCCTCCTTTTCGGGCCTTCCCCTGCCTCCTCGTCCAGCTCTGCTGCTTTCTTTTTCTCCCCCCCCTTTCTACTCTTTGGAGGGTGCCTGCACTCTCTTCCTTCCAAAGAGTTGGCAGGGAGGAGGCCTTCCTTCGTATTCCCTCTTCCCCTTCCTCCATCTCTATCAACTTGGAAGGTAGCCTTCTTCTTCCTAATCCCTCTGTCACTTTTGTTCCGAGTTACCCGAGCCAACGGGGTCGACTACCCTTAATCCGAGCCAATTTCTACACGAAGCAGAGTCAGTGGCGGGACGCGGGAAGGCTAACCAAGTCAGCCGAGCGATGGGCTCGTACGGCGGTGCCAGATAGATTTTTACTTTTTGGCATGTATTGTCTTGGCTTCGTCCTTTCTGATGTACAAGCAAGTTGTTTGAATAAAAGAGGAAAGGAAAATCTTTGTTTTATTTCATATTGCTTACACAATGCTCAGCGTTCAGAAGTAGAACTTGCTTAGTGTAGTTGTTGGGTTAGATGGACGCAGTCTATCTCCATAGATTGTGGATCTAGAGGGGGGTGAATAGATCAACTTGCCTAATTTAAAACTATTGTAAGTTCTAAAGCAGAATTTAGGCAACAGTCAGTTAAGCAAAACTCAAGAAAAAGGTCAAAAGCTAGACATGAGTATAAGCGATGCAATCAAATGAGCTAAGCAAGAATTTTTCATCGCACACAGATCACACAAAAAACACAAGCACACGGCACACATAACTTTTAGGTGGTTCGGTCAACGACCTACGTCCACCCCACACTCAGCCGAGTATGGCTTCCTACTGCGCAACACAGCTTGCGTCCGCTGGGCTCTACAGCTTGGCCAAACAACCCGCTGATACACAGCTTCGCTGGGCACTACAGCTTGCCGACCAGAGGATATAATCCTCTACAACCGCTAGGGAAATACAGCTTAACCCGTCCAGTGGAGACCACCACTGCAAGACCACTGACACACAGCTTGAAGAAACAACATTCGGAAGTGAAAGACAGAATCAAAACGAAAATAGAAAAGCTCAAAAACAATGTAGCTCTAAGAGCAAAAGCTCAGCTCTGGTTTTGAACCACGAGACTGAGATACAACCCTCTCACTCTCACTCTCGATCAGCTCTCTCTCTCAACTCAATCTCTCTAGATCTCTTCCTCTCTCTTTTTTCTCCTTCTTCTATTCTTCTTCTTCTTCTCTTTCTCTTTTTCTCTTCTTTTGGATCGAAGGGCTTTCTGCTCTTCAGGTTTCTGCTTCGATCATCCTTCATCTGTGGGCGAAGGCTTCTATATATAGCAGCAGCAAGTGGATAGGGCACAAAACGCGTGTGCCTCCCACGCTCGATCCAGAACCTTCCTGCCACGTGCCTTTATCGGATTGGTTCCTCTTGTCTTGGATCACGTGCAGCCCATTTATTTGGGAATATTCTTCCTCGTACCTGTAAGGAGATAAAAACCATTAACACGCTGTATGGCCACTAAAGCTAAAGCTGCATGAGGTATATTATAACAACACGACGTGACTACTACACGGGATAAGAAAAGAACGACATGAAATACAATAATAAGACTAACACTATAAAGAGTACGACACGAAGTACCACTATAACAAGACAAACACTTTGAAGAAAACGACACGAAGTCAGATGAAAACAGCACGAGGTGAGAAGAAAATATCACGAAGTGAAACAATACTTGAAAACATAAGAAAAACAACTCGAGCACAAAATAGCTCGAATGAACGACTCGAAGATGAGGCGACACGGGCTGACCACGACACGAAGACAGATAACAGAAACCGTCACGAGTTGAAGACAACACGAAGATGAAAACAGAGACCGACACGTGTTGAAAACAACACGAAGACGAAACACAGGAATTGACACGGAGTGTGGTCAAGGCGAGAAGGACACGAAGTCTAAAGAGAAAAACAGCACGAAGACAAAAGAGTGACACGGCTATCACGACACGTGATGAAGCAGTGACACTAGTAAAAAGCGACTCGAGGAATAACAGTAAGAGACACGAAGTTAAACAAGCAGACATAAAAGATGACACGAGATGAGCAACTTAAGGACAGAGAGAAATGACACGAGGTTCACAGAGAACATAGCTAACACAACAACGACACGAAGACGAGTACAACACGGACTGAATCCAACTAGAAAACGAAGAACAGAGCCCTACACGAGGTGTGGTCACAAAGCAAAAAGGACACGGGATCTAAGAAAAACAACACGAGGAGAGAAAACAGGAATGACTACAACGACACGAGGTTCACAGGGAAACGACTCGAAGTTCATCAGAACAGATCGAGCTGCTCCAGTAAACAGCACGAAATAGAAAGAGAACGACACGAAGTATAACCTCATACAAGTTTTTCCTGTCAAGCATGGAAATCAACACGAAGTGTTGTAAACTCAGACGACACGAAATCTTTTCGTGTTAGTGAGGGGAAACAACACGAAGTGTGGCTCAAGTGGCACTGAAAGCAACACGAGGTGCTGCAATGTTCTGCACACAATGGAACAAAACGACACGAAGACAAGCCCTGAAAATAATGTTTAGATTTCACGCTGTACAGACTTTGAGGTTTAATGCAAAGGCCAGTGTACAGACTTCTAAATGCTGAAGCGTTGTATAGACTTTTATGAGACGCTGAAGTCTGTATAGACTTGGCTATGCGAGCAAGCTACACGTTGTGTAGACTTAGAAGCTTCTGATGGGTGTATAGACTTCAAATGATAACGCTGTACACACTTAACCAAATCAATTGAGATGCAGTGTGTTAAATGCAAGAACACATAGTCAATCTGATAAAGCAGTTTCATCAAATCATAAAATAGTTGCCAATCAATCAAAACAATGGTGTTGCCAATGAAATAAAGCAAGTGTCAACATCATCCATCATCAGTCATAGAAGGGTCACAACAATCTCCCCCTTTTTGATGATGGCAACCCCATATGAAGTAGAAGAGTAACATCCTGTCATATAGATATATGTTTGATGAAAGACATGATGTGTTATGAAGATTGACATGCAGATGCAAGAATGACATGTAGATAAATGACATGCAGATGCTATGTATTCTCCCCTTAGACATCCCCTAGACAATATTCTCCCCCTTTGCCATCAACAAAGAGGAGGGAAAAGTTAATTACAATGGAGGAATCAAGAGAAGAACTGACTGGCATTCTGAACAGGTAGTTCATGAATAAGTATTCTAAAGCATAGAGTCTTCAGTCATATGAATTTAGAAGCTGCTATCAGAAAGATTTCTGGTTTAAGAATGATAACATTTGGAGTTCATGCACTACAAGCAATAGATAAGTTCACTGTGCATGATAAAACAATAAACCAGACTCATATTTGCATGAAAGATTCAGTTTCATAATATCTTACTTTCATAGTCTCATAAAAATATTGAGAGAAATCAAGTCATGTATTGAAGTTAAACAAATTGACACTCATGGACTTTTCTTTTAAAGGAGCAGCATAATCAATATTAGATTATATTGAGCATTCAGGTACCACAAGTCTTTCTGCGTAAGGGTATACGTTTATAAGACGCCAATACCCCTAGATACTCAACAAGATGGATCATTCTGCATATGATCAAATTCAACAGAACTGAGTTGCACCTTTTTGTGTGAAGGTACACGTTTATCAGACGCCAGTTACCCCCAGGTACTTAGTGAAACCAGCCTGCTGTTTTGAGCATTTTAAACAGAGATAGCTGATACACTTCATGACATGAGTGTTGTCCACTTCTTTGATGGATCACTCAGTTTCTCAGTGATTTATCAGTCATTGCTCTGCCAATATTGATTTTCAATGATTTTCAATGGCTTTCTTAGCTGTCCTTTTTATGTTTCAGAATGACTTGTTCAAGAACAATACACATACTTAACCTTTCTAACATGATTTCAGATGAGTTTTCAGATTTCAGATATGATTAGCTTTGTCTATCATGAAATAAGAAAGAGGTTGAGAGTTTTATCAATTTTCAACTTTCTTATATACTGATTGCAATCTTTAAACTCCAACCATTATAAGATTTAAACCATTACATCAGTCTTTGAACAATTCAAATTCTTATTAAATGAAGAAGTCCATTTTCTACTGCTTAGAAATCAGAACTGACCAACAGATTGCCATATTGTCGGAGACAAGTATTCAGAATTAAAGGTTGAATGACTTCAAGAAGGTTGAAACCACTCTGAATTTCTAGCAATACTCCCCCTATCTATATGCATGCAACATGGCAAGAATTAATTGAGAGAGAACTTATGCATAGATCACGAATGCATGATATGCAAAGACTTGCAAAGACTCGACAAGCTCCCCCTGAATATATGCACTACAGGACAGTTCTACATCCGCATTCACATTCACATGATTTATCCAAGCAATCAAAAACAAGTCCACATCAGAGATTTTATTCACAGCAATTAAACAATCATTCATCATGCTGAAATTTACATAAGCCAAGTTCTCTTCTAAGAAACTTAAAATTTTCATTTGCAAGAGGCTTAGTAAAAATATCAGCAATTTGTTTGTCAGTTTCTATGAAGTTCATTTCAATCTCCTTTTTATTTACAGCATCTCTAAGAAAATGATGTTTTATCTCTATATGCTTAGTCCTAGAATGGTGAACAGGATTTTTAGCAAGGCAAATAGCACTAGTATTATCACATAAAAGTGGAATGCATCCCAGATTTATCTGATAATCCGCCAGTTGGTGCTTAATCCAAAGTACTTGGGCTGCACAATTACATGCTGCAACATACTCAGCTTCAGCTGTGGATAATGCTACAGTGTGTTGCTTCTTAGATGCCCAAGACACTAGACAGCCACCAAGGAATTGACAGTAGCCACTTGTGCTTTTTCTATCTACTCGACACCCAGCATAGTCTGCATCAGTGTAGGCTAGAAGCTCTAACTCACACTTAGCAGGATACCAGAGACCTAGTTCTTGGGTGCCTAGTAAATACCTAAAAATCCTTTTCACAGCTTTAAAGTGATTTTCTTTAGGACTAGCCTGAATCTAGAGCATAAACACACAGCAAATTGTATATCAGGCCTAGAGGCTGTAAGATAGAGAAGAGATCCGATCATACCTCTGTATAGCCTTTGGTCCACAGGTTTACCTTTAGAATCTTCATCCAAACTGGTTGATGTACCCATTGGAGTGGCTATTTCCTTGAGGTCGTCCATTTTGTACTTCTTCAATAAGTTCTTTACATACTTGGACTGAGAGATGAAGAAGCCATCTTCTGTTTGTGTAACCTGCAGTCCAAGAAATAGTTTGAGCTCACCCATTGAGCTCATTTCAAATTCATCAGTCATAATTTGAGAGAATTCCTCACACAATTTGGGGTTAGTTGACCCAAACACAATGTCATCCACATAAATCTGAATGATAAGAATATCTGGATGGCTTACCTTGGTAAACAATGTTTGATCAACTATACCTCTTGTGAAATTCTTGTCGGTGAGGAATTTGCTCAACCTGTCGTACCAAGCTCTAGGAGCTTGCTTTAAACCATAGAGAGCTTTATTGAGCTTGTAAACATGATTAGGAAAATCTAAACATTCAAACCCAGGAGGCTGTCTCACATATACATCCTCATTAATTTCCCCATTTAGAAAAGCAGATTTCACATCCATCTGCTGAAGGTTTATTCCTAGGGAACATGCATAAGCCAATAAAATTCTTATTGCTTCTAACCTAGCTACAGGGGCAAAAGACTCTTCAAAGTCTATTCCAAATTCCTGATTGTACCCCTGAGCTACAAGTCTGGCTTTATTTTTAATAACATTCCCCGCTTCATCAGTTTTGTTTCTAAATACCCATTTAGTCCCTATGACTGTTTCATGAACAGGAGGTGGAACCAAATGCCACACCTTATTCCTGTCAAACTGATTGAGCTCCTCATGCATGGCATTAATCCAATGCACGTCTTGAAGAGCACAGTCAATGGACTTGGGTTCTATGTTTGAAATAAAAGCATAAGCATTCAATTCATATTGAATTCTTAAGTGGCCTCTAGTCCTAGGGGGGTCATGCAGATTTCCAATAACATTATCTACATGATGATCCTTGAGATATCTAATATTTGCAATTGGACTATCATGAACTTGATTTACCTCCCCCTGAGCTGTACGCTCCTCTTCATTAAGCTCATTATGTTCTTCTTCATCCTCGGATTTGTCTGCAGGATCTCCTTCCTTCAGAATTTCACCATTGGTTTCATTCCTGCATTGACCAACATTAGTATTTGCTAAGGATTCATCAAAAACTATGTGTGGAGATTCTTCAACAGTTTTAGAGTTCAGATTGTACACTCAGTATGCTCGGGTGTTTTCAGAATAGCCAACAAAAATTCCTGGTTCTCCTTTAGGTTCAAATTTATCAAGGTCCTTTTTATCATTTATGTGAATGAAACATTTACAACCAAAAACCTTGAAGTGAGCAATAGAAGGTTTCTTACCTTTTAATATCTCATATGGTGTTTGCTGGGTAGAGGGTCTTACCATGGCTCTGTTAATTACATAACAGGCAGTGTTCACTGCTTCAGCCCAAAATTTCCTTGGTAGACCACCTTCAACAAGAAGTGTACGACCCATTTCCACTAGGGTTCTGTTCCTTCTCTCCACAACTCCATTCTGCTCAGGTGTCCTTGGTGAGGAATACCTGTGGTTGATTCCATTTGACCTGCAGAATTTATCAAATTGTGAGTTTTCAAACTCACCTCCATGATCAGACAAAATGTTTTCAATTTTCTGATTTGTATTAACATAGAACTCCTGAAATTTTGAGAAAGCGTCACTCTTATTAGATAAGAAATAAACCCAAGTATACCTAGAGAAGTCATCTACCATGACAAACCCATACCTCCTCCCTGATAGGCTGACAGATCTGGTTGGGCCGAAAAGGTCCATATGTATCAGCTCATAGGGTTTGGAAGACAGATTTTCAGTTCTAGACTTGAATGACTTTCTAGTTATCTTTGATTGAGTGCATGCATCACAAATTTTATTTTCTTTCTTGAATGAGACTTCAGGAAGTCCTCTAACCATGTCATGCTTATTTAATTTGGGTAAAACAGTGTAGCTAGCATGACCTAACCTACGATGCCATAAAAAAGCTATGTCTTCTCTACTGGCAGTAAGGCAAAGGTTAGTGTGTTGAAAGTCATCTAAATTTATCATGTAAGTATTATTTATTCTTTTTCCAATAAATTTGACAATGTCAGAATCAGGTTCAAAAACCTTGCAGCATTGAGAATTAAATAGAACATTGTAACCTTTATCACATAACTGGCTGATGCTAATTAGATTATAGGCTAACCCTTCAACTAGCATAACATCATCAATGCAGTAGGTAGAACACTTACCTACCTTACCTGATCCGATAATCCTACCCTTTGTGTTGCTTCCAAAGGTGACAAGGCCTTCTACTTTCTCAGTCAGTATGCAAAATTTGGCCTTATCTCCTGTCATATGCCTGGAGCAGCCGCTATCCATGTACCACAAGTTGTTCTTGGCTGCCAGGCATACCTGCATACACAATTAAGTAGACAAGTTTGGAACCCAAGACCGATTGGGCTCCAATGTAACTGAACTAGCAGCAAAGCAGGAGAGCAATTGTTTCGGAATCCACATTTGTTTAAATGAATTTTGTTCAGTGGATCCTACAGATTTTCTTCTGTTGTTGTTCCTTTTCTTTTTGTTGGCGGCAGCATGATTATTGACAGTGTTGTTATTTCTGTGCCATTGCCTTGGCCAGGGTGTGTTCACAAAGTTTTGGCCATAGTTGTTCCTGGGCTGGCTATGAAAATGTTGATTTCTAGATGTCCAGTAACCATACCCATTTACCCAATTTCTACTGTAAGGTCTTTGATATTGAGCACCCTTGTGTGCAAGACCTGTAAACTTACCCTGAGTTCTAGACCAGTTTGACCTATAGAAGTAGGTTGGCTGTGCATTATAGTGGGTCTGAGCTCTGGATTGATAAAAGTAATTGGGTTGACTCATAGCAGCACTTTGTCTCCCCTTTACTTTGGACCCTGCTGACCTGTACACAGGTTTGTATTGCGTCTTCTTAAGAGGTGGAGACTGGGTTACATTGACCTGGGGTTTACCAGTTGTGGATGCACTTTTCGTCACTCATTATTCTCTCGTTTCTTTATTCATTTTATTGAGTGCGTGGGCGTGCCAGTCACCGAGGTGACGATTTATTCGGGCTCCGAAGAGCCCATGGTGCACTCGATCTGACTTCGTCAGACGGTTGTGTGGTTCGTGTCGGGACCGAATCCCGTCGCGCCATGAAGGTCACGACGTCATTTACATCCCCCATACGAGGGAATACCCTTGATTAATTGTCGAAATTAGGGGCCCCGCGGCCGAAAAGAATAACACTAATTGTGCAAAAGAGGTTGGGAATAGATCCCGCTGAGGGTTGTATTGGGGCCATAAACTATCGGCCACGTCGGTCACTCGGGGACCTTTTCGCATTCGGACACAGGGCCGCGGCGGAGTCACGATGAGAAAACCGGGGTAGATCCTTTCAAATGTCTGCCGAACATGCGGCAATTTTAATGAGGATTCGGAAGATATCCGGAACGAGAAAATAAATCCGGTCCGATTAGGATGTTGGCCCGAGGTTAGATCAAACCCTGGCCATATCGGGGTGATTCCCGAGACTCGGGCTCGACCTGAAAGGGCGGCGTTATTATTCCCTTTTGCCTAGGATCCCGAGGAGAGAGAGGACTACAGTGTGGGCCTTAGCGTTCGTCTTTTATCTGGGGTTTTGTTAGTCATATCTTCTGGGATTTCTGATTTGATGTTTACTGTTTATTCGTGTCTTTGTTCGGGATGACTTCTCTTCTTTTATTCATGATTGTTCTTATTGTTCTTATTTATTTATTATTACCCCTCCCACCTCTTTTATCGTGATTAATGTTGGGCATTCAGAGTCCCTTAATTAGCATAATTTTTATTGATTTATTTGCTATTGTTAATGCCCTTATCAGGATGTATATGTGAATATGTATAGTGTGCCGGCGAAGGGGAAAACGGGAGTGTACCGCTGAGGGCTGGGGTGTGCCGCTAAGGGCTGAAAAGGGCGTGCCGCCGGGGGCTACAGGGGCGTGCCGCTGAAGGCTTAAGAGAGTGTACCGCTAAAGGCTGCAAAGGGTGTACCGCTGAGGGCTGCAGGGGGGCGTACCGCTGAAGGCTGCGAAGCGTGTACCGCTGAAGGCTGGGCATGGGTGTGCCGCTGGAGGCTGTAAAGCGTGTACCGCTGAAGGCTGGGCATGTGCGTACCGCTGGAGGGCAGATGGGGTGTGCCGCTGAGGGCCAAGGGGGCGTACCGCTGAAGGCCAGTGGGGCGTACCGCTGAATGTCGACGAGGGTGTGCCGCTGAAGGCCAAGAGGGCGTACCGCTGAAGGCCAAGGGGGCGTAAGGGTGGAGGCTCGATCAGTTTTCAACTATTTGTTTTAAGGCTTTTCTTTTCTTCTTTTCTTAACTTTCGTGTAGTTTATACAAAGTTCCTCCCGTGTTTGTTCTCTTGGCTCGGTTCGGTCTCTTTCCTTGTGGGTCGGATTCTCGGGCGGCCAGGTGGTTAATTAGCTTAGTTCAGTTCTCGTCGGGGTGCCGGCAGTGATTTGATGAGTTGGAAGGTTTCATTAGTTATTCTGCTCATTTGTTGCCTCCTTTTGCCTCTTTTAATTATTTATCAGCTTCTCACAGAAAATTCGGCAGCATCTCCCCTTGACCCGGGGCGTAAGGGAGATAAAGGGAACGCGCCCACATGGAGTGGCGGAACCCAACAACTGGAGGTGGGCCCCGGGGGGAGCAACACCTTTATAGAACCTCAGAAAAAACGTGAAGGAAGGGGCTCGGAGGCGAGGCCAAGGAGTGGGCTGCTGAGAGGCTGAAGGGTGTACCGCCAAAGGCCATAAGGTGAGTGTACCGGCCAAGGGGTGTGCCGGCCAGGGGTAACAGAGTGTGGGTGTGCCGCTGAGGACAGAAAGGAGTGTGCCGCTGGGGGCAAATGAAGTGTGCCGCTGAGTGCTGGACAAGGTGTGCCGCTGGGGGCCAATAGGGGTGTACCGCTGAGGGCTATTAGGTGTGCCGCTGAGAGCCAAGGCAAGTGTGTCGGCCAGGGGCCAAAGTGATGCATTGCCGGAGGATTAAAAGGGCCAAGTGTGTGTGGGCTTGCAGATTGTTCAAGAAAAGGAGGAAGGGTTACGGGAAGTGAATGAAGGACTCACAAGGCCAGGCTTTAAAGGGGAGGCATCGCGTTGATGTGGTGGCTCAAAAGAAACCGGAGGAACGGAGGAAACGAGTAACACACTACATGCACTATGAAGGCAGGAGCAAACCAACAGAAATAGTGGGAAAAAGCCCAAGGAGGGTGATTGTTTCCATTCGTGGGATACCAAGGACCGTATCCCTACATGCCTATTACAAGAGAAAATGCCCAAATGAGGCCATGGACAAAAGGAAAAAAGACTCCAAGACGGAGAACGAGAGGGGGAATGAAATACAAGACGGAAGAAAACATTGGGGCCTAAGACATAGGCTACCGTTCCCAACCCTCTCCCCCAATACAACAAGCTCTCTCTCTCTTACTCTTGTTTCTTCCCGGTGGCCGTCGGACGGAGCTCAGGCCGGGAGGGCCGCTTCTTCTCTTCTCTCTTCTCCTCTTTCTCCTGTGTGTGTGTCTTCTATTGTCGGAGGCTCTCCCCCTCTGTGGGTTCGTCTGTGTGTGTTTCTCCGTCTATCCCTCCCCCCCGTTTGAAACGAAGAGGAGGGGTTTTTATACCCCGGGCGGCGGGAGCCTTCGAGCACGGCCGCCGAAGCGGGAAGTGGCCCGTGATCATGAGGTTTGACCTGCCTGTCCTAGCTGTCAGTGGTCTAGGCCACGTGGCCCAACGATCGGCTGCCACTTCAGATGGCTCCACTGTGCGCCAAGGATGTGTAGGGCATGGGCCTCACGTCGCCCGTTGAAAGAACTTTACCGCTGTGCCGTTGAAGGGCTGAACAAGCGTGCCGCTGTAGTGCCAAAAGGGCGTACCGCTGGAGCCCCGGATGGGCGTACCGTTGAACGGCCTGAAGGGCGTGCCGTTGGGGACCATACAGGGTGTGTCGCTGAAGACCCCCAGGGGGCATGCCGTTGAACCCCAAAGGGGGTGTGCCGCTGAACCCCAAAGGGGTGTGCCGTTGAACCCCCCCGGGGGTGTGCCGCTGAACCCCAAAGGGGTGTGCCGTTGAACCCCCCCGGGGGTGTGCCGCTGAACCCCCCCGGGGGTGTGCCGCTGAACCCCAAAGGGGGTGTGCCGCTGAACCCCCCCCGGGGGTGTGCCGCTGAACCCCAAAGGGGTGTGCCGGTGAAGACCCCAAGGGTGTGCCGTTGAACCCCTTGGGGGTGTGCCGCTGAACCCTAAAGGGGTGTACCGGTGAAGACCCCAAGGGTGTGCCGCTGGGCAGCCGAAGGGGCTGGGCGTGCCGCTGAAGGCCGTGCCGCTAAAGCCCAGGATGGGCGTACCGCTGAACGGCCTGAAGGGCGTGCCGCTGAAGGGCTAAATGGGCAATTTTGAGCCCATTGTGAGCACGAGTCGTGGCCCATTTGATTTTCTTCGAGGCCCACGGGCTGTGGGGCCCTTTTATGCTCGATTCCTCCGGGGTTTCTTCACTCGGCGCCGTTGTCGATGCTGGGCCGAGCATGACATTTAGATGTGCGATTTTCAGTGTCCACAAATGCCCCCCACCCACGGGTAGCGCAGGCGAAGGATGAGCCGGGCGGTGCCCGTGGGTGTTTTCGTCTCTTCTCTCTTTGTCGATGCCGACGAGGCGTCGAGAGCCGACCTGGTTTGTTTGTTGGTCTCCTTGTTAGTACCGACGTGGCGTCGGGAACTGAAATAGTATGTCGGTCTCTTAGTCTCTTCATTAGTGCCGACGGGGTGCCGGGAACTGAAGCAGCATGTTATTCTCTTTGTCTCTTCATCAGTGCCGACGGGGTGCCGGGAACTGAGGCAGCATGTTGTTCTCTTTGTCTCTTCATCAGTGCCGACGGGGTGCCGGGAACTGAAGCAGCATGTTGTTCTCTTTGTCTCTTCATCAGTGCCGACGGGGTGCCGGGAACTGAAGCAGCATGTTGGTCTCTTCATCAGTGCCGACGTGGCGTCGGGAACTGAAGCAGTATGTTGGTCTCTTCATCAGTGCCGACGGGATGCTGGGAACTGACATGCTTTGTTGTCTCTTAGTCTCTTGGTCTCTTCGTCGCTTCGTCAGTGCCGACAGGATGCCGGGAACTGACATGGTCTGTTGATCTCTTGGTCTCTTGGTCTCTTCGTTAGTGCCGACAGGATGCCGGGAACTGACATGCTTTGTTGTCTCTTAGTCTCTTGGTCTCTTCGTCAGTGCCGACAGGACGCCGGGAACTGACCTGGTCTGTTGTCTCTTTACCAGTGCCGACAGGATGCCGGGAACTGACCTGGTTTGTTGTCTCTTAGTCTCTTGGTCTCTTCGCCAGTGCCGACAGGACGCCGGGAACTGACCTGGTCTATTGTCTCTTTGTCTCTTTGCCAGTGCCGACAGGATGCCGGGAACTAACCTGGTTTGTTGTCTCTTAGTCTCTTCGTCAGTGCCGACAGGATGCCGGGAACTGACACGCCTTCTTGATCTCTTGGCCTCTTCGCCAGTGCCGACGGGATGCCGGGAACTGGCATGTTTTGTCGATCTCTTAGTCTCTTGGTCTCTTCGTTAGTGCCGACAGGACGTCGGGAACTGACCTGGTTTGTTGTCTCTTAGTCCCTTCGTCAGTGCCGACAGGATGCCGGGAACTGACCTGGTTTGTTGATCTCTTGGTCTCTTTTTTTTCTCTTTTTTTTCTCTTTTTTTTCTTTCTTTTTTTTTTCTCTCTTTTTTTTTGCCACATTACCGATACAAGCGCCCTTTCGGGTTTTCGCCGATACCGGCCCCCTCTTGCTTTTGCCCACGCGCCCTTTCGGGTTTTCACGTGGCGGGGTACCCAATTTTACCCGTAGCGCCCTTTCAGGTTTTCGCCACAGCCGGGTTATTATCATTTTTACCCTTGTTCCGGTGTAGGGACAAGTCCGGCGGGGTATCTCTATTTTTAACCCCATTTTATTCTATTATTATTTTTTTTGGAAATTGGGTGACATGCGAGTGTAGGCTAGGGCACGAAGCCTTGCGCCGGAAGATAGGGTTCATTCGTTGGCAAGAATAGAATGCCAGCGCAACGGGAGAATTTATGCCGATCCGGACGTAGGGTCCGTAATGGCAATGTTGTGCGGAGTGGGTGGCTAGGGCACGGGGCCTTACGCCGGAAAGAGACTTATTCGTTGGCAAGGCATTAATGCCAATGCAAGAATAGAGGTTCTTCCGATCCGGGCGTAGGGCCCGTGATGGCAATATTGTATGGCGTGGGTGGTAGCTGAGGCCCGAGGCGATGTGCCAGAGACGGGCTTGTCTTGGTGGTAGGGTAGTGACACTATGACAAGGATAGAGCCACAGGGGTAGAGTCGTCCTTGCTGGTGTGGACGTTCGTCTGACTGGGATCGTGGGGATGGAATGTCTTCTCCGGGGGCACTTATTATTGTGTGCTGTTGACTTACTCCTCCGCGTATGTGAGCGGGTGGCTATGTAAATATGTATACATATATGGGTATATATATATATATATGTATATATATATATATATTTAATATATTACATATATTTATTCTCCTTTTGCTTCCCCTCCCTTTATTTCTTCTTTTATTTTCTCCTTTTATTTCCCTCCTTTCTCTTCCCCTTTTTTATTCCCTTTGTCTCTCCTTCTATTTTTATTCCTTCTTCTTCTTTTTTTTGTATTTTCTCCCCCCTTTTATTTCTTTTATTTTTTTCTCTCTTTTTTGTTTCCCCTCCTTTTTTTTTCTTTTCCCCCTTTTCTCCTTTTCTTTTTTTTCTCTCTCTTTTTTTTTCTATAAATAGGGGGGGCGGGGTGCTTCGAACGGTCACTCCGTTCGAATTCCCCCCCCTTTTCTTCTTTCTCTCCCCTTGGCGACCGAGCAGACGGCCCCCTCCGTCCTCCCTTTCTCTTTCTTCTCCGGCGCCGAGCGTCCTTTCGCCTCCGTCGTCGTCGTGGTGAGGGGAACACCGCGGGAGGCGCTCCTCCTCCCTCTCTCTTTTCTCCTTCCCTCTTCCTCCTTCTTCCTTTCCCTCCTTCTTTTCCCCCCTCTTCCTTCTTTCTCTTCATCTTCTCTTCGTCGTCGGGGGTAGCGGAGCCCTAGGGCTCCTTCTCTTCTTCTTCCCCTTCCCTTTTCCCTTACCGTCTCAGGCGTCGTGGGCGGCGCCGTGGGCGGCCGCCGGTGAATGGGCGTGAGGACGTGCCGGGGGAGGGCTCCTCCGAGCGTGTCGGGTATAACCACCCTGGGTCCGTGCCGGGGAACTGGCCTTCGGAGCGTGTCGGGTAGTGGCTGCAGCGGAGGTGTTAAGGGAAGCCCCCACAGGGCGCGCCGGGGAAGGGCTTGTTGGAGTGTACCGGGGAAGACACCTACGGGTGTGCCGGTGGAGGCACTTTGGGCAGTTACCGGTGGAGAGCACCCCGACGGGGTGTGCCGGCGAAGGCGTCAGGGGGGTGTGCCGGGGAGAAGGGCTTGCCGTGGAGGTTACGGCGACCGGGGAAGCGGCCGACTGGGGCCCGGTCAGGGGCCGGCGGGGCACATGGATGTGCCGGGGGAGGCCGTCTCCAAGGTGTACCGGGGAAGCCACCAGCGGGGGCGTGCCGGGGAGAGCACCGGGAGGGTGTGCCGGCGAGGCCTCCTGCGCGGGTGTGCCGGGGAAGGCACTGTAGGGCGTACCGGTGAGGGCCGTTGCGGGGGCGTACCGGCCAAGGGGCTTCATCAGTATGTGGGGGGCTTTTAGCTTAGGGAAGAAGACTCCCTTGACTGGCGAATTTCTGGTGTTGCCTTTCGGGGCCCACCATGCTTTGTTGGGGTCGTCACTCCTTGTGGGCGCGCACCCGTGTTTTCCCTTACGCCTCTGGCCTAGGGGAAACTCTGCCGAAATTTCGTCAGAAATGGGCAAAATCTTATTCATTTAACTCGTAGTAACACCCCTTTGCGGTCTTTTGTTTATGATTTATTCTGATCTTCTTATTTGTGTATCTTTGCAGACAAATGGCTGCTCCAAGTGGTTCTTCCGCCCCTGCTGCTGCTGTCGGTGCCGACCTCATTCCGCGGGGTCCGGTGCCGGCAGTCACATGGCTCAATGTGGAGGAGCTAGACCGAGAGCACGCAGAAATAGCCGCTTTGGCAGAGTCATCTGAGTCCGATGGGGAGACCATGGATTTCCAGAGGCTTGCCCGAGTTGACAGTGGCTTCACATTTGACCGGGTCACCGTGGAGTACAGGAAGGACTTCCCGAAGGACAGGCACCTGGTTCGATTTCTCAAGCATTTTCGCTCGCGGGAAGGGCGAGATTTCCGGGTCGTAAAGAAGGCCGAACAGGCCATATTACTGGCCCGGGATAGCTTGTTGTACAGCGTTCCTCGGAGTATTCCGATGTACTTGGTGGGAGAGGCCCGGGAGTGGAAGCCAGTTCTGGGGATCGAGGGGGTGCTGCCGACCGAAGACAAGCTGGTGCGGGCGCCTCAGTTTACTCCGGCACGATGGGACTTGTCTGCCGGGAAGGTGCACAACGAGGCGCCTCGGTTCGATCTATTCTTGGCTCCCCTGAAGTGGGGCTACAGAGAAGAGCCCTTCATCTTGGACTGTTTGGCCATCAGATTCAAGCATGATCTATCACTGGGCTGGTTCGGGGAGCTGAAGCTTCAGGATGCACACACCTTCCGGGAGAGGGCGGTGGAGTTCACGGAGCATGTGCTGTTCAACTATGCTCCTTTGCTGGTCCGGGTCGGCGTTTATCACAGCGTGTACGCCTCCCGATATGGCTATCCCATTTCCAAGGGCCTCTGTTGCGGCATGATAGAGGTGTTCAGCGCAGCGACTAACACCTTCTACACGGCGGAGGGCGAGACTTCACTTGACTTATGGAGTCTCAGTCAGCTGAGCGGCTTGCCCATTGACGAGGAGCCTTATGAAGAAGTGTGCCTCCCCGATCTAATCAAGGATGAGACTAACGGGGATGGCTATTATTCTCTAGGGTATTCATACTGGTATCTGATGAAGGCGTACCGGGAACTGTACCAGGCATCGCACAAGGGGAAACAGCCCGCCCGCGGGGACAAGAAGAGGGTGTGCATGCCCCTGTGGCTGGAGTATTTCTTCGACGGGCCGAAGCGGTATGAGGAATTCCCCTGTGTTGGTACCGCTGTCGCCCCTAAGAAACGTGCAAAGCCCAAGCTTGACGTGAAGATCCCGTCCAGAGGGCGTCGGGGTGGGCCTAACCCGATGGGCTTGGATCCCCAGACTCATTGCGCCGCCTATCTCACGTACTGGTTGTGCTCATTCGCCATGCCGTACGGGGATGAGACGGTGATCCGGCCAGATGCCATCTACCCGGCATGTCAGATGGCATGGGGTATCAAGCTGTCCCTGTGCCCGGCGACCCTTTGCTTGATCTACAAGGCCCTGGGAGATATCAACACCCATCAGTTTCCGAGGCAGGCCCGGTATGTGTGCCCACTGCACTTCTTCAACGCGTGGGTCTGTTCGCTGTTCCCGGAGTTTGCTCCGCGAGTTCTCCAGGATTGGGGACTGATACCGAGGATGCTGGAGTTTGCCAGTGCAGAGCCGGCTTCTACCTCCATGCGGATGTATGACATCCGGGGCCGGTTGACAACGGTCCCCAGGGATGCGGTCGGGACCATTCATTTCTGGACACTGGCCGCACATTCAAGCCCCCTTGTGAATAATAAGAGGGAGTGCAAGGATGACCAGGTGGAGAGGTATGTTCATCCTATCAGCCAGGAGAACGTGGTGCGCCCACTACTGGAGCCAGAACTGAGAGACTGGGCGCTGTCAATTCGCCCGAGCGTGCTACTATTCAGAAAGGGGGAGAACGTGTTGCTGGAGCCGTATTACCCTTTCCGATTCGGTCGCAATTTTGGGTATGACCAGCATATCCCCGCTTATCACGCACAGTTCGGGCTGCCCTTGCGGAGCATCCGGGGGGGCTTAGTTCCTGAGCACGCCAGGAGTTGGTGGGACTTCTTCCACCGAGCGGACTCCGCCTCCTTCAGAGTACCGGCCCCGGGTCGTGTTCCCCGAGTGACCCAAGATTATATAAAGTGGTGGAATGCCCGGACGGCTTTCTATCGGTTACACAAAACCGACTGTTGGGATGGCGCCGAAAGGAGGTTCCTTAGCCGGCAGTTCGTGCCAGTGCTTGATATTGAGTCAGACCATCTTCTTCGGCTCAAGAACAAATAGGAAAAGGAAGTGGCAGCGTATCTGATGGCTCGCCGGGAATCCCGGGACATGAGGCCGACGCCGAAGGTGGAGCTACCCCCAGTGGCTAAGGATGACTACGAGAAGACGCTGCGGGACTTGTGCCGGGTGGGGAGCGACCGTCTGGAGCTCATCAACTACCCATTCCCCATAGAGGAAGAGGGGACTCCTGCCAAGAGCTGGCGCCCAGAGAGGGACTTGGCCTGCCTGTATCGCACGTTCGTGAGGCGGGAGGAGAGGAAGCCCGAGAACTACAAGGATACCACGTGGCTATATGTCCTCCTCCGGGTGAATGGGATGAAGATTGAAGATGTGACGGCCTCCATCCTGGGCAAGCGCCTGCACATCCCTTATTATTATGCTGATGGGTGGGGCATGGACCACTTCAATCTTTTCTGTCACCTCTCTTCCAAGAAGCACGCGGATCTGGCCAACCTCACGGACCGGTGTCAAACTATTGAGGACGTTTGCTGGCTAGTCCGGGAGGCGGCACGTCGGGACAAGGAGATGTCCCTGAGCTACTGGCCGATCACGCTGCAGCTGTACACTGGCCCTCATGGTATTCAGTTCCCTCTTGCTCTTCGGTTTTGTCCCTCAGCGCTGCGGCCTTCGCGGTGAGTTAGGTACTAATGGTGTAGGCGTGTTCGTTCTTTACCCTCTTTTCTTTGCAGACCATCCTGACAGCACGCAGATGGCCACGTATCGGAATCTCCTCCGGCTGGTGAAGAAGCCTGCGTATTTTGAAGCAGCGCCGCTGGCCCCAACCACGGCTCCTTTGCCCAAGGCCGCGAAGAGGCCCCGGGCGAAATCCCCCGTGAAGAAAGCGATGGATGCCGCGAAGGCGGCCAAGCAGCGGGATACGAAGCGACACAAGACGGAGGCGGCCAAAGCCTCGACCGCCGTTCCTTCAATGCTTCGGGTCCCAACCTTCGAGGAATTTGAAGTCGCTCGGCCCGAGCCCAGCCCGCCTGCCGGTCAGTGCCTTCGATCGTCGGCGCCTCTTTTAAGTTTTCTCTCCTTTTTTATCATTTTTTGAAGCAGGGCCCTGACGCTTGAATGTATTTTTTTGTCTCAGCCCTTGTGGAAGAGCCCATATCTGCGCCCGTCCCTGATGTGGAGGGGTCGGCTCCTATGCCCGCGCCTGTCATGGGTGCGGTCGGGGTCGTAGCAAAGGCGGCCTCGGTGGCCGCTCCGGCTCCCTCACTGCAGGCCAGGGAAAGGTCTCGAGCGAAGTCGCCTGTCAAGAAGGCGTTGGCTGCTGCCAAGGTGGCCGGGGAACAGGCGGCCAAGCGGAGGCGGGCCAAGAAAGCCCTGGGTACGACAGTAGCCTCACCGGCGGCCGCTATCCCGTCCTTCGAGGCATTTGCGGCCATGCAGACCGGGCCGAGCCGTGACACTGGTGAGGCTTGGCGGTCACCTACGTCGTCCATGGTGGATCTCCCTCCTGAGTTGGCCTTGCGTCCCCGCGCGGAGACGATGCGTTTCTTCTCTGAGGGCGGCGTGGAGGGAACGGCGCCCGTGCCGATCCCGGGTGAGGGAGAGGCTGCGGCTCCGGAGAAGGCTTTGTCTGCCGAGGTCGAAGAAGGTATCTGCCTTTGTCGGCCTATTTTACCTCTTTCATCCTTTGGGAGCCGATTGGGCTTGATACGACCCGCGTTTTTTGACAGGTGCAGCTGGAGCGGTTACCGGGCTATTTGGCCTCCGAATGCACCCCCCGGTGACGCAGCTGTATGTGCGAAAGAGGCTGAAGCCTGGGCTGCCAGCCTCACCCAGTCCGCGAGAGGAGGCGCCGGTCATCGAGCTCGAGGTGGAGGCCCCTTTGCCGGCTCCGGCCGAACCAGCGGCAGTCGAGTCTTTGTCCGGGGAAGAGGTAGACTACGACTACTCTTCCGACGAAGCGGCTCCCGTTGAGGTAGCGCCTTGAGGCACCGGGCCGCCCGAGCCGGTCTTTAAGGCTCTTCATTTGCTAATGTGCTCAGCTTGATAGAGGCTGCTGCCGTAGGCGTATATTTTTTTATGTTGGTGCAGGGCTGCCTTGGTGGTCGCCTACTGACGCCGTTTTTTTTGTGTCGGTTCTTTGTAGGAATCAATTAAGCCGGAGGCCGCGAAAGGGGCTGCTCCAACTGCACCAGTTGACCGTCCGAGGGTCGCTGTCGACATGGGCAGGCTGGCCCTTTTGTTCGAGGCCCTTCAGGAGGATGTGCCGGCGGGGCCCTTGGCGGGAGAGCCTCTGGAGGAGGGGGAGATCGCGCCCGCAGACCGCATCCTTACGGGGGCTGAGGTAAGCAGGGTTTCATGGTTCTTCCCACTCCTCGCCCTTGCGTAAATCATTCCCGGCGACGGGCGGCTAACCGTATTTCACGTGGGCAGGTGGTGCCGACGATCGGGAAGATGCCCAGCCGCTCCCGCAAGGCAATCGCCAAGCGGAGGCCGATTACCAGTCAGCCGCGAGCGGGGGGACCGATTCCGGAGGTGAAGACCCTTGCCGCGCTCGTGCAGGCAGGAAGCGTTCCCCATCTATTAGTCCCCCTTCCACCTCTTCCGAAGCTGCCGGCCCAGATGGAGGACCCGTTCCTGAGACAAATATTCGCGGGGCTCCGTGCACATCTGGAGGGGTTCCAGCCGCGAAGGAGAAGTTCATGGGTGACTACTTCGGGCCCAGCCTTACTTGAAGCCCCTCCTCTAGCCAGAGCAGCGACAGCCACACCCCTGCCCCTTGGAGTGGCAGCAGCGAGTCAAGCGGAGGCAGAGGAGGCAGGGGAGCTCCAAATAACGGGAGTACCGGAGGCTTCGGCAATGGTCTCGTCCACTTCCCAGGCAGTGGCTGGTCAAGGGTCTCTGTTTGAGCTACACCGACCAGGCGGTCTGACCCTTGCCCTTCCTTCCTCTTCAGCGGCTGTGGACGCTGACTTGTGGGCAGAAGTGGACAGCACCGTTGAATTCACTCCCCCGGTCGTGCCCTCAGTCAGCCATATGTCATCAGAAGCACCAGTCCGTCAAATGCTGGTCACTCTGCGGACCATGCTCCTCGCCGACCCTCCTCTATCGTATCGGGAGGTGCATACCATAGTGACGCAGTTGACTGGGGCGTTGCAAGTGCTCAGCTGCCCACTGGAGGAATGGTCGCGGCGGGTTCTGCTGTTGCTGAAATATGTCAGGCGCCGCGAGTTCCTGGAGAGCCAGGCTCCCGACGAACGTACCGCCCTTGACGCTCAGGCAGACGAGTACCTGCAGACCTTGGAGGCCCGATGCCATAATAGAGAACGCCACGGAAAGGCCTTGGAGGAGGGCGAAGGCAGCGTCCGTTCCTTCAAGAACCGGATCGAGAAGCTGGAGGGCTACCTTGCTGCGGCTAAACTTGGCCTTGCCGAGGCGGAAAGGGGGGTGGCGGAGGAGAGGGAAGCTCTTGCCGTCGCCAACGTCGAAATGGTGTCCGTCGAAGCGGAGCTCGCCCATCTTGAGGAATTGAGGGGCCGACTGCGCGATATGATGAACTTCCCTTACGTTGGGATCCTCCCTCTCGAGGACATCTTCAGGGACATCGACTAAGCGTTGCGTCCCTTTATTTCTCTCCCTCTTTTTTTGAGTGTAACACAGGGGTATGCCCCGCAGCACATGTAGTTTGATCCCCTTTTGAATAGAGCAAAGCATTTATGATTTCACGCGTTCTTTGTGTATGCATTTGTCTTTCTTACCCTTCTTTCTCTTCCTTCCATATTGTTTTCTTCTTCCTCTTCCCTTGCTCTTGTATATTTCCCCCCTTTTTGTGTAGAGACCCATTGACAGGGTATGAGTCCTTGCGGGGATTCACTTTGGGAGGATCGGGCAGGAACCCATGTCAGGGTACAGGAGAGTGCTCGCCTTCCCAGGGGGAGGACGAGGGGACCACTCCACCATACCGAACGGGCAACTCCCTGGTTTTGCCGCAATATTGGAAGCGCGTGCTGGTCTCGAGTGAGGGGTACTTGGCCAGAGACCCCTTTCGCCGTTCAGAGGTGGCGGACAGCGAGGTCTATTCAGTCAGTGACTGAGACGGGAGGTCCGATCCAAAGGGGTATTCACCGCCCGGGGAGGACGGAGAGAAGAGTTTGTTTAGTCAATGACCCGGACGGGAGGTCCAAGCCAAAGAGGTACTCATCGCCCAGGGAGGACGGAGAGAAAAGTTTGTTTAGTTAATGACCTGGACTGGAGGTCCAAGCCAAAGAGGTACTCATCGCCCAGGGAGGACGGAGAGAAAAGTTTGTTTAGTTAATGACCTGGGCTGGAGGTCCAAGCCAAAGGGGTACTCACCGCCCGGGGAGGACGGAGAGAAGAGTTTGTTTCTTTCTCTTTTTTTTTTAATCAATTTTTGGTACCCCCGCTGATGCGGGGCGGCGGCTAGAAATGGGGGGGCGTTCCCCTCTTTCCTTCTCTGCTTTTATTCTGCCCTTGTTCTTTTCTCCGTCTCTTTTTCTTTTTTTTTTCTTCCTTCTCTTCTCTCCTCTTTTCTCTCTTTTATTTTCTCTTCTTCTTCTTCTTCTTTTTTTCTCTTCTTCTCTCTTTTTCCCTTCTTTTCTTTCTTTCTCCCTTCTTCTCTCTTCTTTTCCTTCTCTTTTCTTTCCTCTTTTTTTTTTCTCTTCTTTTCTTCTTTTCTCCTCTTTTGCTCTCTTTTTTTTTCTCTTTTCCTTTTCATTTCTCTTCTTCTTCTTTCTTTTTTTCTTTTTTTTCTCTCTATTCTTTTTTCTTCTTTTGCCCCTTTTCTGAAAGCGTGGATAGTGGTTAATTTATTTGGGCCATTAATTGAGACAACCCGCCCGAAACCGGGCGGAGGGTAATATATTTAATTGAATGGGGGCGCCGGAGCGTGATACAACCTCAAGTGCCTTCCATTAAGAGGCGGGAACTGAACTTCCCCGCGATGGTTGACAATCACATAGGCACCACCTTCGTAGACTTTTCGGACTACGTAAGGTCCGAGCCAGTTCTCATTTAACTTGCCCTTAGGATTGGCAGCCATGAGGTCTCTTCTCTTGACCATAACAAGGTCAGCCTTTTTGAATTTGCGCTCCTTGACAAGCTTGTCAAAGGCGCGTGCAATCCGGGCCTGGTAGACCTGAATATTCTGTTGGGCTTGAAGCCGCTTCCCTTCCAGGATGGAGAGTTCGTCGAGTCTTCGCTCGGCATTGGTCTGCCCTTCAAGGACAAGCCCATGCCGAATGGCGACCCGGAGGGAAGGTATCTCCAGTTCGACGGGGACGATTGCCTCCGAACCGTATACGAGAGAAAAGGGCGAGCGACCCATTGGAGTCTTGTAGACAGTTCGGTACGCCCATAGCGCCTCGTACATCCTCTCTTCCCAGTCCTTCTTGTTAGAGCTGACAGTCTTGGCCAAGAGGGTGCAGAGTGTCTTGTTAAAAGCTTCGGCCAGCCCATTAACCTGTGGATTGTAAGGAGTCGATGTCCTCCAATCAATCTTGTATTTCTCTGCCAGCCGGTAGGCCTTCTGATTGCGGAAGTGGCTGCCGTTACTCGATACAATCCGGTCGGGCACGCCAAACCGGAATATAATATTGCGGCGGATAAACCTGACTACGATCTCTCCGGTGACCTCCCGTAAGGCTACAGCTTCTGCCCAACGGGAGAAGTAGTCGGTTGCCGCCAAAATGTACTTGCATCCTGTGGAAGACGCGGGTAACGGACCCACAACGTCTGTTCCCCATTGGGCAAACGGCCAGCTGGGCGCCGTTGGGTGCAATTGCGCGGGAGGCCTTCTGGGTATGACGGCATGCTCCTGACATCTCTGGCATGACTTAGCATATTTGCAGCAGTCGTCGAACATTGCAGGCCAATAGTAGCCAAGTTTCTTGATTTCAATCTTCATTTTCGGTCCCGCCTGGTGTGCACCCGCCGTCCTGGCATGGACCTCCTTCATGACCCTCCAAGCTTCTTCAGTGGACAAACATCGGAGGAGCAGCTTCCGTCTGGCATCTGCCACAATTCGGAATAATATTCCGCTTCGGAGCTCATAAGAGTCCTTGGTTCTGACTAGCTTGATCTTTTCTTCTCTTCGGTCAGGCAACTGCTGGTGTTTGAACCACTGCATCAAGGGATCTCTCCAGTCGGGCAGGCTGACGGCTTCCACTGTAGTGACCTCTAGGTCTTCTTCTTCTGATTCCCCTTCTATCATGCTGGGCATCTGGCGTTGGTTTATTACTTGGATGCTGAGAGATCCATCTGGAGGCACTGTCAGTGAGCTTGCCAATTTTGCCAAGGCGTCGGCCTGGGCGTTCTCCCCTCAGGCGACATGGCCTATTTCGAGGAGGTAGAACCGCTCCATGAGCCCCTTTGCCTTAGCGTGGTAAGGGAGCAGCTCGGGTTTCCGGACATCAAACTGCCCCTGTACCTGCTTGACGACCAGTAGCGAGTCGCCGAATACCTGGAGCATTTTGATCTCCATTTGGAGGGTGACCTGGAGGCCGATGATCAGAGCTTCATACTCTGCTTCATTATTGGTGCAGGGTTTGCTAATGCAGCAGGAAGTGTGCATCACTTCTCCGTCTGGTGACTTGAGGACGATGCCCGCTCCGGCTCGTACCTTGGCGCGCCCGGACGAGGTCGCTTCTGTTCTCGAGGCCCCGTCGAAGTATAACTGCCAGATGGCTTGCTGTACTTGGTTTACCTCTAGTGTTTCATCTTCAGGTAGTTCGGTGGCCAGAGGGGAGTCTTCGGGCACAGGGTGTGCCGCGAAGAAATCCGCGACGGCTTGTCCCTTAACGGCCTTCTGTGGCACGTAGGTGATGTCGAACTCCATGAGCAGCACGGCCCACTTGCCAAGGCGCCCCTTTGGGACTGGCTGGAGGAGAATGTGCTTGATGGGGTCAGCTCTGGATATCAGACTTACTTCATGGGACAGCATGTAGTGCCTCATCTTCTTGACCGCGAAGACCAAGGCAAGGCAGATTTTCTCAATCTGGGTGTACTTAGCCTCTGCGCCCACCAACCTTCGACTGAGATAGTAAAGAGCCTGCTCTTTTCCCTCATCATTGTTCTGGGCGAGCATTGCCCCTAGCGAGTATTCGGTGGCCGCTATGTACAGAATCAGCGGTCTGCCTTTGACAGGTGCCCCCAGGACAGGCGGGGTCTTCAGGTATTCCTTTAGCTGGTCGAACGCGTGCTGGCATTCGTGACCCCAGCTGAAGGGTGCATTCTTCATCATCAGTCTGTGGAAGGGTTGGCAGCGCCCTGACAGGTTGGAGATGAACCTGCGGATGTAAGCTAAACGCCCCTGCAGGGACCTCAGCTCTCCCAGACTCCTTGGAGGAGGCAGCTCCTGGATGGCCTTTATCTTCAGGGGGTCGATCTCGATCCCTCTGTGCCGGATAATAAAGCCTCAAAATTTTCCGCTGGACACGCCAAAGGCGCACTTCATGGGATTCATCTTCAGCCCGTACTGCCGGAGTCTTTGGAAGACGACCCTGAGGTCACTCAGGTGCTCGTCTCTTTTCTTCGTCTTGACGACCAGATCATCAATGTAGCACTCGACCTTGCCGTACAGTAGCTCGTCGAAGATCTTGGTCATCGCTCGCTGATATGTGGCACCGGCATTCTTGAGGCCGAAGGGCATCCTCTTATAGTGAAATATCCCTTTGGGTGACCGGAAAGCTGTATGGACCCGGTCGTGGTCGGCTATCCAGATTTGGCTATAGCCGGATGACCCATCCATGAAGGAGAGGGCCTCGTGGCCAGCGGTTGCATCAATCATCACTTCGGTGATAGGCACCGGGAAGTCATCTTTCGGGCAGGCTTTATTCAGGTCGCGGAAGTCCACACAAATCCTGATCTGTCCATTCTTCTTTTTCACTGGTACAATATTGGCCAGCCATGTGGTGTATTGATTTTCCGCCACGAAGCCGACATTTATGAGCTTGTCGACCTCTTTGCAGATCTGGCTGGTTAGCTCCGGCCTCATGCGCCGGGGAGGCTGCTTCACTGGTTCCACCTTGGGATCAATGGCCAGTATGTGCTGAGTCACTTCGGTGCTGAGCCCAGGCATTTCTCTGTAGTTCCAGGCAAAGCAATCCCGGAATTCTTGCAGCAACTTTGTGTATTGTTCTCTCTCCTGTAGGGGCATGAGAGCACTCAGAAAAGTTGGCCTGGGGTCGTCTTCTGTACCAATGTTGACCTCAATTAGTTTGTCGACCGTGACCTGGCTGCCATTTTCAATCTCCGGTGGGACTGGCGACAAATCGACGAAGTCTTGGTCTTCATTATCCTCGGGTTCGAGAATGCCATCTCCCTCTTCTTGTTCATCATGACTGGGCATGGAGGCTGCATTCACCTCGCTCTCCTCCTGGGCCGTAGTCGCCAGGTGTGTGAGGTCCGCTGGCTCAGAGGGGCATAGGTCCATCTCGGGCTCTTCTGTGTATTCATCATAGACCGCTCCTGCGGGGGTCGGGGTAACCGCATCTTCAGGGACCTGGCATTGGATGGACACCGCGTAGGTTCCTGCCCTGGGGCTATCCGCCACATGGGGGCGTGGCGGGGCTACCACGTAGTCCCCCATTCTGAGCTCATCCCTGTCGATGAGGCTTTGAGCAATGTCTTTGAAGACATAGCAGTCTTCAATGACGTGACCCAGCATCTAGTGGTAAGGGCAAAACAGTGGGTCCCCACTCCTTCTGGTGTCTTGTGGCCTCTTGGACCGTGGGAGGGAGACCTTGCCGTAGTGGCAGGTCCAGTCGAAGATGCCCCGGGTCTTCTCTCTCGGGAAGGAGTAGGGCTTCTGCAGCTTCTCTTGGAGTGTTAGCCCTTGCCTGGTTGGCCGCTCGGTCAGCAAGCTCGCCATGTCTCTCATCTCCCGCCTTGACAAGGCGGGAGTGTTGGGACTGGTGCCCCGGGGCCGAGGCATGCGGCCACCCTGCGGGGAAAGAGATCCCTGGATCAGGTCAGCGACTAGCGAGGTCAACTCAGCCAGTCGTACTTTTAGTGTCTCGATCTCCCGTTGCTGCCTGTGGTACAAGGCGTACATGACGGGGTCGTATCGAGGGGATTTTGGAGCCTGGCCCATGCTTCTGCTCCTTGTTTCGCCAGCCGACCGGGGTGGAGGTGCCTCACCGGTGTGCCCTCTCGAGGTCGACACTTCGGAGAAGGAGGGGGTCTTCTCCATACAGCGGCGGCCGGGAGGCTTCCACAGGAATATTTCTTCGTCTTGTGCCTCTTCGGCCGGGGCCCCGGGACATGTGTCTTGGTGGGTTTCCCGCGAATCTGCAGCTTCTGCGGGGTCATCGCCGGGCCATGTTGAGACCGATATGACATCAGCCTCGTAGTAATCTTCTAGTGAAAAGCCCAGACCGGGGTGCTTGGTGATTTTCAGCAACCGTCGATCCAGGTTTGGTGGGTTCCACATTCTTTCAAACATCTCCTTCCGGCTGGAGGGCTGGTAGGGAGGGATCCTCTGCTTTCTGACCATTCTGGCTGCTCGGTCAGTCATGTGGGGAAGTCCCGTAATGGGGACGTGCGGGTCATGCAACTCATCAGGGAACCGGCAATCATCGTCCTCCCTGACTGGCTTCTCCCCAGCAACATAAAAGATAGTGGGGAGCCCTTCGGGGTTAGGTACTTCGAAGGTTCTCAGTTGTTCAGCCGCTTGGCATTCAATTTCCGCTATCGGCTTGATGATCCCTGGCGGGACCCTGACATCTTCTAGCAGGTCTTCGAGGCAGGGTGCCCCCGATGTGGGGTAGATAGGGAGAGGGGCTGCCCTAAATACCCCTTCCTCTTGTGCAATAAATGGTACATGTGGGGGAGCCACATAGCCTGGGGGCGGCGGAGGAAACCGGCCTCCCGATTCCATTTTCTTCTTTCCCTTGTCTCGGGCAGCTTGAGGAGCTTGCTTCGCCTTTTCCAAGTACAGATTAGCATCTGACAAGTGACACTCGAACACCTCGAACGGGTGGAGGTCGGTGAAGATCCTGACTTCCTTCCCCTTACAGGGGTTGATGTGACACAACCTCGGACCTAATGCAAGCAAGCACAATCGCAATCTAAATGGGCCAATTTGGGCCGCCGCTCTCTCGTCGCTCACCCAAGCCCGGGGTAACTTGGCAATGCCAAGGTGAGGTTGAGGGGTTGGGCCCTTGCTGGTAGAGGGCCAGCAAGGCCAAGATTTGATTCCCAATAGATTTGGAAGCCCAATTCAATGGGGCCGACGAAGTGCCGAAGGCACCGGTTGCACTCTTCCCACGGTGATCACTCAAGGCAATGGGGCTTGAGGATCGGGCTCTCACTCGCATAACCAGCGGAATTAGAACTAATATTGAAAGACAAGCACTAAGTGGAGTGAAGGTTTGAGCACTTACTCGACCGGTTTGAAGAAACCGGTCCCGGTCGGAGACGAGGGCGAGCGGGGAGGCGAGTGGATCCCCACACGCCGCGGCGGTGTCGCTTGACCTGCCCAAACAAATTACACCACTACACCTCTCGCATGAGGGGGAACTTGGGGTGGGGGTTAATGATATTACATTAATACTACCTCCACGTAGGGAGGGGCCTTCAGCCGGCCAAGCGGGGTGGGGAAACCAAAGCAAAGAACTAGGAACAAGGGTGGACGCCGAATCTGACTGCTGTCTGCGAACCAGGATAGAGGGTCGGTGTTTCTATTGTAGATCTTGCTCTGGAATTTCGCTGATGGTGAGACCAGCGACGAAATCTTCGTAACAGGAAGGGGAATGCCTCAGAATTTCTGTAAATTCTTCTGGATTCGCTGCAGGTCGGGGCAGGAGCTTGAACAGGGCCTCTATTTCTCGAACTAGCAGGGGCAGGTCACCAACAGTAGGATGCAGAAGCTGTCCTGGCCGCTCCCGAACTCCAAATTTGATTCCGTCAGCGCCGTTAGAACCGTGGGTGAGTCCTCTTTGTAGAAAAGGAAACGGGGATGCCAGAAGAGAACTGAGACGATCTGTGGAGCCAAAAGAGTGAGGAGGTGTCGATGTAGACTGGGGAAGGTAGAGCCGCGCGACCGTGGAAGAAAATTGGTAACTTCTGTTCCCGGATGCTGAATGGGCTTCCGCTTCTTGATTCTGAAAGTAGATAGGCCGATGAAGAACTTTTAAGAAGAACTTGAGGACTGATTCCTTCGGGGTTCGTCGTGGCAGAGCTTCTAATCTGGCTCAGGTCCTCAGCCAAGGCAGAACTGCGCAGCTGTGGGAGAATGGACCTCCTGGATGACTCGGAGATCGGAAGAAGACGAAACCACTTCAGTTGCGAAGGCGACTGGCAGACGCTTCCGACGATGGCTCTTGGGTCTTCAAACGCATTCGGAGGAGGTCGTGGTGGCCGCTGCAAGTGGCTAGTCTGCTGTAGATCTTCAGTTGAGAGCTGTAGGTTGGTGATGATGGGGGGGAATAGGGTATATGGGAGGGGAAATGGGGGTGGATGAGTGTGGGGAAAGCCCGGGCTGTGAGGGGGTCTAGGAGGGGGTGTTCTAAGGTGGGGGAAGGGAAGAATGGGGTCTGGAAGGGGGTCTAACAGGTGGTGGGAGGAGGAGCTACGAATTTGGGAAGGTGGGTGAGAGGAGAAAGTGAGGGGGGGCACAAGTGAGTGGAGGGAAGGGTGGATTTCAAATTTGAAATGGCCTTGGAAGTTGTGGGGTTGTGTGGGGAAGGGGTTGATTGTGTTGGAATGGCGAAAGTGGTGTTGGAATGTGGAAGATGGTGTTGGAATGGTGAGGGATCTTCTTGGGACTAGGGGGTGGAGTAATGGAGGCCATGGGGAAGTGGATGGCTTTAATGATGGTAGGTGGGGGTTGAGGTGGTTGGGAAGGGAGGAGAGAGAAGAAAATTCGAAATTGGGTGTTGAGGAGAGAGAAAGTGGAGTAAAAAAGAGAGATTAAGAGAGGGAAGGGTGGGGAATCTCTCCCCTAGGGTTTCTCACCCAAAAATTGTTGGAATCACTCCACTAAACTAAGCTTTGGACTCTCAAATGGCATTTTTTTTCATTGATTGATTCATTACCTCCAAATGAAGGAAATGGGGCCCTATATATAGGAAACCCACATTTTACAATAAGACCCTGACAAAAGACTCATTGACAAATAACCGAAGGGGTAGGGGAGCTCATTGGGCCAAGCCCGAAGAAAGCACATTACACATTCTAATGACACTCAAACATCGGAAAATAATTGCAAGACCTAGGGACATGACTCAAATAAAATGTAAATTACATCAAATGACTCAAGTAAAATTACATAGGACTCAAAATTAAATGACTAAACCATGCCGGATGCAACCGGGGCGAGGAGACGAGCTATGAATGTGGGCATGGAAGGTGATGTCCACATCAGGGGTATTTGATGCATTGATGCAGGGTGGAGGGCACCACTCTATTCTGGTGTAGCCAAGGCCGGCCAAGCAACGCCTTGTAGGAAGTGTTGGAGTTGATGACGTGGAACTGGACTTTGGAGGTGAAGTCGTCAAAGGTCAAGTTGAACTCTGCGACCCCCATGGGAACCTCACATTTCTGGTTAAAGCCGGCAATCTTGACATTTTTAACTTCGACCAGGTGTACGTCAAAGTAGTGCTTCTGGTATACCCGGTACGGGAGTATATTCACTGCTGCCCCTGGGTCGATCAAGACCCTGTTGATAGGCTGGCCGTTCAGCTGCCCTTTCATGTAGAGGGGCCTGTTATGGCTGCAAGTCGGTAGGAGCATGTCATCTTCTGTGAAAGCCACTGCTACTTCAGGTGATAGTTCTGCCAAACAGGCTTCAAGGTGTGCTGGCGTCTGGAGTGCGGCGATGATGGCTTGCCGTGTTTCTTCATTCAAGGACAGCATCTCCCACACCGTGAACCGGGTCGGGATTTTCTTGAGGTGTCTGACTACTCGCTCGGCTGCCCGCACCTTGAGCAGTTTCATCTCTTCGAGCTTGCTTCGTCTGCCCTCATCCTGGGATTGGGGTGCCAGCTCTGGGGATGCCTGTTTTGTGAGCTCTGATGCGGCCTGTTGAGCTGGCGGGGCCTGCTGGGCTTCTTCTGTTTCTCGCATGAACTCGGCGAGGTTTGGGATGCCGTTGAATTCTCCTTCTGGCTGGGCAGGAACTATAGTAGGTAGAGCTTGAGGAATGCTTGCTTTACTGGTCGCAGCGGACCCCTGGGGGTGCACCCGCCTTCCTGCTCGAGCGGACAGGAACTCGGCGAATGACGGGGCGCTTTGACTCTTGGTGCCTCCGGGGTAGAGGCCTGATGGAGGAGGGATCTCGGTGCCTCGGACCTCGGGCTCGGGAACCTGGTATGGTTGTTCCCCCCTGAGCATGATGTCGAGGCTGCCCTGAGGAGAGCGCCCCCACTTCCTCCCTGACCTGGTGGCGTGCTGGGAGGTGGATGCCTCAGCTTGACTCACCTCTGCCGGCTCACGGGGTGGCTCTTCTTCTTTCTCTTCCAGGGAGAGAGAGGTGTCGAACAACGTCGAGAGAGTGTTGCAGGCGAAGACGACCTCCTTTTTCTTCTTGCCCCTGGGTCTTCTCTTCTTCTTCTTCTTGCCCGCCGCAGCGGATGGCTGCTCCCGAATAGGTTCACCCCGTAGGGGAGGCTCTTTATCTGCATCAGCTTCTGTTCCTGGAGCCAGCTCGAGTGACTCGAACTCCTCCCAGGGAACATATTGTTTTAGCTCGACGGGCTGGATTTTGGGCTGCTCATAATCTTCAAGCCCGTCAATAATAGCCTGGAGTCTTTCAATCGCGGGGTTAGTCTTCTTGTACTTCCGCGACGGGGCAGAGCTCTTCTTGTTGTGAGTGGGCCGCCTCATGACCAGCCGAGGGGCTGTGTCGTGGCAAATCGGGTTTGCCGGGGGCGGTGCAGGCAGGGGTGCTGCTATCCTCGAGTGAATTCCTGGGGTAGGTCGAGAGGCGCGCGCCTTTCTAGTTTTTCTGGGTATAGTCTACCACCCTTCTTGGTCTTGAGCTGGGGCCATGATGAAGGTCTCATAAGTGGCACGGGCACAGGCTTCCGCCCATTCTTCTGGCAACTCCTGATATAGTGAGATCATATTGACGGAGGAGGCTATGCTGGGCATCTCGTGTGGCTGCGGGGGGTCTACTTTATGCTCCCCCATGTCGAGCTCCCCGTCCCTGATTAAGGACTCAATAACGTCCTTGAAGACGTAGCAGTCTTCAATGGTATGCCCGAGCACCCGATGGTACATGCAGAAGCGCGGGTCATCCTTCTTCTTCAAGTCGCCAGGCCTTTTCGGCTCGGGCAGTGTGATTTTATTGTAGCTAGTTGCCCACTCAAACAGGAGCTTGGACTTGTCCCGGGAGAAGGAATATAACTTATTTCTCATCTTCTCCCTTAGCGAGGGGCCTTCCCGCCGCTCTGTGGTTCTGGGCGGCGGAGGGTTGGCCGCTCCCTTGGCTTTCTCCTTCTGCTTTTCAAAAGCCTGGAAGTCTAGTGCATGCACCTCCGGGGGAGCCGGCTTCTTCTCCGCCTGCCTGGCCCTCTGGCTTGACATGGCTGGGGTGGAGGAGTATCGGGCCAAGAATGCCTCGATCTCCGCTACCACATTGTTCAGGCGGTCAAATGCCTTGACCTCAGTGCCGATCATCCTTTCTAGGATTTCTTTCTTTAAGTTTTGCTTGCAGATCTGAACTGCGTCCTCCTGATGCGGGGGGCGTTTGCACCTCATGCTAAGGTTCCTCCATCTTTTGATGTAGTCGAGGGCCGACTCATCATTCTTCTGTCTTGTGGCGTAGAGTTCAGTCATGGTAACTTCTCTCTCGGCCACATAGAATCTTTCCTTGAACTTCTTCTGCATGTCGGGCCAATCGGCCACCGACCCGGGCGACAAGTCGGAGTACCATTCAAAGGCAAGCCCAGTGAGTGTTGAGCCGAAGAACTTCAGGAGGTAGGCCTCATCAGCAGCCAGGTCTCCCATGACGTTCACGTAATAGGCAATATGCTCTCTGGGAGATCCTTGCCCATTGAACTTTTCAAATTTCGGCGGCTTGGTGACGCCAGCCGGCAACTTCCTGGCAGCATAATGAGCCGGGTAGGGTACCCGGTAGACGTCGAAAGGCGTCTGATCCCCATCGCCTCTCTCGGCCAACTTCATGTCTATCATCTGCTCGAGCATCAACCGGCTGACTGCCGCCGGGTCGACTGGGCTCGGGTAGAAATGAGCGGGCTGCGCGCTCGGGGTGGTTACCACAGTCGCTCGGGGGGCCATAGGAGACCCTTGTGAGAGCGGAACCTGTGGCGGGGTCATCGCTGTGCAATGTGTCTGCTGCGGGGGAGTGCCCTCGGGGGGATCGAGGGTTGCCGGAAGAGCTGCCTCAGAAGACTGCCCCCTGTCCCTGGGTACCTCGGGTGTGACCTCGGTCTGCCAGGAGGTTGGGGGTGGTGTGTTTCGCTCATTCAACTGCTTTTTAAGTGATTCTATTTCCTGCTGGAATCGCTGCATCATGAGCAGCATTGCTGGGTCAGCTGTGGGGAGACTGGGCATGCCCCCCGTCTCTTCGGCCGGGGTGTCCTCGGATGATGTCGAGGGTCCGCCACTCGTGTCACCGGTGGTGACTACATTGGCCGTGAGGGCCGTGAGGGGTTCCTCAGGTAGAGCTCCTCCGGGTCCTATGGGTGTCGCGCCGCCTGCCGCTCTCCTTCTTCTGGTAAGGGGTCCCGGCCTGGCAGCTATTCTGGCCAATTCTTCCGGGTCGGTGGGTAAGGCCCCATACCGACCATGGACTCCTGCCATATTGCAGGTGCATGTCTGCCATTTCTTATTCTTGTTTCTTCTTGACGCCCTCCGGGACGGCCCTCCTGGGAATGTCAGCCTGTCGAAGACCGACCGTCGGGGCGGCGCTTCCTCCCGTACAGGGGACTGGCGCGGCTCCTCCGGGCGGGTCCTCGACTCCATACTAGGTGCAGGTCCCTGTCTTTCTTCCTGGAAGGCGGAGGTCATTACCCCCAGTAGTCTCTGGCGGCCAGCGGGGGTGCTACCCGGGCCTCGGAGGTAGTTTCTCATAGCCTGCTCCATCCCTTCCCACTCCCGGTCAGGGAGAGCGGCCTGTGGTTGCGCGTCGATGACAGCAGCAGGAGGAGAGTAGGCCCTGAGTGTCGGGCGGGCGGCGTTGTGTCGGTGCCCTCGGCGACGGTGGTGAGCATTCTCAGGCGGCACCGGGATGACGGGTGCTGGTCGAAGAGTTGGGGTCATCACCTCGACCCTGTCATCTCTTCGGGCCCTCCTCGGGCGGAAAGTGCTGGGCCCTGCCTGGGCGGGTGCAGTGGGCAGGGCCTCCTTGGGTACCCAGACTTGCTTCAGTTTGGCCAGCCTGTGAGCCGGTGCAATCTTTGGTGGGGTGGCCACAACAGCGGGCGTCACCTTCCCTTTCAGTTTCTCCAGCCCTTGAAAGGAGTTGCGGACTGGGACGGTCGGGACGACGCGGTCTGGCGTCACCTGGGACCTCTGCCCGTCTAGGCGGACTTGGAGGGCCCCAACCGTCATGGACTTTCCGGAGTTGGACATGCGACGCCCTGAGCCGGCGCCGGTGTTGCTTCTCCGAAGCCTCCTTCGGTGGGATGCCGACCCTTGGTGGGATGGGCCGGTAGTTTGGTGCACGTGGTGCACGTTGCAGCTTAGCGTCGTTGTCGGGACGCTGGTATTGTTCTTGGCCATACCTCGGCCGGCAGCAGCTTCAGTGGCCCCCGGGACGGGAGCGTTGACCTGGGACTCTTCGGGCGCCTTTACCTCGAGGATGTTGGCGAAGGCTACCCCCAAGAAGTTGGGGAAGCCCACTGCGGGAGGGAAGCTCTCGAAGTTGAGGGGCACCGCCAGGTAGCCGCCTCGGACATGGTTCTCCACGACTTGAGGGCCGCAAACAACAGCCATTGTTGGTTCCATGATGTTGCTTTCTCTTTTCCGCTTAATTTTTCTGCATTTAAGAAAGTGGCATAATTAGTGTAACAAGAGGGGGGGCCGCGGGGCCCCTAATTTCGGCAAACAGATGAAGGGTGGATCGGTCCCACCGGGCGTGCCAGAGTTGTGGACGCACTTTTCGTCACTCATTATTCTCTCGTTTCTTTATTCATTTTATTGAGTGCGTGGGCGTGCCAGTCACCGAGGTGACGATTTATTCGGGCTCCGAAGAGCCCATGGTGCGCTCGATCTGACTTCGTCAGACGGTTGTGTGGTTCGTGTCGGGACCGAATCCCGTCGCGCCATGAAGGTCACGACGTCATTTACATCCCCCATACGAGGGAATACCCTTGATTAATTGCCGAAATTAGGGGCCCCGCGGCCGAAAAGAATAACACTAATTGTGCAAAAGAGGTTGGGAATAGATCCCGCTGAGGGTTGTATTGGGGCCATAAACTATCGGCCACGTCGGTCACTCGGGGACCTTTTCGCATTCGGACACAGGGCCGCGGCGGAGTCACGATGAGAAAACCGGGGTAGATCCTTTCAAATGTCTGCCGAACATGCGGCAATTTTAATGAGGATTCGGAAGATATCCGGAACGAAAAAATAAATCCGGTCTGATTAGGATGTCGGCCCGAGGTTAGATCAAAGCCTGGCCATATCGGGGTGATTCCCGAGACTCGGGCTCGACCTGAAAGGGCGGCGTTATTATTCCCTTTTGCCCAGGATCCCGGGGAGAGAGAGGACTGCAGTGTGGGCCTTAGCGTCCGTCTTTTATCTGGGGTTTTGTTAGTCATATCTTCTGGGATTTCTGATTTGATGTTTACTGTTTATTCGTGTCTTTGTTCGGGATGACTTCTCTTCTTTTATTCATGATTGTTCTTATTGTTATTATTTATTTATTATTACCCCTCCCACCTCTTTTATCGTGATTAATGTTGGGCATTCAGAGTCCCTTAATTAGCATAATTTTTACTGATTTATTTGCTATTGTTAATGCTCTTATCAGGCTGTATATGTGAATATGTATAGTGTGCCGGTGAAGGGGAAAACGGGAGTGTACCGCTGAGGGCTGGGGTGTGCCGCTAAGGGCTGAAAAGGGCGTGCCGCCGGGGGCTACAGGGGCGTGCCGCTGAAGGCTTAAGAGAGTGTACCGCTAAAGGCTACAAAGGGCGTACCGCTGAGGGCTGCAGGGGGGCGTACCGCTGAAGGCTGCGAAGCGTGTACCGCTGAAGGCTGGGCATGGGTGTGCCGCTGGAGGCTGTAAAGCGTGTACCGCTGAAGGCTGGGCATGTGCGTACCGCTGGAGGGCAGATTGGGTGTGCCGCTGAGGGCCAAGGGGGCGTACCGCTGAAGGCCAGTGGGGCGAACCGCTGAATGTCGACGAGGGTGTGCCGCTGAAGGCCAAGGGGGCGTACCGCTGAAGGCCAAGGGGGCGTAAGGGTGGAGGCTCGATCAGTTTTCAACTATTTGTTTTAAGGCTTTTCTTTTCTTCTTTTCTTAACTTTCGTGTAGTTTATACAAAGTTCCTCCCGTGTTTGTTCTCTTGGCTCGGTTCGGTCTCTTTCCTTGTGGGTCGGATTCTCGGGCGACCAGGTGGTTAATTAGCTTAGTTCAGTTCTCGTCGGGGTGCCGGCAGTGATTTGATGAGTTGGAAGGTTTCATTAGTTATTCTGCTCGTTTGTTGCCTCCTTTTGCCTCTTTTAATTGTTTATCAATTTCTCACAAAAAATTCGGCAGCATCTCCCCTTGACCCAGGGCGTAAGGGAGATAAAGGGAACGCGCCCACATGGAGTGGCGGAACCCAACAACTGGAGGTGGGCCCCCGGGGGAGCAACACCTTTATAGAACCTCGGAAAAAATGTGAAGGAAGGGGCTCGGAGGCGAGGCCAAGGAGTGGGCTGCTGAGAGGCTGAAGGGTGTACCACCAAAGGCCATAAGGTGAGTGTACCGGCCAACGGGTGTGCCGGCCAGGGGTAACAGAGTGTGGGTGTGCCGCTGAGGACAGAAAGGAGTGTGCCGCTGGGGGCAAATGAAGTGTGCCGCTGAGGGCTGGACATGGTGTGCCGCTGGGGGCCAATAGGGGTGTACCGCTGAGGGCTATTGGGTGTGCCGCTGAGAGCCAAGGCAAGTGTGTCGGCCAGGGGCCAAAGTGATGCATTGCCGGAGGATTAAAAGGGCCAAGTGTGTGTGGGCTTGCAGATTGTTCAAGAAAAGGAGGAAGGGTTACGGGAAGTGAATGAAGGACTCACAAGGCCAGGCTTTAAAGGGGAGGCATCGCGTTGATGTGGTGGCTCAAAAGAAACCGGAGGAACGGAGGAAACGGGTAACACACTACATGCACTATGAAGGCAGGAGCAAACCAACAGAAATAGTGGGAAAAAGCCCAAGGAGGGTGATTGTTTCCATTCGTGGGATACCAAGGACCGTATCCCTACATGCCTATTACAAGAGAAAATGCCCAAATGAGGCCATGGACAAAAGGAAAAAGACTCCAAGACGGAGAACGAGAGGGGGAATGAAATACAAGACGGAAGAAAACATTGGGGCCTAAGACATAGGCTACCGTTCCCAACCCTCTCCCCCAATACAACAAGCTCTCTCTCTCTTACTCTTGTTTCTTCCCGATGGCCGTCGGACGGAGGTCAGGCTGGGAGGGCCGCTTCTTCTCTTCTCTCTTCTCCTCTTTCTCCTGTGTGTGTGTCTTCTACTGTCGGAGGCTCTCCCCCTCTGTGGGTTCGTCTGTGTGTGTTTCTCCGTCTGTCCCTCCCCCCCGTTTGAAACGAAGAGGAGGGGTTTTTATACCCCGGGCGGCGGGAGCCTTCGAGCACGGCCGCCGAAGCGGGAAGTGGCCCGTGATCATGAGGTTTGACCTGCCTGTCCTGGCTGTCAGTGGTCTAGGCCACGTGGCCCAATGATCGGCTGCCACTTCAGATGGCTCCACTGCGCGCCAAGGATGTGTAGGGCATGGGCCTCATGTCGCCCGTTGAAAGAACTTTACCGATGTGCCGTTGAAGGGCTGAACAAGCATGCCGCTGTAGTGCCAAAAGGGCGTACCGCTGGAGCCCCGGATGGGCGTACCGTTGAACGGCCTGAAGGGCGTGCCGCTGGGGACCCTACAGGGTGTGTCGCTGAAGACCCCCAGGGGGCATGCCATTGAACCCCAAAGGGGGTGTGCCGCTGAACCCCAAAGGGGGGTGCCGTTGAACCCCCCCGGGGGTGTGCTGCTGAACCCCCCCGGGGGTGTGCCGCTGAACCCCAAAGGGGTGTGCCGTTGAACCCCCCTGGGGGTGTGCCGCTGAACCCCCCCGGGGGTGTGCCACTGAACCCCAAAGGGGGTGTGCCGCTGAACCCCCCCCGGGGGTGTGCCGCTGAACCCCAAAGGGGTGTGCCGGTGAAGACCCCAAGGGTGTGCTGTTGAACCCCTTGGGGGTGTGCCGCTGAACCCCAAAGGGGTGTACCGGTGAAGACCCCAAGGGTGTGCCGCTGGGTAGCCGAAGGGGCTGGGCGTGCCGCTGAAGGCTGTGCCGCTGAAGCCCAGGATGGGCATACCGTTGAACGGCCTGAAGGGCGTGCCGCTGAAGGGCTAAATGGGCAATTTTGAGCCCATTGTGAGCACGAGTCGTGGCCCATTTGATTTTCTTCGAGGCCCACGGGCTGTGGGGCCCTTTTATGCTTGATTCCTCCGGGGTTTCTTCACTCGGCGCCGTTGTCGATGCTGGGCCGAGCATGACATTTAGATGTGCGATTTTCGGTGTCCACACCAGTCTGTGCAGGTTGACCCCTAACCTGAGTCTGAGCCCTAGGATTCTGCTTAGATGAGCTAGCTCTACTAGGCTCATTAACCTTTCGTTTGCCTTTCTCCTCAGCACTGGGCTTTTTCAGATTAGCAGTTTTGTTCATCAAATTTGTTAAGTTCAAGCTAATTAGAGGTCCCTTTTCCTTTTGAGCAACAAATGAAATTGTTTTCATTCCGAAAGTTTTTGTTGCACTAGAATTAAAACCTAGGCCCTCTTTTCTGAAATTAACCTTTGACCCTAACAAAGCATTTAAGTTATCTGTTCCTTGGGTCATTTTCTCAATGGTCTTCATTTTATCCTCATTATCTTTCTGAAGTTCATCAATAGCCTTTTTTAGCTCATTGTTGACATTGAGGACAGCTTCATATTTTTCAGAAATGATTTTTACTTCACTTTCATATTTTTGAATCTTCAGCTTCCATTCATCAATTTCATTTTCAAGCCTTAGATTCTCTTTCTTAGAAGCTTTTAACTCATCTTTGATTTTATCTTCTTCAGAGCATGTGAGTTTCAATTCATCAATCTCAGATTCCAAACATGCAATTTTATCAGTTAGTGTTTTATCATTTTGCATGGAATTGATTTTTCTTCTAAGATGCCTATTCTCTTTTCTAATATCATCAGCTCTATCAGCTATGTCATGATAAGCATCTACCCAATCAGCAATTGTGAAGTTTTCAAATCTAGTGATTACCTCATCTGTGTCCTCCTCTCTATCTTCGGAGCTTGTTGCCATAAGGTAAATGGGCTGTTCAGATTCGGCTTCACTATCTGAGCTGCTGCTGAAAGAGCCTTCATCTTCATCACTCCACGTGGTGATCATAGCTCTTCCCTTCTTGAATTTCTTCTTTGACCTGTCCTTATGTTTCTGATTTTCTGGACAGTCAATTTTCAGATGCCCTGGTTTCCTGCATTGATAACAAACATTAGCTTCATTTTTCTTTGCAGGTTTAGATCTATACCTTTTATCCTTTCGGTCACCACTGTATTTCTTCTGACCGAACCGTCCTGCTCCCTTTCTGAGAAATCGCCTGAACTCTCTAGTCATCATGGCTATCTCAGATCGAGTCACATCTTCCTCTTCATTTAGGTTCTCCTCTGATGATGAAGAGCTGCTGGAGCTGGATTTTGTTGATTTGCTGGAACTAGCCTTCAGCGCTATCGGCTTCCACTTCCTCTCGGCTTCATCTGTCCTTGGCATGTTTATCTCATATGCCATTAGTGAGCCAATCAGCTCATCAGATTTGGTATTACGCAGGTCCCTTGACTCCTCCATCACAGTTGCTTTGGTGTGCCAATTTGGAGTCAGGGAGCGCAGAATTTTCCTCACTACATCATACTCTGCCAGAGGTTTCCCAAAACCTCTGAGGCCATTGGTTATGACAGTCAGCCGAGCGTACATTTCGCTGATGGACTCATTCTGCTTCATCTTGAAGGCTTCATACTCAGATACAAGAAGATTGGCCTTCTGCTCTCTTACTTGAGATGTGCCTTCATGAATTACTTCCAGCGCATCCCACATCTCCTTAGCTGATTTGTAAGCAGATACACGGGAGAATTCTGTAGGATGCAGAGCGCACTGGATAGCATTAATAGCACTCCAATTTAGCGTGGACCTTCTGATCTCCTCCTTGGTCTATACATCTTCATTCGGGGACAGCTCATAAGGTCCCTTGCTGACAATCTTCCAAATCTCATAATCCTTAGCCCTGAGGAACACTTGCATACGATTCTTCCAGTATGCGTAGTTTGATCCGTCAAAGAATGGGGGCTTCGTTGTTGAGTGACCTTCGGCAGTCATCCCTCGAGCATCCATCTCTGCCTATTCTCTTCGGGCGATGAGTACCTGCAGAAGAGTTAGGCTCTGATACCAAGTGTTGGGTTAGATGGACGCAGTCTATCTCCACAGATTGTGGATCTAGAGGGGGGTGAATAGATCAACTTGCCTAATTTAAAACTATTGTAAGTTCTAAAGCGGAATTTAGGCAACAGTCAGTTAAGCAAAACTCAGGAAAAAGGTCAAAAGCTAGACATGAGTATAAGCGATGCAATCAAATGAGCTAAGCAAGAATTTTTCATCGCACACAGATCACACAAAAAACATAAGCACACGGCACACACAACTTTTAGGTGGTTCGGTCAACGACCTACGTCCACCCCACACTCAACCGAGTATGGCTTCCTGCTCACACAGATCACACAAAAAACACAAGCACACGGCACACACAACTTTTAGGTGGTTCGGTCAACGACCTACGTCCACCCCACACTCAACCGAGTATGGCTTCCTGCTGCGCAACACAGCTTGCGTCCGCTGGGCTCTACAGCTTGGCCAAACAACCCGCTGATACACAGCTTCGCTGGGCACTACAGCTTGTCGACCAGAGGATCTAATCCTCTGCAACCGCTGGGGAAATACAGCTTAACCCGTCCAGTGGAGACCACCACTGTAAGACCGCTGACACACAGCTTGAAGAAACAGCATTCGGAAGTGAAAGACAGAATCAAAACGAAAATAGAAAAGCTCAAAAACAATGTAGCTCTAAGAGCAAAAGCTCAGCTCTGGTTTTGAACCACGAGACTGAGATACAACCACTCTCACTCTCACTCTCGATCAGCTCTCTCTCTCAACTCAATCTCTCTAGATCTCTTCCTCTCTCTTTTTTCTCCTTCTTCTATTCTTCTTCTTCTTCTCTTTCTCTTTTTCTCTTCTTCTGGATCGAAGGGCTTTCTGCTCTTCAGGTTTCTGATTCGATCATCCTTCATCTGTGGGCGAAGGCTTCTATATATAGCAGCAGTAAGTGGATAGGGCACAAAACGCATGTGCCTCCCACGCTCGATCCAGAACCTTCCTGCCACGTGCCTTTATCGGATTGGTTCCTCTTGTCTTGGATCACGTGCAGCCCATTTATTTGGGAATATTCTTCCTCGTACCTGTAAGGAGATAAAAACCATTAACACGCTGTATGGCCACTAAAGCTAAAGCTGCATGAGGTATATTATAACAACACGACGTGACTACTACACGGGATAAGAAAAGAACGACACGAAATACAATAATAAGACTAACACTGTAAAGAGTGCGACACGAAGTACCACTATAACAAGACAAACACTTTGAAGAAAACGACACGAAGTCAGATGAAAACAGCACGAGGTGAGAAGAAAATATCACGGAGTGAAACAATACTTGAAAACATAAGAAAAACAACTCGAGCACAAAATAGCTCGAATGAACGACTCGAAGACGAGGCGACACGGGCTGACCACGACACGAAGACAGATAACAGAAACCGTCACGAGTTGAAGACAACACGAAGATGAAAACAGATACCGACACGTGTTGAAAACAACACGAAGACGAAACACAGGAATTGACACGGAGTGTGGTCAAGGCGAGAAGGACACGAAGTCTAAAGAGAAAAACAGCACGAAGACAAAAGAGTGACACGGCTATCACGACACGTGATGAAGCAGTGACACTAGTAAAAAGCGACTCGAGGAACAACAGTAAGAGACACGAAGTTAAACAAGCAGACATAAAAGATGACACGAGATGAGCAACTTAAGGACAGAGAGAAACGACACGAGGTTCACAGAGAACACAGCTAACACAACAACGACACGAAGACGAGTACAACACGGACTGAATCCAACTAGAAAACGAAGAACAGAGCCCTACACGAGGTGTGGTCACAAAGCAAAAAGGACACGGGATCTAAGAAAAACAACACGAGGAGAGAAAACAGGAATGACTACAACGACACGAGGTTCACAGGGAAACGACTCGAAGTTCATCAGAACAGATCGAGCTGCTCCAGTAAACAGCATGAAATAGAAAGGAGAACGACATGAAGTATAACCTCATATAAGTTTTTCTTGTCAAGCATGGAAATCAACACGAAGTGTTGTAAACTCAGACGACACGAAATCTTTTCGTGTTAGTGAGGGGAAACAACACGAAGTGTGGCTCAAGTGGCACTGAAAGCAACACGAGGTGCTGCAATGTTCTGCACACAATGGAACAAAACGACACGAAGACAAGCCCTGAAAATAATGTTTAGATTTCACGCTGTACAGACTTTGAGGTTTAATGCAAAGGCCAGTGTACAGTCTTCTAAATGCTAAAGCGTTGTATAGACTTTTATGAGACGCTGAAGTCTGTATAGACTTGGCTATGCGAGCAAGCTACACGTTGTGTAGACTTAGAAGCTTCTGATGGGTGTATAGACTTCAAATGATAACGCTGTACACACTTAACCAATTCAATTGAGATGCAGTGTGTTTAAATGCAAGGAACACATAGTCAATCTGATAAAGCAGTTTCATCAAATCATAAAATAGTTGCCAATCAATCAAAACAATGGTGTTGCCAATGAAATAAAGCAAGTGTCAACATCATCCATCATCAGTCATAGAAGGGTCACAACAGTAGTCACGTTCCACGTTCGAGGGATGGGTTCTCCTTCCATAGTAGATAGCCGGTACGCTCCTTTCCCGAGCCTCTCGACCACTCGGTAGGGGCCTTCCCAATCAGGGGATAACTTGCCCGCCGCCTCAAGTGGTCGAGAGGCTTCGGCTTTTCTAAGAACGAAGTCTCTCGGCTGGAAGTGTCTGTCTCAGACTTTGGCGTTGTAGTATCGAGTGAGGCGACGTTGATATTCTGTTGCTCGGATGCTGACAATCTCTCAGAGTTCATCCGCTAGGTTGAGGTTTTCGAGCAGCTTCTGGTCGTTTGCCTCAGGCGAGAAATAGATGACTCGAAGAGAGGGATTGGCAATCTCCAACGGGATCACGGCCTCGGTGCCGTACACCAACTGAAAGGGACTTTCACCGGTTGCCGTTCTGGAAGTCGTTCTGTGTGACCAAAGTACGTTCGGCAAGTCCTCAAGCCAGCTGCCCTTGGCTTTGCCGAGTCTGGTCTTGATGCCTTTTAAGATAGTCTTATTGGCATTTTCGACCAGCCCGTTAGCCTGAGGGTGGGTGACCGAGGTGAAGTGATTGCGAATGCTTAGGTCGGCGCATCCTTCTCGGAAATAACGAGAATCAAATTGCCGACCGTTGTCGCTCACTATCACCCGGGGGATGTCGTAGCGACAAATGATCGATTTCCAGACGAAACTCCATACGACTGTCTCGGTGATCCTAGCTGTGGCTTCGGCCTCGATCCACTTGGTGAAGTAATCGATGGCGACGATGATGAACTTCTTCTGGGCCTGAGCTGTAGGAAACGGCCCGAGGATGTCGATTCCCCACCGAGCGAAAGGATAAGGTTCGGCTAGGGTGACGAGCTCCGTTATCGGCTGATGGACCAAGTGGTCAAATCGCTAGCATCGGTCACAGTGTTGTACGTAGGTCGAGCAGTCGTGCTGCAGAGTGGGCCACCAGTAACCTTGCCGTAGCAAGATCGGCGAGCAACCTTCCTCCTAAATGCGTTCCATATACGCCTTCGTGAACCTCTTGAATCGCTCGGTTGGCTTCATCGGTACTGAGGCACTTCAGGAGAGGACTGGAGAAAGATCTTCGGTATAAAGTGCCGTCCAGAGTGACGAATCGCTGAGCTTGGTACTTCAATCTCGGGCTTCTCGGGGGTCGGGAGGCTCTTGAGAGTTTTGGAGTCACGACAGGTAGGGGGTACGCCAGTCGCTTGGGGAGGCCGAGTCAACAGCCAGGAGCTCCGAATCAATGCTCGGTCCCTCTAGCTCTTCGAGAAGGACCGATCGAGTACCCTCGGGGTCAAGAGAGGAGGCCAACCGAGAGAGGGAGTCCGCTCGGGATTTTTCTTCCCGAGCTATTCGGACTACCTCAAAACTCTCGAACTGTTGTGCCACGGCTCTGACCAGCTGGAGGTACTTGACCGTCAGTGCTTCTCGAGCTTCGTAATCATCGTTGACCTGGCTAGTGACTAGTTGGGAGTTAGTGTGAATTCTGACTCGCTCAACCCCCAGTCACCGGGCCATGTGGGCTCCCGAGATAAGGGCTTCGTACTCGGAGGCATTATTGGACACCTGTAAGTTGAACTTCATGGCGTATTGTAGCTCTTCTCCTTCGGGGGACCTCAGGAGGATGCCGGCGCTGCTCCCCACTGAGTTGGAGGATCCGTCGATGAACAATTCCCAGGTTGGCTCGGGCGCGGACGGAGATTTTTCTTCGGTCGGGATGGTGCTCTCGGTGATGAAGTCAAGGAGCGCCTGTCCTTTAATAGCCGAACGAGGTCGATACGATATATCGTAGGCCCCAAGTATGATGGCCCACTTGACGAGGGGTCCTGATGCTTCAAGGTGAGCGAGGATCCTCTTCAGTGGTTCGCCGGTCAGCACTATGATGGAGTGCCCTTGGAAATAGGGTCGGAGGCGCTTGGCTGAGGTAACCAACGCTACCACGAGCTTCTTGGTTGCGGGGTACCTTCTTTCATCCTCGTTGTGCACCTTGCTGGTGTAGTAGACCTGTCTCTCGATTCCCGAGTCATTTCTAACCAGGACCGAGCTAACTGTGGATGGAGTTGCCGAGAGATAGAGATGCAAGGCTTCACCTAGGACAGGCTTAGAAAGCACCGGGGGTGAAGCCAGGAACTCCTTAAGCTCGACAAAAGCTCTTTGGCATTCCTCGTCCCATGCGAACGTAGCAGATGCCATTTCGGGCCCCCTCAACAGTTTGAAGAAGGGTAGGCATCGTTTGACCGCACGGGACAGGAATCTGCTGAGCGCGGCAATACGCCCGATAAGGCGTTGAACATCTTTGATGTAGGTGGGTGGGCACATGTCCAAGATGGCCTGAACTTTGTCGGGGTTGGCCTCGATCCCACGCTAGGTCACCAAGAAGCCCAGGAATTTCCCGGATCTCACTCCGAAGGTACATTTGGTGGGGTTGAGCTTCATATTGTACCTCAGGAGGGTGTCGAAGGTCTCTGCTAGGTCGGCAAAGTGGTCCTCGGCCTTGGGGGTCTTGACGAGCATGTCATCGATATAGGCTTCGATGTTCCGACCAAGATGTCCCTCGAACATATGATTGACCAGCCTCTGGTATGTGGCCCCAGTGTTTTTCAACCCGAAAGGCATCCAGGTGTAGCAGTATACGCCGAAGTCGGTGATGAAGGCGGTCTTCTCGATGTCTTCCGGATCCATTCTGATCTGGTGGTAGCTCGAATAGGCATCCAGGAAGTTGAGTATCTCGTTGCCCGAGGTTGAATCAACCAGTTGGTTGATGCTCGGCAATGGATAGCAGTCCTTTGGTGTGGCTTTGTTCAAGTCAGTGAAGTCCACACACATTCGTCACTTTCCTGAAGCTTTTGGCACCATGACGACGTTAGCCAGTCACGTTGGGTACATGACCGATCTGAAAAGACCAGTCTTTTGCCCCTTGGTGACTTGCTCCTTGATGATTGCATGTTTCTCTGGCGCATGCTTTCTTCTGCATTGTTGTACGGGCTTCATGGTCGGGTCGAGGTTGAGTATATGCATTACCGTCTCTCCCGGTATCCCGGGGAGTTGATCATCAGACCATGCAAAGACTCGGATGTACCCAGAAAGGAAATCTTTATATTGCTGCTGAACCTCAGATGGTTGGTCAGCTCCAATCTTTACTCCTAGGGTCGGGTTGTCATTTAGAAAATCGGTAGCAGCTCACCTCCAGGTTCGGAGGTTGCCGATTTTTCCTCGACTTCCTGAGGGCCCTTATTTTTCCCGTCCGGCCTTGTGGCTTCAACCGAGATATTATAGCACCTTCTGGCCATCACCTGGTTGCCCCGAACTTCCCCCACCCCATTTTTAGTGGGGAACTTCATCTTTTGGTGATAGGTAGAGGGCACCGCTTTCGTTCGGCTGAGGATTCCTCGACCGAAGATTGTGTTGTACGCTATCATACCCTTGATCACTATGAAGTCCACCATAGCCGTAACGGTTTTGGGTGGGGTGCCGAGAATGACCGGCAGGCTTAGGGCTCCCTCGGGATAAGTGGCCTGACCATTGAACCCGCAAAGGGGGGTTCGGATCGGGCGGAGTTTAGATGGATTCTACACCATCTTAAGGAAACACTCGTAAGACAATACATCAGGGGTACTTCCATTGTCAACTAGAATCCTGTCTACGTTACAATGGTTTATCGTGGCCGATATGAGTAGGGTGTCGTCATGTGGGGTGGTCAGTCCTTCTAGGTCTTGGTCGGAGAAGACGATGACCTGGGGCTCACTTGGCGGGGCCTTGGGGGGCTAGATGGCTCGGCTCGCCCGCTCAGCATGATGCTTCCTTCCTCGGCCACTATCTCCTCCTGATGCAGCTCCTCCAGCGATGACGTCATTGTGGACCCCACGAGGGGCATTGTCGACTTCCTCTAGGGCGCCTCGGTCTTCCTTATGCCCGGTAACGAACCGGGATAGGTGTCCCTGGCAGACGAGGTGCTCGATCTCATCCTAGAGCTAGTGGCAATCGCCGGTGTGATGCCCGTGGTCACTGTGGAATAGGCAATGTTCGCTGCGATTGCGACTTTTCGACCTCATTGGCTCGGGTTGGCGGAGGAGGTCCGAGCCTTTGATGTCTTCATATATCTCGTACACTGGAGCGGTTAAGGGAGTGTACCGCTCGTACTTCCGAGACGGTTCTTTGTGCTCCCCGTCTCGGTTCCGCCTCTTTCCTTGGCCCGAGCTTGACTCGGGTGCTTGCTTCTTGTCCCCCTCCCGACCCGAGTCGGTTGCGCCTCAGCATGTGCTGAGAACTTCTTCGCACTCAGCATGGCGTAATGCCAGAGTCACTAGCTCGGCAAGGGTCGAGGGAGGGTGGAGGACAAGTTCGCGGCGAAGGTTCTCGTCCCGGGTGCCTCCGGTCAGCGCCGTTTTGGCCGAGGCTACATCCAGGCGGGCGATTCTCAGGACTTCCGATTTGAATCAGTTGATGTAAGCCCGGAGTCTCTCCCCTTGCGCCTGTTTGAGAGCCAAAAGCCCCGCTACCGACCTCGGGGGGGCGCTGCCAGTGAAACTCTCCTTGAATACTCGCCCAAACTGCTTGAAGTCTCGGATGGATTGGTGGTCGCGAAGGCTCGACATTTGATGGCGTCGGACGCCCCATGAAGGGTCATCAGGGCATCGAAGCTGTCGAAGTGGTCGGCCGGGTCACCTTGGCCGTCGTAAGGCTTGAACGTCGGGATGGAGGTTCTGGAAGATACCTCTGCCTTTAAGATATAGTCGGAGATCGGGGATCTCTCCTCGTCCTCTGGCGGAGAGGTCTTCTGCAAGGCTCGTAAGGCGTGCTCCTGCGCTGCGAAGCGCCTCTCGAACTCTCATAGACGGAGGGACAACTCTGGCTGTTGTTGCGCCGTGGGGCTAAGGGGGCGTGATGGCAGGCTGTCCTGGTGCTCCCTGGGGACTTCGGTCTCCGGGTGGGGATGGCGTGCCCCAGGTTTCCCCCGTTTCGGTGTGGAGGAGGCCTCTTGCTCCAGAGAGGGGCTTGTGAAGGTCCTCCTATCTTGTTGCGAATAAGCTGCTGCCCTCGGAGGGTGAAGCGACCTCCGATCGTGTGTTGGGATGCGTCTCCGCGGGGAGGGCTTTTCAGAGGGGCGCGTGACCTTCCTTCCCTGGCCGCCTGGGTCCTCATGAGTTCCAGGAGGACATCCAGTTTGGCGTTGAGGGCTTGGAAAGCGTCAGGGCCCTCATTGGATCGTTGCCCTATTGCCGCGAGTGGAGGTAGTTCGTCGGCTGGGGTGCTGGTGCTGGAGGGGGGGTCTTGAGCGGCCTGGGAAGGGCCTTCTGCCCCCACTACCATGGCCTTCCCCCTATCGCCGGCGGATCTCCTCCCTGTACTTCTTCGCACCATGCTGGCTCTTTGATCGTTTCCCACAGACGGCGCCAGATGAAGAGGGGCGATCTCGCGTTGGTCCTGAGCTGGGGAGATGATCACCGATCAGTGAACTGCAAGGAAGGGAAATGGATCAGGGGGCCCAGGGATGGTTCCCTGGGAAAAACCCTCCGATGCCTAAGTTAGTGGAGCAGTGGTGGAAGCTATAAGAGGGGGAGTGAGGAGGTGCACGAGATCCCTCGCCACCAAGGTGGTGAAGTGGTTCCTACTCAGGGAGTTTTGGGCGTGTGTAGGCCTTACCGTTTGCTGGAGGGAGTCCCTTGTTTAAATAGTGCGCTAGTCTCATATGACCCGTAAGCTGAGGAGTTTCAGGCGAGAGTTACGTACTCAACGTGGGCTCTTTACGTCCTCATCGTGGGATCTTTATAGCCTTGAGGAGTCGTGGGTCCCTTATCTTTGTGAACTCCTGCACATAAAGGGCTCTTAACGGCCGCGTGGATAAGCAATCGTCGCTCGATTCAAACATGAGGAGTGCCAACCCTGTCCGGGTGATAGGCATAGCTCGGATGAGGCTCGGCCGAAGTGGGCGCAGGGCGCTAGCCTTTATCCCGACAAGGGGGATAGGTTGGGCTTTAGATCTTCCTCCAACCGGACCGACGCTCGGGCCTTCCGAGCCTAATGGCCGCCGAGGAAGGGCTTGATTCCGAGTGATTTTATTGGGCTTTTATGCTAAGTGGGCCCTGCGGGGCTGTCACTTAGATGAGCTGGGCCTCGTTTGGTCCTGATGGACCTAGTTCGGCCGCTCTTAGATGGGCTACAGAAACCCCCCTCTCCATATATATATATATATATATATATATATATATAATGAATTGGCGGTGGTGGAGTTGAACGCTTTTTAAATAGGTAATTTGTCGACTTCTTAAATCCTTTCGTTTCTTGACGTAACCACGTCGGAATCGTGCATATGATATACCGAAATGACGGGCTCGAAAAACTCTACCTAACCGAGTGTTCAACATAATTTTTCATTGAGAGACAGAGGATCTTGAGATAGGGGGCACGAAAAATGGTGCTACCACTCTCACTACCTCGGTCACCATCCCAATAATACGTCCATAAATTTTCATGTCCAAAGGACACCCCGACGCCCATGAAAAGTCTAAACAAAGCAAAACCTTATAAATACTATGCTACAGTGAACCGTGATCCGCCGTGTAAATATTTCAACCTATTTATTTTTTCTAAATTTAATTATTAACTAGGTATTACACCATATAACTACATGGAAATTAAGGATAAATCATGGGGATTCTAGTCACTTATATTTTATGATTTTTAGATATTTGATTATATGGATACAAATTCTCTAAGCATGTTGTAGTTATTAATGAACTAAAATAAAACATGCAAAACGAATTAAAATTAAACTAGGAAGACATTGAAACATGACTAACTTCTAACGCATGCTATTAGGGATTTGCGTTTGGGAGATTACCTACCTTGATGTGTTTATGGTTGAAGGAGTGGCAAGAGATGAGAATAACGCCTTGACTTCCTTGCTGTTGGCAGGATTGCAAGAGGAAGCAGAGGAGAGGAAGGAGAAGGCGCTCACGCCTTCACACCCTGCAGGTTGTAGAGGAAGAAGGGGCTTCTTTACGCAACAGCAGTAAGAAGAAGGAGGAAGGGGATGCAGCAGCCGGTCTTGTAAGGAAGAAGAGGAAGAAGAATGAATGGCTTCCTTTGTTTCTTCTGGTTGCGATGCAGGCCGCAGGAGGAAGAATAGGAAATGGAAGATGATGGCAGCACAGTAAAGTCTCATACATTTGATGGGGGTTTTTATTTATAGGAAAGAGAGGATCCTAACGGGGTCAAGTGCTAATCAAGAGCAAGGCTTATTCCTTGCCATGCGTTACTGTGGACCCTTCCAAAACATACGCCGCCTGCCCTTTTTTTTCTCATGCAAAACCCTAACTGCAGCATAGACAACGTCGAACCTATAGGTGGGTTGGCTTCATGTGAGTGTTGGGCTTTGATGACTCTCGTGTAGACTTGTTACGTAGGTTTTTGAGTTTTAGTTTTTGGAAGAAGATTTAGTGTATTGGGTTTGGTATGTATGGGTGTTGGGTTGGCTTGTATGAAGGTCACGTGAGGGTGGGTGGCACATATATAAAAGATAAAGCATCGGGGGTATATGCATTGTTGGGCTTTTAAATGGTTACAAGTGTTGGTTGGGCTTAGCATGAGGGTTTGGGTTTTAGTGCATGGCTTTGAGTTGAGTTAAAAATGATTTGGTCTCTATACATTGAATATGAGTGTAAGGCTTAATTGAGGCCCACTAATATTAAGCATTTCTCTATTTTATATAATTATATTAATGGATAAGAGAAGCCCATTAATTGTATTTAATAGACTTATAAATAGTTTTGTCCAATTTAATTGGTAGAACTTTATATATATACCTTATTCCCTTTAACTTTATTTACTTATATACCTTATTAATTTTGCATTGTTGTCTCGGGTATCAGAGTCAGGTTCGATCCTATGAGAGTAAATATATTTTTGGATAAGATTCCTTCTAAATATTGGGGTCGTATTTAAACCATAAATACATAAAAAGATATACTAAATTTTGATTTCTTGATCATTTATTTATACTTTTATTTGTGCCCCTTTTATTACCATTTAGGCTAAATAACTGATATCACTTTTCCTTTATCAAAATTTTAATTTTCAAAATTTTCAATGACTAATATTTATAGTTATTTTCATTTATTTTCTATTTAAATTTTCGGGGTGCTACACCCTCCCCCACTTAAAAGAATTTGGTCCCCAAATTCAACTGATTTTCTTTCCAAAATTAGTGGGGTAAAATCACCATATCCAAAACACGTACTCTAGCTAGATCCATTCTCATAGCATGCTAAGTGCTAAGATCACTATGTTCGATTCATGCAATTATGGATAAGATGGGTTCATAGAGTTACCTTCTGACGTCTGCAGTGTTTCTTCTTTTAAGAGTGGACAATGGACGATCTTATGATCTTTGCTTCCACATCAGATGTATTTTCCAAGTTTATACCAACACTCGTCAGGATTGTGTCTTCCCTTCTTGCAATGCTCGCATATTCCCTTGGCCGGAATAATTGCACCACTAGAAAAAGCGGGAATACAGACGGATATTTTCCATCTTAAAATCCGTCTATATTTGTGACGGATTAGCTTCTGTCACAAATTCCATCTCTATTAAGGACATACTATACTCTCTCTAAAGATCCATCTATAAGTATAGACAGAATATATTCCGTCTTTATTATATGTCACAAATTTGGGACGGATATTAAGACGGAAATGAATCCGTCTGAAATTTCAGACGGAACTAAGTTCCGTCCGTATTTCCGTATCAAAATTTCATCCCCCGCCACCATCGACCCCTTCCTCCCACCCCTTCCACCCGCCCCCATTTCCACCCCCCCCACTCTCCCTCTCACTCTCTCTTACTCCTCTGCTTGCGGTCGTCGCCGCCGTCGTCGCCGGAGCCGCCGTCCTCACTGTCGCCGGAGGCCCCGCCGTCCTCGCCGTCGCCGCCATTCGCCAACATCCCTCCCTCTCATGGTCGTCGTCGCTGTCACTGCCATCATCCTCTTCTCACGGTCGCCGCCAGCCTCCTCCCATTATCACCGTCGTCGTCGCCGGTAAGTGGTCTCCCTCTCCCGATCATGTTCCCCTCCCTCACTCAATCCCTCTCCGTCACCCGATCATGTTCCCCCTCACTCAATCCCTCTCCCTCTCCCCTGTCCCGCTCCCTCACTCCCTCTCCCTCTCCCCTCTCCCGCTCCCTCACTCTCTCTGGCCGCCCTCCCCCACCCCCTCCACCGCCCTCTCTTCCCCTGTCCGTGGCCCCCCTCCCCCTCGCAGACACACACCCACATGCACACACAGACTCAAACACACGCACACACCTCAGCCCCCCTCTCCCTCTCCCTCTATTGTTGGCCGCAGGCCCCCCTGTCCCTCTACCGTTGGCCGCAGGGCTTCCGTTGCCCCCCCCCCCCCCCCTCACAGGCACACGCACACACCCGTCTCACACATGTACATATAATAATTATTTTTTATTTTATTTAATATATTGTTGTATTCATCGTAGGATAATCGAACGAGGGAAAGGGAACGAAAGAATCAGATAATTTTTTTCAAATAAACAGTAAGTAAAAATTTAATTTCATATTTATATGTTGTTTCATTTTATTTTAATTTATGTAATCTTACTCAGATTTATTGTTAGGATGTCTTGTTAGGAAAAAGAGACTCAAAATATAGTAAAATATAAAGCTATGAAGTACAATCAAAAAGCTAAACTACTCGGATGGCTGGCAGCCCAGCTCTATCCAATCTTAATGCACCCTTTGTCAACCGAGGGAGGTCTCCTACTTGAATGAAAACTTGATTTTCTGGAGTATTGCATGCATAGGACGCCAGGGAATCTGCAACCTGTAGACACGCCAAAATTGATGCTATGTTGATCAAATCTCATGTCACTATGTTGACGCCCCAAAGTGAACTTCAATACATTCATAATATGAAGTTTTGTGTGTGTTTTTTGGTTTATTCTTACATTTTTGTGATTCGCGACTTGAAGAGGGGCGTTATTTTAAAAACGACCTAACCTAAGGCGTGTTCAAAAGAAAGGACGACCAAATGTCAGGGCGTCAATTCCTGATATTATCCGATTTTAAAATAGATTCCAATTTCTTATTGGCGTCCTTCCTCAGGACGTGTTTTCAAGTAACACCTTTATCTCAGGCGTTTTCTCATAATTTTCAAATAAAGAAAGTTTTATTTCCAAATTTAAATCCAAGAAGTAACGCCCTTGACCAGGTCGTGTTATGGAGTAACGTCTTAAGGTAGGTCGTCAATTCAAATTTGACGCCCTTCTGAAGGTCGCGTTTTATGTTTTGGTGTCCTGTTTGAGTGTGCCTTTCCTGAATAGTTCCCTGCCTTCTTTGGTCACCTTGCTCGATCAGGGAACTGGAGTCCTTGCCATTGATAACAATTGCCCGTTCTTATCTTCCCATATCTGTGGTTATCTTGATCTAAACCCTATATAAGCATGCTCTGGTCGATCTTGACAGAGGTTACCGAGGTAAGAGATTATAGGGTTTACAGAGGCTCTCTTCATCTTCTTCCTGTGCGATTCTTTAGGAGAGCTCTCTGCTTCCTCTTCTTCCTGCCAGCAGCATCACCCCGGTTCCCCTCTACTGTCGTCAGGGACAGCAGGGGTCTTTGTTTATCTATTTGTGCTTTTCCATCGGTCATCATCCACCGTTTTATTTTCTTGCATTAGTATCATATTTCTCCTTTCCCTAACTCTTTAGGGGTTTTTTAAACCAAAAAAAAGAGGTGCGCATGTTGTGTTCTCTTTCATCATCGTATCTTCTATTTGGGATTGCTACTACATTCACTCTTGGCTGATCTATTTTTTTACTTGTTTGTTCTTTTTTTTGCAAGGGTAATCAATAAGGAAAACCCCCTTCATCGGTCGGCCGATAGAAGAAAGAGGAAGGAATTCACAATCCATCCCGCATCCCGCTCATCACCAGGTATTCACGATCATTTATTTTATTATTGAGGTAACCCCTCTGGCGATCACTCTCCTTTATAGCACCACGTGCTTTCTTTTTTATCATCTCCATCCATCCTTTTATATATCTCATACAAGTGGTTTGTTTAACATGTGTGGATTATTCACGATCTACAAATTGGCGATCACAGTAGGACTTCCACTATTTTTCTATTGATTACCCCTTTCCCCTTTGGCACCCACGTGTGCCCTTTCCCTTTGGTACCCACGGTACCTCTCCTTTGTGCCCCACGGGCACCCTCCACTGTGCACACTGCACACTCCCCGAGATGAGCCAGTTTGTGATTTTTCTGAATTAACGCCTTTCACAAAGGCGCGTTTTGATTTAACGCCTTTATCCAGGGCGTGTTTTATATATTCGACGCCTCCTACGAAGGCGTCTTTCATCACATATCCCTGGTGTTTTATTCTGTCTGAGGATTCACGTCCTTCCCTGAGGGCGTCCTTTTGTTGAGAAGCACCTCCCATCAAGGCGTGTTTTTCTTTGAGCGTGCGCACCACACACTTTTGACGCCCTCTGCCAGAGGCGTCTTTTCACATTTAGCGCCTTACACTAAGGCGCGATTTTGTGATTCACGACAGCGACGCTGTCGTCTCTTTTACTGGTAGCGACTGCTGCCAGGTCGCCTCTTTCCTGTGCGTTTACAGAGGCTTGTTTCTTGTGATCATTCATGCTGGATTGATACTTACCTCTATTATTTGATTATATTGGTGTGAGATGCTTATCTTATCTTGCATTCATCCATTTGCATTGGTTTGGGAGACCTCCTCTCTCGACATTAGGAGCCACACCCCCTCTTGGTGAAGGAAGGACCCTCCATTGAGCACTCCGTCTCATTGGACCGGAAATTTCTAAACCAAGCCTCCGTAAGTCCCCGCACCCATGGATTCCCTCACGGACGTTGGGCAGGTGGTACCTTTGAAGTCCCGGGTTTAGTTGGCCTATACACGGTGAGAGAATGTTCCTAGTTGGCATCGAAGTGAACTTACATTGAAACTAGGTTCCTCCCTTGTGTGAATCACTCCAATTTTGGTTAAAAATCATTAATTCACCAAGGTTCAAACAAAAAGAAATCAAAGGTAACCATTCCAACTTGTGTGCTTCTTTGCAAATTATTTTGCTTGAACTTTGATTGATGACTTACCTTGATAGAGAAAACAACATGTTTAATCCAAACTTTGCTCATGAGGATGCACAACCTAGCACATCTTATACTCCTCAATTTCAACATGTTCGTCATAATTCTCACCATATTTTTAAGGGACCACATCTTCATTCTTATGGTTTTGCTCGACCCATGGGCAATATCCAATCTCATGGTCCCTCGCCTCAATCGCGAGCCACTACTCCTACGGGACCGTCTCCTCCCAACGATGAGAAGGTCTCCCAGATCTTGCATACATTAGATTATCTCACCCCTCAACAAATCCAAGCCCTTAAGGCCGTTGTTGAGGGTGCATCTCATTCCTCTCATCCTCCTTCAAATCCTACGCGGGTGGCCCATCACCCCCTTCCCTCTTCTATTCACATTCCTACTCGGGTGGCCCATCACCCATCTCCTATTCACATTTCTCCTCGGGTGGTCCAATGCCCGCCTCCTTCTATTCCTCCTCCATTACGGCCCCAAGGCCTATTTATTCCTTGCAACCCGGCCCATCCAGGTTCTTCTATGGGTCGGCCCATTAATCCCCTTCCATGGTCTTTTTATGTGGCCCCTCTTTCAAGGCCATGCCAACCCTCTGTTGCTCAAGTCACGCCCCTCCAACAAACTCTTTTCAACAAAGTCACTTCGTTGGAGGAACAATTAAAGAGGGTTACGAGCCCATGGCCCACTCCTCCTACTCCAGTTAATCCCCTTTACGCGGCTCTAAACCACATTACAAAGATGGAGAAAGATTGGAAGGATAGGAGAGACGGTTGCGGCGTCGACAGTTCAAGCGAGCAAGAGCCGACAAATTTCAATGTTCAAGTGGACGCTGTCCTTCCTCCACCCACATATACGCCTCCACTACGGTGTCCACTTGAACCAGCTGATGAAGAACCGGCAATTGAAGAATCTGAGGCGCACAATGATGAAGCTATGCAGGCACCCCTTCCGAGTTTCCTTCGCTTCCCTCTCCCTCCACTACCGCTTGATGAACCCCCTGCTCAGGACGAAGTCACCGTCCCCAACACATTCCCCGTTTATGAGACTAATTGGTGTTACGACGATGGGTCAATACTCCAATCACCCATGTCGTTGCACCAAGACGTGTCTCCTATCCCTAACACCTCTCGTCCCATCCTGCATTTTCAACACACTAAACCTTCTCCGTTCACCCCTCCCGTAACCACTCCAATAGCCTCCACTCCACCGGCCTCCACCGAACCTCCATTACCCTCCATTACGCCAGTCTCCGCCAAGCCTTCCATTACACCTCCTCTTTGTTCGCCACCGCAGCCGTCCACTATGCCTATGACCCCTACCCCATTACTTAACCCTTTACCCTTACCTGTGGCTAGTCCTGAGCAAGGTTCACCCTTTTTTGCACTCGAGCCAACCCCGACTACTTCCGAGCAAAGGGAGAAGCTCGACGTGTTTGAACCTTTGCTTCCACTCACCCTTTCACCTCCACCATCCATGGAACCTTCCGCCTCCGCTTCACCCCCCTTTACTACTCGGAACGGGCATCCTTCTGTAAATACTTGTGCCGAAGATGATCAAGAGCCGGGAAAGAAAGATTTGGCCATGGCCATGCTGTTCAAGATGCAAGAGTTTATTTGCCGGATGCCAATCTGGGCTGTTGTGCCAAGCATGGTTGAAGAGGCCGAGTCCCCGCCACTGCTCGCTAGAAGAGAATGCCAAGCGTTGATGCCGTATAAGTTTGTGCCCAAGGGCCGGGTAGAGCACCCCTTGTTCCAACTTTCAAATCTTGAACTGTTTCTTCCATACAAGGAACAAACGCCCATCTTGATCAATATTCTTCATACGCTACAATCCTTGGGCAACATGATGTTTACTATCCCAACTTTCCAACTCTCTCACACTATTGCTTTCCACTCTCCAAGAGAGTTGTCACTTACCATTGAAGCTTCATCCATTGGGCCAATTGGCTATACACTTTCACTGCCATGGAGGGGCAGTTACCTTGGTGTCAAAGGGCTTTCCACTATCCTACCCACCTTCCATTCAACGCCATCCACATGGGCCACTCTAGGGGTAAGGAGGAGGATCTCATCCTCTCGCCCTTCATGTTCTTCATATTCTTTGCATCTCATGCATTCTGTCGCATCCATGCATTCATCGCATCTGTTGCATTGCACTCGCATACATTGGCACTTCTTCTTTCCCGGGTTTCCGGACCCGTATCTTCCCCGCCTTCCGGAACATCCGGATCTTCCGCATTTCCCATCTTCATCCTCTTCTAATCCACTCTCCCTGGGGCATCGCGTCCCCTTTCCTGCTATTTCCCTGGAACCTCCAGGTGTTTTATCCCTCCTCTTAGGGCATGACGCCCCTTCTGATTGCACTATTCCAGAACCTCCGGATCTTTCTCTTCTCCCAGGGCATCGCGCCCCTTTCCGTCTTCTTCCTCCGGAACCTCCGAACTTTCTCCCAGGGCATCGCACCCTTTTCTATCTTCTTCCTCCGGAACCTCCGGATCCTTCACCCCTCTCTTTATCCCTTAGGCATCGCGCCCCTTTCCATCTCATTCCTCCAGAACCTCCGGATCTTTCTCTTCTCCTTGGGCATTACGTCCCATGGTATCTTCCCCCTCCGGAACCTCCGGATCTTTCTCTTCTCCTTGGGCATCACGTCCCATGGCATCTTCCCCCTCCGGAACCTCTGGATTCTCCATCTTATTCTTTCTATCTTCTTTCGAGGCATCCCGACCCTTCTAATTCCATTCCTCCGGACCCTCCATCTTTCCTCCGTCTCATCTTCCTGCTCCTCCAGGATATCACGTCCTTGGTCCTCTTCTTCCTTTTTCATCATCTTTTTACATATTTCTTCCCAGGGCATCGTGTCCGTCGAGATTCTTCTCCTCTGGAGCCTTCGGATTCTTCTTCCCCCCATGATTCTCCTCCTCTGCCTCCGGACCCTTCGGATCCACCTCTTTCCATCTACCAATTTCTTCTTCTAATTCCTCCTAATCACGGGTCCGACCCAACTTCTTCCACGTCCACTCCTTTGGGCATCTGCCCTTTCTCCCACTGCTTCCGAGGCTTTAGTCCTCACCTCTCTTCTTGATATTCCACTTCTTTTGTAGACTGTTCTATGTGATCAGGGTCTCTGCACCTTAGTGAGGGAGTTCTAGCCCTCGTCTCTCTTCCTTTTCTCCTTATTCGTCTGAGTCTGGTCTGAGTACCACTCCTTCTTGTTAAGCCACTTTCAAATCCTTTGCTTCCAATCCTTTTATTCGCTAAAAGAGGACTATCTCACGATGATCAACCCCGCCTCTCGCGGCAACTATTTCAAGAAAGATCGCAAGGTAATATGATGGCATAAGTACGCATTTTATGATATCATTACCTCATTGCTTCACGCCTGATTTTTAAAATGAAGTGCTTCTTAACAAGATTAAGAGTGGTAGTTAAGACCTTTATCCTAGGTCATATCTTTATCTTTACTAAATCATTGTCAAAAAGAGTCTTTAGGCTTGCTATGCAGCACTTTGGATAAAAGAACCCCGCGCTGGGGATTCAACATTCTCTCCCCGCTTGTTAAGAGCAACCCTTAGCTGGCCATTCCACACACTTCACGGCGTCCTTAGCCGACTCCTTTTGTTAAACACCGTTGCTACTTTGGCCATGCCATGAGTATATCTGAAAGTCTTTTCTCTTCTTTACTCAGCCGCATGCAGGGGCAAGAGGTTGACGGATGAGATGACCAACCTAGGTAATCCCCAATACGAGAGGAGTCTCAAATAGGGGCAGTCTTGACCAAAACTAAAGTCAAATTTCATGATACATCTAGCCAAGAAGGGCTATTATGAAAATCAAGTCAAGATTTCGATAAATTCAAAAAGTATGAATTACGGCATGTCAAGAGTGGCAAAGTCCCCGCAGGGAAAACCCTAGTCGTATGCATGTCAAGGGTCTAAAAATCAAAGGCACAAAGCTTCGGCACAACAGACTACCTCTTTGAGGGCAAATACCTTGGAAGGAATTCAAGTCCCGACATCTCCCATCCTGCATAAAGCTTATCTCCAATTGTTCTTCTTTTCTCCTTCTAAAACCGAATGTTTCTCGGGTATCGCCTTGGTAGGGGCACCGTTAATCAAGGGCAGTCGTTTATAGGGCGCCACCCTTCAATGCACACCGAGCTTTGGGCATTTTTAGTAAAAAGGGAAGGAACAAGGACCCCTAGCCAGTGGTTAAAACACCCTTTGATGCTGCATTAACAAAGTTTAATCAAAATCTAAAAAAAAATTTTATTTCCTGATCCAAAATCTAAAAAAAATTTGAATATTTCTCAAAATCCAAAAATATTGAATATTTTCAAAATCCATAAAAAAATCACATATTTTCCAAAATCCACATAAAAATTGAATATCTTTTTCAAAACCCACAAAAACTTGCATATTCCAAAATCCAAAAATTTGCATTGTATTTTCTGATGGTATTTTTTACAGGAACAATAATTTTGTAAGGACCAAGAGCACGGGATGAGTCCTCTCCATTCATCGCTATCAATCTCTTGATTCTTCCCAATATCATCATGATTCGTCACTATGGACACTCCTGATTATCATCTCTCTATTGATCGTTCATCTCCAAATCTTTTAATAAAATCCTGCTGATTTCACTTGATCACTTTGCCACTGGGCATTACTTGATCCTGATCATCCAATCTCAATCTCACATGCCAAGATTGTCATCCTCATGACAAAACAACAAACAATGATGCTTTGCAATGATATGATTTAACTCATGATATTCATGCTAAATATGCTTCGCCTTACTAATACATGCTTGAATGCTATCCACACCAAGCTTTGAGTGCTTTGATGTCTATGATTGCTTATTGATGCTTTGATTCATGCTATGCTTGTTATGCTTAAATGCCTTATTCATTGCTTGTTATCTTTCATATCTTGACTAATGAACTTTTGAGCGCAGGAAGAAGCCCTTGGTCCCACCGTCTGGGCATCATCATTCAGGTCCCACGGTGACTACATTATGTGCTGCATTTTCTTAGTTCCCCCATGCTCATTGCTATCACCATCTCCCTGTATGCATTCTACTATATGCTACATACACTACTAGATTATATCAAGGACCTTGTGGCTTTGGTAAATCTGGGATTTGAGCTCCCCTCCATCAAAAATAATGATGGTTCCAGAGGAGTCTTAGTCACACGGATAGGCCATTGAGCCGTCCAAGACTGGGGATGATGGTTCCCTTTTTACGAGTTGGTGCGCGGATAAACGGGCTTCGGCTTAGTATCGGCTCGTAGAATGGGTTTCTTGACCCAGTCTTGGCAGTTTAACAATATTATCCTTGATTATCTTATATTTTCATTGGTTTTAATTTTTCCTTTTAAACCCAGCATGCATTCATATAAGACTTTGAATTAACGTTGGAAAATCATTCTGATAAGCTGATTTGGAGAGTCAAATTGATCTTAATCTTTCAAGATATGAGATATTCATTGCTGAATGGAATCCCCAATTGGTTTTGTCACTGTTTTGGGTCATTTTCTCTAAAGCGCCTTGTTTAGATTTCTATCCTCTTATTTCAATCTTTTCCCTTGATCCACCTTGGCTGCAGCACGTCCACATTGGCTGGTAACCGCTCTCCAATGGTGAAACCTACAGGTTTGTGACCTGGGGTACTTCCACCGCGCTGGAAGTTGATCATTCTCCTTCGTGCCCGCGTACACACTCCTCCTCTTATCCAAACATCGTTGATTTCATTGAATTTCCCGAGATTGCTTCATCTCGAGCTTTTGATTTCATTCTCATCAAGTGATGTTGATTGCGTGTCTCATCACACCTTGGCATGTACTTTTCAGTTCGCTCTGCTCCCTTGCAAAACAGACGCCAAGGCGGGACATCTGTAGATACGCCAAAATTGACGTTACTGTGAGTACATCTCATATTACCTTGTAATGGCCCAATTTGACCCTTAAATTAACTTTGTTTGAGTGGTTTTTCTCACTTTTCTTAGATTTCTCCCTTTTCCCTCCCTTTTCTTATTTTTTCCTATTTTTCTAGATTTTCTGGGCATTTTTCTCTATTTTATGAATTTTTCAGAATTAACGACTTGACGTGGGGCGTCTTTTAAATAACGGCTTAGCCTTGGGCGTTTCTTAAAAAATTGACGCCACTTCCATTAGGCATCAATTCCTTTCATTTTCTAATTTTTCTGGATTTTTTTGAGAATTGTTCGGAATTTTTTATGAATTAACGACTTAACAAGGGACGTTATTTTGATTTTTAATAAAATAAAAATTAAAAAAATGAAATAACGACGTTAGGAAGGGCGTCAATTTCAATTTGATTTTTTTAATATTATTTTTCAACCCTCTTCCAGAGGTGATTTGGTGGCCTTCCGGGTGTCAAAAAAATACGGAAAAATAGTCATTAGAATCAGCACAGCTTGATGCACCTCCACCTGAAAAATGGAAAAATAATTTTGAGAAATAAAAAATGACCCTATTTTGAATATTTTAAATTAACGACCTTGATTCGGACGTCAATTAAATTGACGCCCGAATCGACAGTCGTCCTTTCTCTTTTGGCTGTTTATCATATTGATTAACGTCCCTTGGTAGGGCGCGTTTTTAATTAACGCCTTTAGTTCAGGCGTCTTTCACAATTTTTAAATACAGGGAGATTTTATTTCTAAAAATTGATTCAGGAAATGATGCCTTGTTCCCAGACGTGTTTTCAATTCACGCCCTATGACAGGTCGTCAATTTGTGAATTGACGCCCTTACCGAGGTCGTCTTCCACCTTTCGTGTCCTGCTTGAACGAAGCTTTCCTGAACAATTCCCTGCCGTGTTTGGTCATCTTGCTCGATTGGGAACTGGAGTCCTTGCCTTGGAAGGATCTTGCCCTTTCTTATCATCCCTAATCTTTATTTTGAGCCCTATTAATAGAGCTCCTACGGCTCTATTACAGGGATTCGGATTTTCAATCTTTTACAGGGAATTGCAGTCGTTGCTGGCTGAGGGAGAAAGTTCTCCTACAATGCATTGCTTCATCACTATTGAGTCTTCTTCCCAAACGAATATCAAAGCCAAAAGAGAAATCCCAGACTCCTCTGTCCTCTTCTCTTTATTATCTCTGTTTTCATCTGCATTAGCTCCTGCATCATATTTTTTTCTTTTCTCTTTATCAAATCATCTTCTGTTAATTTCTCATCTCAACCACGTTGAGATTCCATAGTGCAACTATTGCACTTATTTCATATTTCATATCATGCATCATATCTCCATCTATTCTTCATCACACATCATCTTTTACCTACCCTTTTGCATAGGGGTTTAAAGGCCAAACACCAATAAGGTGTGTTCACATCCATGCTTTCTATGTCTATATTTACATTTGAATTTGATGCTACACATCTTGGTTTCTAATCCATGTTTGTTTATTGGTGTTTGTTAATTTTACAAGGGTAATCAATCAAGAAAAACTCTCTTCATCGGCCGGCCGATTGGAAGAGAAGGAAAGCACTCACATCAATCCCCGCATTTGAGATATTTTTTGCGATCCCTCCATTTTATTATTGTTATATCCCTTTGAGGCCCTCGCGTCTCTGGCGATCACATTCCCCTTAGCATCCTCGCATGCTCCCCTTTTTTCCCTCTTTTCCCATTCTTATTCTTAGTAGTGGATTATTCACGATCTACAAGAATGGGAAAATCCACTACTAAGAATAAGAATGGGAAAAGAGGGAGAAAAGAGGAGCATGCGAGGATGCTAAGAGGGAATGTGATCGCCAGAGACGCGAGGGCCTCAAAGGATATAACAATAATAAAATGGAGGGATCGCAAAAAATATCTCAAATGCGGGGATTGATGTGAGTGCTTTCCTTCTCTTCCAATCGGCCGGCCGATGAAGAGAGTTTTTCTTGATTGATTACCCTTGTAAAATTAACAAACACCAATAAACAAACATGGATTAGAAACCAAGATGTGTAGCATCAAATTCAAATGTAAATATAGACATAGAAAGCATGGATGTGAACACACCTTATTGGTGTTTGGCCTTTAAACCCCTATGCAAAAGGGTAGGTAAAAGATGATGTGTGATGAAGAATAGATGGAGATATGATGCATGATATGAAATATGAAATAAGTGCAATAGTTGCACTATGGAATCTCAACGTGGTTGAGGTGAGAAATTAACAGAAGATGATTTGATAAAGAGAAAAGAAAAAAATATGATGCAGGAGCTAATGCAGATGAAAACAGAGATAATAAAGAGAAGAGGACAGAGGAGCCTGGGATTTCTCTTTTGGCTTTGATATTCGTTTGGGAAGAAGACTCAATAGGGATGAAGCAATGCATTGCAGGAGAACTTCCTCCCTCAGCCAGCAACGACTGCAATTCCCTGTAAAAGATTGAAAATCCGAATCCCTGTAACAGAGCCGCATGAGCTCTATTAATAGAGCTCAAAATAAAGATTAGGGAAGATAAGAAAGGGCAAGATCCTTCCAAGGCAAGGACTCCAGTTCCCAATCGAGCAAGATGACCAAACACGGCAGGGAACTGTTCAGGAAAGCTTCGTTCGAGCAGGACACGAAAGGTGGAAGACGACCTCGGTAAGGGCGTCAATTCACAAATTGACGACCTGTCATAGGGCGTGAATTGAAAACACGTCTGGGAACAAGGCGTCATTTCTTGAATCAATTTTTAGAAATAAAACCTCCCTGTATTTGAAAATTGTGAAAGATGCATGAACTAAAGGCGTTAATTAAAAACGCGCCCTACCAAGGGACGTTAATCAATATAATAAACAGCCAAAAGAGAAAGGGCGACTGTCGATTCGGGTGTCAATTTAATTGACGTCCGAATCAAGGTCGTTAATTCAAAATATTCAAAACAGGGTCATTTTTTATTTCTCAAAATTATTTTCCCATTTTTCAGGTGAAGGTGCATCAAGCTGTGTTGATTCCAATGACTATTTTTCCGTATTTTTTTGACACCCGGAAGGCCACTAAATCACCTTTGGAAGAGGGTTGAAAAATAATATTAAAAAAATCAAATTGAAATTGACGCCCTTCCTAACGTCGTTATTTCATTTTTTAATTTTTATTTTATTAAAAATCAAAATAACGTCCCTTGTTAAGTCGTTAATTCATAAAAATTTTTGAAAAATTCTCAGAAAAATCCAGAAAAATTAGAAAATGAAAGGAATTGACGCCTAATGGAAGTGGCGTCAATTTTTTAAGAAACGCCCAAGGCTAAGCCGTTATTTAAAAGACGCCCCATGTCAAGTCATTAATTCTGAAAAATTCATAAAAATAGAGAAAAATGCCCAGAAAATCTAAAAAAATAGGAAAAAACAAGAAAAGGGAGGGAAAAGGGAGAAATTCAAGGAAAGGGAGAAAAACCACTCAAACAAAGTTAATTTGAGGGTCAAATTGGGGCATTACAAGGTAATATGAGATGTACTCACAGTAACGTCAATTTTGGCGTATCTACACAACCTGGTTGCCCTCTCTATAAGTATGCAATATCAAGCAGCCACTTTCGTGGATAAGATCCAAAATCTTCCTCCACCATGGGAGAACCATCCAGCTAGGCGGAGCTCCTTTCCTTACAGCCTCCACAAGAAGGGCATAATCTGAATATACAGCTGCCAAACATAGATCACCTAGCTTAGCTATTAAAGCAGTCATATAGAGCCCTTGCCTCTGCCACAAGACTATTCCCAATGCCATAGTGGAAAGCAAAGCCAACCATCCATTTACCATTTGAGTCTCTTACACAACCTCCACCACCACACCTACCAGGATTACCCTTGGAGGCCCCATCAACATGTAATGTGAACTTCTGAGGTGCCAATCTACAGAAGACCAGAAATGGCTGCTTTAAATTGACCCGAAGGAATAGGTGAAAAGAAGAAAGGTAGCTGGATTGAGCTGGGGATAAGGGCTTGCGGAAGCAAAGCTTGTCCAGAGCCAGGGCTATTGAGGAGGAAATTCTCCTCTTTATTGAATCAATTTTAAGAGCCATACCCTCAAATCTGGTAGCACACCTTTGTTTCCAAATTTCCCACATCATCAAAATTACAACATACATCCCCACAAAACTGAAGGCTGAGAGTAGATTGGTAAAGGTTAGTAGGTTCCAACACCTAATGAAAATCTAATTACTTAAATAGACCTTGTTACTTACCAAGGGCTGCACCCAGCCCCACAGTTCAGAGGCCAATTCATCAGAGATGAATAAGTGGTTGAGGTTTTCCTGGGCAGAAGAGGAGCAACAGCTGCATTTGGAGACAATGGGAATACCACAATCTGCCACCCTGCTGTCCACTGGTACTGCCCGATGGATAAGCTTCCAGACAAAAAGAGCTGCCCTCGGTGCTATTGCTGAGTGCCAGAGCTTCGCCCAGGCAGGCCTTGAAATGCCTTTAGTCCGTATTAGGTTGCAAGCTGATTTAACCGAAAAGGAACCCTTTACGGTACCTGTCCAGACACAACAGTCAGCCTCATTGCTTAGTTGAATATTCGGAAGGTGGAAGTCACTATTGAGGTATCCCCATGCAGCATGTTGGGTGTTGCATAGAACCTCTCTAACAGAAGCCAAGGGGAGGCTATTGAGCTCAATCCTTTCATTAGCCATTGCAGCATTAATGGCTGGACCACACCCTGTCCAATTGTCACTCAGGAAGTCTATATTAGCCCAATTCCCTCCTATCCATCTGCTGTTAGAGATAATAATATCTTTGGCCTGTCTAAAGACAGTCTTGTTGAGTAGTGGACAGCGGATCTAGAGGGGAGGGGTGAATAGATCTGTCCCTCTTTTCGCAATGCAACCCTCTATATAGCTAGATATAATAAATTACAGCGAAATATAACTAGCTTATCAAAGAACACTATGATTCGCTTGACAAGACGAGCAAGTAATATATTGATTAGAACCTAAGCATGCATCTAGAATGAAACAATCACACAAGCAAACCACAACACAGGATTTTAAGGTGGTTCGGACTGAATCCACAGTCCTACGTCCACCCCTCACCAAATCCGGTGAGGCTCCACTAGTGCCACGCTCTGAACCGTAAATCGGAAAGACCTCCGATTACCTTCCTACTAACCACAGGTAGGGACGTCAACACCGCAGATCGAAAAACTTCCGATTGCCTTCCTACTAACCACAAGTACGGACGATTCTCAGTTCCAAATGTTTGTACGAAATGAAAAAGATAACAAATATGAAATCACTCAAACAAGATATAGAGTATGCTCAAAGAAAGAAGATCTTGTCTGAGTTGTAGAAGCTTGAATCGGATGCTTTGAAGGTGTCTTCTTCCTTACGAGATGATCTTCCTTGAATCTCTTCTAGTTGATGAAGAAGACGATGGATGTAGCTTCGATCTTCCTTTTGATCTTCTTGAGTTGATGAAGAGGATGAAGAATGCAGTTTAGATCACCTTTGAAAGTCTTGATTGCTTCTTGCTTCCTTGGAGGTTGAGATGGCTTCAGATCTGGACTTGAATCCCTTGGAATGGATGAAGCTTCTTCTCGTAGTACTGTTCATGGCTACAGTACTTCGAACTCCTCTCCCTTGAACACACCCTTGCAGCCTCCCTTGAATCCCCTTGAAGCATTAGAGTTTCTAACCCCTCATGTGTTGGTTTTAGAGACTTTGAATGGTCCTTGGACATCCCCCAGACCAGATCCACAATCCATGGGGATTGGGTGACTTTGGGGTTAAATAAATGGGTAGAAAGACCTCTCCTCAAGCTTGAAACAAAAGTCAACAAAGGGGCCCTCGGGGCTGGCAGTCGATCGGAATTCATGGGTCGGTCGACTAGAACCTACTGGACTCAGAACATTTTGATCCTGGAAAAAATCGGTCGACCGGCCCTATAGTGGCGGTCGACCGAAACCTATAAAATCTGGAATTTTTCATCTCTGGGAGAACCGGTCGACCAGAAAGGTAGGGGCGGTCGACCAAAACCTGTAAAACGTGGAATTCTTAGCCTCTAGCAAATCTGGCCGACCGGCCAAGGTGTGTTGGTCGACCGGAAAGACCTATACCTGCAAAAATGAAGTGTTAGTCCAAAGAAACATGTCCATAAGTCAAGATACTCATGTCCTTATCAATTCCATGTATTTTTGGGTTTGGTTTATGCATTAGATCATTTGAGCATTTCTAAATTTTGTTCCGGGGCCTCCGCCCCTGGAAACCCCCGCAAGGGGCGCTGCCCCCTTGACCCCCGCGACCTGACCGGGTAGGTCGATCCCCGCGACCTGACCGCGCAGGTCGATCCGCGTGCGAGGGCGCAATCATTGATCTTTCACTTTTGCCATCTCCACTCTATTCCTTGGCATATCTGTCATGAAAGAACATCAAGTTGTTTAGTCATATAAGAGTGGTAAAATATCAATGACTTATAGTGTTTAGCCATTATCAAAACAAAGAATATCAAATAACTTAAATGATCATAGGATGATGTCGAATGACCCAAGTGACCACAAGATCACTCAATTGACCACAGGGGCACAACAAGTCGAAGGCATTCCAACTGGGAATGGTCTTACACAGTTGGCTAGATGGGCCTTGATGAATCTGCGCCTAGCATACATGGACCAGAGAGAAGACCCCTGAGTAATGTTCCAAAGGGTTTTGATTGCCAAAGAAGTCTGAACCCACTGCAGATCTCTGATTCCTAGACCTCCCTCTAACTTAGGTCTCTGGATATCTGACCATGCTACCCAATGCCTACATTTGGTGACTTTCTCTCCATACCAAAAAAAATTTGCACATAGCCGGTCAATGAAACTGATCACCTTCTTTGGGATAAAAGTGACTTAGGCAAGGAAAACTGGCATACTATATAGGAATGAGTCAATCAATACGGCTCTACCAGCTTGAGATAGAAATTTTGACTGCCAGCCTTCCAATTTTAGCTGCACCCTTGTTAGGAAACACAATACCTTCAGAGATGGACAACCAGCAGAGGAGGAAGAAGAAAGGAGAAAGAAAAGATCAATAACAAGAACACACAGGGATTTCTTACGTGGTTCGGAGGCAAGATGCCTTCCTACATCCACGGCCGCAGCAGTAATCCACTAATAATTAGACGGCTCCATTACAATACAAAGAGAGAGTTCACCCTTTTATACTAGGAGATTAGAGCGTCATTAGTCAGGAGATTAAGGATAACAATGCCCCTGACTAAACATAAATCCTCTTCCGGGGTACATTAGACGTGCATGCTCGCCTGTCTCCAAGGATGCTCTCCTGAGACTGAGTATGCCCTCCAGCAACTGTAGATGCTCCCCCACCATCAGTCAAGTCATGCATTGCCCAAAGAACCAGGTCAGCACAAACAGTATGTCGGTCGACCGGCTCCGAGTGACATCGAAATGCCTTGAACCAGCAATGCATGCTCCTCTGACACTAGTGATGCTCTCCAAAGGTAATGGATGCCCTCTAGAGATAGTAGTGCACAGACCGCTAGAACCTAGACAGCATATGCTCCCCTGCCACCGAGGGATACATTCTTGAGGCCATAGATGCTCCACTGAGGCTGAAAGTGATCCCATTTGAACCTTGTCTTATGATGATAAGAAGATATAGAGAAATGGAATGACCACATATCTTAAGTAGTACATATATACAAAGATGTGGATAAATACAAAGAAATCAGAATTCTCTATAGCAATAGGTAAATACCCAAAAAATTCATTTTGTGATTTAAAACATTGTGGATTTTAATTGCATGTAAATATATTTTTAAATCTGATTTTAATAGAAATTTGATGTTAATTTGACTCAAAAATGTAGATTGTTTAGCTTCGATGTTCTTCATTTGAAAAATTTTATAATTTGGGTGTTATTTAATTTGATATGTGCATAATGATAATTGTGTTGTTATTTAATTTTATGTTATATAAATGCATGGGGTATTCCCTGTGAGCTGAGGTCCGTGGGTGCGACCTAACATTACACGCACCTCAGGAGAGCGCGTTAAAACCGTGTCAATGTGCCTTCCCGTTCAAGACTTTGGGATTGATATGTATGTTCTCATTTGTTTATGAGAATGTATATATCTACCTCAAAGTCTTAAATTATCCCGTTTGGACAGTCTGTGAATGTTTGATCACACTTAGGCAGTCATTTACTATATGTGTTTGTATGGTTTGTTGAGAATTTCGGTTGCGTCTCCTCACTCTTCTCTAATATACCATTATTGATTTTGAGTGTTTTCTTAACCACTTACTTGTAAGTGTTTAAGAAAATTTCAAAATTAATAAATATTTTTGGTATATCGGAGAAGTGTGGGGAGATGATGCCGAAATTTTCAGCAAATCGTGCAGCACATATAGTAAGTGATTGTGCGATCAAACCTTCATGGATGGATTAAAAAGTGATAATCTAATTAATATTCCTCTTCCAACTGCAAATGGTCTATGATGAATGATGTGAGGAAAGGGTCGGGTGTAATATCATGAGTAATGATTTGAAAGTTAGGATGTGTATTGTCATTTATTGGGTGCAGGCAAAATGTCGACAGATCGTTCATGGATGTATCGTAGAATAGTTGACCGAGTGGTGTCAGATGACTTTAAGAATGGGGTTGAGAGTTTCATTCAATTTGCATTGGGGAATCCAAATGCAGCAATAGATCGTGACGGTCACATTCGATGCCCTTGTTCAAGTTGTAGAAACTTGAGGTGGTGTTCAACATGGGATGTGCAACATCATTTGTACACGAAAGGGTTTGTGGATGGTTATACGAATTGGACGTGTCATGGTGAGTAATTCTTGAGGTATGAGCCCGACAATATTGCAGGCACAAGTGGGTACGTGGATATGGTTGTAGATGCTGCTGGCCCTAGTTTTAATGTTCATGAGGAAGCGACGAATAATACAGCCGGAAGATTTTATGAACTACTTAGGGATGCTGATGAGCCGCTGTGGGATGGTTGTAAAAAGCACACTCGATTGTCTACAGTGTCACAATTGTTGAACTTGAAATCTGAATTTCACATCAGTGAGACTTGTTTTGACCATCTCCTCCTCTTGATCAAGAGTATGTTGCCTCGAGACGAGAAGTTGCCAGAAACTTTTTACCGTGTAAAAAAGATGGTCAATGACTTAGGACTTGGATATGTGAAAATAGATGCATGTCCGAATCATTGTATGTTATATTACAAAGACGATGCAGATAAGATATCATGTTCTATTTGTGGCCATGACAGATTCAAACCTAAGGGGGGGTCAATTCAAAGGCAAAAGATGTACCTTACAAGGTGTTGCGATACTTCCCTCTTGTGCCTAGGCTGCAGTGGCTATATATGTCCTCAAAGACGGCTCGACATATGACATGGCACACCGAAAGAGTACGTCGTGCCGATGATATAATCAGTCATCCTGCCGATGGTGAAGTTTGGACTCACTTTAGTCGTACTCATCTTGACTTTTCAAGGGAGTCACGTAATGTTCGATTGGGTTTATGCACATATGGTTTTAATCCATTCGGTGGTTCAGTGTCATCTTATTCTTGTTGGCCAGTGTTCATGACATCGTACAACCTTCTGCCGCACATGTGCATGAAGCGAGAAAATCTATTTTTGTCCTTATTAATTCCTGGTCCAAAAAGTCCCGGAAAAAATTTGGACATATATCTCAGGCCGTTGATTGATGAGCTCAAATTTTTATGGACTGATGGAGTTGTTACTTATGATGCATATAGGAAGCACAATTTTATTATGAAGGCTGCACTGATCTGGTCAATAAGTGACTTCCCTGCATATAGAATGCTATCTGATTGGAGCACACATGGGAGGTTAGCATGTCCTTACTGTATGGAAGATACCAAATCATTTATATTGAAACATGGTGGGAAAGCATGCTGGTTTGATTGCCATCGGCGATTTCTACCAAGTGACCATCCTTTTCGAAGGTAAAATGACTCGTTTAAAAAAATACTATTGAAATGGATGAAGCTGACTTGTAACAGGTGTCGGGTCTATATATGGCATCACGGGTGCACAATTTACCAGATGTAGTATAATTGTCTGGTAGCACACGGCAACTCCCTAGTTTTGGAAAGGATCACAACTGGAACAAGAAAAGTATTTTTTGGGAATTACCTTATTGGTCAACTCTTCTTGTACGACACAATCTGGATGTCATGCATACCGAGAAGAATTTTTTTGATAATGTGTTCAGTACGATCATGAATGTTAAAGGAAAAAAAAAGGACAACACCAAAGCACGTATGGATTTAAAGATGCTTTGTAAACGTCCAGAATTGGAACTACAGAACGTAAATGGCAAAACTGTGCAGCCTAAAGCAACTTACGTGCTTCATGATACACAGATCAAGGAAGTGTGCCAGTGGTTGAAACAGTTGAGATTCTCAGATGGATATACATCCAACATAGCTCGTTGTGTGAATGTTAATGAGGGGAAAATATATAGTATGAAAAGTCACGACTGTCATGTGTTCATGGAGAGGCTACTACCCATTGCATTTCATGATTTGTTGCCAAAGCAGATATGGGGAGCACTAGCTAAGATGAGTCAATTTTTCAAGATTTTATGTGCATCAGAACTCAGACTTCGGGATGTACAAACTATCAAAGAAAAAGTTATCACAAGTATTTGCAAGCTAGAGAAGATATTTCCTCCGGCATTCTTTGATTTGATGGAGCACCTGGTCGTTCATTTGCCATATGAGGCTATCGTCGGAGGGCCAGTACAATTTCGATGGACATATCCATTTGAGAGGTATGTGACAATTTTTGTTAACTTACAAGTCGTCCATGGCCGGTACATATCGTTGCCATCTGACTTGTTGTTGTAGGTGCATGCATGAATTAAAAATGAAAGTTCGCAACAAGGCACAGGTGGAGGGTTCGATTGCTGAGGCATACATTCTTGAAGAAATTTTGAACTTATGTTCTATGTACTTTGAGCCAGAGATTCAAACTCGTCGTACTCGACCTCCACGTAATGATGATAGGGGAGTGGTTGAATCGTCCGATCAGCTCTCCATATTTAAACATCCTGGACGTGCGTTCGGACGTTGCTTGACTCGCACGCTCGAAGATAGAGAGTTACACGCCGCTGAGATATATATTCTTCTGAATTACCTCGAGATTGAACCTTATGTTGAGTAAGTTCTTAACTCACATTTCTAGCAAGTCTATAAGTTGTTCATCCTTCTTCTGCAGTTCATTTAAAGTAGTAGTGCATTTATATTGCAGGCAATTTGATTTAGAATTAGCTGAAAAATGCCCAAATATCCAGGACGTGGAGATTGAAAAAGAACGCGGGAAGGTTTTTGCCAAATGGCTGAGAAACCAAGTTAGTGTCATCGTTGAATATATATGTTTGTATTTACGTATGTTGAGGTAATTGTTATTATTTTAACTACTCTGATTTGAATATAGGTTGAACAAGGTCTCATTACTGATCAAAGAGTACAACAGATAAGTTATGGCCCCTCGAACCAGACACGTGCCTATCCAGGATATATTGTGAATGGATACAAATTTCATACAAGGGATTATGGGTGAAGTAAGTCTATGATGAACATCGACATATCTGTGAGGGGAAGTTTATACAATGAAGCGGAATTGGACTACTATGGTATTCTTGAAGAAGTCTTAGAACTTCAGTATTTGGGACAAGACAATCATGCATACATATTTAAGTGTCAATGGTTTGATCCTAGTTCTGTACGACATGACACAAAATATAGGATTATCGATGTCAAGCATAGGTCTAAACTTAAGACCTATGAACTGTTCATTTTAGCCGCACAAGCCCAGCAAGTGTACTATTCAAGCTATCCATCATCCAAGAATAGAGATTGGTGGGCAGTTTGCAGGGTTAATTCAAAACTCTTTCCCACTTATGAGTTAACTATGAGTGGAGATGTCTCAGAGGTTGCTAGTGTTGAATATTATCAATCAGACGAAGTTGGCGTTGTCGGTTCCTCTAGGTTTAATCTGGATGAATCTGATGAGCCACTGTCATTACGTACGCGAGATGAAGTGGAAGAAGTCGATCCGATGGAGCTAAATGTTGATGTTAGAGGGGAGGAAGAATCAGATGAAGACGGAGAGTTTGAATCTGATGAGGCTACTATGAATGACGAAGATGACGATGAGTTAAATATATCATCAGCATGAGGGAGGCATATTTTCATAATTTAGTGAGATATCCTTACCTTTTTGCATAATTTGTAATAACAGAGATTTTAGTCTTGTGCAATTGAGGATTAATATGTATTAACTATTTTGTTAGTAATAAAGAAATGGTTCGAGGAGGTCGTACTGGGAGTGGGAGGAGACAGGGCAGTGACAAGGGCTCTACTCCCTCCTGTTTGGCGTCTTCTTCGGGCACAAGTATATCTATTAAAAAATTTAGCTATATAAATGTTTACATCATTTACTAGCCTAAAAGAATTTTTTTTAGGTTCAAGTGTTGGCTCGTTGCCTGTTGTGCAGACGCCATCCCCACCACCTTCCGCTGCAGGTATGCATATTTTAATTTAAATTATCCAATATTTATTTTACTTATGAAAATTAAATCTTGCAGGTGTCAGTGGCCTCCCACCTATTGTGCAGATGTCACCTCGACCACCTCCCGCTGCAGGTATGTATATTTTAATTATAAGTTCGCAATATTTGTATCACTCCACCTGAAAATTAATTCTTGCAGGTCTCAGTGGCCTCCCACCTGTTGTGTAGACACCACCCCCACCACCTCCCGCTACAGGTATGTATATGTTAATTTAAAGTTCCCAATATTTGTTTTACTTATGAAAATTAATTCTTGCAGGTCTCAGTGGCCTCCCACCTGTTGTGCAGACGCCACCCCCACCACCTCCCGCTGCAAGTATGTATATTTTAATTTAAAGTTCCCAATATTGGTTTTACTTATGAAAATTAATTCTTGCAGGTCTCAGTGGCCTCCCACCTGTTGTGCAGACGTCACCCCCACCACCTCCCGCTGCAGGTATGTATATTTTAATTTAAAGTTCCCAATATTTGTTTTACTTATGAAAATTAATTTTTGCAGGTCTCAGTGGCCTCCCACCTGTTGTGCAGACGCCACCCCCACCACCTCCCGCTACAGGTATGTATATTTTAATTTAAAGTTCCCAATATTTGTTTTACTTATAAAAATTAATTCTTACAGGTCTCAATAGCCTCCCACCTATTGTGCAGACGCCACCCTCACCACCTCCCGCTGTAGGTATGTATATTTTAATTTAAATTCTCCAATGTTTGTTTTACTTATGAAAATTAATTCTTGCAGGTCTCAGTGGCCTCCCACCTGTTGTGCACTTATGAAAATTAATTATGTTATTTCAAAGATCTGTAATACACTTAGTTTTACTTGTGAAGATATATTCTTACAGATCCTAGTGCCCTCCCACCACCTCCCACTTGTACAGGGCACACCCCCACCAGTCAGCCACTTGACGATGCCGGCAGTCGTCACGATGGAGGCACGGCCCATGGTAGATGTCGCCCGTGTTGGATCTCTGGATAAATCTATATGGTTATATTACATTAATTAGCCTTCAACTGTCTAATATGAATATTTTGACATTTGCAATTGTAGTAAGAAATTTGAAGCCCACAATGCTATCCATCATTCCACCGAACTCATGTTGGCACATGTGCCCGGGGCAGCATCCACTTTCAGAGAATTTCTGATGGCCGTTCGCGATTCATTATACAACATGTTCTTAGTAAGTAATTACGTCATTTAATTCAAGTATTTCCCAAACTCAATTTACAACAGTATACTAAGTGTGAAAAGTAATTGATTTACAGCGGTCTTTTCAATTCACGTGTGGACATGACGTTGCGAGATGGCGTCGTGCCTGGGAGTCGACTATGCAGTCAAGTTACAAGAGGAAAATACATGAGGCCCGAGTACACACTAAAAAATTGAGTGGGGGGAGTGAAGACCGATAATTGTGGAAGGCGCACCGCCCTCTATGGATGAGGTAGGAGGATTGTGAGATATCTTGTGACCATTTTGCCAACCCCAAGTGGATAGAAAAGTCTAAAAAAGCTAAAGCAAACAGGGCGTCAAAATCAGGTTCAAATTTGCATACGAGTGGGTCCATCTCTTATGCGGCTCATAAACAAAAATTGGTAAGTAATATAACAATTTATCTTCTTACAATTTATCCCAATATTTGACTTTTTTTACTATGAATAGTATAACATGCTGTGGAGCTTAATCGACCTCCATCGTTCCTCGAGGTGTTCGAAAGAACACACAAAAAGAAGGGGACTAATCAATTTGTGAGTGAGACAGCTAAGTCAGCAGCGGTAAGTTTATCTACATATGTAACTTGTACCGTTCATTTAAATCGGCATGTAATTCACATGAAATTGACTAGTTATTTTATTCAATTTGTAGGAAACATATAGCAAAGCAGTGACAGAGAAGTACGGGGAGGGAGACACGCAGCAGCCGGAGTTCGATTCGGTGGAGTGGGTGGCAGCAGTTGGCGTACCGAATAAAGGCCGACAATATGGTTTTGGGGAGAGCCTAGACGCTAGCGCGGTGATATCATCGTGTGCGAGTTCTAGCTCTGCCCAAACCAGTAGCAGTGCCTTCACTATACCTTCCGTTGCCCCCAGCGCTTCTGCCAGCAACATGATGGACATGGTCCGATTGCAGATTTTTGATTTGCAGCGGCAGCAGCAGTAGTTCTAACAGGAGATCTATAGCCAGCAGACAATCATTTTGCAGGCAATCAGTGGCCTCCTCTCCTAGGGGGGAATGGTCCCTCAGCGATCCACCACCACCACAGCACAGGCCGCACAGGTGAGTGTTTACTATGTTTTTATTTTGATGGAATTATTCAATTATGTTCATTTGAAATTTTAAAACTCCCTACTTTTCAAAACTCACCTAGTTTAGAAGAATTGAGAAAATCTGGGGTTCGGGGGTCGGTCCGCCGATCATTCCAACACGACCTGGAAGATGAAAGTGACTTGTGAGAACTGACGGAATCCAAATCGGATGCCCGGTTTGAGCTCGGCGCTCAAACGTTCATTTTAAAATACACTTAGTTTAAATGAACTGCCAGGTCGGGTCCGGGGGTCTAAAACTTGAAATACCGATCAGATGGCCATGCCAATCATTCCAACACGACCTGGAAGATGAAAGTGACTTGTCAGAACTGACGAAATCCAAATCGGATGCTCGGTTTGAGCTCGGCGCTCAACGTTCATTTTCAAAATACACTTAGTTTAAATGAACTGCCAGGTCGGGTTCGGGGGTCGAAAACTTGAAATACCAGTCGGATGGCTATGCCGATCATTCCAACATGACCTAGGAGATGAAAGTGACTTGTCAGAACTGACGGAATCCAAATCGGATGCCCGGTTTGAGCTCGGCACTCAAACGTTCATTTTAAAATACACTTAGTTTAAATGAACTGCCAGGTCGGGTCCGGGGGTCTAAAACTTGAAATATCGATCTGATGGCCATGCCGATCATTCCAACACGATTTGGGAGATGAAAGTGACTTGTCAGAACTGACAGAATCCAAATCGGATGCCCAGTATGAGCTCGGCGCTCAAACGTTCATTTTGAAAATACACTTAGTTTAAATGAACTGCCAGGTCGGGTCCGGGGGTCTAAAACCTAAAATACAGGTCGAATGGCCATGCCGATCATTCCAACATGACCTAGGAGATTAAAGTGACTTTTCAGAACTGACGGAATTCAAATCGGATGCCTGGTTGCTCGGCGCTTAAAGTTCATTTTCAAAATACACTTAGTTTAAATGAACTGCCAGGTTGGGTCCGGGGGTCTAAAACCTGAAATACTGGTCAGATGGCCACGCAGATCATTCCAACACGACCTGGGAGATGAAAGTGACTTGTCAGAACTGACGGAATCCAAATTGGATGCCCAGTTTGAGCTCGGCGCTCAAAGGTGCATTTTCAAAATACACTTAGTTTAAATGAACTGCGAGGTCAGGTTCGGGGGTCTAATGTTGCATCCCTACAGTTTTGATGATGTCTCACACTATAAATCAATCTGTTTCTATCTCCAGATCAAAGCATGCATCATCCACTAAGTCTGTACATTATCTGTGGATTCACTTGTCTGGTTACATAAGTCATTGAAGTCTGTACATCGGCCTGGCGCTCACTAAGTCTGCACATCACCTTGGCGCTCACCAAGTCTATACATCGCTTAAAGTCTGTACAGCCACTGCTTTTCATGAGATCAAGTGTATACATTGCAGCCTGTTCGTGTTCAAGCTTTCAAAGTCTAGACATTGTTCTGTAGCACACACACGAAGTCTATACAGCACTGCATAGACTAAGTCTATACATCAGTGTCTTGTGAATGCATCATTCAAAGTCTATACATTGGCTAGTCTGTACATCGGCCTGTTCATGCATTAGTAAAGTCTGTACATACCAATGGCTGTGCATCGTCTGCATATTTCACACTAAGTCCATACATCACTGCACAAGCTTTCTTCAAAGTCTGTACATTCTTCAAGGGCATAGTCCATGCATTCAGATCATGTCTATACATCGTCTTTCAAAGTCTTTACATTGAAGTCTGTACATCCGACAGTCTCATTCAGCGTCTCATGCTATCCAAGTCTGTACAGCGTTTGTCTTCATGCATTAGCCAAGGTCTGTACATCCGATCGTCTCATTCAGCGTCTCACGCTATCAGAGTCTGTACAGCATTAGGCTACAGTGCATCGTCTCTCAGAGTCTATACAGCATTAGCCAAAAGTGCATCGTCTCTCAAAGTGTGTACAGCCAGCTCTGTCTCACTTAGCGTCTCATCAAGTATGTACATAGTTTGGCTGCATAACATAAGTCTGTACATCCGCATGCTAGCAAGGCATTCATCAAGTCTATACACTGTCTGCATTGCACGAGCTGAAGTCTATACATTGCATGCTACAAAGTCTGCACATCCCGTTTGCATTGAAGTCTATACATTGCATGCTACAAAGTCTGCACATCCCGTTTGCATTGAAGTCTATACATTGTTTGTTTAACTCCAGCCCTTGCATAGAAGTCTACACATTGGATATGGTTGTGCATCACTAAGTCTGTACATTGCAGTTGCATTCACGCTAAGTCCATACACTACATTCATGCATCGTTCTCATCAAGTCTGTACACTGCTTTCTCATGCACGCAATCAAAGTGTGTACAGCCTGTGTTCGCATCGTTAAGCCTATACATTTGCTATGGCTTGTTCATGCATCATGTCTATACACGCTTTGTTAAAAGCCTGAACTAAGTCGATACATTCCTTTCTGTTATGTTCATGCATCCCTCAAGTCTGTACATTGAGGTCGCATAAAGGCATTCAAGTCTACACATTCTCACATTGTATATTCTTGCCTACATGCTGCATCTAAAGTATGTACACGCCTAGTTAAGAACCTGAACTAACTAGTTGCATCCTTATCTTCTGTTCGTGCAGATGATTAAGGCTGATGATTGGGCACGTGATCCGAGGTTGCTGCCTGGCACGTGATCCGAGGTTGCTCTAGAAAAGGAGGGAACGAGCCCCACTCACGCCACACGCGTGAAGTCATGAAATTCAAGTCAAAAGCCATACAAAAGGAAGTCTTCTGCGATCAACATAACCTGAATTAGAGAAAAAGCTGAGAGAGCAGAAGAAGAAAAGAGAGAGCCTCCACGTTCCCGAGAGAAGAAAGAGAGAAGAATTTGAGAGAATAGATCTAAGAGAAGAGTCTTTGAGAGAGAGAGAAGAGTCTGTGACTGAAGATCTACTTCTTCGGAAGCTACATTGTTGTTGGTTTTTCAGAATCGATTGTCTTCGTCGATTGTCTTGTTTTGTTTCTATTTTTCATTTCATTCTTCTGATTCCATCTTGTTACCCTCCAGTGTTCGGAGGAAGGGAGAGATTCTCCGGTTTCCCTCTGGGCTGCAGAGGAAGAGAGATCTGTGATCTCTGGTTTGCCAGTGACAGGCTGTCACTAGCAGGTTCCCTCCGGTTTGGAGGAAGGGAGATTCGTCTCCGATTCTGGTCTTGCGGGTAGCAGGTCCAGGTGTCAAGCTCTGTGGGTTGCAGAGTTTGGGTTGAGGGATTTGTTTCCCTTGGTTGGTCAAGTTGTTTGGCAGCATATTGTTCGCAGACTGAGTCTGCTGTTTCTAGCCGTGGCTAGTGGAAGCCTCACTCCGGTTTGGAGTGAGGGGTGGATGTAGATTGTGGACTACAATCGAACCACCTTAAAAACTATTGTCTCTTCTGTGGTTTGCTTGTTATTGTTGTTGCTCTCCATCTACTTGGCATTTTGTTTGACTGTGAATAGCTCTCTCGATTGCTCTTACTTATTCTGTCTTGGTTATTGAATGCTTTAGCTATCCTTCCGCTGTATCTGAGGGGTTGAAGATCGAAGTTGTGGTTTATTGCTGAGAATTTATTTTAGGGAGTGATCTATTCATCCCCCCTTCTATATCACTCTTCGCTGCGCATATCAATTGGTATCAGAGCAGGTTATCATCATGTGGACCAACGGTCAGGGTAATCCTAATGGTCCTCGAAGTTTCATGCCTGAGGGTCAATCCATCAGTCGCCCTCCATTCTTTGATGGTAATAACTATCTCTTCTGGAAAAATAGGATGGAGGTGTTTATCAGGGCACAGAGCCACAAGCTGTGGAGGGTAATCACTACAGGGCCGTATGATCTGCCACCGAATGAGGACGCGTGGACAGATGATCATGTCAAGTTATCTTCACTTAACTGGACGGCGCTGAACATCATCTAGTGTGCTGTTCACCCAGACGAATACGCCTGCATATCAGCCTATAGGACGGCCAAGCGAATGTGGGATGAGCTGCAACTAATCTACGAATGTACAGCTCAAGTGAGAGCCACGAAGATAAATCTCTACACCTCCGAGTATGAATTGTTTAAGATGAAACCAGAGGAGAACATCACTGAAATGTATGCCAGGTTGTCTTTGATCACGAATACTCTTAAGGGGCTAGGGAAAGAGATGGCTGAAGCAAATGTAGTTAGGAAGATACTTAGGTCTCTAAACCCAGCATGGCACACTAAGGCCATCGTGATAGAGGAGTCGAAAGATCTGACGACTATGACAGTGACTGAACTCATAGGATCCCTCATGACCTATGAGATGAACTTTAAAAGAGGTGGTGAAGGAAGTGACAGGAAGGGCAAGAATATTGCTCTCAAGGCATCCCGCAACAAGGGTAGCAGCAGCAGTAGCAGTAGCAGTAGCCCCGAGTCCAATGGTTTTTTCGATCTCGATCAGGAGGAGCAGGCAATGCTCACTCGACAGTTCAGTAAATTTTTAAGGAATAAGGGGAAGATCTTTAGGAGGAAGAAGCCATACTCCTTTAGTAAGAACGTTGAATTCAGCAATGATAAGGACATAAATACTAAGAGAATGACTTGTTTTCATTGCAAGAAACAGGGACACATGAAATGGGACTGCCCAGATCTCCATAGGAAGGGTCCCAACTTTCAGAAGAAAAGCTCAAAGGTGCAGAAAAAGAAGAAGCCACAGGCAATGGTCTGCAAGTGGAGCGATGAGGAAGAAGATCATGAAGACACTTCCTCAGAGGAGTATGAAGAAAAAACTTTCCTAATGGCAAACAGCGAAGAGGAGGTAACAAATGTCTTTGAAAATTTTTCTATTGATGACTGGGAAGATGCCTATGCTGAATTATTAGATAAGTTCAATTCACTTAGTAAAGAGCATAGGCTTCTGAAGAGGAAATTCAATACCAATGTTGAAGAACAAACCCAAGTCTGTGAGGAAAATCAGAAACTAAAAGAAGAACTAAAAGAAATGACTTCCCTAAGAAAAGAAAATGAAAAGCTCAAGGGAGAAAACCAGGAGAGTCTCACCCAGCTCAACGAACTCAAAATTAAAATTGAAGAAAGCCTGAAAGGAAATAGAGTGACCTCAGAGAAATATGAAGCTGTTAAGAAAGTGAACGCTGAACTCTTAAAAAACTCTGAGTCCCTGCAAAAAGAGCTGGAAGACAAACAGAAGGTTTTGGAAAAATTTGTCCAAGGAAAAACAAGTCTGGATGCTATACTAGGGACAAGGGTTAACTTCAACAGGGAGGGTCTAGGCTATGACCCAACTAACAAGAGACCCTTTCAATTTAAAACCACCACCTTCTGCCCAGAGAAGGGAAAAGAGAAGCTGGACACACCATCCAGCTCAAATAGCAGCCAAGGAGCTCAATGTCCGAAAGAAAGTTCAACAAACAATGCTGGTTGACCATTTAAATTGGGAATGAATTTTGTGAAGAACTTCACTAAGCCCACTCACCAGAACATAAATGGTAGATGGACCAAGCAAGTGATTCAGAATAAAAGCTGGAATTACTACAAACAGATGGATCCAAACAGGATGTACTGGAGAAATAACCATCATCCTCAAAAATCTGTTAATCAACAAGCTCACAGGAGATATCCCAGGAATGGGAAGCCTAATGACTGGAATAGAGCTTACTTCTCCAGACCAGCTAGACATAACCCTGGTTATAATTTCAATAAACCCGAAGTAAAGGTGCCAGAGAAAAACATGTTGAAGCAAATTTGGATTCCGAAACATCTGATTAGAGATTTGAATAATGTCTTTGGACCCAACTCATCTTGGGTTCCAAATCATTTTGCTTGACTTTGTTTGTGTAGGTCTGCCTGGCAGCTGAGAACAACAAGTGGTACCTCGACAGTGGCTGCTCCAGGCACATGACAGGAGACCGATCCAAGTTCAGCAAGATAGAGATGAAGGTAGGGGGTCTGGTCAAATTTGGAGGAAAGGATAGAGGTAGGATCATTGGAGTTGGCACAGTAGGTAAGTCTTCCACAAACTCCATTGAAAATGTTCAGCTTGTGGAAGGTCTTCAACACAACCTGATTAGCATTAGTCAATTATGTGACAAGGGTCACAGAGTTGTGTTTGATGATAACTCATGCAAGATTTTTGAAATAAATTCCGATGTGGTTAAATTTGTAGCCAACAGGGTGAATAATGTCTACATGATAGACTTAGATGCTGAATCTGAACCTAACCTTTGTTTATCTGCTAATTCTGAAAATGATGGTTTTGAATGGCATAGACGTCTAGGCCATGCTAGTTTCTCTACTTTAAATAAATTGGTCAAGCATGATTTAGTTAGAGGCATGCCTAGAATTAAGTTCAATTCTATTTCAAAATCATGTGATGCCTGTGCTCTAGGCAAACAGACCAGGAATTCTTTCAAGCTAAGATCTGAGCCATTGTCCTCTAGACCAATGGAACTTCTCCATATGGACCTCTTTGGTCCTACTAGGACTCAGAGTCTCAATGGGAATAGGTTTGGCTATGTGATCATTGATGACCATTCTAGATTTTCATGGATCTTTTTCTTAGCCAATAAAAGTGATGCTTTTCAAAAGTTTAACCAGTTTTTCAATAAGGTCAAACAAGAAGGAAAACACAAGATTTACTTTATTCAATCTGACCATGGAGGTGAATTTGAAAATTCCATGTTTTCTGATCTTTATGAAAGAGAGGGACTAACACACAGGTTTTCTTCTCCCAGGACACCTGAACAGAATGGAATTGTGGAAGGAAGAAATAGAAATATTATGGAGATGGCCCGAACCATGCTGATTGAGAGTCAATTACCAAGGAAAATTTGGGCAGAGGCGGCCAATACAGCAACTTATATAATCAACAGGGCCATGGTAAGACCTATTCACAAGAAAACACCCTATGAGCTACTAAAAGGTAAGAAACCAAACTTGGTTCATTTCAGAATTTTTGGAGCTAAATGCTTTATTCACAACAATGACAAGAAAGACTTAGATAAGTTTGAAGCTAAAAGCTCCCCTGGAATATTTTTAGGATACTCTGAAGTATCAAGGGCATATAGGGTCTTTAACAAAACAGACCAGAAAGTTGAAGAGTCTCCACACATCATTTTTAGTGAAAAGAAAGGTGTTACTAACATTGAAAATGTTGACAGGGATTCCAATCACGATGGGGAATTCCTAGAAGACCAAGAAGAAGAGAAGACTCAGCCGAGTGGAACATCAAATCCTCCCAACCAGGAAGGGCCAGAAGAAACAGGTGAGTCTTCAATAAATATTAGGTTTCTTAAAGATCATCCGATAGATAATATCATAGGCAACCCTGAAGATCCTCTTCGGACTAGGTCTCATTTTAGGAATGTTAATAATCAAGACCTAATTACTTTGGTCTCACAAATTGAACCCAAATCAGTAGAAGAGGCCTTGGCTGATCAATCTTGGATCAATGCTATGTGTGAGGAATTAGGTCAGTTCAAAAGAAATAATGTCTGGGAGCTTGTTCCAAGACCAGAAAGTGTTAATATCATAAGAACTAAGTGGGTGTTTAAAAATAAAATGAATGAAGATGGAATCATTTCCAGGAATAAGGCCAGACTAGTAGCCAAGGGCTACTGTCAGGAATTTGGAGTTGACTTCGATGAATCCTATGCACCTATTGCTAGGATGGAAGCAATAAGAATTTTGCTAGCTTTTGCATGTTCCAAGAATATAAAACTCCAAAAAATGGATGTTAAAAGTGCCTTCTTAAATGGAGTCATTAAGGAAGAGGTTTTTGTTGAACAACCCCATGGATTTCAATTCTCTCCTCAACCTAACCAAGTTTTCAGGTTAAACAAAGCCTTGTATGGTCTAAAGCAAGCTCCTCGAGCATGGTATGAAAGATTGACTGAATTTCTGATCAGCAAGGGCTACAACAGAGGTAAAGTTGATCAAACTTTATTTACCAAGGGTACAAATAAAAATCTCATCATAGTTCAGGTATATGTAGATGACATTGTGTTTGGATCAACTAGCTGTGAACTATGTGATGAATTCTCTAAAATGATGTCTGCTGAATTTGAGATGAGTTTGGTCGGTGAACTAAAGTACTTTCTTGGCTTGCAGGTACAATAATTAGAGGATGGATGCTTCATCAACCAGATCAAATACACAATGGAACTATTCAAGAGGTTTGGTATGATTAACCTAAAGCACATTACAACACCCATGGGTACCAATACCTCACTGGATGCAGATGAGACAGGTAAAGAGGTAGATGCCAAGCTCTATCGAGGTATGATTGGATCTCTACTTTACTTGACAGCCTCTAGACCTGATATACAGTTCAGTGTAGGAATGTGTGCATGGTATCAGTCTAGACCCACTGAATTACATTTAGCTACAGTGAAAAGAATTTTCAGATACTTGTCAGCTACACACTCTCTTGGTCTATGGTTTCCTGCATCACACACACTTGATTTAGTTGCATACACAGATGCAGATTATGCAGGGTGTAAACTAGACAGAAAAAGCACTAGTGGTCACTGTGAATTTTTGGGTGGGTGTTTAGTGTCTTGGGGCTCCAAGAAACAACATTATGTAGCCATCTCCACTACAGAGGCTGAATATGTAGCTGTAGGGAGTTGTGGTACACAAGTCATTTGGATTAAACACCAGCTTCAGAACTACCAAGTAGACCTGGGGTGCACACCTATCTATTGTGATAATACCAATGCCATTAATCTAGCCAAGAACCCTATTTTGCACTCCCGCACCAAACACATAGAGATAAGGCATCATTTCATAAGAGATGAAGTTTCTAAGAACAACTTTGAACTGATTCATGTAGGCACTGCAAATCAGATTGCTGGCATCTTCACAAAACCTCTGGATAATGAAAAATTCACTACACTGAGAAGAGAATTAAGCTTATTCAAGTTGTCTTAATTGTGAAGTCTGTTCATTTTGTAAGGGAGAGTTCTGTGTGTCTGATGGTTAGTTTTCAGTAATGCTATGATTAAGGGGGAGCTGGTTGAGCTGTGAGAGGGAGAGTTCTTTGACAGATTCAAAAAGTCTGACCAGATGTGTGTCTTTGCTGGTTCTCATGACTGATCTAGTGTGGTTCTCTCAGACAGTAGAATCTCACTCATCTCTTAAGTCTATAAGTCTGTGATACTAAAGTCCAACTAGAATCTTTCCTCTGGTAGTCTTTCAGAGATCTGGATTAATTGTATAAACTATATCTTCCTACATTGTCAGTGATTCTGGTTCAGGCCAAAACCTGTATGTCTTGATATCTGACCCAAACAACTTGAAATCTAGACTTCAAGATTCACTTCAAGAAATAGTCCTTCTGGTATTGTTTTCAATCATTCCATCTCCTCAACACAAGGGATAAACTGAATGAACCAAGGTTCTGATTTGGTCACTGAGAAACTGGGAGCTTCATTAATGAAATGAAGTTTTCTCCTATGTCATGAGGTGTCAAATGCTTAACCAAAAAAATGACATAAATATTCTGACCATCACAGAGCAATGGTGGCTTGCTGGTGAGTAACTGGGGACTCTGGTCTCTAATCAAGGTGTTTCCTCATGTCAAAAGCCACAGTTGCTAACTCTGTTCTTTTTTTTTTTAAAAAAAGAGGAGGAGGTAATGAGGTGCTCACACTGAGTAACTGGGGATTCAGACCTCTAATCAAGGTGTCTCCCTAATGTCAAAAGAGTGAATTACCAACTTACTCATTGGTCTTCTTGAAAAATCACCTCAAAATCCCTTGTCTTTACAAGTTAATGGATTGCTTGTCCTCAATACCTTGAGTACACCTTCTCTAATTTTGTCTCTTGTTGTCTTCTGAGATAGTTGCTTGTTCAGCTAAATCATTCCATACTTGTTAACTCCTGTTCTAAATCTCTTTTTTTTTGTAATACCGGTCAATCAGGATATCATCCAGTCGAGTGCACATTCCCCCAGCAGGGGAATGTGTTCTCACTCCTCCAGATTCACCCTGTGACCAAAGATTTTATTGATTTATGTAAAGAATACATCAATCATCGGGGCATACCCCTGTCCGTATCTACATCCAAAGAGGAGGATCAAAAGAAACAAAGGATACTATTTACAAAATCTAATGGAAGGCAATCTGCCCCTGTCTAATCTATAGGCCCCTTTGGCCATGTGAGGGAGGTCCCTCACCGCATCAAAAATCCTATTAGAATAAGCTTGACATGCATAGGAAGCCAGAGCATCCGCTACTTGGTTTCCTTCCCTGAAAGTATGCTGAACCATGCACCCACATTTAGAGATGAGATCAATAATGTTCTTCCACCATGGAGTAGCTAGCCAGCTTGGAGCTTTATTTCTTCGGATTGCATCCACAAGGAGAGCACAGTCGGAATAGACCACACCGATAGGGATACCTCCAAAAAAGGCTATAGACAAACCATCATGGAGGGCCCTCACCTCAGCTAGAATACTGCACCCTATCCCATAGTAGAAAGCAAAACCAATAATCATATTGCCATTGGCATCTCTGATACAGCCTCCACCCCCGCTACTCCCCGGGTTACCTTTAGAGGCTCCATCCACGTGCAGGGTAAACTGTGAAGGGGCTAGGTAGCAAACCACAGCAGTACATCGTCTTAGGGAAACCTTAGGGAAAAGATGAAAGCTCGCCAAAACCCTCCTCTGTTCAGCTGAACAGGTGGAAAATGATCTCTTATCCAATGCATAAGAGATAGCAGTAATGATTTTCCTTTTAACACTGTTAATATTCGGAACAGCCCCTTCAAATTTTAGAGCACACTTGGCTTTCCAAATTTCCCAGATAATCAATATCACAGTATACATACCTATAAATGAGTGAGCTGAATATAGACTTGACTTTGATAGAATTTCCCAGCATCTGATAGTTACTTGGTCACTCAGACCAAACTTATCACTAAGCAGAGGAGAAGCCCAATTCCATAAGATTACTGCCATGTCACTCTTGAGAAAAAGGTGATTTAGATCCTCTTGCGCTGGGACTTTGCAGCAAACACACTTGGAAGCCAAGGAGACACCACACTCAGCCACTCTACAATCCACAGGAATTGCACGATGAAGGAGTTTCCAACAGAAAAGGGTCGCCCTTGGAGCAATTGAAGGGAGCCAGAGCTTTGTCCATGGTCTTCTCTCAACACCTTTAGACCTTATCAGATTATAGGCCGATTTCACTGTAAATTCTCCTGTGAAAGTACTAGTCCATACACAGGTATCAGCCCCCCTGTCTAAGTGAAAGTTAGAAAGGAATTCAGTATTATCCAGAAAAGACCTGGCAATATGATGCAGATCCTGTAAGACTTCCCTAACAGAGGACCTGGGAAGAGCCTGAATAATACTAGCAGAATCCTGCCGCACAAAGGAGATAAGAGGACCTCTACCAGACCAATTATCTTTCCAGAAATCAGCCTTATTGCCATCTTTGATGAATCATCTGGAGTTGTTAATGATCAAATCTTTAGCCTGCTGAAACAGATTTGACGGCATACCAGCTGGAAAAGGGGTGCTGCAATCATAAAAACATGATTTGATAAACCTTTGTCGGGCGTAAACAGACCAGAGAGAGGAACCATGCAGAATATACCATAAAATTTTCAAAGCCAGTGCAGCCTGAACTGATTTAAGATCTCTGATACCCAGACCCCCTTCCAACTTGGGTTTCTGAATAGTCTGCCAGGACACCCAGTGGTGATGTCTTAAAGTCTCAGATCCTTGCCAAAAGAAATTTGCACATAATCTATCAATAGTGTGAGAGATAGCTTTAGGAATAAAGCAAGCAGTTGCCAAATAAATCGGGATACTCTGAAGCACAGAGTTGATTAAAATGGCATGCCCAGCTTGGGAAAGGAGCTTAGCCTGCCATCCCTCAAGCTTCTGCACCACTTTATCAACAATATATTTAAAATCCGAGCATTTGTATTTGCCCTTCTTAATAGGGACTCCAAGATAAACAAAGCCAAAAGAAAAAACCTTGTACCCGGTCAGAGTCTGAAGGGACTGTTTGAAAGAAAGAGGGGCCTTATCTGAGACCATAATACTGCTCTTACCAGCATTGACCTTTTGTCCTGAACTGTACTCATACCTGGCAATAAACTGCTGGAATGTCCTCAGGTTGTGCTTACAGGCATTCATAAAAACAAGAGTGTCATCCGCATACAATAAGTGAGAGATTTTAGGTAAATTCCTTGGCCCATTGAAACCTTTGATGGACCCAGATTGGAACTTATTAGACAATCCTCGACTGAGGACTTCAGAGGCCAAAACAAATAGGTAGGGGGCAAGGGGATCGCTCTGCCTAATCCCCCTGCTGGACTTAAAGAAGCCAGCCAGAACACCATTCATATTAACGGAGAACCAGCAATTGGATAAACTCATTCCAATCAAAGAAGTGAACCTAGTACAGAAACCAAATTTCCTTAGGGTCATCAAAAGAAAATCACATTCCATTCTATCATATGCCTTGGCCATATCAATCTTGAGTATAGCATTATGTCCCCTGACCTTCCTACCAATGTCTTGCACCAACTGTTTAGCAAGGGCCACATTATCAATGATGTTCCGGCCCTTAATAAATGCTCCTTGCTCCTTAGATATAATACTGGGCAAAATCAAACTTAACCGCTTAGCAATGATAAGGGAAATTATTTTAAAGGAGAAGTTGCATAGGCTGATAGGGCGGAAATCATTAAAAGATTTAGGTTCCTGTATTTTAGGGACAAGAGTAATAATAGAAGCAGCCATCCCTCTAGGAATGGGGAAACCCCTGAAAAAACATTGGACCGCTGCAACAACATCATTGGCAATCACCTCCCAAGCAGAGATATAGAAATGACCCGAGAATCCATCAGGACCAGGGCCACTAGAACTATTCAAACACCAGACTGTAGCTCTGACTTCCGCAGCATCAGGAATAGAACAAAGCATTCTATTATGCTCCTCAGTAATATATTGAGGAATGCAGTCAAAAAGAGTCATATCCATAAGGTGAGGTTCAGTAGAGAACATATTTCTAAAATAAAGCTCAGCCTGGTTTTGAAGAACAAGCTGATCTTCACACCATTGATCCGAACCTCCAACTTTAAGTCTCCGGATGAAATTTCTCCTGCGATGACATTGAGCAACTGAATGATAGAAGGAGGTATTCCTGTCTCCGCTTTCAATCCAGTCCAGGCGAGATTTCTGATTCCAAAAGACTTCTTCCCTGAGCAAAGCCTGCCGAAGATTGGCATTAGCAGCATTCAGATTACTTCTGTTATCAGGGGATGACAGCAAATCATAAGCCATCTGTTTTAGCTCCAAGTCAACTTTAGCTTGTTTAACATTGTTAGTAACATCACCGAAAACATCCTTGTTCCATTTACACAGAATAGCTTTAAGATTCTTCAACTTAGAGAAAAACCTGACCATGGCATTAGGGTGCTCAACCTTGTATTGACTCCATGCATCTGAGACCGTCTGAATAAAGGAACCATGAGACAACCACATCTTCTGAAAAATGAATCTGGAGGGTCTAGATAATTGACTAACCACATCCACCAATAAAGGAGCATGATCAGAACTCCTGTTCTAAATCATATACTATGTATGTTGATAAACTTTTCTCTCATTCTACCTCTCTATTGTTTACTGGAGTTCAAGAATCTTCACTTGAGTTTAGCACCTCACTTATTCTCTTAAGACTTGTTCGTGCCTTTCTGCACTAAGCTGTTACTGTACTTTTTCCTCATGTCTCCAGCACTTTCATACATTCTGCATTTCCTTTTGCTAATGTCAAAGGGGGAGAGAGGTTTTTGCAATATCAGTAGATCATGAGTTGTGGGGGAGAATTGTTCATGAGTTGTGGGGGAGCTGAGAGTGAGATGTGGGGGAGTGGTTTTGGAGAAAGAAGTGTTTCAACAGTAATGAAGCGTTTCAGCAGTAATGTTTAATTTGGCTCTGCATGCACTTGCTTTGAATTTACCTTGATTGTTAAAGCTGCTGTTGATTTCTTTTTAAGCCTTGATATTGCTTGATTCATAGTGTTCCCATCATCAAAAAGGGGGAGATTATTGCATCCCTATGGTTTTGATGATGTCTCACACTATAAATCAATCTGTTTCTATCTCCAGATCAATGCATGCATCATCCACTAAGTCTGTACATTATCTGTGGATTCACTTGTCTGGTTACATGAGTCATTGAAGTCTGTACATTGGCCTGGCGCTCACTAAGTCTGCACATCACCTTGGCGCTCACCAAGTCTATACATCGCTTAAAGTCTGTACAGCCACTGCTTTCCTTGAGATCAAGTCTATACATTACAGTCTGTTCGTGTTCAAGCTTTCAAAGTCTAGACATTGTTCTGTAGCACACACATGAAGTCTATACAGCGCTGCATAGACTAAGTCTATACATCAATGTCTTGTGAATGCATCATTCAAAGTCTATACATTGGCTAGTCTGTACATCGGCCTGTTCATGCATTAGTAAAGTCTGTACATACCAATGGTTGTGCATCATCTGCATAGTTCACGCTAAGTCCATACATCACTACACAAGCTTTCTTCAAAGTCTGTACATTCTTCAAGGGCATAGTCCATGCATTCAGATCATGTCTATACATCGTCTTTCAAAGTCTTTCCATTGAAGTCTGTACATCCGACCGTCTCATTCAGCGTCTCACGCTATCCAAGTCTGTATAGCGTTTGTCTTCATGCATTAGCCAAGGTCTGTACATCCGATCGTCTCATTCAGCGTCTCACGCTATCAGAGTCTGTACAGCGTTAGGCTACAGTGCATCGTCTCTCAGAGTCTGTACAGCGTTAGCCAACAGTGCATCGTCTCTCAAAGTGTGTACAACCAGCTCTGTCTCACTTAGCGTCTCATCAAGCATGTACATAGTTTGGCTGCATAACATAAGTCTGTACATCCGCATGCTAGCAAGGCATTCATCAAGTCTATACACGGTCTACATTGCACGAGCTGAAGTCTATACATTGCATGCTACAAAGTCTGCACATCCCGTTTGCATTGAAGTCTATACATTGCATGCTACAAAGTCTGCACATCCCGTTTGCATTGAAGTCTATACATTGTTTGTTTAACTCCGGCCCTTGCATAGAAGTCTACACATTGGATATGGTTGTGCATCACTAAGTCTGTACATTACAGTTGCATTCACGCTAAGTCCATACACTACATTCATGCATCGTTCTCATCAAGTCTGTACACTACTTTCTCATACACGCAATCAAAGTGTGTACAGCCTGTGTTCGCATCGTTAAGTCTATACATTTGCTATGGCTTGTTCATGCATCATGTCTATACACGCTTTGTTAAAATCCTAAACTAAGTCGATACATTCCTTTCTGTTATGTTCATGCATCCCTCAAGTCTATACATTGAGGTCGCATAAAGGCATTCAAGTCTACACATTCTCACATTGTATATACTTGCCTACATGCTGCATCTAAAGTCTGTACACGCCTAGTTTAGAACCTGAACTAACTGGTTGCATCCTTGTCTTCTGTTTGTGCAGATGATTAAGGCTGATGATTGGGCACGTGATCCGAGGTTGCTGCCTGGCACGTGATCCGAGGTTGCTCTGGAAAAGGAGGGAACGAGCCCCACTCACGCCACACGCGTGAAGTCATGAATTTTAGGTCGAAAGCCATATAAAAGGAAGTCTTCTGCGATCAACAGAACTTGAACTGGAGAAAACGCTGAGAAGAAGTGTCCCTGAGCAGAAGAAGAAAAGAGAGAGCCTCCACGTTCCCGAGAGAAGAAAGATAGAAGAATTTGAGAGAATAGATCTGAGAGAAAAGTCTTTGAGAGAGAGAGAAGAGTCTGTGACTGAAGATCTGCTTCTTTGGAAGCTACATTGTTGTCGGTTTTTCAGAATCGATTGTCTTCATCGATTGTCTTGTTTTGTTTCTATTTTTCATTTCATTCTTCTGATTCCATCTTGTTACCCTCCAATGTTCGGAGGAAGGGAGAGATTCTCCGGTTTCCCTCTGGGCTGCAGAGGAAGAGAGATCTGTGATCTCTGGTTTGCCAGTGACTGGCTGTCACTAGCAGGTTCCCTCCGGTTTGGAGGAAGGGAGATTCGTCTTTGGTTCTGGTCTTACGGGTAGCAAGTCCAAGTGTCAAGCTCTGTGGGTTGCAGGGTTTGGGTTGAGGGATTTGTTTCCCTTGGTTGGTCAAGCTGTTTGGCAGCATATTATTCGCAAACTGAGTCTGCTGTTCCTATCCGTTGCTAGTGGAAGCCTCACTCCGGTTTGGAGTGAGGGGTGGATGTAGATTGTGGACTACAATCGAACAACCTTAAAAACTCTTGTCTCTTCTGTGGTTTGCCTGTTATCGTTGTTGCTCTCCATCTGCTTGGCATTTTGTTTGACTGTGAACAGCTCCCTCGATTGCTCTTACTTATTCTATCTTGGTTATTGAATGCTTTAGCTATCCTTCCGCTATATCAGAGGGGTTGAAGATCGAAGTTGTGGTTTCTTGCTGAGAATTTATTTTAGGGAGTGATCTATTCATCCCCCCCTTCTATATCACTCTTCGCTGCGCATATCATCTAAAACCTGAAATACTGGTCGGATGGCCATGTCGATCATTCCAACATGACCTGGGAGATGAAAGTGACTTGTCAAAACTGACGGAATCCAAATCGGATGCCCGGTTTGAGCTCGGCGCTCAAACGTTCATTTTCAAAATAAACTAACTTTAAATGAACTGCCAGGTCGGGTCCGGGGGTCTAAAACCTGAAATAGCGATTGGATGGCCGTGCCGATCATTCCAACACGACCTGGGAGATGAAAGTGACTTGTCAGAACTGACGGAGTCCAAATCGGATGCCCGGTTTGAGCTCGGCGCTCAAACGTTCATTTTCAAAATACACTTAGTTTAAATGAACTGCCAGGTCGGGTCCGAGGGTCTAAATCTTGAAATATCAGTCAGATGGCCGTGCCGATCATTCCAACATGACCTGGGAGATGAAAGTGAATTGTCAGAACTAACGGAATCCAAATCGGATGCCCGGTTTGAGCTCGGCGCTTAAAGTTCATTTTTAAAATACACTTAGTTTAAATGAATTGCCTGGTCGGGTCCAGGGGTCTAAAACTTGAAATACCGGTCAAATGGCCGTGCCGATCATTCCAACATGACCTGGGAGATGAAAGTGACTTGTTAGAACTGATGGAATCCAAATTGGATGCCCGGTTTGAGCTCGGAGCTCAACGTTCATTTTCAAAACACACTTAGTTTAAATGAATTGCCAAGTCAGGTCCGGGGGTCTAAAACCAGAAATACCGGTCGGATGGCCATGCTGATCATTCCAACATGACCTGGGAGATGAAAGTGACTTGTCAGAATAAATAGAATCTAAATCGGATGCCCGGTTTGAGCTCGGCGCTCAAAGTTCATTTTCAAAATACACTTAGTTCAAATGTACTGCCAGGTTGGGTCCGGGGGTCTAAAACTTGAAATACCGGTCAGATGGCCATGCCGATCATTCCAACAGGACCTGGGAGATGAAAGTGACTTGTTAGAACTGACGGAATCTAAATCGGATGCCCATTTTGAGCTCGGCGCTCAAACGTTCATTTTCAAAATACACTTAGTTTAACTGAACTGCTAGGTCAGGTCCGGGGGTCTAAAACCTGAAATACCCGTCGGATGGCTATGTCGATCATTCCAACACGACCTGGGAGATGAAAGTGACTTTTCAGAACTGACGGAATCTAAATCGGATGCCCGGTTTGAGCTCGGCGCTCAAACGTTCATTTTCAAAATACACTTAGTTTAAATTAACTGCCAGGTTGGGTCCGGGGGTCTAAAACTTGAAATACTGGTCGGATGACCATGCCGATCATTCTAACACGACCTGTGAGATGAAAGTGACTTGTCAGAACTGACAGAATCCAAATCGGATGCACGGTTTGAGCTCGGCGCTCAAACGTTCATTTTCAAAATACACTTAGTTTAAATGAACTGCCAGGTCGGGTCCGGGGGTCTAAAACCTAAAATATCGGTCGGATGGCCATGCCGATCATTCCAACACGACCTAGGAGATGAAAGTGACTTGTTAGAACTGACGGAATCCAAATCGAATGCCCGGTTTGAGCTCGGCGCACAACGTTCATTTTCAAAATACACTTAGTTTAAATGAACTGCCAGGTCGGGTCCGGGGGTCTAAAAGTTGAAATACCAGTCGGATGGCCGTGCCGATCATTCCAACACAACCTGGGAGATGAAAGTGAATTGTCAGAACTGACGGAATCCAAATTGGATGCCTGGTTTGAGCTCGGCGCTCAACATTCATTTTCAAAATACACTTAGTTTAAATGAAATGCCAGGTCGGGTCCGGGGGTCTAAAACCTGACATACCAGTGGGATGGCCATGCCGATCATTCCAACATGATCTGGGAGATGAAAGTGACTTGTCAAAACTAACGGAATCCAAATCGGATGCCCGGTTTGAGCTCGGCGCTCAAAGTACATTTTTAAAATACACTTAGTTTAAATGAACTGCCAGGTCGGGTCCGGGGGTCTAAAATCTGAAATACCAGTTGGATGGCTATGCCGATCCTTCAAACATGACCTGGGAGATGAAAGTGACTTGTCAAAATTGACGGAATCCAAATCGGATGCCCGGTTTGAGCTCGGCGCTCAACGTTCATTTTCAAAATTCACTTAGTTTAAATGAACTGCCAGGTCGGGTCCGGGGGTCTAAAACCTGAAATACCAGTCGGATGGCCATGCCGATCATTCCAACATGACCTGGGAGATGAAAGTGACTTATCATAACTGACGGAATCTAAATCGGATGCCCGTTTTGAGCTCGGCGCTCAAACGTTCATTTTCAAAATACACTTAGTTTAAATGAACTGCCAGGTCGGGTCCGGGGGTCTAAAACCTGAAATACCAGTTGGATGAACATGCCGATCATTCCAACACATCCTGGGAGATGAAAGTGACTTGTCAGAACTGACGAAATCCAAATCGGATGCCCGGTTTGAGCTCGGCGCTCAAACGTTCATTTTCAAAATACACTTAGTTTAAATGAACTGCCAGGTCGGGTCCGGGGGTCTAAAACCTGAAATATAGGTTGGATGGCCGTGCCATTTGCTCCAACACGACCTGCGAGATGAAAGTGACTTGTCAAAACTGACGGAATCTAAATCGGATGCCCGGTTTGAGCTCGGCGCTCAAACGTTCATTTTCAAAATACACTTAGTTTATATGAACTGCCAGGTTGGGTCCGAGGGTCTAAATCTTGAAATATCAGTCAGATGGCCATGCCGATCATTCTAACACAACCTGGGAGATGAAAGTGACTTGTAAGAACTAATGGAATCCAAATCGGATGCCCGGTTTAAGCTCGGCGCTCAAAGTTCATTTTCAAAATACACTTAGTTTAAATGAACTGCCAGGTCGGGTCCGGGGGTCTAAAACTTGAAATGCCGGTCAAATGGCCATGCTGATCATTCCAACATGACCTGGGACATGAAAGTGACTTGTTGGAACTGACGGAATCTAAATCGGATGCCCGGTTTGAGCTCGGCGCACAACGTTCATTTTCAAAATAAACTTAGTTTAAATGAACTGCCAAGTCAGGTCCGGGGGTCTAAAACCAGAAATACCGGTCGGATGGCCGTGTCGATCATTCCAACATGACCTTGGAGATGAAATTGACTTGTCAGAACTAACGGAATCCAAATCGGATGCCCGGTTTGAGCTCGGCGCTCAAAGTTCATTTTCAAAATACACTTAGTTTAAATGAACTGCCAGGTCGGGTCTGGGGGTCTAAAACTTGAAATACCGATCAGATGGCCATTCCGATCGTTCCAACACGACCTGGAAGATGAAAGTGACTTGTTAGAACTGACGGAATCCAAATTGGATGTCCGATTTGAGCTCGGCGCTCAACGTTCATTTTCAAAATACACTTAGTTTAATTGAACTGCCAGGTCAGGTCCGGGGGTCTAAAACCTAAAATACCGGTCGAATGGACATGCTGATCATTCCAACACGTCCTGGGAGATGAAAGTGACTTGTCAGAATTGATGGAATCCAAATCAGATGCCCGGTTTGAGCTCGGCGCTCAATCGTTCATTTTCAAAATACACTTAGTTTAAATGAACTGCCAGGTCGGGTCCGGGGGTCTAAAACCTGAAATACCGATCGGATGGCCAGGCTGATGTGGCACAGCCCAAAGACCACTAAAGAGGATGATATGACCCTAGGACTTAGACCCGCAAGCATACAAGCACTCAATGATTCTCACAATCGACGATTTTTGCTCACACGGTTCACACGCTCACCCGGTGGGTCCGGGGGATAATGATGAGGGTCCGGGATGGGACCCAATTGTTCTAATGGACTTACAATGCTACGGATGACTCCAAAGAGTCTAGGATACCCAACTTCGTGGGTGGCTGGCCCGCAAGGCGGGGTTTGGGTGACACTCTCTCACGGTCCGCGGTGGACACTAACAAACTAGCATGCAAATTCGAACTCTCTTCTCACCGCCGACGAGCAATCAAAGCAATACTAAGCTAGCAGGAATAAGGCTACAAAGGGTAGTACCAGAAGCTCACCTGATCGGTGTGAAGACACCGATCCCGTTCGGAGACGAGGGCGCGCCGGGAGGCGAGGGTATGCACCCGATCGCCGCGGCGGTGTAGCTTGACCTGAAAATGTAAAGGGTACAGCACTACTCCTCTCGCAGGAGGGGTGATCTTGGGGTGGGGGTTACGCTTAGTACATTCAAAACTACCTCCACGCAGGGAGGGGCCTTCAGCCGGCCAAGCGGGGTGGGGAGAAATGCAAAGGAGATCGAGATTCCGAGCTTCGCCGGTTCTGCCCACCTGCAGGTTTTCTGGACAGTGGATCGGTGTTGTGGCAGCTAAAAATTCCACGAAGCTTGGATTGCGACGAAACCAACGCCAAACGTTTGCCAACTGATAGGGGATGAAGCTTGAATTTTTGGGGAAGCTATGATTCTCAGGGCTGACCGCACCGGTGGCTGGAAGGTGGATGCAGCTCTGGTTGCTGGTCGAGCTCTGTCTGCAACAGCAGGTTGCAGAAGGTACCACGATCGCTCCGGAGCTCCGAACCTGGCACCGCTGGACTCTTTGGAATCGTGGAGGAGTCTTCTTTGCAACAAAACAAACGGGGACGTCTTCTGATGTCGGAGATGAACTGGGTGTCCAGAGAAGTGGACGGAGGTCGGTGCAGACAGTGAGGAGGCAGACCGGCGTGGTTGTGGTAGAAAAATAGTAACTCTGGTTGTCGGATGCCGAACGGGGTTCCGCCTTCTGTTCCTGGACGCTGACAGAGGGAGGAAGAACTTTGTAGAAGACCTTGAAGACTGGTTCCTTCAAGGTTAGCCGTGGGCGAGTCGTCTCTGCAGCTCTGGCTCCGGATCTGAGAGGTTCGGCGCAGTCGGAGAAGAATGGTGATTGCGGACAGCACCGAACTCGGATGCCGACGAAACCACCTCGCCTTGAAAGCTGACTTGCAGATGATTCTGGAAATGTAGGCCTTGCTCCCTGAGTCGTTGATGGGTGACCGTGGCCTCCTCTGCAAGTTGCTGTAATTCTGTTTCCTGAAGCAGGGTAAGAATGTGAAGAAGAAGATGAGGTGGGGAAGGGGGTGGCCAAGAGAGAAGAAGGGGCAAGATGATTCTAATGGCTATGGGAGGGAAGGTTCAAATTCGAAATTGGCCTTGGAAGTGGTGGGATTTGTGTGGGGAAGTGGGGGAATTGTGTTGGGAGGTGGAAGAGTTGCTTTGGGACAAGGAGGGGAAGTAAATGAAGGGCTATGGGGAAGGGGAGAGCCTTAATGGAGGTGGGTGAGGTAGTGGAGGTGGTTGGGGGTTGGAGTAAGTGAGGGGGGAAGAGGAGAGAGAGGGAGGGTCGAACTCCCCTTGGGGAGAGAGAGAATGAGAGAGAGATTGAGAGATATAGTGAGTAAGAGAGAGAGTTGAGAGATAATAAGAGGTGGTTTTTTTTCAATATTCATCAAGAGTGACTACAAGTGGAGAGATGGGGCCTATTTATAGGCAACCACTCTTTTCATGACCAAAATGTCCTTGACAATAGGACAAAAGACCGAGCATATCCTAGACTCAATCCTATGGGCCCATAACTAAGGACATAAGGCCCAGTTTAAGCAAAATAAGGGAAATGGGCTAGAACCACATGACTCAATAAAGGAAAATACATAAGATAGGACTCAATAAAAGGAAAATACATAAATGACACTGGGAAAATGAAGATAACAAGTGGAGACCATGATCAGACCATATCAAGAGTGTGCAGACGACCAAACTAGAGGGAGTGTCGTGAGATGCCCTCATCAAATCCCCCGGGGTGGGGAGAACTCGACCCTGTCGAGTATGGGTCTGCCTGGCTGTCGTACTGCTCCAACATGCCGGGGTCCAGGCGCATCAAATCCTCTCGACTCACCCATGCATCCTCGATCGGGGGACGGTTCTTCCACCTAACCAGATAGCGCTGATACACCCTGTGCCTTGTAATGATACTCTGCTCATCCAGTATTGCCTCTACCTGCTCTTGTCGGTCTCTCAGGCTAGAAAGTGGAGTCCCTCCGGGGGTGTCTCTCATAAGGGGGGGTAAAGGCTCAAGCTCCTGACTGGGTTCCACCGCGGGGCCTTTGTAGGGTACCAGGTCCGCCACGTTGAAGGTAGGGTGTACCCCATAGCTCTCTGGTAAGTCAAGCTCATAGGCATTGCTGCCAAGTCGTCGTAGAACTCGAAAGGGTCCCGACCCTCGTGCCCTCAACTTGGAGGCAGGCCCGGGAAGGAGCCGCTCCGTCCTCACCATCACCGGATCTCCCACTTGGAATTCATAGTGGCGCCGGTGAGCATCGGCCCGTCTTTTGTAAGCCTCATTGTTTTTCCCTATATGCTTGCGGATATCATCATGCAATTCTTTGATATGCTGTGCAAAGGACTCAGCTGAGACTGACACTCTAGCATGTGAGGGGAGGGGAATGAGATCTGAGGGTTTTCTAGGCCTAAACCCATGTACTACCTCAAATGGACTCTTGCCTATGGACCTATTGACAGAATCATTGTAGGCAAACTCGGCTTGAGATAAGAGGAGATCCCAATTCCCAGGGTGGTCCCCTACAAGGCATCGGAGTAAGTTCCCAAGGCTTCGGTTGACAACCTCAGTTTGGCCATCGGTTTGAGGATGATAGGCAGTGGAGAATTTGAGGAGGGTCCCCATCAAGTGCCATAGAGTCTTCCAAAAATAACTAGTGAATTTCACATCTCTATCGGACACAATAGTCTTAGGTAACCCATGGAGTCGGACTACCTCATCGAAGAATAACCGGGCGACCTTAGAGGCATCAGAGGTCTTGGAACAGGGGATAAAGTGGGCCATTTTTGAGAACCTGTCAACCACTACAAAGATGGAATCATGTTTGCGCAAGGTCTTTGGTAGGCCAAGAATGAAATCCATACTCAAATCTTCCCATGGTCTATCGGGTATGGGTAGAGGTGTGTAAAGCCCGGTGTTTTGTCTTACTTGCTTGGCGGATGCACATATGCGGCATTGTCCCACAATGTGGGCCGCATCCTTCTTGAGACTGGGCCAGTGGAATTGCCTCTCAACCAACTCTATGGTTTTGTGGACCCCAAAGTGACCAGCTAGGCCGCCACTATGTAACTCCCAAACTAGGAAGTCCCTAAGTGAAGTCCTAGGTATGCAAAGTCTATCCCCTTTGAACAGATATCCATCTTGAAGTATGAACCCCTTATACTCCTTGAGTGGTTGGGTAGAAAGGGTGTTGTAGTGGGTCCCAAAGTCGGGGCAATGTGGGTATTCTCCTTTGATCCTCTCAAATCCGGTTACTTCCACTTGGACAGTGGAGAGTAAGGCTACCCGCCTACTCAGTGCATCGGCGGCGCGATTCTCACTACCCATCTTATACTTGAGGACAAAGGTGTAGGCTTGAATGTATTCTACCCATCGAGCATGGCGGGCATTGAGCTTTTGTTGAGTGTTGAGGTATTTCAAAGCCTCATGGTCCGAGAAGATCACAAATTCTTTGGGTAGGAGATAGTGCCTCCAATGCCGGAGGGATTGAACCACGGCATAAAGCTCTTTGTCATATGTGGAGTATCTCGTCCTAGCCTCACAAAGTTTTTCACTAAAGTAGGCTACCGGGTGACCCTCTTGGCTAAGGATACCTCCAATCCCTACCCCGGAAGCATCACATGTGACCTCAAAGACCTTTGAAAAGTCGGGTAGGCAAAGGACCGGGGCTTGGGTCATTTTCTCTTTAAGCTCTAGGAAGGCTTTGGAGGCTGCCCTAGTCCAAACAAATGTGCCTTTCTTGAGGCAATCCGTGATAGGAGTGGTGATAGTGCTAAACCCCCGGATGAATCTCCTATAGAAGGTGGCTAGCCCATGGAAGCTTCGGGCGTCATGAATGGTTTTGGGCTCGGGCCACTCAAGAATAGCTTGGACCTTTTCGGGGTCCATGGATACTCCTTGGGATGAGACAATAAATCCTAGGAAGGCTAGTTGATTGGTCAAGAAATGACACTTCCCGGGATTGGCAAAGAGACTCTCTTTCCTAAGGATGGTGCACACTTGTTTGAGGTGATCGAGGTGGGCTTCCTTGGATTGGCTATATATGAGGATGTCATCAAAGTAGACAACTAGAAAGATGCCAATGAAGGGCCGGAGGACCTCGGTCATGAGACGCATGAAGGTACTTGGTGCATTAGAAAGGCCGAAAGGCATAACAAGCCATTCATAGAGACCGTCTTTAGTTTTAAAGGCGGTTTTCCACTCGTCCCCGGGCCTAATGCGGACTTGGTGGTAGCCACTTTTGAGATCAATTTTGGAGAAGATGGTGGCTCCCGCTAGCATGTCTAGCATGTCATCAAGCCGAGGGATGGGGAACCTATATTTGACCGTTATCTTGTTGACGGCTCGGCTATCTACACACATGCGCCAAGTCCCATCCTTTTTGGGTGTAAGAAGAGCCGGGACGGCACAAGGGCTTTTGCTAATTCGGAGGAAGCCCTTCTTGATGAGTTCTTCAATCTGCCTCCGAAGCTCGGCATGCTCGGTGGGGTTGAGTCGGTAGTGTGGGAGGTTGGGCAAGGTAGCCCCGGGCACGAGGTCGATGGCATGTTGCACATCTCTCATAGGTGGTAGTTTGTCCGGAAGCTCCTCGGGAAATACATCATGGAAGTCCTTAAGGAGTTGATGAATTTCTAGGGGGTGTGGGTCGGTTGGGGTGGATTCCCCTAGACAAATGACAATGGCACATACTTGATCCCCTTGGTTGACTTCTTCCTCAAACTCTTTCCTAGTGACAAGGTGTAGGCTCCTAGGAGGCTCTTTGATGTTACTAGGACTAGGACTTGATGGGGTGGGGTTTGTTGGTGTTGGGATGGGGGGAAGGGTAGTGGGTCCCTCAAGGGAGGGAGAGGCCTTCTTAGGTAGAGTGCGGGGTGGAGATGGGTTGAGTTGGATCTTCTTCCCTCATGAATGAAGATGCAAGCGTTGGTTCTTCCTAAGAAGGTGGCATCTACATCGTAGATCCAAGGCCGTCCTAAAAGGATACTCCCAACTTCCATTGGAAGGATATCACACCACACTTGGCCTTGATAGGATTGGAATGTAATTGGGACAAGGCAACGGGCACTAACGGGTATGGAGGTGGTATCAATCCATGCTACCCTATATGGGTGGGGATGTGGGGAGGTGGTAAGGCCCAAAAGTTTGACGGTGTCGGGTGACACCACATTCACACTACTTCCATTATCCAAGATGACCTTCCTAACATGGCTCCCCATCCTTATGTAGGTATAGAATATGGTGTTTCTCCTCCAATCATGCTCTTGGTTTTGGGTGAGGGTGCATCTAACCACTCCTAGGTGGGAGTCGGTGGGTGGAGGAGGTTGTTCTTGGTTGCTTTCCATGTAGTGGTTCTCATACTCCTCCTCCCATTCAAGAGAGGGTTCATATACCTCAATCTCTCCTTCAAATTCAGCTTGGGGTTGGGGGTTGGTCTCCTCTATGAGTAAGTTTGATGCTCCCTTGGTGGGGCATTGATTGGCAAAGTGTCCATACCCATAACACCTAAAGCATTGCTGCCCACTTTGATGGTTTGGGGTCACCTTAGTGTGAGGGAGAGTGGGTGTCGAATTGGGCCTATTGGGAGTTGTGTTTAGGGGCCCACTTGCGGGGCGGAATGGTGGATTGGCATTAGGAGGGGTGACCCGTGTGGGAGGAGTTCCCATGGGTGTAGGAAGGAGACCTCTTTGGGGTGGTGGAGGGTTGGCCCGAGGTGCCATGGCTCTAGGGTCCATTCCCCGAGGGGGAACCATTCGCGTGTACCGAGAGAATTTCTCGGCATCCCGAGCTACTTGGTAGGCTTGCTCTAAAGTTGTTACTTGACGCATGAATAGTTCCTTTTTGATATGGAATTGAAGCCCATTCCTAAAGCGGGAGAGTGTGACGGAGGGGTCCTCTTGGACTCCACATTTGAGGAGGTAGTAGTCAAACTTTTCAATGTATTCCATAACGGTCTTTCCTTCTTGAGTCAAGGCTTGCCATTCATCTAAGAGGTTTTGATGGTAGGAGGGTGGGACATATTTGAGTTTGAGTTGGTCTTTCATGGCCCCCCATGTGGTGATTGGAACTTCCCTCCTAACTATCCTTAAGGCTTCAACATTCATCCAATGAGTCTTGGCAAGTTTGGTTAATTGCATCTTTGCAAGTCGGACTTTCCTATCCTCGGTCATTGGGTACCAATCAAAATATTGATCCATGGCTGCCTCCCAATCTAAGTAGATGCTCGGATGATGAGATCCATCAAAAGTGGGAGCATCGACTTTCACAAGTCTCATTAGTTGGTCATCCGGGTTGTCCCGGGGAGGCCTCTCATTCCTTCTAGGGGGTGGGTCCCTTTCCGGTTCGGGAGGGGGGTCAAGGTTGAGTCCTCCTATGGCTGGCTCCACATGTGGAGGGGGATCTCTCCTATCTCCTTCCCTTGGAATAGGTCTATTTTCCTCAAGTTGTTCAAGCCGGGCCGTAATACCGTCAAGCCTTCCCATAATTTCGGTCATGTAGTCCACAAGAAACCTCATTTGGTCGGGAAGCTCATGCTCATTGTGAGGGGGATTTCCTTGGGGATTGGGATTCATGGTGTTATTGGAAGAAGATGGATTGCCTTGATAATGAGTTCCACTACGGGTGGTCATGCAAGGTTGGGTGGGCTATGCAAGGGTGTGCGAATGCACCTAAGAAAGACTTAGTGTGACCCAAGACTAGACTTGTAAGGACAAGCCTATGACCGCTCTGATACCACTTGATGTGGCACAGCCCAAAGACCACTAAAGAGGATGATATGACCCTAGGACTTAGACCCGCAAGCATACAAGCACTCAATGATTCTCACAATCGACGATTTTTGCTCACACGGTTCACACGCTCACCCGGTGGGTCCGGGGGATAATGATGAGGGTCCGGGATGGGACCCAATTGTTCTAATGGACTTACAATGCTACGGCTGACTCCAAAGAGTCTAGGATACCCAACTTCGTGGGTGGCTGGCCCGCAAGGCGGGGTTTGGGTGACACTCTCTCACGGTCCGCGGTGGACACTAACAAACTAGCATGCAAATTCGAACTCTCTTCTCACCGCCGACGAGCAATCAAAGCAATACTAAGCTAGCAGGAATAAGGCTACAAAGGGTAGTACCAGAAGCTCACCTGATCGGTGTGAAGACACCGATCCCGTTCGGAGACGAGGGCGCGCCGGGAGGCGAGGGTATGCACCCGATCGCCGCGGCGGTGTAGCTTGACCTGAAAATGTAAAGGGTACAGCACTACTCCTCTCGCAGGAGGGGTGATCTTGGGGTGGGGGTTACGCTTAGTACATTCAAAACTACCTCCACGCAGGGAGGGGCCTTCAGCCGGCCAAGCGGGGTGGGGAGAAATGCAAAGGAGATCGAGATTCCGAGCTTCGCCGGTTCTGCCCACCTGCAGGTTTTCTGGACAGTGGATCGGTGTTGTGGCAGCTAAAAATTCCACGAAGCTTGGATTGCGACGAAACCAACGCCAAACGTTTGCCAACTGATAGGGGATGAAGCTTGAATTTTTGGGGAAGCTATGATTCTCAGGGCTGACCGCACCGGTGGCTGGAAGGTGGATGCAGCTCTGGTTGCTGGTCGAGCTCTGTCTGCAACAGCAGGTTGCAGAAGGTACCACGATCGCTCCGGAGCTCCGAACCTGGCACCGCTGGACTCTTTGGAATCGTGGAGGAGTCTTCTTTGCAACAAAACAAACGGGGACGTCTTCTGATGTCGGAGATGAACTGGGTGTCCAGAGAAGTGGACGGAGGTCGGTGCAGACAGTGAGGAGGCAGACCGGCGTGGTTGTGGTAGAAAAATAGTAACTCTGGTTGTCGGATGCCGAACGGGGTTCCGCCTTCTGTTCCTGGACGCTGACAGAGGGAGGAAGAACTTTGTAGAAGACCTTGAAGACTGGTTCCTTCAAGGTTAGCCGTGGGCGAGTCGTCTCTGCAGCTCTGGCTCCGGATCTGAGAGGTTCGGCGCAGTCGGAGAAGAATGGTGATTGCGGACAGCACCGAACTCGGATGCCGACGAAACCACCTCGCCTTGAAAGCTGACTTGCAGATGATTCTGGAAATGTAGGCCTTGCTCCCTGAGTCGTTGATGGGTGACCGTGGCCTCCTCTGCAAGTTGCTGTAATTCTGTTTCCTGAAGCAGGGTAAGAATGTGAAGAAGAAGATGAGGTGGGGAAGGGGGTGGCCAAGAGAGAAGAAGGGGCAAGATGATTCTAATGGCTATGGGAGGGAAGGTTCAAATTCGAAATTGGCCTTGGAAGTGGTGGGATTTGTGTGGGGAAGTGGGGGAATTGTGTTGGGAGGTGGAAGAGTTGCTTTGGGACAAGGAGGGGAAGTAAATGAAGGGCTATGGGGAAGGGGAGAGCCTTAATGGAGGTGGGTGAGGTAGTGGAGGTGGTTGGGGGTTGGAGTAAGTGAGGGGGGAAGAGGAGAGAGAGGGAGGGTCGAACTCCCCTTGGGGAGAGAGAGAATGAGAGAGAGATTGAGAGATATAGTGAGTAAGAGAGAGAGTTGAGAGATAATAAGAGGTGGTTTTTTTTCAATATTCATCAAGAGTGACTACAAGTGGAGAGATGGGGCCTATTTATAGGCAACCACTCTTTTCATGACCAAAATGTCCTTGACAATAGGACAAAAGACCGAGCATATCCTAGACTCAATCCTATGGGCCCATAACTAAGGACATAAGGCCCAGTTTAAGCAAAATAAGGGAAATGGGCTAGAACCACATGACTCAATAAAGGAAAATACATAAGATAGGACTCAATAAAAGGAAAATACATAAATGACACTGGGAAAATGAAGATGACAAGTGGAGACCATGATCAGACCATATCAAGAGTGTGCAGACGACCAAACTAGAGGGAGTGTCGTGAGATGCCCTCATCACAGGCCGATCATTCCAACACGACCTGGGAGATGAAAGTGACTTGTCAGAACTGACAGAATCCAAATCGAATGCCCGGTTCGAGCTCGGCACTCAAACGTTCATTTTCAAAATACACTTAGTTTAAATGAACTGGCAGGTCAGGTCCGGGGGTCTAAAACCTGAAATACTGATCGGATGGCCATGCCGATCGTTCCAACATGACCTAGGAGATGAAAGTGACTTGTCAGAATAGACGGAATCCAAATCGGATGCCCGGTTTGAGCTCGACGCTCAACATTCATTTTCAAAATACACTTAGTTTAAATGAACTACCAGGTCGGGTCCGGGGGTCTAAAACTTGAAATACCAGTCGGATGGCCGTGCCGATCGTTCCAACACAACCTGAGAGATGAAAGTGACTTGTAAGAACTGACGTAATCCAAATTGGATGCCCGGTTTGAGCTCAGCACTCAACATTCATTTTCAAAATACACTTAGTTTAAATGAACTACCAGGTCAGGTCTGGGGGTCTAAAACTTGAAATACCGGTCGGATGGCCAAGCCGATCATTCCAACACGACCTGGGAGATGAAAGTGACTTGTCAGAACTGACGGAATCCAAATCGGATGCCCGGTTTGAGCTCGGTGCTCAAACGTTCATTTTCAAAATACACTTAGTTTAAATGAACTGCCAGGTCGGGTCCGGGGGTCTAAAACCTAAAATACCGGTCGGATGGCCATGCCAATCATTACAACACGACCTAGGAGATGAAAGTGACCTGTCAAAACTGACGGAATCCAAATCGGATGCCCGGTTTGAGCTCGGCGCTCAAAGTTCATTTTCAAAATACACTTAGTTTAAATGAACTGTCAGGTCGGGTCCGGGGGTCTAAAACTTGAAATATCGATCGGATGGCTATGCTGATCATTCCAACACGACCTGGGAGATGAAAGTGACATGTCAGAACTGACAGAATTCAAATCGGATGCCCGGTTTGAGCTCGGCACTCAACATTCATTTTCAAAATACACTTAGTTTAAATGAACTGCCAGGTCTGGTCCGGGGGTCTAAAACCTAAAATACTAGTCGGATGGCCATGCCGATCATTCCAACATAGCCTGGGAGATGAAAGTGACTTGTCAGAACTGACAAAATCTAAATCGGATGCCCGTTCTGAGCTCGGCGCTCAAACGTTCATTTTCAAAATACACTTAGTTTAAATGAACTGCCAGGTCGGGTCTGAGGGCCTAAAACCTGAAATACCAGTCGGATGGCCATGCCGATCATTCCAACACGACCTGGGAGATGAATGTGACTTTTCAGAACTGACGGAATCCAAATCGGATGCCCGGTTTGAGCTCGGCGCTCAAACATTCATTTTCAAAATACACTTAGTTTAAATGAACTGCCAGGTCAGGTCCGGGGGTCTAAAACCTAAAGTACCGATCGAATGGCTGTCCCGATCATTCCAACCGGACTTGTTAGATAAAAATGACTTATTAGAACTGACGTAATCCAAATCGGATGCTCGATTTGAGCGCGGCGCTCAAAGTTTATTTTCAAAATACACTTAGTTCAAATGAACTGCCAGGTCGGGTCCGGGTGTCTAAAACTTGAGATACCAGTCAGATGGCCATGCCGATCATTCCAACATGACATGGGAGATGAAAGTGACTTGTCAGAACTGACGGAATCCAAATCGGATGCCCGGTTTGAGCTCGACGCTCAAAAGTGCATTTTCAAAATACACTTAGTTTAAATGAACTGCCAGGTCGGGTCCGGGGGTCTAAAACCTGAAATACCGGTCATATGGCCATGTCGATCATTCCAACACGACCTGGGAGATGAAAGTGACTTGTCAGAACTAATGGAATCTAAATCGGATGCCCGGTTTGAGCTCGGCGCTCAAACGTTCATTTTCAAATACACTTAGTTTAAATGAACTGCTAGGTCGGGTCCGGGGGTCTAAAATCTGAAATACCGGTCGGATGGCCATGCCGATCATTCCAACACGACCTGGGAGATGAAAGTGACTTGGCAGAACTGACGGAATCCAAATCGGATGCCCGGTTTGAGCTCGGTGCTCAAAGTTCATTTTCAAAATACACTTAATTTAAATGAACTGCCAGGTAGGGTCCGGGGGTCTAAAACCTAAAATACCGGTCGGATGGCCATGCCAATCATTCCAACACGACCTAGGAGATGAAAGTGAGCTGTCAAAACTGACGGAATCCAAATCGGATGCCCGGTTTGAGCTCGGCGCTCAAAGTTCATTTTCAAAATACACTTAGTTTAAATGAACTGCCAGGTCGGGTCCGGGGGTCTAAAACTTGAAATACCGGTCAGATGGCCATTCCGATCATTCCAACATGACCTAGAAGATGAAAGTGACTTGTTAGAACTGACGGAATCCAAATCGTATGCCCGGTTTGAGCTCGGCACTCAACATTCATTTTCAAAATACACTTAGTTTAAATGAACTGCCAGGTCTGGTCCGGGGGTCTAAAACCTAAAATACCAGTCGGATGGCCATGCCGATCATTCCAACACAGCCTGGGAGATGAAAGTGACTTGTCAGAACTGACGAAATCTAAATCAGATGCCCGTTTTGAGCTCGGCGCTCAAACGTTCATTTTCAAAATACACTTAGTTTAAATGAACTGCCAGGTCGGGTCCGGGGGTCTAAAATCTGAAATACCAGTCGGATGGCCATGCCGATCATTCCAACACGACCTGGGAGATGAAAGTGACTTTTCAGAATTGACGGAATCCAAATCGGATGCCCGGTTTGAGCTCGGCGCTCAAACATTCATTTTCAAAATACACTTAGTTTAAATGAACTGCCAGGTCGGGTCCGGGGGTCTAAAACCTAAAGTACCGGTCGGATGGCTGTGCCGATCATTCCAACCGGACTTGGTAGATAAAAATGACTTATCAGAACTGACGGAATCCAAATCGGATGCTCGGTTTGAGCGCGACGCTCAAAGTTCATTTTTAAAATACACTTAGTTCAAATGAACTGCCAGGTCGGGTCCGGGGGTCTAAAACTTGAAATACCAGTCAGATGGCCATGCCGATCATTCCAACACGACATGGGAGATGAAAGTGACTTGTCAGAACTGACGGAATCCAAATCGGATGCCCGGTTTGAGCTCGACGCTCAAAAGTGCATTTAGTTTAAATGAACTGCCAGGTCGGGTCCGGGGGTCTAAAACTTGAAATACCGATCATATGGCCATGTCGATCATTCCAACATGACCTAGGAGATGAAAGTGACTTGTCAGAATTAACGGAATCCAAATCAGATGCCCGGTTTGAGCTCGGCGCTCAAACGTTCATTTTTCAAAATACACTTAGTTTAAATGAACTGCTAGGTCGGGTCCGGGGGTCTAAAACCTGAAATACCGGTCGGATGGCCGTGTCAATCATTCCAAAATGACCTGGGAGATGAAAGTGAGTTGTCAGAACTAACGGAATCCAAATCGGATGCCCGGTTTGAGCTCGGCGCTCAAACGTTCATTTTCAAAATACACTTTGTTTAAATGAACTGCCAGGTGGGGTCCGGGGGTCTAAAACTTGAAATATCGGTCGGATGGCCGTGTCGATCATTCCAACACGACTTGGGAAATGAAAGCGACTTGTCAGAACTGACGGAATCCAGATCTGATGCCCGGTTTGAGCTCGGCGCTCAAATGTGCATTCTCTAAATGTAATTAATTTAAATACTGTTTCAAGCTTGTAGTTGATCTATAAAATATGTAGTTATCAATTTGATATGTTTGATTTCAATTTATGCTAATTTCTTCGCACTACTTTTTTTATCTATGAATGAATGTTATTATTTTTTTAATGTAGGGGGATACTTCTACGGGCGGCGACAGAGGAGATTTGCAGGGCAGGGAGGATATGGACGATGTACCGGATATTTCTTGATGTTTGATGATATTCAGACAGATCAGCAGGGTTGATGTGTTTTTTTTGTGGTATTTATTTGATCAGCATGGTGTTGAGTTTTTTTTTTTTGGTGGTGTTTATTTGATTAGCATGGTGTTGAGTTTTTTTTTCGGTGGTGTTTATTTGATCAGCATGGTGTTGGTGTTGAGTTTTTTTTTTCGGTGGTGTTTATTTGATCAGCAGGTTTCCAATATTTTTTTTCAGCAGTATATTTCTTGATGTTTATTTGTGATCCAACATGTTTTTTAGAATAATTTAAGATTTTTTTAAAAAATAAAATTTTACATTTCAGATGGATTTGCTGACGGTATTTGAGACGAAGAATATCAGTCTGAAGTTTCAGACGAACGGTTGAGCTAACCGTCATATAATCCGTCTGAAATTCAGACGGTATTTGAGACGAAATATATCCGTCTGAACTTTCAGACAACCAGCTGAACAAACCGTCGTATAATCTGTCTGAAATTCAGACGACATTTGAGACGAAATTTATCCGTCTGTAATTTCAGACGAATCCGTCGTAATATCCGTCTGAATTTCAGACGGATTTCTCACCACTTTTCGGACTGCTTTTTGACCGTTTTAAATTCAGACAGATTAAAGGACAGATGGTATTTCAGACGGAAAATATCTCGTATGATATTCAGACGGAATATGTGACTGAATTAAATATGTCTGAAATTTTATTTTCAGACGGAATTTCAGACGAAAAATAGAACTGTCACAAATTTGTGACTAAGAATATCAGACGGTCTATTTCCGTCTGAAATCTGTCGGAAATCCGTTACATACGTGTTTTGTGACGGATTTTCAGACAGATCTGAGACGGATACCGGCCGTCTGAAATCCTGCTTTTTCTGGTTGTGTTGGTTGATCATCATTCTGGGGTTTCTTGTTCTTACAGAAATCATTACCTCCATTAGACCTCTTCTTGTCATCCACGGGTTCGTTGTTCTTGGATCCATTGGCGAATTCCTTCTTAGCGACTTTTCCATTGATTCATTCCATCATATCCATAGCATCTTCCAAGAGTTGAGATTTCCTAACCATCTCCGCATATGTTTAGATTTTTAGTGGAGCTAATTGAGGTATAAGTTCCACCTTCAAACCATTCATAAATCTATTTGCTATCATTTTCTCTGTACATATTAAGTGTGGTGCATATCGGGCTAATCTAGAAAACTTCGCTTCATAGTCTGCTACCGATAAACTGCGTTGTTTTAATGCTGCAAACTCCATAGCCTTCTTCTCGCGAATTCTTTCCGAGAAATACTTTTCATTAAAGTGTTCTATGAATTCGTTCCATGTAATTTGTTCGTTGGGCAAGATTGCTTCCACAGATTCTCACCAAGCTCGAGCATCCTTCTCTAATTGATAGGTCCCTACTAATACCTTCTCTTCATCGGTGCATTGCATCACCTTAAAGATTCTTTCTATTTCTTGCACCCAATTCTCAGCTTCATATGGGTCAGTGGATCCTTAAACTTAGGGGGATTCATCTTTTGGAACTTCCGATGCAAATCCCCGGCTCTATGTCGTGCTCCACCTTGCGCAACATGTTGCAAGGCTTGTGTTAATCCTTGGACAGTGCGTTACATCTCTCTCTACTAAGCTAGCTCGGCGGCCATTCTAGCCTACAAAACAGGTTTTAAATTAATGATTACCCATATCTTAACATTAATTAGCGTAGACGGATATATTTTATTAATTAACCCATAGCTCTACCTAAATCTCACGGGGTTCCTATAGGATAACTGACAAGGAGAAACTCAACCTATCTCTTGGACTTAATGCCCTAAGGATTTGAAAAGCAGAAGCTCTGATACCACCTTCTGTCATGCCCCGAACCGATAGCAGCAGAACGTGTCGTTTGCTCGGAACGTTGCGGTTAAACAGTGAGTCGATCAGAGTAAAATATTTGACACATATAATTGAACAAAATAGAATTTTATTTCAAATATAAGTTTATTACAAATTGGACCCACATACAAGAAAGGACTCAATAACTAAAAAGTTACAATGGACTCTCTCACTAGACTTGACTGGAACATACAATGGACGTAGTCTATCTCCATGAAATGTGGATCTAGAGGGGGGGGTGAATAGATCTAATACCAATTTAAAAACCAATGTAAGGTTCAAATGCGGAATATAGGCAAATCTGCTAAATCACTAACCCTGATACTAGATTTCAACATAAGCGAATCAAGCTCTTAAAGTAAACAAGACAACCAGTCGCACACAATTCATAGACAATCACACAAACACAAGACACCCACGATTTTTAGGTGGTTTGGTCAAGGACCTACGTCCACCCCACACTCAACTGAGTATGGCTTACTGCTACGCAGTACAGCTTGCGTCTGCTGGGCACTATAGCTTGGCCAACAACCGCTGATACACAGCTTCACCGGGCACTACAGCTTGCCGACCAGAGGAACAGATCCTCTGCAACTGCTGGGGAAACACAGCTTAACCCATCCAGTGGAGACTTCCACTGCAAATCTGTTGACTCAAAGCTTGAAGAAACAGGAATTCGGAAATGAAAGATAAAAGCAAAACAAAAATGAAAACTCAAATGGGAATGTAGCTCGAATGAGCAAATGCTCAGCTCTGGTTTCTGAACCAAGAGACTGAGATACAACCTCTCAAACAAAAACTCTCACAATCTCACTCTCTCGATCAAGCTTTCTCAACTCATCTCTCTTGATCTTCTCTTCTCTCTTTTTCTTCTTCTATGTTTCTCTTCTCACAGTGGATCGATGGCACTCTGCTGCTTTCAGACTGGCTGTATAGACTTTGCTCTCTTCAGTTTTTCGATCAGCCTCCATCTGAACACCAAGGCTTCAATATATACTGGCAGGAGGTGGATAAGGGCGCATGGTTTCCACGTTTTCCCGCCCAAGGAATTCGCCAGATCCAAGGCAACTTTATCCACGTGTCATCATCTGATCACCTCGTCCTCCTGGGATCACGAGCCATGTCAGCAATCCCTGTAGAGAATCCCTGTCAGACAGAGTATCAGATCATCAACTGTAAGTATATATATATTGCAGTGTATAGACTTAGGTTTATAGCCGACGTACAGACATCAATGTATGGACTTTACAAGACAAACACAATGTGTATACTTGCTCAGTGTATGGACTTGTTTGAACAAAAAGGCATTGTATATACTTGAGGCATGAAGGCCAATGTACAGACTTCGTGAGAGTTCAATGAAGACAGACAATGTATAGACTTCATGACTGAGGCACGATGAAGACTCATCCAATGTATAGACTTAAGGTTCCACTGTGGATGAATAGACTCTGAAGAAATGAGGCGATGTGTGGACTTTGAAGTTCAACAGTGGATGTATAGACTTTGAGCTCCGGAAGCAATGTACAGACTTCAATCCAAGAAATGCACTGGAGATGTATAGACTTTGGACCCTTGAAGGATGTATAGACTTCAGTTGAGCACAGTCCAATGTATAGACTTGGAAGATTGAACCAATGTATAGACTTAACAATGCTGAATGAACGACTGAGCAATGTATAGACTTGCTGTGAAGAACAGCAATGTGTAGACTTGGATGAGAACGAAGCATGAACACAGTGTATAGACTTAGAAGTCTAAAGGGGCGTCGACTCATCTAATCAGGGGGTCGATGCATTGATGCATGAATGAAATATACTTCCAATGTGTAGACTTCAGACTTGCCATGATGTGTAGACTTGGAGCACAAAAGCCACGATGTATAGACTTGATCAAGAGTCCAAGACAGACTTGCCACCGACCAATGTATAGACTTTGTGGTCGTGAGATGGTGGCCAAGACACTGTACGGACGGATGTATAGACTTCGCCTAAACACTGTCCGATGTATATACTTGATCTCAAGGAATGGCTGTACAGACTTTGGATATGGAGACCAATGTATGGACTTCATGACTGCATGCTACAGTGCCAATGTGTAGACTTGATGAAACGTGGTGCAATGTACACACTTGACAATGCTGAATGAACGAATGAGCAATGTATAGACATTGAAAACTAACATGCGTCCTCAGTGTACAAACTTGCTGGATGCAGTCGAATGTATAGACTTGCTTCTACCTACCAATGTATGGACTTGCTCAGCCTGCTCGTTGTACAAACTTCACTCTAGCAGGTAATGCAGCAATGTATATACTTTGAACTTAAACGTGCAGTGTATAGACTATGCAATGCACTGTGGATGTATGGACTTTACAACGATGGGCAATGTATAGACTATGCACAGTCCAATGAATGGACTTTAACTAAGGTTGATAATGTACACACATGTAAAGATGATGCAATGCGTTGACGCTGCAATGTATGCCAATGTAATGCGTTGACGCTGCAATGTATGCCAATGTATAGATGCGTTGACGCTGCAATGTATGCCCATGTAATGCGTTTCATGCTGCAAAGCACTGTGAAGACTTATGAGTGTGTGCAGAACACAATATAGACTCTGACTGCATTAGGTACACAGACAACCTGATAAAAGTAATTTCATCAAAATAGGAACTGTTGCCAATCAATCAAAACAAGCAATCAATCAAGATAAGGTGTTGTCAAAGAAATGAAGCAAATGTCAACATCATCAACACAGAGGAGTCACAACAATCTCCCCCTTTTTGATGATGGCAACCCCTTATTAAATTGAATAGCAACATCCTGCCAAACAGATGTATTTTTATGTATTTTGATGAAAAACACGATTTGTTATTCAGATTGACATGTAGATGCTATGAATGCATGCTTCACAATGCAAGCAACTCCCTGCTGACATGCAGATGTTATGAATGCATGCTACACAATGCAAGCAACTCCCTGCTGACATGCAGATGCTATGAATGCATGCTACACAATGCAAGCAACTCCCTGCTAACAAAATCTCTCCCTTTTGCCATAGCATGATGCGTACACTCCCCCTAGACAATATTCTCCCCCTTTGCCATCAATAAAGAGGAGGGAAAGGAAATGCAAGGGAAAGAGCAAGAAGTTAGCTGACTGGCATTCTGAACAAGGAGTTCATGAATAAGCATTCTAAAGCACAGAGTCTTCAGGTATATGAATTTAGGGATGACTTTCATATAGAGTACTGGTTTAAAGACTATAAAATGTTGAGTTCATGCACTACAATCAATAGATAAGTTCGTTGTGCATGATAAAACAATAAACCAGAATTACATTTGCATGAGAGAGTCAGTTTCAGAATATCTTACTTTCATAGTCAAAAAAAATGATTGAGAGATACCATGTCATGTATTGAAACTAAACAAATTGACAGTCATGAAATTTCTTTCGATGGAGCAACATTTTCAATACAAGGTCATTAAGGGCATTCAGGTGCCATTGTCTTTTTGCATAAGGGTATACGTTTATCAGACGCCAATACCCCTAGATACTCAACATGATGGACCATTCTACCATGATCAAACTCAATAAAAGTGATTTACACCTTTTTGTGTGAGAGTACACGTTTATCAGACGCCAGTTATCCCCAAGTACTCAATGAAACCACCCTACTATTTTGATCATTTTATACAGAGATAGCTGATACACTTCATGACATAAGTGTTGTCCACTTCTTTGATGGATCACTCAGTTTCTCAGTGATTTACCGGTCATTGCTCTACCAATTTTATTCTACAATGATTTTCAATATTTTTTAATATCTTTCTTAGCTGTCCTTTACTCCTTTATATGTTTCAGAATGACTTGTTTAAGAACAATACACATACTTAGCTTCTCTAACATGATTTCAGATATGATTAGATTTGTCTGACATGAAATAAGATAAGGGTTGAGACTTTTATCAATTTTCAGCTTACTCCTATACTGATTGCAGTTTTTAAACTCCAAAAAGTTATAAAATTTAAACCATTAGGTCAGTCCTTAAGCAATTCAAATTCTTACAACTGAAGAAGTCCATTTTCTATTGCTTAGAAATCAGAACTGACTAACAGATTGCCATAATGTCAGAATCGACATTCAGAATTAAAGGATGACTGAATTCAAGAAAGTTGAAGACACTCTGAATTTCTAGCAAAAACTCCCGCTGTCTATATGCATGCAATTTTACAAATGAATGGCAAGAATTGAATGAGAGAGAGCTTAGACACAATCATGACTAAATGATATGCAATGATGATCATAAGTGTGATGCCACATTCAACATCCATAGGTTTATTCAAACTATCAGATGCAAGTCCAAATCAGAAATTTCATTCAAGGCAGCTGAACATATCATTCATCATGCTGAAATTTACATAAGCCAAGTTCTCTTCTAAGAAATTTGAATCTTTCATTCCCAAGAGGCTTCGTAAAAATATCAGCAATTTGGTTTTCAGTTTCTATGAAATTCATTTCAATCTCCTTTTTATTTACATCATCTCTAAGAAAATGATGTTTTATCTCTATGTGCTTAGTCCTAGAATGATGAGCAGGATTTTTAGCAAGGCATATAGCACTAGTATTATCACATAAAAGTGGAATACATCCCAAATTTATCTGATAATCAGTCAGTTGGTGCTTAATCCAAATTACTTGGGTAGCACAATTACATGATGCAACATACTCAGCTTCAGCTGTAGATAATGCCACAGTGTGTTGCTTCTTAGATGCCCAAGACACTAGACAGCCACCAAAGAATTGATAATAGCCACTAGTGCTTTTTCTATCTACTCGACACCCAGCATAGTCTGCATCAGTGTATGCTAGAAGCTCTAACTCACACTTAGCAGGATACCAAAGACCTAGCTCTTGGGTGCCTAGTAAATACCTAAAAATCCTTTTCACAGCTTTAAAATGGGTTTCTTTAGGACTAGCCTGAAATCTAGAGCATAAACACACTGCAAATTGAATATCAGGCCTAGATGCTGTAAGATAAAGAAGGGATCCGATCATACCTCTATATAGCTTTTGGTCCACTAGTTTACCTTTAGGATCTTCATCTAAATTTGTTGAGGTACCCATTGGAGCAGCTATTTCCTTGAGGTTGTCCATTTTGTACTTCTTTAATAGATTCTTTATGTACTTAGACTGAGAGATAAAGTTACCATCCTTTGATTGTGTAACCTACAGTCCAAGAAATAATTTGAGCTCACCCATTGAGCTCATTTCAAACACATCAGTCATAATTTGAGAGAATTCCTCACACAATTTAGGGTTAGTTGACCCAAACACAATGTCATCCACATAAATCTGAATAATAAGAATATCTGGATGACTCACCTTGGTAAACAATGTTTGGTCAACTATACCTCTTGTGAAATTCTTGTCGGTGAGGAATTTACTCAACCTGTCATACCAAGCTCTAGGAGCTTGCTTTAAACCATAGAGAGCTTTATTGAGTTTGTAAACATGATTAGGAAAGTCTAAACATTCAAACCCAAGAGGCTATCTCACATAGACATCCTCATTAATTTCCTCATTCAGAAAAGCAGATTTCACATCCATCTGCTGAAGATTTATTCCTAGGGAACATGCATAAGATAATAAGATTTTGATTGCTTCTAACCTAGTTACAGGGGCAAAAGACTCTTCAAAGTCTACTCCAAATTCCTGATTGTACCTCTGAGCTACAAGTCTGGCTTTATTTTTAATAACATTCCCTGATTCATCAGTTTTATTTCTAAACACCCAATTAGTCCCTATGATTGTTTCATGATCAGGAGGTGGAACCAAATGCCACACCTTATTCCTGTCAAACTGATTGAGCTCCTCATGCATAGCATTTATCCAATGCACATCTTGGAGAGCATAGTCAATGGACTTGGGTTTTGTGTTTCATACAAAAGCATAAGCATTTAGTTCATGTTGAATTCTCAAGTGTCCTCTAGTCCTCGGGGGGTCATGCAGATTTCCAATTACATTATCTACAGGATGATCTTTAAGATATCTAATGTTAACAATTGAATTGTCATGTGTTTGATTTACCTCCCCCTGAACTATAGGCTCTTCTTCATTAAGCTCTTCATGTCCTTCTTCATCCTCGGATTTGTCTGCAGGATCTCCTTCCTTTAAAATTTCACCATTATCTTCATTCCTGCATTGACCAACATTAGAATTTACCAAGGATTCATCCAAAACTATGTGTGGAGATTCTTCAATAGTTTTAGAGTTCAGATTGTACACTCTATATGCTCGGGTGTTTTCAGAATAACCAAGAAAGATTCCTAATTCACCTTTAGGTTCAAATTTATCAAGGTCTCTTTTATCATTTATATGAATAAAACATTTACATCGAAAAACCTTGAAATGAGCAATAGAAGGTTTCTTACCCTTTAAGATCTCATATGGTGTTTTCTGGGTAGAAGGTCTTACCATGGCTCTATTAATTACACAACAGGCAGTGTTCACTACTTCAGCGCAAAATTTCCTTGGTAGACCACCTTCAACAAGGAGTGTACGACCCATCTCCACTAGGGTTCTGTTCCTTCTCTCCACAACTCCATTCTGCTCAGGTGTCCTTGGTGAGGAGTACCTATGGTTGATTCCATTTAACCTGCAGAATTCATCAAACTATGAGTTTTCAAACTCACCTCCATGATCAGTCAAAATATTTTCAATTTTCTGATTTATTTTAACATAGAACTCCTGAAATTCTGAGAAAGCATCACTCTTATTAGATAAGAAGTAAACCCAAGTATACCTAGAAAAGTCATCTACCATGACAAACCCATACCTCCTCCCTGATAAGCTGACAGATCTGGTTGGCCCAAAAAGGTCCATGTGTATCAACTCATAGGGTTTGGAAGATAGATTTTCAGTTCTAGACTTAAATGACTTTCTAGTTATCTTTGATTGAGTGCATGCATCACAGATTTTATTTTATTTCTTGAAGGAAACTTCAAGAAGTCCTCTAACCATGCCATGCTTATTTAGTTTGTGCAAAACAGTGTAACTAGCATGACCTAACCTACGATGCCATAAAAATGCTAAGTCATCTCTACTGGCAGTAAGGCAAAGGTTAGTATGTTGAATGTCATCTAAATCTATCATGTATGTATTATTTATTCTTTTTCCAGAAAATTTGACACTTTCAGAATCAGGTTCAAAAACCTTGCAGCATTGAGAATCAAATAAAACATTGTATCCTTTATCACACAACTGGCTGATGCTAAGTAGATTATAAGCTAACCCTTCAACCAGCATAACATCATCAATGCAGCAGGTAGAGCACTTACCTATTTTACCTGATCCAATAATCCTACCCTTTGTGTTGCTTCCAAAGGTGACAAGGCCTCCTAGTTTCTCAGTCAGCATGCAGAACTTGGCCTTATCTCCTGTCATATGCCTGGAGCAGCCGCTATCCAAGTACCACAAGTTGTTCTTGGCTGCCAGGCATACCTACATACACAATTAGGTAAAGAGGTTTGGAACCCAAGACTGATTGGGCTCCATAACAGATGAAATAGAAGCAAAGCAAGAAAGCAGGCTTTTCGGAATCCACATTTGTTTAAATGAATTTTGTTCAGTGGATCCTACAGATTTTCTTCTGTTGTTGTTCCTCTTCTTATTGGCAGCAGCATGATTATTGACAGTGTTGTTACTTCTATGCCAGTGCCTTGGCCAGAGTGTGTTCACAAAGTTTTGGCCATAGTAGTTCCTGGGTTGGCTAAAGAATTGTTGGTTCCTAGGTGTCCAGTTGCCATACCCATTAACCCAATTGCCAGTGTAAGGTCTTTGATATTGTGCAGCCTGATATGCAAGACCTGTATGCCTCCCCGGAGTTCTAGTCCAATCTGACCTGTTGAAGTAGGTTGACTGTGCATTGTGATAGGTCTGAACTCTGGGTTGGTAAAAATGTTTGGGTTGACTCCTAGCAGCATTCTGTCTCCCCTGCACCTTGGACCCTGCTGTCCTATTCATAGGTTTGTTTTGGGTCTTCCTCAGAGGTGGTGATGATGATGGAGACTTAGTGACTTTAACCTGGGGTTTATGAGACTGTGTAGGTTGACCCCTAACCTGAGTCTGAGCCCTAAGATTTTACTTGGATGTGCTAGCTCTACTAGGCTCACTGACTTTTTGTTTACCCTTCTCCTCAGCACTGATCTTTTTCAGATTAGCAGCTTTATTCACAGAAATATTTGAATTCATGCTAATTAGAGGTCCTTTTTCTTTTTGTGCAACAAATGAAATAGTTTTCATTCCAAAGGTTTTAGTTGCACTTGAATTAAATCATAGACCCTCTTTTCTGAAATTAACTTTTGACCCTAACAAAGCATTTAGATTATCTGTTCCTTAGGTCATTTTCTCAATGGTTTTTAGCTTATCCTCGTTGTCATTCTGAATTTCATCAATAGACTTTTTCAGTTCATTATTTACATTGAGGACAACTTCATATTTTTCAGAAGCAATTTTTACTTCACTCTCATATTTCTGAATTTTCAGCTTCCATTCATCAATTTCTTTTTCAAGCCTCACATTCTCTTCCCTAGTAGCTTTTAACTCATTTTTGATTTTGTCTAATTCAGAACATGCGAGTTTCAATTCTTTATTCTCAGAATCTAAGCATGCAATCTTATCAGTCAGAGTTGTATCATTTTGCATGGAGTTAATTTTTCTTCTAAGATGCCTATTCTCTTTTCTGATATCATCTTCCTTATCGGCTATGTCATGATAAGCATCTATCCAATCATTGATTGTAAAATCATCGAATCTAGTGATTACCTCATCTGATTCCTCTTCTCTATCTTCTAAGCTTGTTGCTGTTGCCATGAGACAAATGGGCTTCTCAGATTCGGCTTCACTGACTGAATTGCTACTGAAGGAGCCTTCATCTTCATCACTCCAGGTGCTAATCATAGCTCTCCCTTTCTTCTTTTTTATCTTTGACTTGTCCTTGTATTTCTGATTGTCTAGACAGTCAGCTTTCAGATGGCCCGGTTTCCTGCATTGGTAACAGACGTTAGGTTCAGTTTTCTTAGCAGGTTTAGATTTATACCTTTTATCCTTTTGGCCGCCACTGTATTTCTTTTGGCCGAATTGTCCTGCTCCTTTTCTGAGAAATCGCCTGAACTCTCTGGTCATCATGGCCATCTCAGAACGAGTCATATCTTCTTCATTCGGGCTCTCCTCTGATGATGAAGAACTACTGGAGTTGGATTTGTTGGAATTGCTTGAACCAGCCTTCAGTGCTATTGGCTTCTTCTTCCTCTCAGCTTCTTCTGTTCTTGGCATATTAATCTCATATGCCATTAGCAAGCCAATCAGCTCATCAGCTCTTGTATTATGCAAATCCCTTGACTCCTCCATCACTGTAGCTTTTGTGTGCCAAGCATGAGTCAAGGACCACAGAATCTTCCTCACCACATCATATTCTGTCTGAGGTTTCCCTAGACCTCTAAGACCATTGGTAATGACATTCAACCGAGCATACATTTTGCTGATGGTCTCGTTCTACTTCATCTTGAAAGCTTCGTATTCGGATACAAGAAGATTGGCCTTCTGCTCTCTTACTTGAGATGTACCCTCATGAATGACTTCCAATGCATCCCACATATCCTTGGCTGATTTGCAGGCTGATACGCTGGAGAATTTGGTAGGGTATAGAGAGCACTGGATGGCGTTTACGGCACTCCAATTCAGCGTGGACCTTCTGATCTCCTCCTTGGTCCAGACATCTTCATTCGGGGACAGCTCATAAGGTCCCTTGCTGACAACTTTTCAGATCTCGTAATCCTTAGCCCTTAGAAACACTTGCATACGATTCTTCCAGTATGCGTAGTTAGATCCATCGAAGAATGTGGGCTTCGTTGTTGAGTGACCTTCAGCTATCATCCCTCGAGCATCCATCTCTGTCTATCCTCTTCGGGCGATGAGTCCCTATAGAAGAGTGTGGCTCTGATACCAATTGTTGAGTTAGATGGACGCAGTCTATCTCCACGAAATGTGGATCTAGAGGGGGGGTGAATAGATCTAATACCTATTTAAAAACCAATGTAAGGTTCAAATGCGGAATATAGGCAAATCTGCTAAATCACTAACCCTGATACTAGATTTCAACATAAGCGAATCAAGCTCTTAAAGTAAACAAGACAACCAGTCGCACACAATTCATAGACAATCACACAAACACAAGACACCCACGATTTTTAGGTGGTTCGGTCAAGGACCTACGTCCACCCCACACTCAACTGAGTATGGCTTACTGCTGCGCAGTACAACTTGCGTCTGCTGGGCACTACAGCTTGGCCAACAACCACTGATACACAGCTTCGCTGGGCACTACAGCTTGCCGACCAGAGGAACAGATCCTCTGTAACTACTGGGGAAATACAGCTTAACCCGTCCAGTGGAGACTTCCACTGTAAATCCGCTGACTCACAGCTTGAAGAAACAGGAATTCGAAAATGAAAGACAGAAGCAAAACGAAAATGAAAACCCAAATGGGAATGTAGCTCGAATGAGCAAATGCTCAGCTCTGGTTTCTGAACCAAGAGACTGAGATACAACCTCTCAAACAAAAACTCTCACAATCTCACTCTCTCGATCAAGCTCTCACAACTCATCTCTCTTGATCTTCTCTTCTCTCTTTTTCTTCTTCTCTGTTTCTCTTCTCACAGTGGATCGATGGCACTCTGCTGCTTTCAGACTGGCTGTATAGACTTTGCTCTCTTCAGTTTCTCGATCAGCCTCCATCTGAACACCAAGGCTTCAATATATACTGGCAGCAGGTGGATAAGGGCGCGTGGTTTCCATGTTTTCCCGCCCAAGGAATTTGCCAAATCCGAGGCAACTTTATCCACATGTCATCATCTGATCACCTCGTCCTCCTGGGATCACGAGCCATGTCAGCAATCCCTGTAGAGAATCCCTGTCAGATAGAGTATCGGATCATCAACTGTAAGTATATATATATATTGCAGTGTCTAGACTTCGGTTTATAGCCGACGTACAGACATCAATGTATGGACTTTACAAGACAAACACAATGTGTATACTTGCTCAGTGTATGGACTTGTTTGAACAAAAAGGCATTGTATATACTTGAGGCATGAAGGCCAATGTACAGACTTCGTGAGACTTCAATGAAGACAGACGATGTATAGACTTCAGGACTGAGGCACGATGCAGACTCGTCCAATGTATAGACTTATGGTTCCACTATGGATGAATAGACTCTGAAGAAATGAGGCGATGTGTGGACTTTGAAGTTCAACAGTGGATGTATAGACTTTGAGCTCCAGAAGCAATGTATAGACTTCAATCCAAGAAATGCACTGGCGATGTATAGACTTTGGACCCTTGAAGGATGTATAGACTTCAGTTGAGCACAGTCCAATGTATAGACTTGGAAGATTGAACCAATGTATAGACTTAACAATGCTGAATGAACGACTGAGCAATGTATAGACTTGCTGTGAAGAACAGCAATGTGTAGACTTGGATGAGAACGAAGCATGAACACTGTGTATAGACTTAGAAGTCTAAAGGGGTGTCGACTCATCTAATCAGGGGGTCGACGCATTGATGCATGAATGAAATATACTTCCAATGTGTAGACTTCGGACTTGCCATGATGTGTAGACTTGGAGCACAAAAGCCACGATGTATAGACTTGATCAAGAGTCCAAGACAGACTTGCCACCGACCAATGTATAGACTTGGTGGTCGTGAGACGGTGGCCAAGACACTATACGGATGGATGTATAGACTTCGCCTAAACACTGTCCGATGTATATACTTGATCTCAAGGAATGGCTGTACAGACTTTGGATATGAAGACCAATGTATGGACATCATGACTGCATGCTACAGTGCCAATGTGTAGACTTGATGAAACGTGGTGCAATGTACACACTTGACAATGCTGAATGAACGAATGAGCAATGTATAGACATTGAAAACTAACATGCGTCCTCAGTGTACAGACTTGCTAGATGCAGTCGAATGTATAGACTTGCTTCCACCGACCAATGTATGGACTTGCTCAGCCTACTCGCTGTACAGACTTCATTCTAGCAGGTAATGCAGCAATGTATATACTTTGAACTTAAACGTGCAGTGTATAGACTATGCAATGCACTGTGGATGTATGGACTTTGCAACGACGGGCAATGTATAGACTATGCACAGTCCAATGAATGGACTTTAACTAAGGTGGATAATGTACACACATGTAAAGATGATGCAATGCGTTGACGTTGCAATGTATGCCAATGTAATGCATTGACGCTGCAATGTATGCCACTGTATAGATGCGTTGACGCTGCAATGTATGCCAATGTATAGATGCATTGACGCTGCAATGTATGCCCATGTATTGCGTTTCATGCTGCAAAGCACCGTGAAGACTTGTGAGTGTGTGCATAACACAGTATAGACTTTGACTGCATTAGGTACACAGACAACCTGATAAAAGTAATTTCATCAAAATAGGAACTGTTGCCAATCAATCAAAACAAGTAATCAATCAAGATAAGATGTTGCCAAAGAAATGAAGTAAATGTAAACATCATCAACACAGAGGAGTCACAACACTATGAAGGATTGACCTTACGTTAAGCGGTGCTCACGAATATATGATTGCCCCTCATGGATTAGCGCTAGGTAGACTTTGGTCATACACTTAGGAGTTCTCACGACTTTATGATTACCCATAAATGCCGTTAACCGAGTTGGTGAATGCCAGCACCCGATCATCATAATACTAGTTTATGTTTGGACTTTGCCTCGCCTGTGGGATCAAATCAGGACCCCTTAAACACTAGCATTTAAATGTCATTAAATTGGGACCCATAGCCCCTGACATTGATCTAGACTAAATCCACTTTAATAGCCAAGAATTCCAAGGATCAAGACATGTAGGAACATTAAGGTAGATTTTCATTGAATAGTGATTTGAGATAGACAAATCTAGTAAGATGGTACACAAAACCAAGATAATTCGAGAAACCATGGAAATTGACGTCCACTAAGGTCGCCGCAGATTAGAATTCGAGTCCATAGTAATGGGCGCTCATTCTGGAATAAGATAAGAGACATGAAGAAATAGTGTCCATCAACTAAGGCGCCATTCACGATTGGCGTCCACTATTCTGGATGCAAATTCCAGAAAGGGACTATATTCTCATAAAAGCCATAAACATCATTGTATGAGGGCTAGATAGTCATGTTTCTTCAGAGGGATATAACTGTAAAATGATGTTAAGGATTTTTAGGGTACAACCAGCTCGGCTGCCTTGAGGGAATCCAAGGCTAGCGTAGACTTACGGAGGTCTCTAAGATGAAATTGCTAGTCCGAAAGAACGGAATGTCCCGCGGAGAGCTCAATCACCTCGGAGAGTTAAGGGTGCACGATGTAACATAAAACGGGGACCTCATCCATGGAAATGGGATGAGAGTGCCAACGAACCCACGGTGAGGGTTAAAACCACAGGAAAGCACCGATCAAAAAATAGCGTCCTGAAGCATCGGTGCTAATACAATCAGCGTCTGCTACTACAGGTGCTAATAAATATTTTATTTTTCCTTTAATACAAATGGCGTTCGTCAAGGAAGGCGCTCATTTCCAGTTTCGGTGATTTGATTTACAGTTTACATAGGTTAAATTTCAAGGCCTGGATAATATTTTCAAAAATGTAAACAGATTAACGTCCACATGGTCAGGCGTGAATATTAATTAACGTTCATGTTGACAGGCGCATATTCATTTATGTTTTCAGGAAAATAGGTACTGTGTTCGTTATATCAATCAACTGTTACAGGATTTTGGCGTCCTGTGTGCAGGGCACGTATAACATTTAGCGTCCATCCAATTCTATAATTAAATAAACTTATATTATTTGACGTCCATCAGTGGCATTATTATTAATTAGCGTCCATGTGGAGGGACGTTAATTCTATAACCTTTAACTTAAGATTTCACGTCAATATCTATGTAATTGAATAGTTTTAAAATATATATTCAAAGACACATTTATTTATATATAAAAATTAGAGAAATAGAATATATGATAAGTAGGAGAAAAATATAAGAATTCTAAATATATATTTTTTATAATTTTATGTTACATAGTTTAGTAGATATAGAATTTCAAAGAGATAATCACAAGATATATATAGATATATATATAAATATATGTATATATAATGAATCGGCGGTGGTGGGGTTGAATGCTTTTTAAATAGGGAATTTGTCGACTTCTTAAATCTCTTTGTTTCTTGACGTAACCACGTCGGAATCGTGCATATGATATATCGAAATGACGGGCTCGAAAAACTCTACCTAACCGAGTGTTCAAAATAATTGTTCGTTGAGAGACGGAAGATCTTGAGATAGGGGGCACGAAAAATAGTGCTACCACTCTCACTACCTCGATCACCACCCCAATAATACGTCCATAGATTTTTATGTACAAAGGACACCCTGGCGCCCATAAAAAGTCTAAACAAAGCAAAACCTTATAAATACTGTGCTACGGTGAACTGTGATTCACCGTGTAAATATTTCAACCTATTTATTTTTTCTAAATTTAATTATTAACTAGATATTATACCATATAACTACATGGAAATTAAGGATAAATCATGGAGATTCTAGTAACTTATATTTTATGATTTTTAGATATTTGATTATATGGATATAAATTCTCTAAGCATGTTGTAGTTATTAATGAACTAAAATAAAATATGCAAAACGAATTAAAATTAAACCAGGAAGACATTGAAACATGACTGACTTCTAACGCATGCTATTAAGGGTTTGCGTTTGGGAGATTACCTATCTTGATGTGTTTATGATTGAAGGAGTTGCAAGAGATGAGAATAACACCTTGGCTTTCTTGTTGTTAGCAGGATCGTAGGAGGAAGCAGAGGAGAGGAAGGAGAAGGCGCTCACGCCTTCACACCCTATAGGTTGTAGAGGAAGAAGGGGCTTCTTTACGCAATAGCAGTAAGAAGGAGGAAGGGGATGCAGTAGCCGATCTTGCAAGGAAGAAGAAGAAGAATGAATGGCTTCCTTCGTTTCTTCTGGTTGCGATGCAGGCCGCAGGAGGAAGAATAGGAAAAGAAAGAAGATGGCAGCATAGTAAAGTCTCGTACATTTGATGGGGGTTTTTATTTATAAGAAAGAGAGGATCCTAATGGGGTCAAGTGCTAATCAAGAGCAAGATTTATTCCTTGCCATGCGTTACTGTGGACCCTTCCAAAACATACGCCGCCTGCCCTTTTTTTTGTCATGCAAAACGCTAACTGTAGCACAAGAAATGTCGAGCCTATAGGTGGGTTGGCTTCATGTGAGTGTTGGGCTTTGATGACTCTCGCGTAGACTTGTTACGTGGGTTTTTGAGTTTTAATTTTTGGAAGAAGATTTAGTGTATTGGGTTTGGTATGTGTGGGTGCTGGGTTGGCTTGTATGAAGGTCACGTGAGTGTGGGTGGTACATATAAAGAAGATAAAGCATTGGGGTTGTAATGCCCTGGATCATTGGTAGATCTTTATTGGATCTTTCCACTACAAGAAAAAGCGCGAATAGCGACCGACGTTTCGGTCGCTATTCGGTCTCTGATCGGTCGCAACAAGGCACTGCGACCGAACTGACACCAATTTGCGACCGAATATATCGGTCGCTATATCATGGTCGCTAAATAGCGACCGATACCTATCGGTCGCAGAATAGGTCGCAGTTAGAGACCGATGCTTATCGGTCGCCGAATCTGTCTCTGATAGCGACCGCTATAAATCGGTCGCCGAATCGGTCGCTATAAGCGACCGACAAACATCGGTCGCAGGATCGGTCTCTAACTGTTCGGTCACAAATATGGTCGCTATTCGGTCGCTATACCGCATAGACGGTGGCTACCATGGTCTCTGTAGGAAGCGACCGAATGGGGTTCGGTCCCTATTCGGTCGCTAAGTTTGTAGTTTTTTTTTTTATAAATTTATATAAACTGATAAATAAATTACCTGATAAATAACAAATTCATAACATAAATATAAAATCAACTACACAAATCACAATATCGACAAATCTCAAATTCATCACATACAAACACCTGATAAATAACAATTTCATAAAACAATAGTAAATCAACTACACGGATCACAATCTCCACGAACCTCAAATTACACACAACTAAAATAAAATCACAAATTAATCATACATCCATAATCATACATCCATAATAATAAAATAACAACATACACACAACTAAAATAAAATCACAAATCCTCCACATATGTCTCATCCTGGTCGTCGTCTCGTCCAACATCATCCTGGTCGTCGTCTCGTCCAACATATCGCGACGGATGATCCTGTATATCATTTAAAAAAATTATAATCAAATCCTTAATAAAGAAATCAAGCATTAACAAGAGTATGCCAATAGTTTAAGCCAGCTCATTTTCATATATATAAATACACACACACAATATATAAGTTCAATAATCAAATTGTATTTTAAAAATGAACTTTGAGCGCCGAGCTCAAATCGGGCATCCGATTTGGATTCCGTCAGTTCTGACAAGTCACTTTCATCTCCCCGGTCGTATTGGAATGACCGGCACGGCCATCCGACCGGTATTTCAAATTTTAGACCCCCGGACCCGTCCTAACAGTTCATTTAAACTAAGTGTATTTTAAAAATGAACTTTGAGCGCCGAGCTCAAATCGGGCATCCGATTTGGATTCCGTCAGTTCTGACAAGTCACTTTCATCTCCCCGGTCGTATTGGAATGACCGGCACGGCCATCCGACCGGTATTTCAAATTTTAGACACCCGGACCCGTCCTAACAGTTCATTTAAACTAAGTGTATTTTAAAAATGAACTTTGAGCGCCGAGCTCAAACCGGGCATCCGATTTGGATTCCGTCAGTTCTGACAAGTCACTTTCATCTCCCCGGTCGTATTGGAATGACCGGCATGGCCATCCGACCGGTATTTCAAATTTTAGACCCCCGGACCCGTCCTAACAGTTCATTTAAACTAAGTGTATTTTAAAAATGAACTTTGAGCGCCGAGCTCAAATCGGGCATCCGATTTGGATTCCGTCAGTTCTGACAAGTCACTTTCATCTCCCCGGTCGTATTGGAATGACCGGCACGGCCATCCGACCGGTATTTCAAATTTTAGACCCCCGGACCCGTCCTAACAGTTCATTTAAACTAAGTGTATTTTAAAAATGAACTTTGAGCGCCGAGCTCAAATCGGGCATCCGATTTGGATTCCGTCAGTTCTGACAAGTCACTTTCATCTCCCCGGTCGTATTGGAATGACCGGCACGGCCATCCGACCGGTATTTCAAATTTTAGACACCCGGACCCGTCCTAACAGTTCATTTAAACTAAGTGTATTTTAAAAATGAACTTTGAGCGCCGAGCTCAAACCGGGCATCCGATTTGGATTCCGTCAGTTCTGACAAGTCACTTTCATCTCCCCGGTCGTATTGGAATGACCGGCACGGCCATCCGACCGGTATTTCAAATTTTAGACCCCCGGACCCGTCCTAACAGTTCATTTAAACTAAGTGTATTTTAAAAATGAACTTTGAGCGCCGAGCTCAAATCGGGCATCCGATTTGGATTCCGTCAGTTCTGACAAGTCACTTTCATCTCCCCGGTCGTATTGGAATGACCGGCACGGCCATCCGACCGGTATTTCAAATTTTAGACACCCGGACCCGTCCTAACAGTTCATTTAAACTAAGTGTATTTTAAAAATGAACTTTGAGCGCCGAGCTCACTTTCATCTCCCCGGTCATATTGGAATGACCGGCACGGCCATCCGACCGGTATTTCAAATTTTAGACCCCCGGACCCGTCCTAACAGTTCATTTAAACTAAGTGTATTTTAAAAATGAAGTTTGAGCGCCGAGCTCAAACCGGGCATCCGATTTGGATTCCGTCAGTTCTGACAAGTCACTTTCATCTCCCCGGTCGTATTGGAATGACCGGCACGGCCATCCGACCGGTATTTCAAATTTTAGACCCCCGGACCCGTCCTAACAGTTCATTTGAACTAAGTGTATTTTAAAAATGAAGTTTGAGCGCCGAGCTCAAACCGGGCATCCGATTTGGATTCCGTCAGTTCTGACAAGTCACTTTCATCTCCCCGGTCGTATTGGAATGACCGGCACGGCCATCCGACCGGTATTTCAAATTTTAGACCCCCGGACCCGTCCTAACAGTTCATTTAAACTAAGTGTATTTTAAAAATGAACTTTGAGCGCCGAGCTCAAATCGGGCATCCGATTTGGATTCCGTCAGTTCTGACAAGTCACTTTCATCTCCCCGGTCGTATTGGAATGACCGGCACGGCCATCCGACCGGTATTTCAAATTTTAGACACCCGGACCCGTCCTAACAGTTCATTTAAACTAAGTGTATTTTAAAAATGAACTTTGAGCGCCGAGCTCAAACCGGGCATCCGATTTGGATTCCGTCAGTTCTGACAAGTCACTTTCATCTCCCCGGTCGTATTGGAATGACCGGCACGGCCATCCGACCGGTATTTCAAATTTTAGACCCCCGGACCCGTCCTAACAGTTCATTTAAACTAAGTGTATTTTAAAAATGAACTTTGAGCGCCGAGCTCAAATCGGGCATCCGATTTGGATTCCGTCAGTTCTGACAAGTCACTTTCATCTCCCCGGTCGTATTGGAATGACCGGCACGGCCATCCGACCGGTATTTCAAATTTTAGACACCCGGACCCGTCCTAACAGTTCATTTAAACTAAGTGTATTTTAAAAATGAACTTTGAGCGCCGAGCTCAAACCGGGCATCCGATTTGGATTCCGTCAGTTCTGACAAGTCACTTTCATCTCCCCGGTCATATTGGAATGACCGGCACGGCCATCCGACCGGTATTTCAAATTTTAGACCCCCGGACCCGTCCTAACAGTTCATTTAAACTAAGTGTATTTTAAAAATGAACTTTGAGCGCCGAGCTCAAATCGGGCATCCGATTTGGATTCCGTCAGTTCTGACAAGTCACTTTCATCTCCCCGGTCGTATTGGAATGACCGGCACGGCCATCCGACCGGTATTTCAAATTTTAGACACCCGGACCCGTCCTAACAGTTCATTTAAACTAAGTGTATTTTAAAAATGAACTTTGAGCGCCGAGCTCAAACCGGGCATCCGATTTGGATTCCGTCAGTTCTGACAAGTCACTTTCATCTCCCCGGTCGTATTGGAATGACCGGCACGGCCATCCGACCGGTATTTCAAATTTTAGACCCCCGGACCCGTCCTAACAGTTCATTTAAACTAAGTGTATTTTAAAAATGAACTTTGAGCGCCGAGCTCAAATCGGGCATCCGATTTGGATTCCGTCAGTTCTGACAAGTCACTTTCATCTCCCCGGTCGTATTGGAATGACCGGCACGGCCATCCGACCGGTATTTCAAATTTTAGACCCCCGGACCCGTCCTAACAGTTCATTTAAACTAAGTGTATTTTAAAAATGAACTTTGAGCGCCGAGCTCAAATCGGGCATCCGATTTGGATTCCGTCAGTTCTGACAAGTCACTTTCATCTCCCCGGTCGTATTGGAATGACCGGCACGGCCATCCGACCGGTATTTCAAATTTTAGACACCCGGACCCGTCCTAACAGTTCATTTAAACTAAGTGTATTTTAAAAATGAACTTTGAGCGCCGAGCTCAAACCGGGCATCCGATTTGGATTCCGTCAGTTCTGACAAGTCACTTTCATCTCCCCGGTCGTATTGGAATGACCGGCACGGCCATCCGACCGGTATTTCAAATTTTAGACCCCCGGACCCGTCCTAACAGTTCATTTAAACTAAGTGTATTTTAAAAATGAACTTTGAGCGCCGAGCTCAAATCGGGCATCCGATTTGGATTCCGTCAGTTCTGACAAGTCACTTTCATCTCCCCGGTCGTATTGGAATGACCGGCACGGCCATCCGACCGGTATTTCAAATTTTAGACCCCCGGACCCGTCCTAACAGTTCATTTAACTAAGTGTATTTTAAAAATGAAGTTTGAGCGCCGAGCTCAAACCGGGCATCGATTTGGATTCCGTCAGTTCTGACAAGTCACTTTCATCTCCCCGGTCGTATTGGAATGACCGGCACGGCCATCCGACCGGTATTTCAAATTTTAGACCCCCGGACCCGTCCTAACAGTTCATTTAAACTAAGTGTATTTTAAAAATGAACTTTGAGCGCCGAGCTCAAATCGGGCATCCGATTTGGATTCCGTCAGTTCTGACAAGTCACTTTCATCTCCCCGGTCGTATTGGAATGACCGGCACGGCCATCCGACCGGTATTTCAAATTTTAGACACCCGGACCCGTCCTAACAGTTCATTTAAACTAAGTGTATTTTAAAAATGAACTTTGAGCGCCGAGCTCAAACCGGGCATCCGATTTGGATTCCGTCAGTTCTGACAAGTCACTTTCATCTCCCCGGTCGTATTGGAATGACCGGCACGGCCATCCGACCGGTATTTCAAATTTTAGACCCCCGGACCCGTCCTAACAGTTCATTTAAACTAAGTGTATTTTAAAAATGAACTTTGAGCGCCGAGCTCAAATCGGGCATCCGATTTGGATTCCGTCAGTTCTGACAAGTCACTTTCATCTCCCCGGTCGTATTGGAATGACCGGCACGGCCATCCGACCGGTATTTCAAATTTTAGACACCCGGACCCGTCCTAACAGTTCATTTAAACTAAGTGTATTTTAAAAATGAACTTTGAGCGCCGAGCTCAAACCGGGCATCCGATTTGGATTCCGTCAGTTCTGACAAGTCACTTTCATCTCCCCGGTCGTATTGGAATGACCGGCACGGCCATCCGACCGGTATTTCAAATTTTAGACCCCCGGACCCGTCCTAACAGTTCATTTAAACTAAGTGTATTTTAAAAATGAACTTTGAGCGCCGAGCTCAAATCGGGCATCCGATTTGGATTCCGTCAGTTCTGACAAGTCACTTTCATCTCCCCGGTCGTATTGGAATGACCGGCACGGCCATCCGACCGGTATTTCAAATTTTAGACACCCGGACCCGTCCTAACAGTTCATTTAAACTAAGTGTATTTTAAAAATGAACTTTGAGCGCCGAGCTCAAACCGGGCATCCGATTTGGATTCCGTCAGTTCTGACAAGTCACTTTCATCTCCCCGGTCGTATTGGAATGACCGGCACGGCCATCCGACCGGTATTTCAAATTTTAGACCCCCGGACCCGTCCTAACAGTTCATTTAAACTAAGTGTATTTTAAAAATGAAGTTTGAGCGCCGAGCTCAAACCGGGCATCCGATTTGGATTCCGTCAGTTCTGACAAGTCACTTTCATCTCCCCGGTCGTATTGGAATGACCGGCACGGCCATCCGACCGGTATTTCAAATTTTAGACCCCCGGACCCGTCCTAACAGTTCATTTAAACTAAGTGTATTTTAAAAATGAAGTTTGAGCGCCGAGCTCAAACCGGGCATCCGATTTGGATTCCGTCAGTTCTGACAAGTCACTTTCATCTCCCCGGTCGTATTGGAATGACCGGCACGGCCATCCGACCGGTATTTCAAATTTTAGACCCCCGGACCCGTCCTAACAGTTCATTTAAACTAAGTGTATTTTAAAAATGAACTTTGAGCGCCGAGCTCAAATCGGGCATCCGATTTGGATTCCGTCAGTTCTGACAAGTCACTTTCATCTCCCCGGTCGTATTGGAATGACCGGCACGGCCATCCGACCGGTATTTCAAATTTTAGACCCCCGGACCCGTCCTAACAGTTCATTTAAACTAAGTGTATTTTAAAAATGAACTTTGAGCGCCGAGCTCAAACCGGGCATCCGATTTGGATTCCGTCAGTTCTGACAAGTCACTTTCATCTCCCCGGTCGTATTGGAATGACCGGCACGGCCATCCGACCGGTATTTCAAATTTTAGACCCCCGGACCCGTCCTAACAGTTCATTTAAACTAAGTGTATTTTAAAAATGAACTTTGAGCGCCGAGCTCAAATCGGGCATCCGATTTGGATTCCGTCAGTTCTGACAAGTCACTTTCATCTCCCCGGTCGTATTGGAATGACCGGCACGGCCATCCGACCGGTATTTCAAATTTTAGACACCCGGACCCGTCCTAACAGTTCATTTAAACTAAGTGTATTTTAAAAATGAACTTTGAGCGCCGAGCTCAAACCGGGCATCCGATTTGGATTCCGTCAGTTCTGACAAGTCACTTTCATCTCCCCGGTCGTATTGGAATGACCGGCACGGCCATCCGACCGGTATTTCAAATTTTAGACCCCCGGACCCGTCCTAACAGTTCATTTAAACTAAGTGTATTTTAAAAATGAACTTTGAGCGCCGAGCTCAAACCGGGCATCCGATTTGGATTCCGTCAGTTCTGACAAGTCACTTTCATCTCCCCGGTCGTATTGGAATGACCGGCACGGCCATCCGACCGGTATTTCAAATTTTAGACCCCCGGACCCGTCCTAACAGTTCATTTAAACTAAGTGTATTTTAAAAATGAACTTTGAGCGCCGAGCTCAAATCGGGCATCCGATTTGGATTCCGTCAGTTCTGACAAGTCACTTTCATCTCCCCGGTCGTATTGGAATGACCGGCACGGCCATCCGACCGGTATTTCAAATTTTAGACACCCGGACCCGTCCTAACAGTTCATTTAAACTAAGTGTATTTTAAAAATGAACTTTGAGCGCCGAGCTCAAACCGGGCATCCGATTTGGATTCCGTCAGTTCTGACAAGTCACTTTCATCTCCCCGGTCGTATTGGAATGACCGGCACGGCCATCCGACCGGTATTTCAAATTTTAGACCCCCGGACCCGTCCTAACAGTTCATTTAAACTAAGTGTATTTTAAAAATGAACTTTGAGCGCCGAGCTCAAATCGGGCATCCGATTTGGATTCCGTCAGTTCTGACAAGTCACTTTCATCTCCCCGGTCGTATTGGAATGACCGGCACGGCCATCCGACCGGTATTTCAAATTTTAGACACCCGGACCCGTCCTAACAGTTCATTTAAACTAAGTGTATTTTAAAAATGAACTTTGAGCGCCGAGCTCAAACCGGGCATCCGATTTGGATTCCGTCAGTTCTGACAAGTCACTTTCATCTCCCCGGTCGTATTGGAATGACCGGCACGGCCATCCGACCGGTATTTCAAATTTTAGACCCCCGGACCCGTCCTAACAGTTCATTTAAACTAAGTGTATTTTAAAAATGAACTTTGAGCGCCGAGCTCAAATCGGGCATCCGATTTGGATTCCGTCAGTTCTGACAAGTCACTTTCATCTCCCCGGTCGTATTGGAATGACCGGCACGGCCATCCGACCGGTATTTCAAATTTTAGACACCCGGACCCGTCCTAACAGTTCATTTAAACTAAGTGTATTTTAAAAATGAACTTTGAGCGCCGAGCTCAAACCGGGCATCCGATTTGGATTCCGTCAGTTCTGACAAGTCACTTTCATCTCCCCGGTCATATTGGAATGACCGGCACGGCCATCCGACCGGTATTTCAAATTTTAGACCCCCGGACCCGTCCTAACAGTTCATTTAAACTAAGTGTATTTTAAAAATGAAGTTTGAGCGCCGAGCTCAAACCGGGCATCCGATTTGGATTCCGTCAGTTCTGACAAGTCACTTTCATCTCCCCGGTCGTATTGGAATGACCGGCACGGCCATCCGACCGGTATTTCAAATTTTAGACCCCCGGACCCGTCCTAACAGTTCATTTGAACTAAGTGTATTTTAAAAATGAAGTTTGAGCGCCGAGCTCAAACCGGGCATCCTATTTGGATTCCGTCAGTTCTGACAAGTCACTTTCATCTCCCCGGTCGTATTGGAATGACCGGCACGGCCATCCGACCGGTATTTCAAATTTTAGACCCCCGGACCCGTCCTAACAGTTCATTTAAACTAAGTGTATTTTAAAAATGAACTTTGAGCGCCGAGCTCAAATCGGGCATCCGATTTGGATTCCGTCAGTTCTGACAAGTCACTTTCATCTCCCCGGTCGTATTGGAATGACCGGCACGGCCATCCGACCGGTATTTCAAATTTTAGACACCCGGACCCGTCCTAACAGTTCATTTAAACTAAGTGTATTTTAAAAATGAACTTTGAGCGCCGAGCTCAAACCGGGCATCCGATTTGGATTCCGTCAGTTCTGACAAGTCACTTTCATCTCCCCGGTCGTATTGGAATGACCGGCACGGCCATCCGACCGGTATTTCAAATTTTAGACCCCCGGACCCGTCCTAACAGTTCATTTAAACTAAGTGTATTTTAAAAATGAACTTTGAGCGCCGAGCTCAAATCGGGCATCCGATTTGGATTCCGTCAGTTCTGACAAGTCACTTTCATCTCCCCGGTCGTATTGGAATGACCGGCACGGCCATCCGACCGGTATTTCAAATTTTAGACACCCGGACCCGTCCTAACAGTTCATTTAAACTAAGTGTATTTTAAAAATGAACTTTGAGCGCCGAGCTCAAACCGGGCATCCGATTTGGATTCCGTCAGTTCTGACAAGTCACTTTCATCTCCCCGGTCATATTGGAATGACCGGCACGGCCATCCGACCGGTATTTCAAATTTTAGACCCCCGGACCCGTCCTAACAGTTCATTTAAACTAAGTGTATTTTAAAAATGAAGTTTGAGCGCCGAGCTCAAACCGGGCATCCGATTTGGATTCCGTCAGTTCTGACAAGTCACTTTCATCTCCCCGGTCGTATTGGAATGACCGGCACGGCCATCCGACCGGTATTTCAAATTTTAGACCCCCGGACCCGTCCTAACAGTTCATTTGAACTAAGTGTATTTTAAAAATGAAGTTTGAGCGCCGAGCTCAAACCGGGCATCCTATTTGGATTCCGTCAGTTCTGACAAGTCACTTTCATCTCCCCGGTCGTATTGGAATGACCGGCATGGCCATCCGACCGGTATTTCAAATTTTAACTACTCTACGGTACATCCATGAACGATCTTCAGACATTTTCCCTATGCAAATGAAATGTAAACACACAAAACTTTAACATGTTTAACAAAATAAAAACTCCAACCCTTTCCTCACATCGTCCATCTCTGCCATTTTAAATAGGAAGGAAATATCATTTAGATTTTCACTTTTTAACCCATCTGTGAAGGTTTGATCGCACGATTAATTACTATATGTGTTGTGTTATTTGCTAAAAATTTCGGCAGCATCTCCTCACACCTCTCCGATATACCACAAAATATTTATTGATTAAGAAATTTTCTTAAACACTTACTAATAAGTGGTTAAGAAAATAATCAAAATCAATAAAGGTATATCAGAGAGGAATGAGAAGACGCATCCAGCCAAAATTTTTAACAAACAACACAAACACATATAGTAATTAACCACCTAAGTGCGATCAAACATTCACAGACTGTCCAAACGGGACAATTCAAGACTTTGAGTTAGATATACACATTCTCATCATTCAAAATGAGAACGTGCACATCAATCCCAAAGTCTTGAACGGGTAGATTGATTGACACGGGCTTAACACGCTCTCCTAAGATACGTGCAATGTTAGGTTGCACCCACGCATCTCAGCTAACATACAACACCCAACTAATTAAATATTGACAAGATACTAACACATTCTAAAAACATAGCAATAACATGTGAAATTGACAATACATGTACACAATGAAAACATGAATTTTATTGTAACATCCAACACATTCAGTTAATTTTCTTGGTCGGCTGTACCATCCCAACCTTATGAGTTTGATAGGGTACTGTTTGGAGGATGACCACCGGCTGCTGGTGTATGAGTTCATGCCACGGGGAAGCCTGGAGAACCATCTTTTTAGGAGTATGTCTGTTTCGATTATTCTCTGCACCGTTTGGTTTGCTGACTCATTTAGGCACCTGTTTTCTTAAAGAAAAAAAATTGCAATGCGCAGTGGCCTCACCTTTTACCCAATGGTTACCTACGTAGTTCTTTTGAATCAGTTTTTGAACCCCACAATGTCGATTCTGCAGGGGGTTCATACTTCCAGCCTCTCTCCTGGAACCTTAGGATGAAGGTTGCTCTTGGAGCCGCAAAGGGGCTGGCCTTTCTGCATGGTGCTGAAACAAAGGTTATATATCGGGATTTTAAGACATCAAATGTGCTTCTTGATTCAGTAAGTGGAGACCCTTGTCTTATAGTTGATGGATGATATGTTTTCTTGATTAACGTTCCCCGTCATGATGTTCTGCCTCTCAAATCCCTTCTTTGCAAACCTACAAAATTATAATGCCAAGCTTTCCGACTTTGGCTTGGCAAAAGATGGACCAACTGGTAACAAGAGCCATGTGTCAACTAGGGTCATGGGAACATACGGATATGCTGCTCCTGAGTACCTTGCAACAGGTAAACCTTTGGTTCCAAACTGCTTGTATGTCCCTCCATCTTTTTGTCTTTAGGTGTTCCATTTTCAAGTGCTGATCAGTGTGTCTCAGATTTTTGGATGGCATTTGTCTTGCTTTTTTTTTTCTCTGTGGGTAACAAGATGCCATTTTCTCTTCGTAAATGAGAAAATTGTGCCGAAATGACACGAGGAGTCGGCAAATAATTCGGATTAAAACAGAAACTGAGTTGGTAAGGGACCTTGAATAAAACATAGATTACCCATGAATTTCTCCTTGAATAAAGTGTTGACAGCTCAGGAATATTTGATCTGGAGAGTGATAGTATTGTCCATTGGCATGATTAAGATTCTCTAGTGTAATATTTGATTGTCATCTCCGAGATATTTTTGGAGTGAATTAGGGGCGGGTATATCACCCCGACTGACCCACTCCTAACCCACCTCGGGTGATTTATTTCACCCCTTTTTAAGAATTCACATACCCTAACTTTATCTCTAACCGACTCCGATTAAGAAAAAAAAACGAACTAAATAAGAATAACTCGTCTCACCCTAATTAATCTATCGTAATCGGATTTACTTCTTTATCAAAGTGGCCCTACGAAATTAGTCCATCGCTTGCGGGTCGTGACAAAGTGCCTTCAAACGTTAAGATTGCGTTTGAGAACGCAGATAGAAAAAGAGGCCATGGAATGATTATTTAAGCCTCAGTCTTTAAATAAAACTCTAGTGACACGTATTACATCTGTTGAATTTTTACACTATTTTTGGTTCTCATAAGAATGATGGGGTCATATGTAGAGTTCATCTTGTACCTTTGCTTTAAAATTCTCATAATCCAATGTTTGGATTTGTTGGTTCTCAAGTTCTTGGATTTTGGGTTTGCTACAGTTTTAAATCGAAAAATAAGAATTGGGGAAAATACATGACACAATAAATGGACTGCATATTGAAGCCTGAACATTAATAACGGACCGGACAAACTAAAAAGATAATCTTATAATATTTCACACTATTTTACAGGAGAACAAATGATATGTGGACACCATCTCAAGAGTCTTAAATAAATCAGGTTCATTGCACGAGCATAGCCCCTCCCCCGGAGCCCCTCCACCGGAGCCCCTCCCCCTCCACCGGAGCCCCTCCCCCTGCGCAGCCCCCCCTCCACCGGAGCCCCTCCCCCTGCGCAACCCCCTCCCCTCCACCGGAGCCCCTCCCCCTGCGCAACCCCCTCCCCTCCACCGGAGCCCCCTCCCCCTCACCCCTGCGGAGCCCCCTCCCCTCCACCGGAGCCCATCCCCCTGCGCAGCCCCCCCTCCACCGGAGCCCCTCCCCCTGCGCAGCCCCCTCCCCTCCACCGGAGCCCCCTCCCCCTCACCCCACCGGAGCCCCTCCCCCTGCGCAGCCCCCTCCCGTCCACCGGAGCCCCCTCCCCCTCACCCCTGCGGAGCCCCCTCCCCTCCACCGGAGCCCCTCCCCCTCCCCTGCGCAGCCCCCTCCCCCTCCCCTGCGGAGCCCCCTCCCCCTCACCCGAGCTCCACCCCCCCTCCCAGACCAACCTCCCCCGCCACCCCCTCCCACCGAAACCCCCCTCACTGGAACCCCTCCAAGAAGAAAAAAAATGAGAAATAGGGCATGGTCGATGGCCGGCGGGGAGGGAGAGGGGGGGGGAGAGAGGCGCGGGGCTGGAGGGAGAGGAGAGGGGGGGGAGATCGAGAGGGAGAGGACTTACCAGACCGAGGAGGGTGACGACGAGGACGACGGGGACCGACGAGGTCGACGGCGAGGATGGTGCGGGGCTGGCCGAGACAGCGAGCTCCGGCGTCCGTCCACCACCACGCCGCTCGCCACGCCCGTGGCCGCAAGGCAGAGGGGGGGGGGGGGAGGGCGAGGGGGCCGGAGGGGGAGGGGAGAGCTCCGGTGGAGGAAGGGTTATCAGAAGTAAATGCAGGGGGGAGATGGTCGCGGGGTAAATGCAGTCATATCAGCGACCGATTAGAGACCGAAATATATTCGGTCGCAACATCGGTCTCCAATTCGGTCGATTTTGAAAAAAAGAGCCCGGAATAAATTCGAGCTAAATATAGCGACCGATTGGAGACCGAACTAAATTCGGTCGCCAAAACGGTCTCAGATATGCGACCGATTATTTCGGTCGCCGAATTGGTCTCTATTTGGGACCGAATAGCGACCGATTTAATCGGTCTCTAATTCGGTCGCTATAGCCACTTTTTCTTGTAGTGTTCGGATCTGTTTCGGTGAGTTTCGGTTCGCTTTTGTGGCTTCCGAGTTGAGTTTTACAAGCCGTGTGGGTTTTTCTCTCGTACTAGTTACGGAACCCTTCGGTGAGTTTATTTTTCAGTTCTTCGATTCGTGAATGCTGCAGCGACGATGTACTCTCCGAGCCGGTCGTTTCGACTATTTTTGCGTATTTTTCGGAGATAGGGCCTAAAATCGAATTTTTCAGAAATTAGGAAAATTCTAAATTTCTTTTCCTATTTCTTTTCCTTCCTCTCTCTTCCCTTCTCATTTCGCCGCCGCCGTCTCTCTCTCCCGTTTTCTCTCCTTTCGAGCTTCCTCGACTCCGGCTGTAGACGGAGGACCTAGGAGCGAGTGTTGGCATGCTGTGGAGCTGACTGGGTGCGCGACGGGGCGAGGATGAAGTGGTTTTGGCGCGATCCCGAACGGTGGAATCAAAGCCGGTGTTTGAGCTCATGGCGCAGTTTTCGACGCGGTTTAGTCCCGTCGAGGCACTGTTTCTTCAGTGGAGGTAGGGAGACGGATCGCCACTTCCTCCTACACGTTTTCCCTGCTTCTGTGCATTGTTTGGTGCTCGATCGGTGGAGATCGGGCCGGTTTAGTGAAAACCGTAGTTTTTGGGGTTTTCAGGGTTCGCCGAAAAACGGTAACCATTCATGGTGTGGTTAGTGTCAAACTGACCGTGGGGATGTCTGGAACCCATTCACGTAAGTTTCATGTCGATCGGTGGTCATTCGAAGCCGGTAGGAGTCCGAGAACCTCAGTGACTCGTTTAGGGTCGATTTATTCAAATCGCCCTGATCTTGCGTTTTAGCGCATGCGTGCGGGCTTTTTAGCCTCCTGATATTATTTTTCATTGCCTAGCTTTATTTCCCCTACGCTTCGGCATGAATGGGGCGTGGAACGGGCCGATTTGGCGTTTCCACTGTTTTCCCGCCGTGACTGGTGTAGCGGACGTTCCAGGGACCGTCACAGTCCCTGACGGCCCTACGATAGACCGTCACAGCGTCTGGGCATTTTTAAATTGTTCGTGGCTGAGTGAAGGTGACGGTCATGTCCCTGACCGTTACACTCCCCTGACGCGTCTCGGCTGGTGCGTCACTGCCATTGTGCCTTTTGTGTTGTGTTTGAGGCAGTTGCTCTGACGGCACTCCCCCAGTGCGTCAGAGTGGTGTAACGTGCCTGCCCCAGGCCGTTACACTCTGTTTGACCGCGTTTGACTATTTGAGTCAGTTCCTCTGACGCGCCTGCCCTGGTGCGTCAGGCTTGTGTAACGCGCCTGTCCCAGGCCGTTACATTCCGTTTGGTTGAGCTGGGTGGCTGTGTCTGTTGGTTTTAACGTCCCTGCCCCGTGCGTCACAGTGTTGTAACGCGTCCGCCGTGGACCCTTACGTGCTGTTTGTCTGAGGTTTTCAGACTTGGGTCTGTTGGCTCTGACGCGTATGTTCCCGTGCGTTAGGTTGGCGTAACGCGCATGTTGTCGTGCGTTAGGCCACTATAACGCACCTGCCCTGGCGCGTTACGCTGTTCGCGTTTTGGTTTCGAGCGTGTTGGCTTTGACGCGCCTGCCCTGGTGCGTCAGGCTCGTGTAACGGCCCATCGCTAGACCGTCACGTTCGAGTAACGGTCTAGGAGTGGTGCGTTACAGTCTTTGAGTTTCGATTTCCATGTTTTGATTTCTGATTATCTTGCCTTGTCCTTGTAGCCTGCCCGCTTTCCTGTGGATGTCTCTGAACATGCTATGAGGGCTAAGACTACGTTATAAGGTAGCCAGGAGTCTTCTTGCTTGAGGTAGGATTTTCTATCCTACTATTGAGTGTGTCTTTGTTGGGTTCTGGTCAACCCGGGGTGACCCAGTGGTTGACAAGTGACCTTGTGTGGGTGTCTCAGCGGTTTTATCTAGTCTGAGACACTGGTTCTGAATGCCTCGAGGTATCATCTTACCTTGGTTTGTGTGTCCAGGCGTGTCTGAGGGTCCTCGGTGTTCCCTCAGGTCTCCATGAGCCGTTTCCTGCAGAGTGTCATTTCTCGTGGCTTAGGATTAGACCGATTGGCGGCTTGTTCCGCTGTCTGTGACGATCTTGCCTTTGAGTCGTCCGACTCAAGGATCGTTACATTGTAGGTCTAGTAGACTAGTCCTGAGTCTGTCGGCAGTGGTCGTACTGCCAGTGGGTGCTCTGTAGTGCGTACGATAGTGCGTCCTAATTGTCGGTACTCTAGCCCTTGTGTTTTAGAGTCTCTGTGTCTTGTGAGTCTCCTTTTATTGTAGCCCTAAGGCCTTTGAGTTGCTGACCCGCCTGCGGATGATGGAGGGGTGTTCCCGACATACGGTTTACAAGCTAGTTTCCGTGGGCTCCTGTGTGGTAGTAGCGTCCGCTACGGGGAGAAAACTAGCTAAAGGGCCTGGCTTGGGCACAAAGCTTGTGTGTGCACACGTGGTCAGGGGCGGTTGGACTGGCGCCGACGGGCGTGACCCTGACTAGTTACTCGTTATTGTGGTACCGCGGTTCTACTTTTCGTGGGTACTGTTGTTCTTCCTCGGACTCGGAACGGTGGTTCCTTGGACCTGGTTCTGAGAGTGTCTTAGTCCATGTCGGCCCTTGTGACGACAGCATTGACGAGACACTTGTGGCGTAGCATAAGACGTCAGTGGATGTAGCTGGCTATTCTTTTTGCGAGGAGGTGCTTCCGTCACGTGACGCGTGACTCTCGGCGTTTCTTGTGCATCGTGACCTTCCCGAGTTAGCCTTTCTGTGGCCCTACTCGAGGTCAGTGTGACATTGCGTGTACGACGTTCTAAGTCGTGTATGCCATCGTGTCTGTTGTGTCTATCTTTTTTCCATCCGTGCAGGTCTTCGCCTTAGGCCTGGCGTCGTGTCGGCAGATCGATAACTCCTGACTTTGTCAGATTAGAGTCGCCCTTCTGTTGCTATTTGGAGTAGTTGAAGGTGCTGAGTTCTTCTCGGTGGCCGTGTTCCGGGTTTTACAGCCTTGCCTTTCCCTTGATTTTGGCTTCCCTTGCTCTTAGCATGTTCCCTACTCCTGTTGTTCCTATTCTTTTTACAGCTTTGTAGTGTAGTTTTCCTGCTTTACTACACATGCTGTTTTCGTTGTTGTTGTTCCGTGTTACTGCATATTTTTCAGTGGGGATCCGCGTGACCCCTACTGAGCCAGTGACACGAGGCTCACCCCTACTTTTCAGGTGGGATAACGTCGTTCGTTCTGCTTCCGTGTGGTTCCTGGTGCGTGTGCTCGTCGCGTGTCGTTATGGCCAACGGGTACCTGCGTCGGGCTTCCCCCGACTTTACGGTACGTCTTTCTTTTCTGTCGACTTTACTTGCTAGACTTGCTGTCTTTAGCTTTGGACTCGACTCTGGTGTATAATTGTTAAAATGAAACTGTTAATTAAAATGTAATTTTATTTCTGCTACTTTAGCAAACCGATCTAATGAAATTTAATTGCTTACTGTTATATCTCTGTGACTTTAATGTACTCTACACATACCTTTTATCCCTTCGGAGCTTTACCGCTCTTGGGAGACCTCGCGGGTTCCTTGTGGTATCACGTGTATTCGGTAGTACTACCGGGTATACCTGGCATTCGGAATCCGGGTCGCTAAAGGGGTATATGCATTGTTAGGCTTTTAAATGGTTACAGGTGTTGGTTGGGCTTAACACGAGGGTTTGGGTTTTAGTGCATGGCTTTGAGTTGAGTTAAAAATGATTTGGTCTTTATACATTGAATATGAGTGTAAGGCTTAATTGAGGTCCACTAACATTACGTATTTCTCTATTTTATATAATTAGATTAATAGATAAGAGAAGCCCATTAATTGTATTTAATAGACTTATAAATAGTTTTGTCCAATTTAATTGGTAGAACTTTATATATATACCTTATTCCCTTTAACTTTATTTACTTATATACCTTATGAATTTTACATTGCTGTCTCGGGTATCAGAGTCGAGTTCGATCCTATGAGAGTAAATATATTTTTGAGTAAGATTCCTTCTAAATACTGGGGTCATATTTAAACCATAAATAGATAAAAAGATATACTAAATTTTGATTTCTCGATCATTTATTTATACTTTTATTTGTGCCCCTTTTATTATCATTTAGGCTAAATAAATGATATCACTTTTCCTTTATCAAAATTTTAATTTTCCAAAATTTTCAATGACTAATATTTATAGTTATTTTCATTTATTTTCTATTTAATTTTTTGGGGTGCTACAGCGCCCTTCAACGGAGCTCCACCAAGGAGGACAAGGAGCAATCCCCGTTCTCCGTCGACATTTTGGAAGCAGAGATCTCACCGAGAGTTTTCCTATCGCCCTTCTAATCCTTTGACGGCCAGGGCGACCCGGCTGACCACTACGACAACTTCGACGCCTTGATGACTCTGTACGGGGCATCCAACACCGTCAAATACCGAGCGTTCGTAATGTAGAAATCTGATAATTTAAAATAATAAATAAAATTTTCAAGTAAATTATACATTTAAATTTTTCATGAAATGATTAATTTACATTGTTACTAAGTGAAATAAAGTGGATTAATGAATTTACTTGAATTTACTTAAGGTAAAGTGAAAATAAATGCTTTAACCCTTAGATGAATCATAGGAAGTCCAATAAAAGTCCATATAATGGATTAGGATTACAATTGGTCCAGTGGATAATTCATAATGGGCTGGATTAATGGATTAAAGGATTTATTAAAGGATAATTATACCAAAATTCGTAACACATGTTTAATATGGCATTTAAGAGATTATAATAACCACATTTCTAGAAGATTGACTCAAGAATCAACCCTTACCTAACATACAATTTTAGACCAGCCGAAATTACATTATTTTCACACCAATTCACACCAAAAATGGGCTAGATTAAGAAGAGAAATTGAATTTTTCTTCTAAATTCAGACTTAATGGGTTAGGTAAAATTAAGTGAGGAATCTTGAAAAAATTGACCATGTTTTGGCTATAAATAGAACCCCAATCAACCCACAAACTATCCCTGGAGGCCTAAGGTATGCTAGTTTGAAGATTGAAGGAGATTTGAATGAAGATTTGGGAGAAATCAATGGTTTCATCATATTTGAGGATTTTTCTTACCTCTTCCTTAGATCTGCAAAAATGTAGATATCTCTCATGCTAAATTCTAATTAAAGCATGCTAGATTATTCCTTTTTCAATGCTCTTTCCATTGATAACTTATTCATCAAATTTCATTGAGAAATGAGTGAGTTATAGTCATTTTAGTGAAGAAAAATCGAAAGTAGTAGAAAAAGTGTTGACTCTTTGGGTCGACACTCGGGATCGAGTTTTCTGCCAAAAAAATAAAACTTAGTGAAAAGTGTCGACCTCCCGAGTCGACACTTTTTCATGACTGCCAGGTCGACACTTTTCCACGGCCGTTCTGTTTTAAGAACAAAATCACATACGGGAAATAAGTGTCGACCCACTAGGTCAACACTTTCAGCCCACAAACAAGAGTCGAGCCTTGAGGTCGACACTTTTCCTGTCATACAATATATATATATATATATATATATATATATATTCAACTCACAACTCAAGCCCACATCCTATGCCCCTTGGGTCCTGATCCAAGGGTGAGCTCTCCAACATATAAAACCATGAAAGTTTTCAAAACTTCTAATGTGAGACTAAAAATTAGCCACTATACAATAGGAATTATAACATTTGAAATCCAAGTTAATTATAGGCATTTAGTCACCAAAAATAAGGAAAGATAATATTAGCATGTTTTAATTCTTACAGCATGTTAAAAAATTATTTTTATAGAATAAAATTATTTTTAACATGTAAAAATTTATTTTTAACCATAATATTAATAAATTAATGCATGAAAAATATTTCCAGCATGTTAAAAATTTCTTCCAGCATGATAAAATTATTTCTAGCATGTTAGAATTAATTATAGCATGTTAGAATTATTTTCACTATTAAAATTATTTTTCAACATGATAATTCTATTTTCCTATCAAATAATTAATAAATAAATATAGAAAAATAATTTTCAGCATGATAAAATTTATGTTGTTATCAGAGAATTTCTGTAATCAGCATGGTAAACTTATCTTTATCATCTTATCAGTAAATTAATGTGTGAGAATTATCTTAGCATGTTAAGTATTAATTTTAGCATATTAAAAATTAATTTTCAGCATGTTAAAAATTAAATCAAGTATGAAAAAATTATTTTTATCATCTTATCAGTAAAGTAACATATTAAAATAATTTTCAGCATGTTAAAATTATTTTCAGTAAGTTAAGATTATTTTCGACATAATTTGTTTTTGATTTTTATAATAATAAATCACCATTTTAGCTGAACTAATGCATATCTAATGTACAAAAAATTTTCTGTAAATATGTCTAAACACTTGTAAATCAAAAGCACGTAAGATTAAACCATGGAATTAAATTAATTCTATTAAATTCTACTTGAATTTTCTTCCTAGTTGTCGTTCTTTCTTGAATTGTCCGACTTAATGTCATTAAACATGATGCCTTAAAATTATTATCCACTTCACTTGCAACTTCTGAGATTTTTGCCAGATATGTACTTTTTACAAATGAGCTTATTCTTGAAATTCATTGGCCATATACGTAGAATTGATATAGATAAATGTCAGGGGCTATGGGTCCCAATTAAATGACATTTAAATGTTATTGTATAAATGAGGGGTTTTGATCTGATCCCAAGGGCGAGGTAAAGTCTAAATATAAATCGATATTATAATGATCAGGTGCTGGCATTCACCAATACATGGTCTATTACAATTAGAGGCAATCATACAGTCATGAGAACCCCTAAGTGTGTAGCCAAATAGTGATGTTCCATGAGGGGCTGTCATATCATCGTGATCCCCCCTTAGTGCATTGGCCAATCCTATTGAGTGTTGGTAGAAGTGATTGTTCTACTTCTATATTGTTTAAAGTTCAAGTGATTGCTCTACTTTGATATGGCTTAAAGATTATCATGAATGTTCTTGAATTATCTTAATGATAGTACCCATCGTCTCATCATGAAAGTTCTTGATATATCTCTGGAAATGACCATCGTCTTGTCTACTATCATGATCTTGAAATTATTGACATCTTGTAATCTTGAAATTACTTGAAAATTCCCTATACAAAATTTTCTACTTGAAATTCATGTTCAATTACTTCATGACACGAATTGTTAAATTGTTAAATACTTAAAGATTGTCTAACTTTAGAGATATAAAATTCTACTGAGCTTTTTGCTCACCCTACGTTTTGGTCAATTGTTGTAGGAAATGAAAATGAACAAGGGAATGGACAAGAGTGAAAGAGTGAAATTTTTTTTTTTACCTAGGTTTTTATGTAGATCATTAGTGTTTTTACAAGGATTATGTATTTAAAAAAATTGAAATATTGTGTCATACCTTTATGGATTATAAATTAGTGATGTAAACCTTTATTTTGATGGAATAAAATTAACAATTTCATCTTAGCTCTCTATCTTTAGAATTAGATTGGTACATGCTCTGATCGACACGAGTGCCTCGTAACTGCTCGCGCCCTCGATTTTTCGCGTCGGGATGTGATAATTTTACTGGTATCAGAGACTAGGTTATATAAACTATAGGATTCTTAAAACTTAGGTTTCCCTTAATAGAAACTTGGTTAGAAATTTAAACTTTCCCGGTAAGATTGGGTAGAAACATGGGTTCAGTTTTAAAAAGAATTAATTATCAAAAAATAAATACCAAGGAAAAATAATTAAACCCTATAACAATGGTTTCAGGCTAAATCTCGCAAATGGCAGCCGAGAGAGCTCAATGGCGTGAGATGCAACGCACTATCCAAGGATTAACATAAGCCTTGCAACAAGTTGCGTAAGGTGGAGCACGGCATGAAGCCGGGGATTTGCATCGAAAATTTCAAAAGATGAATCCCCCGAAGTTTAGTGGATCTACTGACCCTGTTGAAGCGGAGAATTGGGTGCAAGAAATAGAGAGAACCTTTAAAGTAATGTAATGCACCAATCAAGAGAAGGTACTACTAGGGACCTATCAACTAGAAAAGGATGTCCGAGCATGGTGGGTATCCGTCGAAGCGATCTTGTCCAATGAACAAGTTACATGGGACGAGTTCTTAGAACATTTTAATGAGAAGTATTTCTCGGAAAGAATCCGCGAGAAGAAGACCATGGAGTTCGCGGCATTAAAACAATGTAGCTTATCCGTAGCAGATTATGAAGCGACACTTTCTAGATTAGCTCGGTATGCCCCACACCTAGTTTGTACGGAGAAAATGAGAGCAAGAAGATTTATGAACGGATTAAAGGTGGAACTCATTCCTCGATTGGCTCCATTGGAGATTCAAACTTATACGAAAATGGTTAGGAAAGCACAAATTTTAGAATATGCTATGGATATGGTAGAGCGAATCAAAGGGAAAGTCGCCAAGAAAGAGTTAGTCGATATATCCAAAAGCAAGGAACCCGTGAGTGACAAGAAGAGGTTAAATGGAGGTAACGATTTCCGTAAGGACAAGAAGCCCCGGAATAATGATAAACAAATTGTTCCAGTCAAGGAAAAATGTGAGCATTTAAGAAAGAAAGGCACAACCCAGATGAGTGTTGGTATAGACTTGGGTAGTGCATCCGTTGCGGAGGCATGGATCATAAAATTGCACGTTGTCCACTCTTACAGAAAGAAGCGCCGCAAACATTGGAAGGTAACTTTATAAACCTATCTCGTCCATAAATTTGATATGGTGATCTTAGCACTTAGCATGTTATAAAAATGATCTAGTTAGAATGCATAGTTTGGATATGGTAATTTTACTCCACTATTACGGAAATAAAATCATATGAATTTGGGGACCAAATTCTTTTAAGTGGGGGAAAATGTAGAAATCTTATAATTTAAAATAACAAATAAAATTTTCAAGTAAATTATACAATTAAATTTTTCATGAAATGATTAATTTACATTATTACTAAGTGAAATAAAGTGGATTATTGAATTTACTTGAATTTACTTAAGGTAAAGTGTAAATAAATGCTTTAACCCTTAGATGAATCATAAGAAGCCTAATAAAAGTCAATATAATAGATTAGGATTACAATTGGCCCAGTGGATAATTCATAATGGGCTGGATTAATGGATTAAAGGATTTATTAAAGGATAATTAGACTAAAATTTGTAACACATGTTTAATATGGCATTTAAGGGATTATAATAACCCCATTTCTAAAAGATTGACTCAAGAATCAACCCTTACCTAACATACAAATTTAGACCAGCCGAAATTACATTATTTTCACACCAATTCACACCAAAATGGGCTAGATTAAGAAGAGAAATTGAATTTTTCTTCTAAATTCGGACTTAATGGGTTAGGTAAAATTAAGTGAGGAATCTCGACAAAATTGACCATGTTTTGGCTATAAATAGAGCCACAATCAACCCACACACACACACACACACACACACACAGATATATATATATATATATATATATATATATATATATATATATATGTATATATATCAATTCAAATCAACTCACAACTCGAGTCCACATCTTATGTCTCTTGGGTCCTGACCCAAGGGTGAGCTCTCCAACATATAAAGTCATGAAAGTTTTCAAAACTTCTAATGTGAGACTAAAAATTAGCCACTATACAATAGGAATTATAACATTTGAAATCCATGTTTATTATATGCATTTAGTCACCAAAAGTAAGGAAATGCAATATTAACATGTTTGACTTCTTACAGCACGTTAAAAAATTATTTTTGTAGAATAAAATTATTTTTAGCATGTAAAAATCTATTTTTAACCATAATATTAGTAAATTAATGCATGAAAAATATTTTTAGCATGTTAAACATTTCTTTCAATATGATAAAACTATTTCTAACATGTTAGAATTATTTCTAGCATGTTAGAATTATTTTTAGTATATTAAAACTATTTTTCAGCATGATAATTTTATTTTCCTATCAATAATTAGTAAATAAATATAGAAAAATCATTTTCAACATGATAAATTTTATGTTGTTATCAGAGAATTTTTGTAATCAGCATGGTAAACTAATCTTTATCATCTTATCAGTAAATTAATGTGTGAGAATTATCTTAGCATGTTAAGTATTAATTTTAGCATATTAAAAATTAATTTTCAGCATGTTAAAAATTAAATCCAGCATGAAAAAATTATTTTTATCATCTTATCAGTAAAGTAACATATGAAAATTATTTTCAACATGTTAAAGTTATTTTTAGCAAGTTAAGATCATTTTCGACATAAAAATCTTTTATTTTTATTTTTATAATAATAAATCACCGTTTTGGCTAAACTAATGTATCTCTAATGTATAAAAAACTTTCTGTAAACATGTCTAAACACTTGTAAATCAAATGCACGCAAGATTAAACCATGGAATTAAATTAATTCTATTAAACTCTACTTACTTGAATTTTCTTCCTAATTACCGTTCTTTCTTGAATTCTACGACTTAATGTCGTTAAACATGATGCCTTAAAATTATTATTCACTTCACTTGCAACTTCTGAGATTTTTGCAAGATCTGTACTTTTTACAAATGAGCTTATTCTTGAAATTCATTGGCCATATACATGGAATTGATATAGATAAATGTCAGGGGCTATGGGTCCTAATTAAATGACATTTAAATGCTATTGTATAAATGAGGGGTTTTGATCTGATCCCACGGATGAGGCAAAGTCTAAATATAAATCGATATTATAATGATCAGGTGCTAGCATTCACCAATACATGGTATATTACAATTAGGGGCAATCATATAGTCGTGAGAACCCCTAAGTGTGTAGCAAAATAGTGATGTTCCATAAGGAGCTGGCATATCGTTGTGATCCCCCCTTAGTGTATTGGCCAATCCTATTGAGTGCTGGTAGAAGTGATTGTTCTACTTCTATATTGTTTAAAGTTCAAGTGATTGCTCTACTTTGATATTGCTTAAAGTTTATCATGAATGTTCTTGAATTATCTTAATGATAGTACCCATCATCTCATCATGAAAGTTCTTGATATATCTTTGGAAATGACCATCGTCTTGTCTACTATCATGATCTTGAAATTATTGATATCTTGTTATCTAGAAATTACTTGAAAATTTCCTATACAAAAGTTTCTACTTGAAATTCATGTTCAATTACTTCATGACACGAATTGTTAAATTGTTAAATACTTAAAGATTGTATGACTTTAGAGATATAAAATCCTACTGAGCTTTTTGCTCACCCTACGTTTTGGTTAATTGTTGTAGGAAATGAAAATGAACAAGGGAATGGACAAGAGTGAATTTTTCTTTTTTACCTAGGTTTATGTAGATCATTAGTGTTTTTACAAGGATTATGTATTTAAAAAATTAAAAAATTGTATCATACCTTTATGGCTTATAAATTAGTGATGTAAACCTTTATTTTTATGGAATAAAATTAACAATTTCATCTTAGCTCTCTATCTTTAGAATTAAATTGGTACATGCTCTGATCGACACGAGTGCCTCGTAACTGTTCGCGCCCTCGATTTGTCGCGTCGGGGTGTGACAATTTTAGTGGTATCAGAGACCAGGTTACATAAAACCTAGGATTCTTAAAACTTATGTTTCTCTTGATAGAAATTTGGTTAGAAATTTAAACTTTTCTGGTAAGATTGGGTAGAAACACGAGTTAAGTTTTAAAAAGAATGAATTATCAAAAAATAAATACCAAGTAAAAATAATTAAACCCTATAACAATTATTTCAGGCTAAATCTCGCAAATGGCCGTCGAGAGAGCTCAATGGCGTGAGATGCAACGCACTGTCCAAGGATTAACACAAGCCTTGCAACAAGTTACGCAAGGTGGAGCACGGCATGAAGCCGGAGATTTACATCAAAAATTCCAAAAGATGAATCCCCCGAAGTTTAGTGGATTTATTGAACCTGATGAAGCGGAGAATTGGGTGTAAGAAATAGAGAGAACCTTCAAAGTAATGCAATGCACCGATCAAGAGAAGGTACTACTAGGGACCTATCAATTAGAAAAGGATGTCCGAGCATGGTGGGTATCCGTCGAAGCGATCTTGCCCAATGAACAAGTTACATGGGACGAGTTCTTAGAACATTTTAATGAGAAGTATTTCTCGGAAAGAATCCGCGAGAAGAAGACCATGGAGTTCGCGGCATTAAAACAATGTAGCTTATCCGTAGCAGATTATGAAGCGACACTTTCTAGATTAGCTCGGTATGCCCCACACCTAGTTTGTACGGAGAAAATGAGAGCAAGAAGATTTATGAACGGATTAAAGGTGGAACTCATTCCTCGATTGGCTCCATTGGAGATTCAAACTTATACAAAAATGGTTAGGAAAGCACAAATTTTAGAAGATGCTATGGATATGGTGGAGCGAATCAAAGGAAATGTCACCAAGAAAGAGTTAGTCGATGGATCCAAAAGCAAGGAACCCGTGAGTGACAAGAAGAGGTTAAATGGAGGTAACGTTTTCTGTAAGGACAAGAAGCCCCGGAATAATGATAAACAAATTGTTCCAGTCAAGGAAAAATGTGAGCATTGTAAGAAAGGAAGGTACAACCCAGATGAGTGTTGGTATAGACTTGGGAAGTGCATCCGTTGCGGAAGCATGGATCATAAAATTACCCGTTGTCCACTCTTAAAGAAAGAAGCGCCGCAAGCATTGGAAGGTAACTTTATAAACCTATCTCGTCCATAAATTTGATATGGTGGTCTTAGCACTTAGCATGTTATAACAATGATCTAGTTAGAATGCATAGTTTGGATATGGTAATTTTACCCCACAATTACGGAAAGAAAATCATATGAATTTGGGGACCAAATTCTTTTAAGTGGGGGAGGATGTAGAAACCCGATAATTTAAAATAAGAAATAAAATTTTCAAGTAAATTATACAATTAAAATTTTCATGAAATATAGTGGATTATTGAATTTACTTGAATTTACTTAAGGTAAAGTGAAAATAAATGCTTTAACCCTTAGATGAATCATAAGAAGCCTAATAAAAGTCCATATAATGGATTAGAATTATAATTGGCCAATTGGATAATTCATAATGGGTTGGATTAATGGATTAAAGAATTTATTAAAGGATAATTAGACCAAAATTTGTAACACATGTTTAATATGACATTTAAGGAATTATAATAACCCCATTTCTAGAAGATTGACTCAAGAATCAACCCTTACCTAACATACAACTTTAGACCAGTCGAAATTACATTATTTTCACACCAATTCACACCAAAAATGGGCTAGATTAAGAAGAGAAATTGAATTTTTCTTCTAAATTCGGACTTAATGGGTTAGGTAAAATTAAGTGAGGAATCTTGACAAAATTGGCTATGTTTTGGCTATAAATAGAACCCCAATCAACCCACAAACCATCCCTAGAGGCCTAAGCTATGTTAGTTTTAAGATTGAAGGAGATTTGAAGGAAGATTTGGGAGAAATCAAGGGTTTCATCTTATTTGGAGATTTCTATTACCACTTCCTTAGATCCGCAAAAAGGTAGGTATCTCTCACACTAAATTCTAATTAAAGTATGCTAGATTGTTCCTTTTTCAATGCTCTTTCCATTGATACCTTATTCATCAAATTTCATTGAGAAATGAGTGAGTTATAACCATTTTAGTGAAGAAAAATCGAAAGTAGCAGAAAAAGTGTCGACTCTTTGGGTCGACACTCGGGATCGAGTTTTCTTTCACAAAAAATGAAACTTAGTGAAGATTGTCGACCTCCCAGGTTGACTCTTTTTCATGGCCATTCTGTTTTAAGAACAAAACCACATACGGGAAATAAGTGTCGACCCACTAGGTCGACACTTTCAGCCCGCAAACAAGAGTCGACCCTTGGGGTCGACACTTTTCCAGTAATACAATATATATATAATATATATATATATAATATATATTCATTCAAATCAACTCACAACTCAAGCCCACATCTTATGTCCCTTGGGTCCTGACCCAAGGGTGAGCTCTCCAACATATAAAGCCATGAAAGTTTTCAAAACTTCCAATGTGAGACTAAATATTAGCCACTATACAATAAGAATTATAACATTTGAAATCCACGTTAATTATATGCATTTAGTCACCAAAAGTAAGGAAAGGCAATATTAACATGTTTGAATTCTTACAGCACGTTAAAAAATTATTTTTGTAGAATAAAAATTATTTTTAGCATGTAAAAATTCATTTTTAACCATAATATTAATAAATTAATGCATGAAAAATATTTTCAGCATGTTAAAAATTTATTCCAACATGATAAAATTATTTCTAACATGTTAGAATTATTTCTAGCATGTTAGAATTATTTTCAGTATATTAAAATTATTTTTCAGTATGATAATTCTATTTTCCTATCAATAATTAGTAAATAAATATAGAAAAATAATTTTTAGCATGATAAAATTTATGTTGTTATCGGAGAATTTCTGTAATCAACATGGTAAACTTATCTTTATCATCTTATCAGTAAATTATTGTGTGAGAATGATCTTAGCATGTTAAGTATTAATTTTAGCATATTAAAATTTAATTTTCAGTATGTTAAAAATTAAATCCTGCATGAAAAAATTATTTTTATCATATTATCAGTAAAGCAACATATGAAAATCATTTTTAGCATGTTAAAATTATTTTTAGCAAGTTAAGATCATTTTCGGCATAAAAAACTTTTTTTATTTTTATAATAATAAATCACCGTTTTTGTGACGACCTGGATCCCGGATACCAGATATACTCGGTAGGACTACCGAATACACCTGATACCACCCAGAACCCGCGAGGCCTCCCAAGAGCGGTAAAGCTCCGAAGGGAAAAAGGATTGTCGTGTAGTACATTGAAGCCACAGAGATAGTACAGTGGGCAATTAAATTTCATGAGATCGGTTTGCTAAAGTAACAGAAATAAAATTATTTTTTATTAATAATTCAATTTAACAATTACATCAGAGTCCAGTCCAGAAAATTAAAGACAAGTACAGGCCACAGGAAAAGAACGTACGTTAAGGTCGGGGGAAACCCGACGCAGGTACCGCTGGCAGCTACGGACGCGCCGCACCAGGAACCACGAACAGGGGCGACACCACCCACCTGAAAAGCAAGGGTGAGTCTCCAAATAGAGGCTCAGTAGGGGTCATGCGGATCCCCACTGAAAAGCGCGCAGTACACGGAACAGAAAGCAACAGTAGTAGCAAAGCAGGAAAAGCTACACTACCAAGCTGTAAAAAGAACGGGAACAGCAGGAGTAGGGAACATGCTAAGAGCAAGGGAAGCTAAAAGGAAAGGGAAAAAGTCGTACCGAACAGGCGCGACAGCTGAACCAACCTCAGCTCCCAAACTACTCCAAGCAGCGACAGAAGGGTGACTCTGATCTGACAAAGTCAGGAGTTACCGATCTTTCGACACGATGCCAGGTCTAAGACAAAGACCAGTAAGGACAGACAAAAAGTCTTGGAAAGACCTAGACAGACGACGGACAGACTCGACGGTACACACGACTAGAACGTCGTGCACACAACACAACACTGACCTCAAGTAGGGCCACGAGAGGGCTAACCCGGAAAGGTCACGACGTGCAAAAAATGTGAAGAACACGAAGAGTCACGTGTCACGTGAGGGAAGCACCTCCTCACTAGAAGAACATCCAGCTGCGTCCACTGACGTCTTGTGCTATGCCGCAACACACACCACAAGTGTCTCGACTACCCACCGAGTGCGACCAACATGGGCACGGCCGAGTTGTAGACCCACGCGGAACCACAACACAAGTACTAGTCAGGGTCACGCCCGTCGACGTCAATCCAAAGCCCCTGACCACGTGTGCACACACCGACTCTTGCTGGAGAGCCAGGCCTCTAGCTAGTTTTCCCCACCCAGCAGGATGCCACTGTACAACGGGGCCCCATAGAAACTAGCTTACAAACTGCTTATATCCGCCATTCCCAGGCGGGTCGGCAACTCAAGGCCTTAGGGCTACAACAATTGGAGGCTCACAAGACACCAGACTCAGAAACACAAGTGCTAGAGTACAGACAAGCTAGAACGCACTGTCGCACGTACTACGAAGCACCAAGACGGTAAGACAGCTGCCAACAGACTCAGGACAAGGCGACTAGACCTACTACGTAACGATCCTTGAGTCGGACGACTCAAAGGCAAGATCGTCACTGACAGCGGAACAAGCCGCCAATCGGTCTAATCGTAAGCCACGCGAAACGACACTCTGCAGAAAATGACTCACGGAGACCTGAGGGAACACCGAGGAGCCTCAGACACGCCTGGACATGCAGATCGAGGTAGGATGATACCTCGAAGCATCCAGAACCATGTCTCGAACTGGACAGAACCGTCGAGACACATAAGGCTACCTGTCAACCACTGGGTGACCCCGGGTTGACCGGAACCAGGCAAAGACACACAAGCACAAACCCACTCGGCCACCTCGGAACACGGTTACAACCCTCACAGAACATCGGATGATGTTCGTGTGACAATGGCAAACCCCAAGGTCAAGCCAAGATACCGGAAACCAAACCACCGGTAAACCACTCTCTGGGCCTAGGCTATCCATCACTCGGCTGCTAGGTCAACAAAGTAGTCAAGGAGGACTCACCACGCAACCAGAAGCAAAGACACTGGCGGTCCTAGATTAAGTCGCTCAGAGAAACTATAGCAGTCAAGAGATAGACCGCACACAATTCACCCGAACGACCGATCCTGGGAACCATCGGACAGACAAACCAACATTAGCAGTCCATGATAGGACCACTAGAAACATCGCCCTAACTCACGCAGACGACCGACACGAAACAGACAGGACATACGGAGACTTGGGAGAACTCTGACATCCTCAAGGCACCTGGACACATAAACCAAGGCCAAATCATACCTCTAGGTATCCAGAACCACATCTCGAGTTGGACAGATCCATCGAGACATAGGCAAGGTCGCATGTTGACCATTGGATCACACCGGGTCGACAAGACAAGAGCAATGACTCTAACACGACACCGGGAGAAACCATCACGGTAAACCAATGACACATCAGGGATGAGCGGTTCAGAATGGACCACTCAATTGGATGGATGGTCTGAAACTGACCACAAAAAGGAGGATGGACGGTTCGGAACCATCCACACAAAGGGTTGAACGGTCAGAGACTAGTCGCACAACACCAACCACCAACAAAGATGGACGGTCACAAAGAGACCACCCAACCAGAAAGACGGTCCGGACTGGACCGCACAACGGCATAACAACCTAAAATGGGAAACACACGTGCGGTTCACCCCTAGCTACACGGGGGGAACAAATGGCTAGGTCCTCACCGCACCAGGGCTTGTGCGGTCAACTTCGGGCCGCACAACAGCCACCGGCACCAAGGATGTACGGTTAGATATTAGCCGTACAAAGGGATAGGCGGCTAGACCCCAGCCGCACAGCCCAACAACGGTCCAAACCGAAGGGGAAAAACGGTTCAGCCCTGGCCGCACCTGAGTTATACGGTCTTACTATAGACCGCACAACCCTCGCTGCGCGCCAAGCCAAACAGAGCGCGCCGAGCAGATGAACGGTTAAGATAGGGCCGCCCATGGGGATAGACGGTGCTAGTCCGACCGCTCAACTCTCACGGCTGGGAAACCATGGGTTCGGCCCAACGGAGGCCTTTCCACACCCCATTCGTCCCAAGACGAAGGGGAAACAACCCTGGACCTGCTAGCAATCACATAGACTCCGTCCGGAGTCAACGACGCACGAATCGCAAGAAACGGGCGATTCTAACGAAATCACCCAAAAAGGGCTACAGAGCTTCCGGAGCTCTAGCGGTCAAACGAGACCACCAAACGAGACAAAATCAGTGACTATGGAACGTTGACGTCCCAGGGAGTCCATTGACAATAGCTGATCTAAAAATAGTTGCCGTTTTTCGGCGAACCCTACAAAACCCGAAAATCATGGTTTATGTAACAACCCGGTTTTTAAAATCTGAAATTTAATTGAAATAGTGAATTTTTAATTTAGATAAATGAATTTCAGAAATTAATATCATATTCCTCAGTGAATAGTGCTAGCGTAATTTTGACTTTCTCACAAAAATCTAGAAAAATAGTAAATTGATAGAGAATGATTTATGAAACAACTTTGCCTTCTTGAGTTTTATCAGTAAAAATCTGTAATTAGATCTATTTATCGTTTAAGTGAGTTTCATTAAATAATATTTTATTCCTTGGAATAGTACCATCGAAAATTCTTCTACTTGATAAAAATCCATAAAAATGGTAATTAGGTTTCTGGAAGTGTATGTAACAAATTTATCTTCTGGGATTAACCCAGTGAAAATCCGTAGCAAGATCTATTTAATGTTTTAAGTGAAAAATCTACACTTTTCAACCTTTACCTAACCTTGACTTCAAACACAAAATTCGACCATAATACTCAACCATTTGATCTGAAATTGGTGTCAAATTAAAGGCCATGATCTTAACTTCAATAGCCCTCTAAAAATTGCTCGAAACCCTAACCCTAATTGAGGCGGCTGGTCGAGTTTTGACTTGGTCTTGCTTGGCGGCGCCTTGTCCAACACGCCTCTTGTGGCGTCGATTCCTCTCACCACAGACCATCCCAGAACGTGTATAAACTATCAAAATGAAGCCCTTCCAGTCTATTCTCATTTGGTAGCCGCGGCAGTCGCTGAAGTTTTCAGATCTGGGAGATATCTCGCGTTGAGTGCGTTGGTGTCGGCTTCCTTCTTTCTTTCTTCCTCCTTTGTTCTTCCTTGTTCTTCATCAAATTGAGGTAGGTTCTCTCGGGGTCAAACATCAAGTAATATATAAAAATGTTCAGCATGAAGTCCTATTTCTTTTTATATATAAAGCCCCGAATATCATGTAGTATCCTGCGAGTATTTTAAGGTTTAGTAGAAGTATGTTAGAAGCATGTTAAATTAGGGTTAACTTTGTTCCTTCTTCGATTTAGTTCTGATTTCAGGACGTAAATATGAAATTGATCCATGAATCTTGTAGAGTTTTTCGTGCTCTTTCCATTGATTATAAAAGCCCTAAATTCCATTCAGCCTGTCTAGAGAATTTCTGTTCGGAGTAACAGCATGTCTAGACCTAGCTTTCGGTGTGTTCTTCCAAGTTAATTTCTGATTTCGAGTTACCAATCCTAATCCTCATGTACCATATCTTATATGGTTGGATTCAGCATCGTAGTGGCTTTCTTTTGACATAAGAAGCCCCAAATTCTGTTCTGTATACTAAGAGAATTTTACGTTTTAGTCACAGTATGTCAGAATTAGGGTTTCCCATGTCTTACCTTAATAAATCTCAATTTCAGCTAGATATTTTGCAATTGGCCTTACTGTTAGATAGTATTCTCTGTTAGCTTTCCAACGGTACCAAAAGCCCCTTATTTGGAGTCCATTTCCATGAGTTATTAGAGTTTTAGTGCAACCCTATCAAACCTTGGCTTCCCGGCATTCACCGGACGCGGCAGGGATGACCGGAATCAACCCAGGGATGGACGGTCTTACGATAGACCGCACATCTCTGTTGACCACATCCCAGGATGAACGGTTCCAAATTAACCACATATCTAGATATAAGGTCCCGGAGCAACCACATAACGCCCTAGAGGATAAACGGTCCGAAAGTAACCACATAACTGGCAGGCCAGGGAGGATGGACGGTCCAGAGAGGACAACATAACTTGGGAGGCCCTCCAGGAACCGCCCAAGTACTTGGGTGGCCCAACAGGAACCGCCCAAGCCCCAGAGTGCCCCCTTTCAGCCCGTTTAGCCCCGTTCAGCCCTGTTTAAGCCTAGTAGATATAAGGTCCAGTCCGAACCGTTTATCTACCCAGTACATGACTTAGTAATGGTTCTAATGCATTCATTTTTATGTCATTAATGGTAATTAGTAAAATAGAAACCCACATAATTAGTGATTAATTATGTAACTAAATTTCTGTTAATTGCTTGTTATTCGTGCCTACGCGACTTACGCGATCTTGTTCATTAGCTTATCATCTTGAATCATTCTTTTTGGCATCTTGGCTTAATGTAAAACTTAATTCTTGTTAATTTGGCTTGTAATTAGGATTAATATGATCATTAGCTTGCTGTTTAGCTGCTATACTACATTAACATCGTGACCAATTTTTTTGACTTTACGCAAGTCGATTAGCCGATTCGCGTGCTAGTCTTGGTTTTACCCCTGGAAACTCTATCCGGCAGTCTTACTATCATCTTGGAACTTTGTTATATCCCTGTTAGGAACTTGTTAAACACCAGCAAACCCTGTTTTATGTGTTTAAACTGCTGGTTTAAGGTTTGGATCGAATCGGACGATGAGAGGCATGAGCGGTTAATAGTTGACCGCATAACCTCTTCGGCGGCCCGATTGTGACCGCATATCTTTATACGGCCCAGTATGGACCGTATATCTTTTTTATAGGCCTTAATATCTTCTGGACATGAGCGGCCCATAATGCACCATTCATACCTTGAGCAGCCCACTGTCAGCCGTTCTTTTCTTGACCTCTCGGGCTGAGTTTCAGTCCAGTTCATGTATGTACGGCCCTGTATGAACCGTATATACCATTGAGCGGCTCTGTTATGACCGCACATCTCTTGGAGATGAGTTTGACCGTGTTTTGTACTCTTGAATCCAAGGACAAGTTTGGTCCTTTAAATCTGAACTTGTGACAGAAATTCCTCTGATTAAATTTGCCATTAAAAATTGACTGAATGTCTAGACTCGTGGGATCTTGGATCCAATAAATCAATGCCAACGCATCGTAGGGGCCAGATCTGGTCCTGGGGAGAGCGCCCGAAAGTTAGTGAGCTCATGGGATGTTAATGACATGGTGGGGCATTGCACCGAAATGCATGACTTGTGTACCGTCTGCGACATAAAAGCTCTTGTTACTTGTTACTTGATCGTACTTGGAATGATGTATAAATTACTTGCTTGTTGGCCAATTCCTTACTACTGTCTATTGTTATATCTCCTATTGTAAATTCTTGTATTTGTTATCCTTGTTAATCATTATCAATTGTATATTTCTTGACCTTGCAATATCTTGTTATTACGTTGTTTCATTATACCCTTATCGTCATTTATTTATTTCTTAGTATTGCATATAAAAATGTAATTTACTTGTTAATCACTTAAACTATGCCTGATGATAGAGTATAATTCCTACTGAGCTTTTTGCTCACCCCTACTTCCATCCCTTTTTAGGTTATGCGAGTATCGGTACGTGCATTGGGAAATGGATCAGTGTGATCGAGTGGAACCTGGAACCTAGAGTTGGAGTCTGCTCTTTCATTTTCTTGAGTCTAGCTAGTCTAGTTATTTCTTTTTGTTATTTATTTTGAATCTTTTATTGTAAGTGGTGTCAAAATATATCTTTTTAAATTAATAAGAGTTCGTATTTTCTCAAAATGTGTGTCTGGCCTCTTTGTATTTTATTGTGATTATTTATCTTCCGCTCTTGTTATCGTGACTTGTCTCTTGCCACGTTCCGAGCATCGCTTCCCGCTGCTATCGGTTCGGGGCGTGACAGTTTAGGCTAAACAAGCCCAAACTCAGCCGTTTCCGCGCCGAACGATGTGTAATGGCAGGGAAAATGTGCGGGAGGAAGTGAAGATCCGTCACCCTACCTCCATCGAAGAAACTGTGCCCCGAAAGGACCAAACCGCACCGAAAACCGCACCGCGAGCTCAAACGTCAGCTTTGAATCCACCGTTCGGGATCACGCCAAAACCATTCCATCCTCGCCCCGTCGTGCACCCAGTCAGGTCCACAGCATCCCCAGCACTCGCCCCTAGGTCCTCCGTCTACAGCCAGAGCTGAGGAGGCAAAACGGGAGAGAAACGGGAGAGAGAGAGGGCGGCGGTGAAATGAGTAGGAGGAGAGAGGAAAGGAAAAGAAATATGAAAAGAAATTAGGAATTTTCCTAATTTCTGAAAAATCCGTATTTTGGCCCTATCTCAAAAATGTACGCAAAAATAGTCAAAACGACCGGCTTGGAGAGTACATCGTCGCTGTAGCATCCTTGAGTCGATGAGCTGACAAATAAACTCACCGTAGGGTTCCGTAACTAGTACGAGAGAAAAACCCACACGGATCGCGAAACTCAACTTAGAAGCCACAAAAGCGAACCAAAACTCACCGAAACAGATCCGAAAGATCCAATAAAGATCCAACAAGAGCCATTAAGGTTCCAGCGAAGATCCGTGACATTACATCCTCCCCTCCTTTAAGAAATTTCATCCTCAAAATTTAAGGACTAACAAGGGTAAGCAGTGAAAAACAACCCAACATACTACAACACAATCTCAAGAAACATAGCTCAGAGGGACACTGTCAGACTATAATCACAAGTACATGCTCGGGAGTGAGCACGATGCAAGTGGACACATGTCTGACACCTCCGAAACAGAGTAACGTCGCTTACGTCTCACCAGAAATGGAGACACGACTAATGCCACAAGGAGAGATACCGGAGAAACAAAAACGCAAACACAGCAAGCATCAGCTTACACAAGGGAACACAGTCCTCACAGCTGATAGCTCGACCACATCATCGGCTCCAGTGCCAAAGGTGACAGGGAACACTCGGCACACAGGACGCCAACGGCAACAGCACCGGACCACAAACACAGTCAAGTCAGTTCTCACTCAGATATTACCTCTGATCGAGTCGCATGCCAACTCTTACCGGGAAAAGAGAGTACGGCACCGCTAATTGATAAGATAATGGTCCAAGACAAAGACATAAAATCATAGAGAAACAGAAATAAAATGACAACAACAGCACTTGCAGGATTCCGGCTCCGTACTTGACACAGAACCGCGGGAGACAACTATAAGCAGAGTCACATCAAGGCACAAGAACATCTGAACACATGACCACAAGGGACAGGTCATACATCAGACTGCTCACCAAGAAAAGACCCATGATAACGAGAAATGACAATCTCGGGGAACGCACCTCAAGGACTACGAACACGCCTCGAGAGCACAACACCCAAGAAAACACATGCGGAGTAGAGGGTACTCAATCAGCAAGGAATGCCGACAAATTCCCCAACACTCACAAATGTCAATGCCAACGCCAGAAATGCCTCCAATAACAGCACGGCACGGCAACAACAACGTCAAGGCATAGGAAGCCAAGAAAAAATTACATCGAGAACAGCAAAGCTCTCGACTGGCCAGAATCTTACCACCAACGATCCTGAGCCCGTGGGTAACCAGCCAACACGCTTCAGCTGTGCACTCATAAAATGCGCACAGGCATCATGGAATATCTCGATATCCGCATCCTAGCACACGTACGGTGACATCGCAATTCATGAAAATCATAATATAACACGCGACGAGTACTGATCCAGCGACAACCGATCATAAGAAGCCTCAGTTCAAAGAAGAGGAGTACCAGCTTTAGCACAAGGCCCAAGGAAAAGGCTAATCTCAGCTTACCTTCACGTCCTGAAACAATCATCGAGCCTTCATAATATATCGGCCGTTGGACACGGCACGACAAATACAGTACGCAACAGCTCTTAACACCATGATGGAGTCCAAAGCCAAGCAACCGTATAGCAAAGAGTAGATCAGGCTCAGAACAAAGCTGTCCACACTTAAGCAAACACAGGCAAAGGCATCACTAAGACAGTAATTCCAAGGAAAACCTCGAAAAGATTCCACCAGAAGGGACGAGAAGCAATAAGCTCAATTATGAAAGCTCACCAGGAAGAGAAAATCCTAGCTTGCTTGAGCAACTTCTCAAACACAGAATCTAATCAAGCACCTTAACAGAAGCGAGACATATCAGGAGCTGAACAGACTCAAGCCGGGACGACCAAAAAAACATGAGAACGTGTACGGTCATCAGACCAAGGCCAAAGGTCAATAGCAACCTGAACAACACACGAAGAAAACCTCTATCCACGTACTACAGATTCAAGCCTTCCGGCGAACACTGCCACGTACGACATGATCGAGACAGACACCACAATAGAAAGAAGCGTCTCGTCACATGCTGACGGGAGCAAAAATCACCTTGCGTAGTGCCAGAACAGCACGCACAAGACCACATTCGAAGAAAACAACGCGACAAATCATCGCAACACCTAAGCCAGCAAATGCCTATACTGGACTTTAAGGACTCTGGATACTGCAATATCTCGGATTCCCATGTACTTCACACAACAACTGTCGGATACCAACTGTGACGACCCGGATCCCGGATACCAGATATACCTGGTAGGACTACCGAATACACCTGACACCACCCGGAACCCACGAGGCCTCCCAAGAGCGATAAAGCTCCGAAGGGAAAAAGGATTGTCGTGTAGTACATTGAAGCCACAGAGATAGTACAGTAAGCAATTAAATTTCATTAGATCGGTTTGCTAAGTAGCAGAAATAAAATTACTTTTTATTAACAATTCAATTTAACAATTATATCAGAGTCCAGTCCAAAAAATTAAAGACAAGTACAGGCCACAGGAAAAGAACGTACGCTGAGGTCGGGGGAAACCTGACGCAGGTACCACTGGCAGCTACGGACGCGCCGCACCAGGAACCACGAACAAGGGCGACACCACCCACCTGAAAAGCAGGGGTGAGTCTCCAAATAGAGACTCAGTAGGGGTCATGCAGATCCCCACTGAAAAGCGCACAATACACGGAATAGAAAGCAAAAATAGTAGCAAAGCAGGAAAAGTTACACTACCAAGCTGTAAAAAGAACGGGAACAGTTGGAGTAGGGAACAAGCTAAGAGCAAGGGAAGCTAAAAGAAAAGGGAAAAAGTCGTACCGAACAGGCGCGACAGCTAAACCAACCTCAGCTCCCCAAACTACTCCAAGCAGCGACAGAAGGGCGACTCTGATCTGACAAAGTCAGAAGTTACCGATCTGTCGACATGATGCCAGGTCTAAGACAAAGACCAACAAGGACAGACAAAAAGTCTAGGAAAGACTTAGACAGACGACGGACAGACTCGACGGAACACACGACTAGAACGTCGTGCACACAACACAACACTGACCTCGAGTAGGGCCATAAGAGGGCTAACCCGGAAAGGTCATGATGCGCAAGAAACGTGAAGAACACGAAGAGTCACGTGTCACGTGAGGGAAGCACCTCCTCACTAGAAGAACAGCCAGCTGCGTCCACTGACGTCTTATGCTGCGCCGCAACACACACCACAAGTGTCTCGACTACCCACCGAGCGTGACCAACACGGGCACGGCCGAGTCGCAGACCCACGCGGAACCACAACATAAGTACTAGTCAGGGTCATGGCCGTCGGCGTCAGTCCAAAGCCCCTGACCACGTGTGCACACACCGACTCTTGCTGGAGAGCCGGGCCTCTAGCTAGTTTTACCCACCCAGCAGGACGCCACTGTACAGCGGGTCCCAACGGAAACTAGCTTACAAACCGCTTATAACGGGAACACCCCTCCGCCATTCCCAGGCGGGTGGGCAACTCAAGGCCTTAGGGCTACAACAATTGGAGGCTCACAAGACACTAGACCCAGAAACACAAGTGCTAGAGTATAGACAAGCTAGAACGCACTATCGCACGTACTACGAAGCACCAAGATGGCAAGACAACTGCCAACAGACTCAGGACAAGGTGACTAGACCTACTACGTAACGATCCTTGAGTCAGATGACTCAAAGGCAAGATCGTCACTGATAGCGGAACAAGCCGCCAATCGGTCTAATCCTAAGCCACGCGAAATGACACTCCGCAGAAAATGACTAATGGAGACCTGAGGGAACACCGAGGAGCCTCAGACACGCCTGGACATGCAGATCGAGGTAGGATGATACCTCGAAGCATCCAGAACCATGTCTCGAACTGGGCAGAACCGTCGAGACACATAAGGCTACCTGTTGTAGACACGCCAAAATTGACGTTACTGTGAGTGCATCTCGTATTACCTTGTAACGCCCCAATTTGACCCTCCAATTAACTTTATTTGAGTTATTTTCCCCAATTTTCTTGGATTTCTCCCTTTTTTCCCTCTTCTTATTTTTCCCTATTTTTCTGGATTTTTTGGGCAGTTTTCTCTATTTTTTGGAATTCACGACTTGAAGTGGGGCGTGTTTTAATTAACGGCCTGGTCTGAGGCGCGTTTTGAAGAAAGGACGACTAGAGGCAAAGGCGTCAGTTTCTGGAATTTTCTGATTTCCAAAATAGAAAAATAAGAATTAACGACCCTCCTTGGGTCGTGTTTTTAAATAACGCCTCTCCCTCAGGCGTCTCTTCATCATTTTTAAATAAAGAAAGTTTTTATTGCTAAAATTAAATCCGTGAATTAACGTCTTTGTCCCAGTCGTTATTTCAATTAACGCCTTGACCAAGGTCGTCAATTCTTGTTCAATTCCGAACTCCATCAGCACCCCTTCCTTTCCTCACTTACACTCTTTTTTCACTTGCGAGAGGGTTCCTATGGCTTCCTAATATTGAAAGGACACTTGGAGGAAGGATCCCCCTTTCCATCCTACCAAAACTAAGTTTTCTAATTTTTTATGGAATTAATTCTGAATTTCCCTTCCTTTCCTCATTTAACCTCCTTTTCCACTTGGGAAAGGGTTCCTATGACTTTCCAAGGTTGAAGGGACACTTGCCTAAGGTTTATCTCTTCAAAATCCAACTAAAACATGTTTTCTTATTTTCTCTTGGAATTAATTCAGAATTTCCCTTCCTTTCCTCATTTAACCTCCTTTTTCACTTGGGAAAGAGTTCCTATGACTTTTCAATGTTGAAGGGACACTTGCCTAATGTTTATCTCTTCCAAATCCCACTAAAACATGTTTTCCTAATTTCCCTTGGAATTAATTCCGAATTTCAACCCTATAAATAGAATCTCTCTCTCCCTTGTGAAAGAACATCAAGATCAATTCAAGAGGAGGTGCTGCTGGACCAAAGGCTCAAGGAGGAAGACTCCCATGCACCTAAAAGCTTCATCCATGGAGTTCTTCTTCCTCTATTGAAGATTTGAAGCCTCTACATCCATGGAGTTCTACATCATCTTCTTCCTCCATTGAAGATCTTCATCCTAGCTTGAAGCCAAATTGGAGAAAACCACTAAGCTTTCCCCTCCTATCTCTTATTTTTGCTTTACTTAATTGCATGCATCATATCATTTTTTTATTTTATCTCTTTTTTATCTCAATATTGAGATCTTCCCATGTTGTGCACTCTAGCACATCTCCATAGTGCAACACTTGCACATCTCCCTCTATTCTTCATCATACATCATCTTTTACCTACCCTTTTGCATAGGGGTTTAAAGGCCAAACACCAATAAGGTGTGTTCATATCCATGCTTTCTATGTCCATATTTACATTTGGATTTGATGCTACGCATCTTGGTTTCTAATCCATGTTTGTTTATTAGTGTTTGTTAATTTTGCAAGGGTAATCAATCAAGGAAAACTCTCTTCGTCGGCCGGCCGATAGAAAGAGAAGGTGCACTCACAATCTCCCCCGCATTTAAGGTATTTATATCGCGATCCCTCCATTGATTATTTGTTATATCCTTTGAGGCCCTCGCGTCTCTGGCGATCACATTCCCCTTAGCATCCTCTCATGCTCCCCTTTTCTCCCTCTTTTCCCATTCTTCTATTCATTTCTTTTCCTTTTAATTGTTCTAAGTGGATTTCTTAGAATCTACAAATTGGCGATCATGGTGGGACACCTTTTGTTTTTCTTTTGATTACCCTTTCCCCTTGGGCACCCACGTGTGCCATCTCCCCATTTGCACCCAAGGTGCGTCTCCCTTTCTGCTCCACGTAGCACTCTCCCTATGTGATTTGTCAGTTTGATAGGTTTTTAGAAATTCCATTTATCCATCTCTTTTTTTTTAAAAAAATGATGAGCATGCTATATCCCTTGTCATGTTTGATTGCCATGATTCTTATACTGAGATTGTGAGTGTTTTTCATTTCTGTCGGTATTTTCCACTATTTGAGCCCTATGGCGGTTGAAGTATTGAAGTAATTAACGCCCCTCTCAGAGGCGTCTTTTATCAGTATAACGCCTCACATCAAGGCGTCTTTCACTTGAATAGCGCCTTACTGTAAGGCGTCATTTTTATTATCATTGTTTATTCGTGCTAATTACTGCCATTTGACGCCCCTGCTCCCGGGCGTCCATTCTAGAGAAAGCGCCTCACCCTAAGGCGCTATTTTACTCTGCTTGCACTTTTTACAGTGACTAGCGACTGACGCTCAGACGCGATTTATGGATGTAACGACCCTTCCCAGGTCGTCATTTATTTTTGTTCTGTGTTGTTATCTGCTCGATATGTCTGCTGCATTCATCCTTGCACTGGTTTGGGAGACCTCCTCTCCCTACACTTTTAGGAGTCACACCACCCTCTTGGTGAAGGAAGGACCCTCCATTGAGCACTCCGTCTCATTGGACCGGAAATTCCTAAATCAAGCCTCCATAAGTCCCCGCACCCGTGGATTCCCTCACGGACGCTGGGCAGGTTCTACCTTTGAAGTCCCGGGTTTAGTTGGCCTATGCATGGTGAGAGAGTGTTCCTAGTTGGCATCGGAGAAAACCACATTTGAAACTAGGTTCCCCCCTTGAGTGATCACATCAATTTGCATAAATTCAATTAATTTGCCAAGGTTCAAATAAAAGAAATCAAAGGTAACCCCATCCTAGCTTGTTTGCTATCTATGTGAGCTGTTTTGATTGCACATTGAATTGTTTGGGATACCTTGATAAGAAAGTCAACATGTTTAACTCAATTAATGTTCATGAGGGTGATCAGCCTAGCACATCTTATTCCCTTCAATTTCAACATATTCATCACAACTCTCACCATAATCTTTTAAAGGGACCACGCCCTCATCTTCACGGTTTTGCCCCACCCATGGGCAATATCCAATCCCATGGTCCCTCGCCTCAATCGCGAGCCACTACTCCTACGGGACCGTCTCCTCCCAAAGATGAGAAGGTCTCCCAGATCTTGCATGCATTAGATCATCTCACCCCTCAACAAATCCAAGCCCTTAAGGCCGTTGTTGAGGGTGCACCTCATTCCCCTCATCCTCCTTCCAATCCTACGTGGATGGCCCATCACCCACTTCCCTCTTCTATTCACATTCCTACTCGGGTAGCCCATCACCCATCTCCTCCTATTTACACTTCTCCTCGGGTGGTCCAATGTCTGCCTCCTTCTATTCCTCCTCCACCACGGCCCCAAGGCCCATTTATTCCTTGCAACCCGGCCCATCCGAGTCCTTCTATGGGTCATCCCATTAATCCCCTTCCACGGCCTTTTTATGCGGCCCCTCCTTCAAGGCCCTGCCAACCCTCTGTTGCTCAAATCACACCCCTCCAACGAACTCTTCTCGACAAAGTCACTTCGTTGGAGGAACAATTAAAGAGGGTTACGAGCCCACGGCCCGCTCCTTCTACTCCAGTCAATCCCCTCCACGCCGCTCTGAATGACATTACAAAGATGGAGAAAGCTTGGAAGGATAGGAAAGACGACTACGGCATCGACAGTACAAGAAAGCAAGAACTGGTAGATTTCAACGTTCAAGTGGACGCCGTCCATCCTCCACCCATTCACCCAATTCACGCATATGACCCTCCACCTCTTCATACACAATACCATTACATTCCACCACCTACATGCACGCCTTCACTACGGTGTCCACTTGAACCCGATAATGAAAAATCGGCAATTGAAGAATTCGAGACGGCACATGATGATGAAGCTCTGCATACATCCCTTCCGAGTTTCCTTCGCTTCCCTCTCCCTCCACTACAACTGGATGAACCCCCTGCTCAAGACGATGCCATCGTCCTTAATATAACCCCCGCTTCTAAGACTTATTGGTGTTATAACGAGGGATCAATACTCCAATCACCCATTTCGGTGCACCAAGACATGTCTCCTACCCCAGACACCGCTCGCCCCATCCGGCGTTTCCTCCGGACCAAACATGATACTTTTACACCTCCTGCTATACCATCAGCCTCCACAGCACCGGCCTCCGCTAAACCTCCACCTGCTATACCATTAGCCTCCACTTCATCAGCTAACCTCCTATTACCGCCACCTCGGCCCTCCATTATACCTTTAACCCATGACCTAGGCACTCCTATTCCACTACTTAACCCTTCACCCTTACCCGTGGCTAATCCTGAGCAGGATTCACCCCTTTTTGCACTCGAGCCAACCCCGACTGCTTCCGAGCAAAGGGAGAAGCTCGACGTGTTTGAACCGCCATTTCCACTCACCCTTTCTCCAACACCTTCCATTATACCTCCACCATCTATGGAACCTTCTGCCTCCGCTTCACCCCCCTTTACTACTCAAAACGGGTGTCCTTCTGTAAGTACTTGTGATGAAGATGATCAAGAGCCGGAAAAGAAAGATTTGGCCGCGGCCATGATGTTCAAGATGCAAGAACTTATTTGTCGAATGCCAATCCGGGTTGTTGTGCCAAGAATGGTCGAAGAGGCCAAGCCCCCGCCGCTGCTCGCCAGAAGAGAATGCCAAGCGTTGATGCCGTATAAGTCTATGTCCAAGGGCCAGACATGGCACCCCTTGTTCCGATCCTTCAATCTAGAACCTTCTATTTCATACAAGGGCCGAACACCCGCTTTGTTCAACACTTTTCAAACACCACAATCCTTGGATATGACAATGCTTCACGCTCTAATTTTCCAATTCTCTCACATTGTCACTCTTCACCCTCCAAGGGAGTTGGCAGTGATTGTTAAAACTTCATCACAGACTTTGATTTTATCCGGTTGTACACTTTTGCTGCCGTGGAGGGGTAGACATGCTTCCACTAAGGGACCTTCCACCTTCTATTCAACTTCACCCACATTCACATCTATCATCGATTTTTCATGGGCCACTCCACAGGCGAAGAGGAGGATCTCATCCTCTCATCCCTCGTATTCTTCACATTCTTTGCATTTCATGCATTCATTGCATCTGTTGCATTGCATCCACATACATTTGCACTTCTTCTTTCCCGTGTTTCCGGACCCGTATCTTCCCCGCCTTCCGGAACCTTCGGATCTTCCGCATTTCCCATCTTATTCATCTTCATCCTCAGGATCTGCGGGTCCCCTTACACTGACCAGGCATTGTGTCCCCTCCAATCATCCCTCAGGGCATCGCGCCCCTTTCCAACTATTGCATCCGCACTCCCCGGATTTCTCACCCGTCCTCCTTGGGCATCGTGTCCCTCGATATTTGCTTCCTCCGGAACCTCCGGATCCTGCTCTTTGGGCATCGCGCCCCTACACACCCTCAAGTCCGGATCTTATGGGCTTCTTACTGATTCTCCCTGGGCATCGTGCCCCTTTCCGTCTTCTTCCTCCGGAACCTCCGGACTTTCTCCCAGGGCATCGCGCCCTTTTCTATCTTCTTCCTCCGGAACCTCCGGATCTTTCACCCCTCTCTTTATCCCTTGGGCATCGCGCCCCTTTCCGTCTTCTTCCTTCGAAACCTCCGGATCTTTCTCTTCTCCTTGGGCATCGCGTCCCATGGTACCTTCCCCCTCTAGAACCGCTGGACTCTCTTTCCTTCCTCCCAGGGCATCGCGCCCTTTCTGATTCTCTTCCTTCGGAACCTCCGGATTCTCCATCTTATTCTCTTTATCTTCTTTCGGGGCATCCCGACCCTTCTGATTCCATCCCTCCGGAACCTCCGGACCCTCCTGATCCTTTTCATCCACTCTTCCCCGGGCACCGCGTCCCTCGGCATCTCATTCCTCCGGAACCTCCGGACCCTCCGGATCCTTTTCATCCACTTTTCCCTGGGTACCGCGTCCCTCGGCATCTCATTCCCCCGGAACCTCCGGACCATCCATCTTTCTTCCGATTCATCTTTCTACTCTTCCAGGACATCACATCCTTCATTTTCTTCTTCCTTTTCCATCATCTTTTTCCCTATTTCTTCCCAGGGCACCGCGTCCTTCGATATCTTATCCCTCCGGAGCCTCCGGATGATTCCTCCTATCACGATTCTCCTCCACAACCTCCGGACCCTCCGGATCTGCCTCTTTCCATCTATCAATTTCTTCTTCCGATTCCCCCTAATTCTGGGTCCAACCCAACTTCTTCCACATCCACTGCCTTGGGCATCTGCCCATTATCTCAATGCTTTCGAGGCTTTAGTCCTCACTCCTCCTTCTAATTCTCCGCTTCTTCTGTAGACCTTTCATGTGATCAGGGTCTCCACACCTTAGTGAGGGAGTTCTAGCCCTCGCCTCTCTTCCTTTTTTTCCTTATTCGTCTGAGTCTGGTCTTGGCACCACTCCTTCTTGTTAAGCCACTTTCAAACCCTTTGCTTCCAATCCTTTTGACTGCCAAAGAGGACTATCCCACGATGATCAACCTCGCCTCTGACAGCTGCTTCTACAAAGGTTGCAAGGTAACATATTGGCGTAAGTACTCATTTCATGATATCATTATCTCATTGCTTCACGATGATTTTCAAAATGAAGTGCTTCTTAACAAGATTAAGAGTGTAGTCAAGCCTTTATCCTAGGTCGAATCTTTATCTTTACTAAATCATTCTCAAAATAGTCTTTAGGCTTGCTCTGTAGCACCTTTGGTAATAAAAACCCACGCTGGGAATTCAACGTTCTCTCCCTGCTTGTTAAGAGTAACCTTCAGCTGGGCATTCCACACACTTCATGGCGTCCTTAGCCGGCTCCTTTGGTTAAAATATCGTTGCTACTTTGGCCGTGCCATGAGAATATCTGAAAGTCTTTTCTCTTCTTTACTCGGCCGAATGCAGGGGCAAGAGGTTGACGGGTGAGATGACCCACCCAGGGTAATCCCCAATACGAGAGGAGTCTCAAATAGGGGCAGTCTTGACCCAAAATCAATATGAGTTTTCATATGAGTTTTCATGATATACATCTCGCCAAAAGGGCTATTATGAAAATCAAGTCAAAATTTTGATAAAAGCAAAATTGTGAATTATGGCATGTCAAGAGTGGCAAAGTCCCCGCAGGGAAAACCCTGGTCGTATGCATGTCAAGGGTCTAAAAATCAAAGGCACAAAGCCCCGACACAACAGACTACCTCTTTGAGGGGAAACACCTTGGAAGGAATTCAAGTCCCGACATCTCCCATCCTGCATAAAGCTTATCCTCAATTATTCTTCTCTTCTCCCTCTAAGACCGAATGTTTCTCGGGTATGACCTTGGTAGGAGCACCATTAATCAAGGGCAGTCAGTTATAGGGCGCCACCCTTCAATGCACGCTCGGCTTTGGGTAATGTTAGCGAAAGGGGAAGGAACAAGGACCCCTAGCCAGTGGTTCAAAAACACTATTTGATGCTGCATTAACAATGTCTAAACCAAAAAAATAAAAAAAATCAAAAGAAAACAAAACAAAAAAAACTTGAATTAAAATCCAAAAAAATTTGAATATTTTCTAAGCCAAAATCTGAAAAAATTGAATATTTCCTGATCAAAATCCAACAAAAATTGAATATTTTCAAAATTCATAATAAAAATTCAACTATTTTTCAAAATCCACATAAAAATTTAAATATTTTCAAAACTCATAAAAATTTGCACATTTCAAAATCTAAAAAAAAAATTGCATTGTATTTTTCTGATGGTGCTTTTGCAGGAATGACAACTTTGCAAGGACCAAGAGCACGGGATGAGTCCTCTCCATTCATTGCCATCTACCTTTTGATTCTTCCCATGTTCACAATTGATCACATCTTCATAATTTGCTACGCATTACTCCGATTATTCATCTCCAAATCTTTTTTATCAAATCTTGCTGATCACTCCGCCGATGGGCATTATCAGATCTTGATCATTCAACTCCAAATCTTGATTAGCCAAGTTGTCATCCTCATGACAAACGACAAACAATGATGCTATGCTATCTATGCTTTAATGATGCTATCTATGTTATTCATGCCTTTCACGCTGTGCACACTTGAATGCTATTCATGATATGATACATACATGCTATTGATGCTTTGATTCATGCTATGCTTGCTATGCTTAAATGCCTTATTCATTGCTTGTTATCTTTTATATCTTGACTGATGAATCTTTGAGCGCAGGAAGAAGCTCTTGGTCCCACCGACTGGGCATCATCATCCAAGCCCCACGGTGCTTGCACCTCATTTCTCAGTTCCCCCATGCTCATTGCTATCACCATCCCCCCTGTATGCATTCTACTATATGTTACATACGCTACTAGATTATATCAAGGACCTTGTGACTTTGGTAAATCTGGATTTGAGTTCCCCTTCATCAAAAATAATGATGATTCCAGAGGAGTCTTAGTCACACGGATAGGCCGTTGAGCCGTCCAAGACTGGGGACGATGGTTCCCTTTTACGAGTTGATGCGTGGATAAACGGGCTTCGGCTTAGTATCGGCTCGCAGAATGGGTTTCTTGACCCAGTCTTGGCAGTTTAACAATATTATCCTTGATTATCTTATATTTTCATTTGTTTTAATTTTTCTTTTAAACCCAGCATGCATTCATATAGGAGTTTGAAACAATTTTTGGAAAATCATTCTGATAAGCTGATTTGGAGAGTCAAATTGATCTTAATCTTTCCAAATATGAGATATTCATTGCTGATGGAATCCTCAGTTCGTTTTGTCACTGTTTTGGGTCATTTTCTCGAAAGCTCCTTGTTTGGATTTCTATCATCTTATCTCAATCCTTTTACTTTGATCCACCTTGGCTGCAGCACGTCCACATTGGCTGGTAACCGCTCCCCAATGGTGAAACTACATGTTTGTGACCTGGGGTAATTCCACTGCGCTGGAAGTTGATCATTCTCCTTCGTGCCCGCGTGCACACTCCTCCTCTTATCCAAACATCGTTGATTTCATTAAATTTCCTGGGATTGCTTCATCTCGAGCTTTTGATTTCATTCTCATCAAGTGATGTTGATTGCGTGTCTCATCACACCTTGGCATCTACTTTTCAGTTTGCTATGCTCCCTTGCAAAGCAGACGCCAAGGCGGGGCAGCTGTAGACACGTCAAAATTGACGTTACTGTGAGTACATCTCGTATTACCTTGTAACGCCCCAATTTGACCCTCCAATTAACTTTATTTGAGTTATTTTCCCCAATTTTCTTGGATTTCTCCTTTTTTCCCTCTTCTTATTTTTCCCTATTTTTCTGGATTTTTTGGGCAGTTTTCTCTATTTTTTGGAATTCACGACTTGAAGTGGGGCGTGTTTTAATTAACGGCCTGGTCTGAGGCGCGTTTTGAAGAAAGGACGACTAGAGGCAAAGGCGTCAGTTTCTGGAATTTTCTGATTTCCAAAACAGAAAAATAAGAATTAACGACCCTCCTTGGGTCGTGTTTTTAAATAACGCCTCTCCCTCAGGCGTCTCTTCATCATTTTTAAATACAGAAGGTTTTTATTGCTAAAATTAAATCCGTGAATTAACGCCTTTGTCCCAGTCGTGATTTCAATTAACGCCTTGACCAAGGTCGTCAATTCTTGTTCAATTCCGAACTCCATCAGCACCCCTTCCTTTCCTCACTTACACTCTTTTTTCACTTGCGAGAGGGTTCCTATGGCTTCCTACTATTGAAAGGACACTTGGAGGAAGGATCCCCCTTTCCATCCTACCAAAACTAAGTTTTCTAATTTTTTATGGAATTAATTCTGAATTTCCCTTCCTTTCCTCATTTAACCTCCTTTTCCACTTGGGAAAGGGTTCCTATGACTTTCCAAGGTTGAAGGGACACTTGCCTAAGGTTTATCTCTTCAAAATCCAACTAAAACATGTTTTCTTATTTTCTCTTGGAATTAATTCCGAATTTCCCTTCCTTTCCTCATTTAACCTCCTTTTTCACTTGGGAAAGGGTTCCTATGACTTTCCAATGTTGAAGGGACACTTGCCTAATGTTTATCTCTTCCAAATCCCACTAAAACATGTTTTCCTAATTTCCCTTGGAATTAATTCTGAATTTCAACCCTATAAATAGAATCTCTCTCTCCCTTGTGAAAGAACATCAAGATCAATTCAAGAGGAGGTGCTGCCGGACCAAAGGCTCAAGGAGGAAGACTCCCATGCACCTAAAAGCTTCATCCATGGAGTTCTTCTTCCTCTATTGAAGATTTGAAGCCTCTACATCCATGGAGTTCTACATCATCTTTTTCCTCCATTGAAGATCTTCATCCTAGCTTGAAGCCAAATTGGAGAAAACCACTAAGCTTTCCCCTCCTATCTCTTATTTTTGCTTTACTTAATTGCATGCATCATATCATATTTTTCTTTTATCTTTATCTCAATATTGAGATCTTCCCATGTTGTGCACTCTAGCACATCTCCATAGTGCAACACTTGCACATCTCCCTCTATTCTTCATCATACATCATCTTTTACCTACCCTTTTGCATAGGGGTTTAAAGGCCAAACACCAATAAGGTGTGTTCATATCCATGCTTTCTATGTCCATATTTACATTTAGATTTGATGCTACGCATCTTGGTTTCTAATCCATGTTTGTTTATTGGTGTTTGTTAATTTTGCAAGGGTAATCAATCAAGGAAAACTCTCTTCGTCGGCCGGCCGATAGAAAGAGAAGGTGCACTCACAATCTCCCCCGCATTTAAGGTATTTATATCGCGATCCCTCCATTGATTATTTGTTATATCCTTTGAGGCCCTCGCGTCTCTGGCGATCACATTCCCCTTAGCATCCTCTCATGCTCCCCTTTTCTCCCTCTTTTCCCATTCTTCTATTCATTTCTTTTCCTTTTAATTGTCTAAGTGGATTTCTTAGAATCTACACCTGTCAACCACTGGGTGACCCCGGGTTGACCAGAACCAGGCAAAGACACACAAGCACAAACCCTCTTGGCCACCTTGGAACACGGTTACAACCCTCACAGGACTTCGGATGATGTCCGCGTGACAATGGCAAACCCGAAGGTCAAGCCAAGATACCGGAAACCAAATCACCGGTAAACCACTCTCTGGGCCTAGGCTATCCATCACTCGGCCGCTAGGTCAACGAAGCAGTCAAGGAGGACTCGCCATACAACCAGAGGTAAAGACACTGGCAGTCCTAGATTAAGTCGCTCAGAGAAACTATAGCAGTCAAGGGATAGACCGCACACAATTCAGCCGAACCGACCGATCAAGGGAACCACCGGACAGACAAACCAACATTAGCAGTCCATGATAGGACCACTAGAAACATCGACCTAACTCACGCAGACGACCGACACTAAACAGACAGGACATACGGAGACTTGGGAGAACTCTGACATCCTCAAGGCACCTGGACACGTAAGCCAAGGCCAAATCATACCTCTAGGTATCCAGTACCACGTCTCGAGCTGGACAGATCCATCGAGACATAGGCAAGGTCGCATGTTGACCATTGGATCACACCGGGTCGACCAGACAAGAGCAATGACTCTAACACGACACCGGGAGAAACCATCACGGTAAACCGATGACACATCGGGGATGAGCGGTTCAGAATGGACCACTCAACAGGATGGACGGTCCACAACTGACCACAAAAAGGAGGATGGACGGTTCGGAACCATCCACACAAAGGGTTGAACGGTCAGAGACTAGCCGCGCAACACCAACCACCAACAAAGATGGACGGTCACAAAGAGACCACCCAACCAGAAAGACAGTTCGGACTCGACCGCACAACGGCATAATAGCTAAAATGGGAAACACACGTGTGGTTCACCCCTAGCCGCGCGGGGGAACAGACGGTTAGGTCCTCACCGTACCAGGGCTTGTGCGGGCAACTTTGGGCCGCACAATAGCCACCGGCACCAAGGATGTACGGTTAGATACTAGCCGTACAAAGGGACCGGCGGCTAGACCCCAGCCGCACAGCCCAACAACGGTCCAAACCGAAGGGGAAAAATGGTTCAACCCTGGCCGCACCTGAGTTATACGGTCTTACGATAGACCGCACAACCCTCGCTGCGCGCCAAGCCAAACAGAGCGCGCCGAGCAGATGAACGGTTAAGATAGGGCCACCCATGGGGATAGACGATCCTAGTCCGACCGCTCAACTCTCACGGCGGGGAAACCATGGGTTCGGCCTAACGGAGGCCTTTTCATGCCCCATTCGTCCAGAGACGAAGGGGAAACAACCCTGGACCTGCTAGCAATCACATAGACTCCGTCCGGAGTCAAAACGACGCACGGATTGCAAGAAACGGGCGATTCTAACGAAATCACCCAAAAAGGGCTACCGAGCTTCCTGGAGCTCTAAAGGTCAAACGGGACCACCAAACGAGACAAAATTAGTGACTATGGAACGCTGACGTCCCAGGGAGTCCATTGATAGTAACTGATCTAAAAATGGTTGCCATTTTTCGGCGAACCCTACAAAACCTGAAAATCACAGTTTAGGCTAAACAAGCCCAAACTCAGCCGTTTCCACGCCGAACGACGTGCAATGGCAGGGAAAACATGCGGGAGGAAGTGAAGATCCGTCACCCTACCTCCACAGAAGAAACCGTACCCCGAAGGGACTAAACTGCGCCAAAAACCACGCCGCGAGCTCAAACGTCAGCTTTGAATCCACCGTTCGGGATCGCGCCAAAACCATTCCATCCTCGCCCCGTCACGCACCCAGCCAGCTCCACAGCATCCCCAATACTCGCCCCTAGGTCCTCCGTCTGTAGCCGGAGCTGAGGAGGCGAAACGGGAGAGAGAGAGAGGGCGGCGGCGAAATGGGAAGGAGGAGAGAGGAAAGGAAAAGAAAATAGGAATTTTCCTAATTTTCGAAAAATCCAATTTTTGGTCCTATCTCAAAAAAATACGCAAAAATGGTCAAAACGACCGGCTCGGAGAGTACATCGCCGCTGTAGCATCCTCGAGTTGATGAACTGACAAATAAACTCACCGTAGGGTTCCATAACTAGTACGAGAGAAAAATCCACACGGATCGCGAAACTCAACTCGGAAGCCACAAAAGTGAACCGAAACTCACCGAAACAGATCCGAAAGATCCAATAAAGATCCAACAAGACCCATTAAGGATCCAGCAAAGATCCGGGACATTACAGTTTTAGCTAAACTAAGGCATCTCTAATGTACAAAAAACTTCCTGTAAACATGTCTAAACACTTGTAAATCAAATGCACGCAAGATTAAACCATGGAATTAAATTAATTCTATTAAACTCTACTTACTTGAATTTTCTTCCTAGTTACCGTTCTTTCTTGAATTCTACGACTTAATGTCGTTAAACATGATGCCTTAAAATTATTATTCACTTCACTTACAACTTCTGAGATTTTTGCCAGATCTGTACTTTTTACAAATGAACTTATTCTTGAAATTCATTGGCCATATACGTGGAATTGATATAGATAAATGTCAGGGGCTATGGGTCCCAATTAAATGACATTTAAATGCTATTGTATAAATGAGGGGTTTTGATCTGATCCCACGGGTGAGGCAAAGTCTAAATATAAACTGATATTATAATGATCAGGTGCTGGCATTCACCAATACAAGGTCTATTACAATTAGGGACAATCATACAGTCGTGAGAACCCCTAAGTGTGTAGCCAAATAGTGATGTTCCATGAGGGACTGTCATATCGTCGTGATCCCCCCTTAGTGCATTGGCCAATCCTATTGAGTGTTGATAGAAGTGATTATTCTACTTCTATATTGTTTAAAGTTCAAGTGATTGCTCTACTTCGATATTGCTTAAAGTTTATCATGAATGTTCTTGAATTATCTTAATGATAGTACCCATCGTCTCATCATGAAAGTTCTTGATATATCTCTGGAAATGACCATCGTCTTGTCTACTATCATGATCTTGAAATTATTGACATCTTGTTATCTTGAAATTACTTGAAAATTCCTTATACAAAATTTCCTACTTGAAATTCATGATCAATTACTCATGACACGAATTGTTAAATTGTTAAATACTTAAAGATTGTCTGGCTTTAGAGATATAAAATCTAAATGAGCTTTTTGCTCACCCTACGTTTTGGTTAATTGTTACAGGAAGTGAAAATGAACAAGGGAATGGGCAAGAGTGAAAGAGTGAATTTTTCCTTTTTACCTAGGTTTATGTAGATCATTAGTGTTTTTACAAGGATTATGCATTTGAAAAAATTGGAAGATTGTATCATACCTTTATGGCTTATAAATTAGTGATGTAAGCCTTTATTTTGATGGAATAAAATTAACAATTTTATCTTAGCTCCCTATCTTTATAATTAAATTGGTACATGCTCTGATCGACACGAGTGCCTCATAACTGCTCGCGCCCTCGATTTTTCACGTCGGGGCGTGACACGTAACCACTCTGGTTCAAGACGCTCAGACCTAGTTCCAAGCACTCACCCTCGGAAGTATCACTAGCTTCCGATAGTTCAGGCATTTATTTAAAGAAAGCTTCGCCAGTAGCGGGCACCCGAGGTCGATCGCAGGGTGGTTAGCACTCAAGTAGGTCCAAGGGGAAAAGCTGCGGGCCTACGTCAACCGCTTCAAGGCGGAGGCCCTACTCATCCCCCGCCATTATCGCAATGACAGGAGGAACCCATGATGAAAGCCTCCGGAGGGAACTGGTGCTCCACTCCCCCTCTTCCCTCACCGATCTAGTGACCTTGGCTCTGCACCACGTAGCGTGTGAGGAAGTCCTCAATGCCTGCCGGGACTCGATGGGCTCGGGGCGAGAAGGGGAGAAAAAGCGGCCATCCGAGCAGGCCTCTGGCTAGCGAAAAAGGAAGAATCAAGAAGGCGACCACATGGAGCCTTCGCACAAATTTGAGCGCTATACTCCTCTCTCTACCCCCGTGTATGAAATATACCAAGAAATCAAGGACTCGGGCCTACTCCACCGACCCGAGCCGATGAAAGCTGACCCAAGACGCCGCAGTCGTCAGAAGCGCTGTCAGTTCCATAACGATCACGGTCATCATACCGGTGATTGTGAACAGCTCAAGGATGAGATTGAGAGTCTCGTTTGCCGAGGACACCTCTCGTGGTACGCGGCCGAGCAACGAGAGGACCGCGGGGTCCCCCCAGAAGAAATCGACAACCCCACGAGAGATCCACATCAATGTCATCTCGGGGGGATCATGTTGGGTTAGATGGACGCAATATATCTCCACAGATTGTGGATCTAGAGGGGGGTGAATAGATCAACTTGCCTAATTTAAAACTATTGTAAGTTGTAAAGCGGAATTTAGGCAAACATCAGTAAAGCTAAAGGAAGAATGCTAAGCAAAAGGTAGAAAGCTAGACATGAGCATAAGCGATGCAATCAAATAAGCTAAGCAAGAAATTCCTATCGCACACATATCACACAAAAACACAAACACACTGCACACACAATTTTTAGGTGGTTCGGTCAACGACCTACGTCCACCCCACACTCAACCGAGTATGGCTTCCTGCTGCGCAGCACAGCTTGCGTCCGCTGGGCTTTACAGCTTGGCCAAACAACCCGCTGATACACAGCTTCGCTGGGCACTACAGCTTGCCGACCAGAGGATCTGATCCTCTGCAACCGCTGGGGAAATACAGCTTAACCCGTCCAGTGGAGACTACCACTGCAAGACCGCTGACACATAGCTTGAAGAAACAGTATTCGAAAATGAAAGACAGAATCAAAACGAAAACAGAAAAACTCAAAAGCAATATAGCTCTAAGAGCAAAGCTCAGCTCTGGTTTTGAACCACGAGACTGAGATACAAGCTCACTCTCAATCTCACTCTCAATCAACTCTCTCTCAACTCAATCTCTCTCGATCTCTTCCTCTCTCTTTTTCTTCTTCTTCTCTATTTCTTCTTCTTCTTCTCTGTATTTTCTTCTTCTCTCTTTTCTCTCTGTGGATCGAAGGCTCACTGCTGCTGAGTGTATAGACTTTCTCTTCTTCTCCTTCGATCTGTCTTCTTCTGTGGAAGAAGGCTTGTTTATATAGCAGCAACAGCAGCAGGCGTGTGCTCTCCACGTTTCCCGCCCAGCAATTTGGACCACGTGGCAGCATCCAATGGAGTGTCAGTATACGTGTCCTCATCTGGATACCTTGTCCTTCTCGGATCATGAGCCAGGTACCTCGGATCACGTGCCCTTCATTAATCTCTTCAGTCAGATGTATAGAGTTCTCAGTTCACGTGCTCAATGACAGCAATCTGACTTGCTGCGTCGACACTGTCAATCAATGGCGTTAACGCAGTGAGGCATTCCAGTAATCCATTAGCTTCGTCTCTTTAGCTGCTGCGTCGACGCTGCTCAATTGTGGCGTTGACGCAGTGGAATAGCCTGTGAAGGTCTCTGCTTCTTTACTGCTGCGTCGACGCTGCTTGCTTGTGGCGTTGACGCAGTGGAAGATATCATGAAGGCTTCGTCAACTGATGTGTGGATGCTTTGAGCCCCCAACGTCGACCCTGTTCCCTTCAGCAACAAGAATGAAGTCATAAGATTTAAGTATGTACATTGCAGTGTATATACTTCGTTGTATAGACTTGTGAAGGCAAATGCAACGTACAGACTTGCCCAATGTGTTGACTTCAACAAAGGAGGCAACGGCTGTATAGACTTTAAATCCTAAAGGCAGTGTATAGACATAATGCACGTAAAGGCTTCATGCGAAGGAAAGCAATGTATATACTTGAGGAGTTGACGCTGCATGAAGCACTGAGTTGACGCTGCATGAAGCATAGACAGTGTACAGACTTTACCCACTGTATGGACTTCATGTAATGCAAGCGAATGTGAAGACTTTAGTGTATAGACTTGAAAGTCTTGAAGCCAATGTATAGACTTGAAAAGCTAAGGCCAGTGTACAGGCTTGCCACCGACCAGTGTGTGAACTTGCTCAGCCTGAGGCACAGTATGGACTTCAACTCTGCATATCGAATGTATGGACTTCAAGTATGAAGACCATTGAATAGACTTTGGATTCGAAGACAATGTGCAGACTTTGAGTTTGAAGACCAATGTCCAGACTTCAAGTAACACTATGGATGTACAGACTTCATGGAGCGAAGCGATGTGTAGACTTGAAGCTCCTGAAGCAATGTACAGACTTCAAAGAAGTTGGCGAGTCAATGTACAGACTTGATGAAGCGAAGCCAATGTACAGACTTAATGTGTAGCTGAAGCCTTGAACGTAGGAATAGGCTAGAGTGTATAGACTTCAGGCTTCAGAACCGAATGTTCAGACTTCGCCTAAGAAACGTAGGGAAAGTCCCCAGTGTATAGACTTTGCCTTGAGCGAAAGGTAAGTGATGAATGTATAGACTTTCACGATGTGTAGACTTGAATATGTGAACGCTACAGTGAAAGAGTGTATACACTTGACCAGATCAAGGGCAATTCGGATGTACATACTCTGAGGTTCAAAGCCAACGGCTGTACAGACTTAGAATATTAAGACTGATGTACAGACTTCATGCGTTGACGCTGTACACACATCCAATGAAGTGCGTTGACGCTGTAACATGAGCCAGTGAGATGCGTTGACGCTGTACACACTTAACGAGTTGACACTGTACACACTTAACGAATTCAAATGAAATGCAGTGTGTAGACTTTATCTGAAATGGACGATGTATAGACTCAATCTAAACAAATCTGCTGGAGGAGTCGACCCATCCTCTGATGTGTCGACCCATGACAGTGAGAAATGCAGACAGCAGTGTATTAAATGCAAAGAACACATAGTCAATCTGATAGAGCAATTTCATCAAATCAAAAGCAGTTGCCAATCAATCAAAACAATGGTGTTGCCAATGAAATAACGCAAGTGTCAACATCATCAACATAGAGGGGTCACAACAATCTCCCCCTTTTTGATGATGGCAACCCCATATGAAGTAGAATAGCAACATCCTGTCATATAGATGAATGTTTGATGAAAGACATGATGTATTATGCAGATTGACATGCAGATGCTATGAATGCATGCAACTCACTACCTCAAACTCTCCCTTATCCTGATGCATATACATTCCCATTCCCCCTTTGGAATGAATTCAGAATTCAGACAGATAAGTATTCTCCCCCTAGACATCCCCAACCCCCTAGACAATATTCTCCCCCTTTGCCATCAACAAAGAGGAGGGAAAAATTAAATACAATGGAGGAAGCAAGAGAAGAACTGACTGGCATTCTGAACAGGTAGTTCATGAATAAGCATTCTAAAGCATAGAGTCTTCAGTCATATGAATTTAGAAACTGCTGTCAGAAAGAGTTCTGGTTTAAGGATGATAAAATTTGGAGTTCATGCACTACAAGCAATAGATAAGTTCACTGTGCATGATAAAACAATAAACCAGAATCATATTTGCATGAAAGATTCAGTTTCATAATATCTTACTTTCATAGTCTCAAAAAAATTGAGAGACATCAAGTCATGTATTGAAACTAAACAAATTGACACTCATGAACTTTTCTTTTGAAGGAGCAGCATTATCAATATTAGATCATTTTGAGCATTTAGGTACCATAAGTCTTTCTGCATAAGGGTATACGTTTATCAGACGCCAATACCCCTAGATACTCAACAAGATGGACCATTCTGCCTATGATCAAATTCAACAGAACTGAGTTATACCTTTTTGTATGAGGGTACACGTTTATCAGACGCCAGTTACCCCCAGGTACTCAGTGAAACCAGCCTGCTGTTTTGAACATTTTAAACAGAGATAGCTGATACACTTCATGACATGAGTGTTGTCCACTTCTTTGATGGATCACTCAGTTTCTCAGTGATTTACCAGTCATTGCTCTGCCAATATTAATTTTCAATGATTTTCAATGTTTTTCAATATCTTTCTTAGCTGTCCTTTTTATGTTTCAGAATGACTTGTTTAAGAACAATACACATACTTAACCTCTCTAACATGATTTCAGATGAGTTTTCAGATTTCAGATATGATTAGCTTTGTCTGACATGAAATAAGAAAGAGGTTGAGAGTTTTATCAATTTTCAACTTACTTATATACTGATTGCAATCTTTAAACTCCAACCATTATAAGATTTAAACCATTACATCAGTCTTTGAACAATTCAAATTCTTATAAATGAAGAAGTCCATTTTCTACTGCTTAGAAATCAGAACTGACCAACAGATTGCCATAATGTCAGAGACAAGTATTCAGAGTTAAAGGTTGAATGACTTCAAGAAAGTTGAAACCACTCTGAATTTCTAGCAATACTCCCCTGTCTATATGCATGCAATTCTAATGAAAGGCAAGAATTAATTGCAAGAGAGCTTATGCATAGGTCATGAATGAATGATATGCAAAGACATGCAAATACTCGACAAGCTCCCCCTGAATATATGCAATGTTTTCTTTGAGCACTGAACAAAGTATTTTGAAATTCATGCTCATTCAGACTCCCTATCAATCAATATAACCCATGGTACTAGGCGGAGAACCTGGTCTCAAGGACCATCTCACACATAGTAAGAACCTCCAGATAGATTTCCCTGCCCTTTAGTAGCCTACTATTTAATATACCACGGTTATGTAGAGAAATGCAATGCAGGACAGTTCTACATGCATGTTCAGTAATGATTATGAGTCTGTTTCAATATTCACATCCACATGAATTATCCAAGCAATCAAATGCAAGTCCACATCAGAAATTTTATTCACAGCAGTTAAACAATCATTCATCATGCTGAAATTTACATAAGCCAAGTTCTCTTCTAAGAAACTTAAAATTTTCATTCCCAAGAGGCTTAGTAAAAATATCAGCAATTTGTTTTTCAGTTTCTATGAAATTCATTTCAATCTCATTTTTATTTACAGCATCTCTAAGAAAATGATGTTTTATCTCTATATGCTTAGTCCTAGAATGGTGAACAGGATTTTTAGCAAGGCATATAGCACTAGTATTATCACATAAAAGTGGAATGCATCCCAGATTTATCTGATAATCAGCCAGTTGGTGCTTAATCCAAAGTACTTGGGCTGCACAATTACATGCTGCAACATACTCAGCTTCAGCTGTGGATAATGCTACAGTGTGTTGCTTCTTAGATGCCCAAGACACTAGACAGCCACCAAGGAATTGACAGTAGCCACTGGTGCTTTTTCTATCTACTCGACACCCAGCATAGTCTGCATCAGTGTAGGCTAGAAGCTCTAACTCACACTTAGCAGGATACCAGAGACCTAGTTCTTGGGTGCCTAGTAAATACCTAAAAATCCTTTTCACAGCTTTAAAGTGAGTTTCTTTAGGACTGGCCTGAAATCTAGAGCATAAACACACAGCAAATTGTATATCAGGCCTAGATGCTGTAAGATAGAGAAGAGATCCGATCATACCTCTGTATAGCCTTTGGTCCACAGGTTTACCTTTAGAATCTTCATCCAAACTGGTTGAGGTACACATTGGACTAGCTATTTCCTTGAGGTTGTCCATTTTGTACTTCTTCAATAAGTTCTTTACATACTTGGACTGAGAGATGAAGGTGCCATCTTCTGTTTGTGTAACCTGCAGTCCAAGAAATAGTTTGAGCTCACCCATTGAGCTCATTTCAAATTCATCAGTCATTATTTGAGAGAATTCCTCACACAATTTGGGGTTAGTTGACCCAAACACAATGTCATCCACATAAATCTGAATGATAAGAATATCTGGATGGCTTACCTTGGTAAACAATGTTTGATCAACTATACCTCTTGTGAAGTTCTTGTCGGTGAGAAATTTGCTCAACCTGTCATACCAAGCTCTAGGAGCTTGCTTTAAACCATAGAGAGCTTTATTGAGCTTGTAAACATGATTAGGGAAATCTAAACATTCAAACCCAGGAGGCTGTCTCACATATACATCCTCATTAATTTCCCCATTTAGAAAAGCAGATTTCACATCCATCTGCTGAAGATTTATTCCTAGGGAACATGCATAAGCCAATAAAATTCTTATTGCTTCTAACCTAGCTACAGGGGCAAAAGACTCTTCAAAGTCTATTCCAAATTCCTGATTGTACCCTGAGCTACAAGTCTGGCTTTATTTTTAGTAACATTCCCTGCTTCATCAGTTTTGTTTCTAAATACCCATTTAGTCCCTATGACTGTTTCATGAACAGGAGGTGGAACCAAAACCACACCTTATTCCTGTCAAATTGATTGAGCTCCTCATGCATGGCATTAATCCAATGCACATCTTGGAGAGCACAGTCAATGGACTTGGGTTCTATGTTTGATACAAAAGCATAAGCATTCAGTTCATGTTGAATTCTTAAGTGGCCTCTAGTCCTAGGAGGGTCATGCAGATTTCCAATAACATTATCTACATGATGATCCTTGAGATATCTGGTATTTGCAATTGGACTATCATGAACTTGATTTACCTCCCCTTGAACTGTAGGCTCCTCTTCATTAAGCTCTTTATGTTCTTCTTCATCCTCGGATTTGTCTGCAGGATCTCCTTCCTTCAGAATTTCACCATTGTTTTCATTCCTGCATTGACCAACATTAGAATTTTCCAAGGATTCATCAAAAACTATGTGTGGAGATTCTTCAACAGTTTTAGAGTTCAGATTGTACACTCTGTATGCTCGGGTGTTTTCAGAATAGCCAAGAAAAATTCCTGGTTCTCCTTTAGGTTCAAATTTATCAAGGTCCTTTTTATCATTTATGTGAATGAAACATTTACAACCAAAAACCTTGAAGTGAGCAATAGAAGGTTTCTTACCTTTTAATATCTCATATGGTGTTTGCTGGGTAGAAGGTCTTACCATGGCTCTGTTAATTACATAACAGGCAGTGTTCACTGCTTCAGCCCAAAATTTCCTTGGTAGACCACCTTCGACAAGGAGTGTACGACCCATTTCCACTAGGGTTCTGTTCCTTCTCTCCACAACTCCATTCTGCTCAGGTGTCCTTGGTGAGGAATACCTGTGGTTGATTCCATTTGACCTGCAGAATTCATCAAATTGTGAGTTTTCAAACTCACCTCCATGATCAGACAAAATGTTTTCAATTTTCTGATTTGTTTTAACATAGAACTCCTGAAATTCTGAGAAAGCATCACTCTTATTAGATAAGAAATAAACCCAAGTATACCTAGAAAAGTCATCTACCATGACAAACCCATACCTCCTCCCTGATAGGCTGACAGATCTAGTTGGCCCAAAAAGGTCCATATGTATCAGCTCATAGGGTTTGGAAGACAGATTTTCAGTTCTAGACTTAAATGACTTTCTAGTTATCTTTGATTGAGTGCATGCATCACAGATTTTATTTTCTTTCTTGAATGAGACTTCAGGAAGTCCTCTAACCATGCCATGCTTATTTAATTTGTGCAAAACAGTGTAGCTAGCATGACCTAACCTACGATGCCATAAAAATGCTATGTCTTCTCTACTGGCAGTAAGGCAAAGGTTAGTGTGTTGAATTTCATCTAAATTTATCATGTAAGTATTATTTATTCTTTTTCCAGAAAATTTGACAATATCAGAATCAGGTTCAAAAACCTTGCAGCATTGAGAATTAAATAAAACATTGTAACCTTTATCACATAACTGGCTGATGCTAAGTAGATTATAGGCTAACCCTTCAACCAGCATAACATCATCAATGCAGCAGGTAGAACACTTACCTACCTTACCTGATCCGATAATCCTACCCTTTGTGTTGCTTCCAAAGGTGACAAGGCCTTCTACTTTCTCAGTCAGTATGCAAAATTTGGCCTTATCTCCTGTCATATGCCTGGAGCAGCCGCTATCCATGTACCACAAGTTGTTCTTGGCTGCCAGGCATACCTGCATACACAATTAGGTAGAGAAGTTTGGAACCCAAGACTGATTGGGCTCCAATGTAAATGAACTAGAAGCAAAGCAGGAAAGCAGATGTTTCGGAATCCACATTTGTTTAAATGAACTTTGTTCAGTGGATCCTACAGATTTTCTTCTGTTGTTGTTCCTTTTCTTTTTATTGTTCTTTTTCTTATTGGCAGCAGCATGATTATTGACAGTATTATTATTTCTGTGCCATTGCCTTGGCCAGGGTGTGTTCACAAAATTTTGGCCATAGTAGTTCCTGGGCTGGCTATGGAAATATTGGTTTCTAGATGTCCAGTAACCATACCCATTGACCCAATTTCTACTGTAAGGTCTTTGATATTGAGTACCCTGGTGTGTAAGACCTGTAAACCTACCCTGAGTTCTAGACCAATCTGACCTATTGAAGTAGGTTGGCTGTGCATTGTAGTGGGTCTGAGCTCTGGGTTGATAAAAATAATTGGGTTGACTCCTAGCAGCACTTTGTCTCCCCTGTACTTTGGACCCTGCTGACCTATACACAGGTTTGTATTGGGTCTTCTTCAGAGGTGGAGGTGTTGGTGGAGACTTGGTTACCTTGACCTGGGGTTTACCAGACTGTGTAGGTTGACCCCTAACCTTAGTCGGAGCCCTAGGATTCTGCTTAGATGTGCTAGCTCTACTAGGCTCACTTAACTTTTGTTTGCCCTTCTCCTCAGCACTGGTCTTTTTCAGATTAGCAGTTTTGTTCATTAAATTTGTTGAGTTCATGCTAATTAGAGGTCCCTTTTCCTTTTGAGCAACAAATGAAATTGTTTTCATCCCGAATGTTTTTGTTGCACTAGAATTAAATCCTAGGCCCTCTTTTCTGAAATTAACCTTTGACCCTAACAAAGCATTTAAGTTATCTGTTCCTTGGGTCATTTTCTCAATGGTTTTCATTTTATCCTCATTGTCTTTCTGAAGTTCATCAATAGATTTTTTCAGCTCATTGTTGACATTGAGGACAGCTTCATATTTTTCAGAGATGATTTTTACTTCACTTTCACATTTTTGAATCTTCAGCTTCCATTCATCAATTTCATTTTCAAGCCTTAGATTCTCTTCCTAAGAAACCTTTAACTCAATTTTGATGTCCTCTACTTCAGAGCATGTGAGTTTCAGTTTATCATTTTCAGATTCCAAACATGCAATTTTATCAGATAGAGTTTTATCATTTTGCATGGAATTGATTTTTCTTCTAAGATGCCTATTCTCTTTTCTAATATCATCAGCTCTATCAGCTATGTCATGATAAGCATCTACCCAATCAGCAATTGTGAAGTTTTCAAATCTAGTGATTACCTCATCTGTGTCCTCCTCTCTATCTTCGGAGCTTGTTGCCATAAGGCAAATGGGCTGTTCAGATTCGGCTTCACTATCTGAGCTGCTGCTGAAAGAGCCTTCATCTTCATCACTCCATGTGGTGATCATAGCTCTTCCCTTCTTGGTTTTCTTCTTTGACCTGTCCTTATGTTTCTGATTGTCTGGACAGTCAATTTTCAGATGCCCTGGTTTCCTGCATTGATAACAGACATTAGCTTCATTTTTCTTTGCAGGTTTAGATTTATACCTTTTATCCTTTCGGCCACCACTGTATTTCTTCTGGCCGAACCGTCCTGCTCCCTTTCTGAGAAATCGCCTGAACTCTCTAGTCATCATGGCTATCTCAGATCGAGTCACATCTTCTTCTTCATTTAGGCTCTCCTCTGATGATGAAGAGCTGCTGGAGCTGGATTTTGTTGATTTGCTGGAACTAGCCTTCAGCGCTATCGGCTTCTTCTTCCTCTCGGCTTCATCTGTCCTTGGCATGTTTATCTCATATGCCATTAGTGAGCCAATCAGCTCATCAGCTTTAGTATTACGCAAGTCCCTTGACTCCTCCATCACTGTTGCTTTGGTGTGCCAAATGGGAGTCAGGGAGCGCAGAATTTTCCTCACTACATCATACTCTGTCTGAGGTTTCCCAAAACCTCTGAGGCCATTGGTTATGACAGTCAGCCGAGCGTACATTTCGCTGATGGACTCGTTCTGCTTCATCTTGAAGGCTTCATACTCAGATACAAGAAGATTGCCTTCTGCTCTCTTACTTGAGATGTACCTTCATGAATTACTTCCAGCGCATCCCACATCTCCTTAGCTGATTTGCAAGCAGACACACGGGAGAATTCTGTAGGATGCAGAGCGCACTGGATAGCATTTATAGCACTCCAATTCAGCGTGGACCTTCTGATCTCCTCCTTGGTCCATACATCTTCATTCGGGGACAGCTCATAAGGTCCCTTGCTGACAATCTTCCAAATCTCATAATCCTTAGCCCTGAGGAACACTTGCATACGGTTCTTCCAGTATGCGTAGTTTGATCCATCAAAGAATGGGGGCTTCGTTGTTGAGTGACCTTCGGCAATCATCCCTCGAGCATCCATCTCTGCCTATTCTCTTCGGGCGATGAGTCCCTGCAGAAGAGTTAGGCTCTGATACCAAGCGTTGGGTTAGATGGACGCAGTCTATCTCCACTAGATTGTGGATCTAGAGGGGGGTGAATAGATCAACTTGCCTAATTTAAAACTACTGTAAGTTCTAAAGCGGAATTTAGGCAAACATCAGTAAAGCTAAAGGAAGAATGCTAAGCAAAAGGTAGAAAGCTAGACATGAGCATAAGCGATGCAATCAAATAAGCTAAGCAAGAAATTCTCATCGCACACAGATCACACAAAAACACAAACACACTGCACACACAATTTTTAGGTGGTTCGGTCAACGACCTACGTCCACCCCACACTCAACCGAGTATGGCTTCCTGCTGCGCAGCACAGCTTGCGTCCGCTGGGCTTTACAGCTTGGCCAAACAACCCGCTGATACACAGCTTCGCTGGGCACTACAGCTTGCCGACCAGAGGATCTGATCCTCTGCAACCGCTGGGGAAATACAGCTTAACCCGTCCAGTGGAGACTACCACTGCAAGACAGCTGACACACAGCTTGAAGAAACAATATTCAAAAATGAAAGACAGAATCAAAACGAAAACAGAAAAGCTCAAAAGCAATATAGCTCTAAGAGCAAAGCTCAGCTCTGGTTTTGAACCACGAGACTGAGATACAAGCTCACTCTCAATCTCACTCTCAATCAACTCTCTCTCAACTCAATCTCTCTGGATCTCTTCCTCTCTCTTTTTCTTCTTCTTCTCTATTTCTTCTTCTTCTTCTCTGTATTTTCTTCTTCTCTCTTTTCTCTCTGTGGATCGAAGGCTCACTGCTGCTGAGTGTATAGACTTTCTCTTCTTCTCCTTCGATCTGTCTTCTTCTGTGGAAGAAGGCTTGTTTATATAGCAGCAACAGCAGCAGGCGTGTGCTCTCCACATTTCCCGCCCAGCAATTTGGACCACGTGGCAGCATCCAATGGAGTGTCAGTATACGTGTCCTCATCGGGATACCTTGTCCTTCTTGGATCACGAGCCAAGTACCTCCGATCACGTGCCCTTCATTAATCTCTTCAGTCAGATGTATAGAGTTCTCAGTTTACGTGCTCAATGACAGCAATCTGACTTGCTGCGTCGACGCTGTCAATCAATGGCGTTAATGTAGTGAGGCATTCCAGTAATCCATTAGCTTCGTCTCTTTAGCTGCTGCATCGACGCTACTCAATTGTGGTGTTGACGTAGTGGAATAGCCTGTGAAGGTCTCTGCTTCTTTAACTGCTGCGTCGACGCTGCTTGCTTGTGGCGTTGACGCAGTGGAAGATATCGTGAAGGCTTCGTCAACTGATGCGTGGACGCTTTGAGCTCCCAACGTCGACCCTGTTCCCTTCAGCAACAAGAATGAAGTCATAAGATTTAAGTATGTACATTGCAGTGTATATACTTCGTTGTATAGACTTGTGAAGGCAAATGCAACGTACAGACTTGCCCAATGTGTTGACTTCAACAAAGGAGGCAACGGCTGTATAGACTTTAAATCCTAAAGGCAGTGTATAGACATAATGCACGTAAAGGCTTCATGCGAAGGAAAGCAATGTATATACTTGAGGAGTTGACGCTGCATGAAGCATGGACAGTGTACAGACTTTACCCACTGTATGGACTTCATGTAATGCAAGCGAATGTGAAGACTTCAGTGTATAGACTTGAAAGTCTTGAAGCCAATGTATGGACTTGAGCAAGCTAAAGGGTTGTACAGACATCGAAGACAAGGGCCGATGTATAGACTTGCCAAACAGTCCAGTGTATATACTTTATGCAAGGAGGCCAATGTGTAGACTTGAAAACGCTGAGGCCAGTGTACAGGCTTGCCACCGACTAGTGTATGGACTACCTCAGCCTGAGGCACAGAATGGACTTCAACTCTGCACAACGAATGTATGGACTTCAAGTGTGAAGACTATTGTGCAGACTTTGCATTCGAAGATAATGTGCAGACTTTGAGTTTGAAGACCAATGTCCAGACTTCAAGTAACACTGTGGATGTACAGACTTCATGGAGCGAAGCGATGTGTAGACTTGAAGCTCCTGAAGCAATGTACAGACTTCAAAGAAGTTGGCGTGTCAATGTACAGACTTGATGAAGCGAAGCCAATGTACAGACTTAATGTGTAGCTGAAGCCTTGAACGTAGGAATAGGCTGGAGTGTATAGACTTCAGGCTTCAGAACCGAATGTTCAGACTTCGCCTAAGAAACGTAGGGAAAGACCCCAGTGTATAGACTTTGCCTTGAGCGAAAGGTAAGTGATGAATGTATAGACTTTCACGATGTGTAGACTTGAATATGTGAAAGCTACAGTGAAAGAGTGTATACACTTGACGAGATCAAGGGCAATTCGGATGTACAGACTCTAAGGTTCAAAGCCAACGGCTGTACAGACTTCGAATATTAAGACTGATGTACAGACTTCATGCGCTGACGCTGTACACACTTAGCGAGTTGACGCTGTACACACATCCAATGAAGTGCGTTGACGCTGTAACATGAGCCAATGAGATGCATTGACGCTGTACACACTTAACGAGTTGACGCTGTACACACTTAACGAATTCAAATGAAATGCAGTGTGTGGACTTTATCTAAAATGGACGATGTATAGACTCAATCTAAACAAATCTGCTGGAGGAGTCGACCCATCCTCTGATGTGTCGACCCATGACAGTGAGAAATGCAGACAGCAGTGTATTAAATGCAAAGAACACATAGTCAATCTGATAGAGCAATTTCATCAAATCAAAAGCAGTTGCCAATCAATCAAAACAATGGTGTTGCCAATGAAATAACGCAAGTATCAACATCATCAACATAGAGGGGTCACAACAGATCAACCTCGGGAGGGGACATCAACCGAGGAAGGAAGCATCATGCCAAGCGAGCCAATTGAGCCTCCGAGCCTCCCAGAGCTCCGCCTCTGCCAAATGATCAACATGCCTTAGTCTTCTCCCGCCAAGACCTAGAAGGGGTGGTCACCCCACACGATGACGCTCTTGTAATCTCGGCCACTATAAATTATTGTAACATAGATAGGATCTTAGTGGATAATGGCAGCGCCCCCGACGTTATGTCGTACGAGCGTTTCCTGAAGATGGGTGAAAACTCGTCAAGATTGTGTCCGATTCGAACTCCCCTCTGTTGGTTCAATGGACAAACAACTTATCTCGAGGGAGCCCTAAGCCTACCCATTACCCTTGGTACCCCTCCCAAAGCCATAACTTTCATGGCAAACTTCATGGTGGTTAAGGGGATATCGGCCTATAATGCCATCTTCAGCCAAGGTATCCTCGGCCGGATAAAGGCAGTGCCCTCCACTTATCACCAAAAAAATGAAGTTTCCTACTAAATTTGGCACAGGGGAAGTCCGAGGTAACCAAGCAACGAGTAGAAGGTGCTATGCAATCTCTGTAGAAGCCGTAGGGCCAGAGGACAAAGGTAAGGGGCTTGGGGCGATCGAGTATAGGACGACGACAGGTAAGCCCGGAGGGGAACTGTTGTCGATTTTCCTCAAGGATGACCCGGCCCTCGAAGTGAAGATTGGGGCGGATTTGCTGCCTGGAATTTAAGCTCAATACAAGAATTTTCTTTCGGAGTATGTTCATGTTTTCATGTGGTCTGATGAGGATCTTCCCAAGATCCCGAGGAGACAGTAATCCACCACCTCAATCTCGAGCCTACAGTAAAACTAGTTCAACAAGGAAAAAGAAAGCACGCCCTTGAAAAATAAGTAATCATTAAGGAGCAAATCAATAAGGGAAAGAAAACTGGGCTATTCAGCCCAATCCTTTACCCGACTTGCCTTGCTAATGTCATCTTGTGCCGAAAGTTTTAGGCAAATGGTGGATCTACGTTGACTTCACCGACCTCAATAAATCCACTCCGAAGGACTGCTATCCATTACCAAGCATCGATCAACTGGTCGATTCAACCTCGGATAACGTACTTCTCAGTTTTCTGGATGCTTATTCCGGGTATCACCATATCCCGATGAACCCCAAAGATACTGAGAAGACCGCCTTTATTACTAACTTCGGCGAGTACTGCTACACCCAAATACCGTTCGGGTTAAAGAATGCCGGAGCAACTTATCAGAGGCTGGTCAACCAGATCTTCAAAAACCAAATTGGGCAGAACGTCGAGGCCTACATCGATGGCATGCTCGTCAAATCACCTAAGGCCAAAGACCATTTTGCCGACTTGGCCGAGACCTTTAGCACCCTCCAGAGGTACATTATGAAGCTAAATCCTGCCAAGTGCGCCTTTAGAGTTAGATCTGAGAAGTTCTGGGGTTTTCTGGTGACCCAGTGAGGGATCAAGGCCAATCTCGAGAAGATTCAGGTCATCTTGGATATGCGGCCGCCCGCTTGCGTCAAGAATGTTCAACCCCTAACAGGAGGGATTGCCGTGCTCAACTGTTTCCTGTCTCGAGCGGCGGAGTGATGCCTACCTTTCTTCAAATTGTTGAGAGGACCAAATTTGGCGTCCGCTGCCTTCACTTGGGATAGTGAATGTGAGAAGGCATTTACCGAGCTAAAGGAATTTCTTGCATCACCTCCGGTGTTGTTGAAGCCGGTGCTAGGAGAAATGCTGTATCTCTATCTTTCGGCAACATCTTCTACAGTAAGCTCGATCCTAGTTCGAGACGACCAAGGAGTACAGAGGCCAGTATATTACGTCAGCAAGGTCCTCCTTAAGGCCGAGAGGAGGTACCCCGCAACCGAGAAGCTCGTGCTAGCATTGGGAACGTCGGCTAAGCGCCTTCGGCCCTACTTCGAAGGACACACCATCGTAATGCTGACCGGTGAACCTCTAAAGAAGATTTTGGCCCATCCCAAAGCTTCTAGCTTCCTCGTTAAACAGGTAATTTTTCTCTAGGCCTACGATAATTCTTATCGACCCTGCACAACCATCAAGGGACAGGCTCTCGCAGATTTCATTGCGGAGAACGCTGTCCCTCCTGGGTAGATGTCCCAGCTAACTGCCAACCCGGCCTGGGACCTTTTTGTGGACGGATCTTCAAACTCGATCGGCAGCGGTGCTGGCATCTTCCTCACGTCCCCAGAAGGTGTTGAGCTCCAATACTAATGGGACATCGAAGCAAGGCAACTACAAAATTTGAGTTTGCATATTGTCATTAAGTCTTTGGGTTCTCTTGTAAGGCTAATTATAAGCCATTGGGCTAGTCATTAGGAAATTAACGAGTTTCTTTTATATATTGAGTCTAGATAGGAAATTGGGCCAACTTTCTCCCTTGGTCACTCAAAGCCCATTTGACTCTTCCATGCCCATGGAGGCCAAGACCGTCAAGGCTCATTCCAAAATAAATCAAAGGCCCATGAAAGTAGCCCAAGGGAGCCCCCCGTTCATGCCCCATTTTGTTGACCAAACTTGGTCCACTTGCCACATTACCATGGCTGCCCCCACTCATAACATGTGGTCAAGTTTATATAGGGGTCAAATGTCTATGGGGGGCTGCCATCCTTGACCAAGCCAAGGAGAAGGGTACACCCTCCCTTTGCCCATGTGGGCTTGATTAGTCTTCATCCCATTTGTCACCTCCCCATATCAACCCTCCCTCTCCCCTTGACCAAGGGTATCTTAGGTCATTGTATTAGGTATAGGGTTTCCATATGAAACCTCTCTTGTAATAATTTTAAGCCGAATTAATGAAAGAAATTCAGGAATTTCTCCAAGCAGCCAAGGGCACCCCCCTCTCTCCTCTCTTCCTCCTCCTTGCAACTGCGATGGCTGCAGATCCAAGGTGTGACGCCTTGTTCGTGGGAGAGATTCACACCTCTATCACTTCTGTTGGGTGTGACTCTTAGCCACTGCCATCGCTGCCGCCATCCGTGCCGTTGTCGAGCCACCACAACCCCATCTTCACCCTACTGTCCAAAATTTTGAGATCCAGGACAGAACCTCAACAAAAAGGTTGGTACGCCAAATCCAGCCATCTGATGATCATCAAATTTTGATAGATCATTCCCCATGTTGTTACATCTTCCCAGTTCAAGTTTCACGTTGATCCTTTACCGTTTGTCCGTCCTCCCACCCGCGTCTTTCGACCCCTCGTAATCTGCCTGTCTGCAGATATGTGAGATAGAAACCTGATCAACAAATTTTCCCACCCCTTAAACAATTTCAGATGACCACCAAAATTCTTGTGCATGATCCCCTCGTTCCCCTCTTTCACCCATATTGATCCCTTCACCCAGATCCATCATTTTCCCACCGGTCAAACCCAATCATCAGACTTGTTACAGTATGCCCTGCACCCCTGCCAGATCGAGATCCCCTATTGCAAAGTTTCTCATGGTAAATCCGACCGTTGGATGGTTGTAAATTTCACATATGTTGTAGTTCTTTAAGTCTACTTTGCAACGGCATTGGTTTCGCTCTGATCCGCCTCCGGATCTGAGAACACTAAGCATTGTCACCGTGTCGCGCAGATCTCCCGAGTCTCAGGACTATAGGACAGATCTGAAGTTCAAAAATCCCATCGGTCCTTCGGCTGTGATCCAACCGCCGCCGACCTCAGGGATCGAAGAGGGACTTCCCGCCAACGTCCCAGCCAACTGCCGCTGCAAGGTGACGACCGAAAGTCACCATCCCACGTGTCGCACGTGCTTGCTGTCCAGCAGATCTGAATCGGACCAATCCGAACCCGCAGCCCGCCTCCGCCCGAAGAGCCCCTCCGGCTTGCCGCCCGTCAACCCAAGATCAGCGCTCCTGGATTACTGTTGTAGCCCTTTACCTCCCTGCATGGAGCGGACCATAATTTCTATGTTGTAATTAATAATATTTAATGTACCAGGAGTTATGCATCTTGGCCGGGAATTCTTCCCCACGCCCCGAGCTTGGAGGTATGTTTTCGCTCTTCTTTTTTTCGCTTTGCTTATCTCGTATATGTTTGAATGTTGTTGCTAGCGTGAGATAGGGAATCTAGCCAGCTCAAATTCAATCACCACTGCGAGAGAGAGAGTGTGTGACCCATCCCGTGACTCAATCCGAACACGAGTGTGAGCTGACCACCCTTGACTCACTGTCGGCTTCTGAACCACACAGATCTACACATTTCCCTGGCTTGGGATGATAGTGAGCTTGCGTTTCTTGTTGAGGACACATACTCCTCTTTTGGAGCTCTTTGGTGTCGAGTTGTTCCTGTCGTCGCTGTTCGCGTCATCAATTTAGTCGCATCGTTGCCTAGAGTCCCAGATTTGCATCAAATTGGTCTAGATTTGCATTTCGTCCCGCATCAAATACGCTTTGAAGTTTGACTTCCCGGCATCAAACAACGCCTCCGAATATGAAGCCCTAATCTCTGGGGCAGGATGACAAGATGCCTGGGATTAGATCGGATTAGAATCTACATCGACTCTCAGTTAGTCGCCAGCCAGATCAACGGGGACTACGAAGCTCGGGAGCCACAGATGGTCAAATACCTTCTTTTGAGAGCTTTCAGATAATCCAAATAGCTTGAGAGGAAAACTCCCGAGCGGATGCCCTCTCTCGCCTGACCTCTTCTATCAACTCTGGAGGGACCCGGTCTGTCTTACTCGAAGAGTTAGAGCGGCCAAGTGTGGAAACCGAGCTCGTAGCAACTGTACAAGCATCACCCGATGGCTAGAGAGTCCCCTACGTGGCCTGGCTAAGCGACTCCCAGGAACCCACCGATCCTAGGGAAGCGAGGAGACTCAAGTATCAGGCTCGACGGTTCATCCTACTCGATGGAACTCTTTACATACGATCCTTTGCCGGACCCCTCCTCAAATGCCTTGACGCTCCGGAATCTCATCGAGCGATCGAGGAAGTACATGAAGGAATTTATGGCTCGCACTAGGGAGGGAGATCGAGTGCGAGGATCTTATTGTGCCAAGGTTAGTGGTGGCCTACTCTCCAGCGTGACTACTCTGCGTACGCTCAAAAATGCGACTGCTACCAGAGGTTCGACCACTTAATCCACCAGTCAGCCTTGGAACTCATGACCTTGACCGAGCCCTACCCGTTCGCTCAGTGGGCAATCGATATCCTGGGCCCGTTCCCGGTGACCCAGGCTCAGAAAAAGTTTCTCATCGCCGCCATCGAATATTTCTCCAAGTGGATCAAGGCTGAAGATTCTGCTAAAATAACGGAGGCGGTGATTTGGAGTTTCGTGTGGAGGTCGATCATCTATCGTTTTGGCATCTCCCGAGTGATTGTAAGCGATAGCGGTTGGCAATTCAACTATGCTTATTTTAAGAATAAGTGCGCCGACCTACATATTTGCAACCACTTCACCTCGGTAGCCCACCCTCAAGCTAACATACTAGTTAAAAATGCCAACAAAACTCTCCTCAAAGGTATCAAGACCAGGCTCAGGAAGGCCAAGGGTAATTGGCTTGAGGAATTGCCTAGCGTACTATGGTCATATCGAACCTCCTCGAGGGCCTCCATAGGAGAAACTCCATTCCAATTAGTATACGGCACCGAGGTAGTCATTCCACTAGAGATCGGTAGCCCCTCCCTTCGGGTTATTAACTTCTTGCTCGAGCCCAATGAATAGAACTCACTGAAAAACTTGGACTTGGCCGATGAAGTACGTGAAGTTGCAAGGATCCGAGCAACGGAATACTAGTGGCGCATGGCTCGTTACATTAGTGCCTGGGTCCGAGATAGACAATTCATGCCGGGAGACCTCGTCCTGCGAAAGGCCGAAGCCTGTCGACCATTATAGGCGGTGGGGAAGTTGACCCCTAATTGGGAAGGCCCCTACTGAGTGGTCAAGACGCTTGGAAAAGGAACTTACCGGCTATCTACCATGGAGGGGAAACCAATTCCTCAGACTTGGAACGCTGCGGCATTACGAAAATTCTATTTTTGAGCCCATCCATACATCTAAAAAGGCAATTAAGATAGCAATCCTCATTTTTATTGCATCAACATTTTTTGTACATTAGATAGGTCGCAGCCAATACAATATATTTATAAAAAAGAGACAAAGGTACAATAGGGACTGATAGCTCGGCGCGGACAGGGTTAGCAGCCTCAGACCGAGCCACTGATTCCACCAAGTGTGGAAACTAGCTCGGGTAGTAAGGCAGTCGACCTAGTCTGCTCAGATGGTCAGGAAGAGATGGTATCGGTAAAGAAAAATAAGAAAAGGCTACATCAAGAATTGATGGTGCCGGCAAGAAGAAGCAAGAAAAAAGAAGAAAAATAGAACAGAGAGAAAGAAACAGAACACTCCCTTGGGGTATAGTGTTGAACCCCCTCCATGTGTGAAGATTTTAATGTCATAGCTTTTGATGATGACCAAACACTATATGTGCATAAATTGTCTTTGAACTATTCTAGCATAACTAGTCTTGGCAAATGCTCAACATCTTTCAAGAAGTCATGGAACTTTGAAGGTTCAAGAACAACCTCATCGGGTAAGAGTTTTGGGTTCAAATTGCAAGGCTAAATCTGACTCAGAATTTGTGTTTTGACAGGACAAGGAATGTACCTCATTGTTTAAGAGTTTTGAGGACGTTTGGTGAGATCAATCCTATATTATAAGCTCTTGATCTTTCGATTTCAAGTTGACATTCATGCCTTAGAATCAAGTATTTTGTTGGAGTAAACCCAACTTGAATCCCCCTAGCTTGATCCTTGGACTTAGTGTGGTTTTTATTCATATCTTGGAAGTTCAGGGATAAGGGTCGACCCCTGATGGTAAATTCTTCAACCCGCACGGGTTCTTTAATGTCACCTGCAAGTGTCGACCCCAAGGGTCGACCCACTCCATGCGAGGGTCGATCCCTGAGCGTTTATTTTTTCAACCCGCACGGGGGGTCACAAGGGTTGACCCCAAGGGTCGACCCATTGTTCTTGGCCCATTAAACCTCTCACGAGGGTCGACCCCAAGGGTCGACCCCAAGGGTCGACCCTTTCTGGTCAAAAATGACCTTCGTGTAGGCGCGCCAAAAGTCTTCTAACTCCGGTCCAACTGCCCCAAATCACTCCAGAAAATGTGGATCTGGTCCCTAGGCTGTCTCTTGACCGTCCTAAACATATAAAACATCTTATTGGGTTGTAAACCCTAAGTGATTTTAGAGAGAGATCTGAAGTGCATTTTTGTTCTAACATTTGTGTGTGCAGGGACATAGCAGCAGCTCCAGCTCTTCTTCCACCTTGATCTGGGCATGGATGTGAAGGGAAGAAGCTAGATACAAGTCTCCAATCGATCCTCTACTGGAAGCTGTGTGGGAAATCAATCTACAAGCATTGATCGTGCAAGAATCATTCTTCATCAATCAAGAACCGTCCTCAAGCTGCAAAAGCATTCAACTACCATCAAAGGAGAGAAAGGGGGAGCTCTAAACAATACAAAATCGTTCTTCATTCTTCACTCTTAGAGTTCTATTGTTTGAGCTTGAATATCTGTTGTAATTCTTTAACCAGATTTCTGTGTGGTTGCTTGTGTTTGGAGACATGAGTGTGTGTGTGTGTGTGTGTGTGTGTGTGTGTGTGTGTGGCAGCCCAGATCGGGTGCCATGTGTGTGGTTGCTGTTCTACACAACGTGTGTGTAGCTCACTTCATAGTGAAGCGTTAATCCTCACGTGTGAGGGGTGGACGTAGGGGACACGGTTGTGTACCCGAACCACCTAAAAACTCCGTGCTTCATTTGTGGTTTGTTTCTTCGTATATTTCTACGAGTGGGCTTCACGTTGAGCTGAGTGTCTATCACTTCCATCTTCAATCACCTACCTTCATCCACGCACATTCACGAGTGTGTTCCTGTCTGAGTGAGGCTGAGTGCTTATTAATCAAGCTGTTCATTCGAAAAGAAATTTTATTTGGCCAATCAATTCACCGCTCCTCTTTTGATTGCCACCATTCGGGACTCAACAATTGGTATCAGAGCTTTGGTCTCTATTTAACTCGACCACACGGTCGAAGAGCTAGATCTCACTAGATGGCGAACAAGGGAATGATGTCCGAAGGGCATTCGATTCAAAGGCCTCCATTCTTTAATGGATCTAACTACCCATATTGGAAAAATAGGATGTATGTTTTTCTGCGAGCCCAGGATTATGATGTGTGGCGTGTCATTAGTAAGGGTCCATATGTTCTACCTAATAATGATGATGCGTGGGAAGAACATGAGATAAAGAACTGTTTTGCAAAATTTAAAGCTATGAATATAATTCAATGTGCCATTCATCCTAACGAATACTCACGAGTTTCTATGTGTTCCTCTGTGTAGGAGATGTGGAACAAGCTGCGGTTGATCTATGAAGGAATATCAGAAGTAAAGGAAACCAAGGTGAATCTGTTAGTTCGGGATTATGAATTGTTCATGATAACCAAAGGAGTCCATTTCTTATATGTTTGCAAGATTGACGGAAATCACGAATGGACTAAAGGGTCTTGGTAAAGAGTATTCCAACAAGGAACTCATCAGAAAAGTACTAAGATCCATGTCACCATAGTGGCATACAAAGGCCACTATAATCGAGGATTCAAAGGATCTTAGCACTTTGACTCTGGACGAGTTGATAGGCTTCTTGATGACTTACGAAATAAACATCAAAAGGAGCGGGGACGATCACAAGAAGAAGAAGGTAGTCACACCATTGGCCCTGAAGGTGAATCCACAAGATTCAGAGGGTAGTGACGATGATTCCACGGGCAACACCGAGGATGGGGAGATGGTTGCCATGATCACCAGAAGAGCAAGAAGATTTGTCAAAAGAACTAGGAACTTCGATGGTCAATTCAGAAAAGGAACAAGAAAGTAAGGTCCTAACAGAGGTGAGAGTAGCAAAAAAGAAGAAGTCATTTGCTACGAGTGCAAGAAACTCGGTCATATGCGGGGTGAGTGCCCTGATCTGATGAAGAAGTTCAAGAAAGGAAAGTTCAAGAAGCCAAAGGCCATGGTGGCCACATGGGGTGATGAAGATGAGGAAGAGTCCGGGAATGAAGATGAACTGGATGAGCTAGTTAAGAATTTGTGCTTCATGGCAAATGAAGATGACGCTAATGAGGTAAATTCTAAAACCGAATCTCTTACATGTGAACAATGGCAGATTGCTTATGAATCTTTGTATGAAAAATACAAAAAATTAAAATTTGAAAATGTAAATCTGAAAAAGAAAATTGATCATTTTGTGCATGCTGCAAAGCCTTGTGAAAACTGCCATGCTTTAAAATCTGAAACTTAAAAGTTGAAACATGAAATGAAATTCTTGTGTCTAAGATTGAGTTGTTTGAAGATGAGAGTTCATGCATGCGTGAGGACCAAGTCACCTTTACCAAAATGCATGAAGACTTAAAAAGAGATTTAGAACAAGAAAAGTTGGAAAGAAGTGCATGCATTCAATCCAAAGAAATGGCTGAAAATAAGATTCATTCATTAAAGCATGAAATCAATGAGTTGAAGGATGATATTGCTATCCTAGAAAAAGGAAAAACATCACAATCAGGAACACATTCAACTCATTGGGCTCCCAGAAGTTCATCTCCATCCTCATCCAAAACACATGTGCATAATTCATTCTTGAATGTAGGTAGGAGGAGAAATAGAGATAGAGCCATTACATATTTTTATTGTGGAAGGTTGGGCCATGACATGTATGATTGCAGAATTCTTAAATTTGATGATGAAAGTTTTACTAGAATGAGAAATAAATCATACATATCTGATGTCTCTAACCATTGTGGACCCAAGCTTGCTTGGGTACCAAAATCTGCATAAGTACTCTTGTTGTGTTTGCAAGTCTGCTTGAGAGCTCAAAGGAATAAATGGTACTTGGACAGCGGATGCTCTCGGCACATGACGGGAAACAAGGAGATGTTCGCAGACCTACATGAAAAGAATGATGGGACAGTAGCATTCGGTGGAAAAGATAAAGGAAAAATTATCGGAGAAGGTAAGATAGGTAAGCATCAAACTCAAACTATTGAAAATGTTTTACTTGTGAAAGGGTTGCATCACAATCTCTTAAGCATAAGTCAATTGTGTGATAAGGGATGCAACATGATTTTTGATTCTACCCACTGCACCGTTGCAAATAGAAACACTCATGAAATAAAGTTCATAGGTTTCAGGCATAGCAATGTATACATGATAGATTTGGATGATGCTTCTCATGATAATTTGTGTTTGGTTGCAAGGAATAATGATGACGCTTGGATTTGGCATCGTCGTCTTGGGCATGCCAGCTTTAATGTTTTGCTAAAATTGTCTGGAAGTGATTTAGTGGTTGGTTTGCCTAAGTTGAAGGCCGTTGATGAAGGAGTTTGTGGAGCGTGCAGCAGGGGTAAGAAACAAGAACATCATTCAAGTGTAAGAATGATGTAACCACATCGAGGCCCCTTGAATTAATCCACATTGATCTTTTTTGACCAAGCAGAACACATAGCTTGGGTGGTAAACTCTATGGTTTTGTAATTGTGGATGATTTCCCAAGATTCTGTTGGGTATATTTCCTATCTCATAAAAGTGATGCCCTCATGGAATTTGAAGGATTATGCAGGCAAGTTCAGAATGAAAATTGGTGCTGCATCAAGACCGTGCGGAGCGATCATGGCAGGAAATTTGATAATCATGAATTCATCAATTTTTGTAGGGCTCAATTTTATATGCACGACTTCTCCGCACCAAGAACCCCTGAACAGAATTGAGTTGTTGAAAGGAAGAACATGACATTGATTGAAATGGCCAGAACCATGTTGAATGAGAACAACTTACTGAGGTACTTCTGGGCTGAAGCAGTGAACACTGCTTGCTATATAATCAACCGTGCCATGGTAAGACCATTGTTGAAGAAAACACCTTATGAGTTGTATCGAGGTATGAAGCCAAATATTTCTTATTTTAGACCTTTTGGCTCCATTTTCTACATTCATAACAATGGTAAGGTGGACTTGGCAAAATTTGATCCCATAAGTGACAAAGGAATACTTCTTGGGTACTCTCTTAGCTCAAGAGCCTATCGAGTTTATAACTTGAGAAGTCTTGTAGTTGAGGAAAGCCCCCATGTCATTATTGATGAATCATCTTCCCAAAGAACTAATGAAAAATCTGTTTTGCAGGATGAAGAGTTGGATGATGGTGATACCGGGAAGATGGGAGGAACAACTGAGAAACAAGAAGTAGAAGAACCCCAAGAAGATGATACAAATCAGGAAGATCAAGTTAAACAGCAGTTGCCAAGGCAATGGACATTTGTAAAGGACCATCTGACGGAGAATGTGATGGGCAATGTAGATGAAGGAATAAGAACATGAGCCTCTTTCAAGAAAGTTGAAAATACAGATTACATAGCCTTACTTTCCCAGTTTGAACCTCACTCCATAGAAGAGGCCTTGAAAGATGAGTCATGGATCATGGCTATGCAAGAAGAACTACACCAGTTCTAAAGGAACAAAGTGTGGGTCCTCGTGCCATGTCCTAGAAATCACTCAGTGATCGGAACAAAGTGGGTTTTTAGAAACAAAATAAACGATCAAGGAGTGGTAACTAGGAACAAGGCCAGGCTAGTAGCTAAAGGCTATAGCCAAGAGATTGGGATTGATTTTGATGAATCTTTTGCTCCTATAGCAAGATTCGAGACAGTGAGAGTTTTATTAGTATTTGCATGTTGCAACAATATTACATTGTTTCAAATGGATGTTAAGAGTGTATTTTTGAATGGCTATATCCAGGAGGACGTGTATGTGGAGCAACCACCGGGGTTTGAAGACACTAAGCATTCAGACCACGTGTACAAGCTAGACAAAGCACTCTACGGTCTGAAACAAGCACCCCGAGCGTAGTATGAACGGTTAAGTGATTTCCTTATTCAAAATGGATTCAAACGAGGTAATGTTGATCAAACTCTTTTTACAAAATTGAATGGTATGGAAATTCTAATTATTCAACTGTATGTAGATGATATCATTTTTGACTCCACTAAAGATGCTTTAAGCAAAGACTTTGCTAAATTGATGCAAAGTGAATTAATGAGTCTTATTGGAGAGCTAACATTCTTCTTGGGATTGCAGGTCACAGAGATGGTTGATGGTTTATTCATACACCAAAAGAAGTATGCTATGGAGTTGCTGAAGAAATTCAATTTTACATCAACCAAACAACAACCAACTCCTATGTCCACTTCAATAAAAATTGATCAAGATGAAACAGGTAAATCCATGGACCAAAAACTTTTCAGAAGCATGATAGGTTCATTATTATATTTAACTACTAGTCGGCCTGACATACAATTTGCTGTATGCCTATGTGCGAGATTTCAGTCCAATCCGAAAGAATCACATATGTTGGCCGTGAAACGGATTTTCAGATATATTACTGGTTCAGTTAATTTGGGATTGTGGTTTCCGCGTAATTCGAGCTTTGATTTCGTTGCTTATTCTGACGCCGATTATGCGGGATGTAAAGTGGATTGGAAAAGCACCAGTGGGTATTGCCAGTTTCTCGGGGGATTCGTGGTCTCTTGGGCCTCCAAGAAACAAAACTCAGTGGCATTATCAACGGCCGAAGCTGAGTATGTGGCTGTAGGTAGTTGTGTTGCCCAGGTGTTATGGATCCAACAACAAATGATTGACTATGGCATTTCTTTCAAAAACACCTCAATCCTTTGTGATAACACATCAGCCATAAATCTGTCTAAGAACCCTGTTCATCACACTCAGCAACTCACATATTGAAATCAGACATCATTTTCTTAGGGATCATGTGAGCAAGGGTGATGTAGAAATTAGTTTCATTAAAACAGACCAACAAATTGCCAACATCTTCACCAAACCTCTAAATGAAGAGAAATTCACCTCTTTCAGAAGAGAACAAGGGGTTTGTAGGGTAGATGAGTCTGGATCATGATCATTTACATCGTGTAGCTGCATTGTGTGTATAAGTTACTGCATTACATACATTTGGATTAGTGAGATGCATCATTGAATTTTCCTTCATCATGCATAAGCATTTTATTACTTGATAAACAAAAAAAGGAAAATTACTTGTATGAACAATCATCCTGGTGTGTATTGCATTACTTCTATTTATACTGTACACATACGTTTATTATTATTTCTATGGCCGATATCACCTTGAATACATTCAAATGCCAACAAAAGAGCAAAAACCGTTCAAAATCTGAAATCCGGAGCATTGGATAAGAAACGTCAAGTATAATCTTCAATTTCCTTAAACATCTCGCCAATTGATTTCAACCCTTAAAAACACTCAATTACCTTTGATTCCAACATGATTTTATCATTGGGGACTCAAGCCGTACCCTTTTTGGCCTTCCCTCTACATTTTAATCCTTTTTTGTTGAAAACCAGGGGAACGGTCGACCCCTAGGGTCGACCCTTGGGTCACCCGGTTTTGTCCGGGGCTGAGAGGAACAGGGGTCGACCCATTCCGGTCAGGCGGCTTAGCCGCGTTCGAACCATCCAAGAACGGGGCTAAAACCCTAGGTTCGTCCCTCCCATCCTTATAAAACCTCTCAAGCCCTCTTCTAACCCTAGCCACCACATCTTGCAAGCCCTAAAAATCTATTCTTGGCACCAAAAATGCTCCAGCCCTAGCCGCTGGTTCCTCCGGTGGCATCTCACGGATACTCCCTTTGTTGCGGTTCCAAGCATTGTTCTTGCTTCCCAACCCGTCTAAGGTATGCTGCTCTTGGTGTGTGGAGGATCATTTATCCACTGTCTTAGTCTTCCATTCTTGTTGAAACATCTAGATCTACAACCTCATCAAGCGGTTCCTTCGGTTTGTGTTCTAGATGGCCCCAAGGAGGCATCCTTCTCGCAGAGGAGAAGAATCGAGCTCGGCAAAAGAGCATCGATCCAAACAGGCCACACAAAGTGCTGCTCTTAGAGGAAACCCATCGTCAAGCAAGGTTTTGGATAGAAAAGTACTCCGTCCACGGGCGGTCATTTTTGGTAACCTTAACCGCCATATCGCAAGTCTTGTGGATCTTCTTTGCAGTCAACCAAATCTAGAAATCTTTATGTCTGCACATCGCCACAGTTATCCGAACTTGGTGCACCAGTTTTACAGTAATTTGTCCATGTCGGGTGACACACCAATTACTGTGGCAAATGGGGTACAGATTATCCTCTCGCCGCAACTTTTAGGCGCAACTCTTAATTTATCTCATGAAGGTTATGAATTTGGCGATATTGTGGTTCCGGACGGAACAATGTATCTATTCATGACATCCGAAGAAAAAGGTGATAGATCACTTGCTAGACTGAATGCCAACCATTTTCCTCCCATACAACATATATTGCATAGAATGATCACTACTATTTTGCTACCGAGAGGGGGAGGCCATGATAAGGTCACTGAAATTCACATGTTTTAATTCTATTGCTTCTTGGGTGGCATTCCTATCAGTTTTCCCACACTTATTTTGGATCACATTTGTTCAAGCATGAAACACAAAAATAGGACTTTACCTTATGCCGCAGCCTTATCTGCTGTTTTTGAGTACATAGAGATTGATATCTCAAAAGAACCCTCCCAAACAATACGAGCTGCTGACATTTACTCAATTCACACCATATGTCACAACATGGGTTATGAAATGAGAGATGGGGAATTGGTTCGCCAATTGAAACGTCCGGCACAAGTGGTCAGTTCTGAAGAGGATGACGATGATGATGATGGAGAGCTGGCCAGAGAGCAACACCCACATGTTCCTGCTGACCTTCCGAGGCGGCTCAACTGCTCATGGATCATTTGGATACCATTGATGATCGTTTAGACAGGTATGGGGAGACAATGGAAGCTATAGAAAAATAATTGTCTGATCTGAAGCTATCTCACCAAGAGTCAACTCAGTCCTTCACTGATGCTTTGGCCCATCAAGCCCACATGTTTGAGGAGATTTTGGATTATGTTCGGCGTCCACCAAATCCACCCACTCCGGATGATGACTAGATGGTTGCACTCTCGTGGAATGGCACACTTCTTATCCCATATTTACCCCCTCCTTTTTGATGATGCCAAAGGGGGAGAAATGTTGTACTATGTGTGTGCCCGGCAATCGGCGACTTATACTTTATGTGTGGTGTGTGCTTGCATGCATGTATGTTTTTCATTCATCATCCTAGTTAGCAAAGCTGCATATCATGGCATTGCATAAGTATTGTAGTCTTTCTTATGCATTCAGACTTTGTTGTCTTTCCTTTAACTATGTTCTCGGCAAGAACTTTGGAATATGCCTTTGTTGGGCAATCGTACAAGTTTGGAATGGTTTGTTACATGTTATGATGCTTCTTGAATGGTTCATGGTGGCATATGAAAGTTTTATTCTTGATATGAAGCTTGAATTCAATGAGCATGCTAAATCATTTTGAAGTCATATATTCATGCAAGGCATATAGTATTTTGTCATCATTAGAAAGAGGGAGATTGTTGAACCCCCTCCATGTGTGAAGATTTTAATGTGATAGCTTTTGATGATGACCAAACACTATATGTGCATAAATTATCTATGAACTGTTCTAGCATAACTAGTCTTGGCAAGTGCTCAACATCTTTCAAGAAGTCATGGAACTTTGAAGGTTCAAGAACAACCTCATCGGGTAAGAGTTTTGGGTTCAAATTGCAAGGCTAAATCTGACTCAAAATTTGTGTTTTGACAGGACAAAGAATGTACCTCATTTTTTAAGAGTTTTGAGGACATTTGGTGATATCAATCCTATATTATAAGCTCTTGATCTTTCGATTTCAAGTTGACATTCATGCCTTAGAATCAAGTATTTTGTTGGAGTAAACCCAACTTGAATCCCCCTAGCTTGATCCTTGCACTTAGTGTGGTTTTTATTCATATCTTGGAAGTTCAAGGACAAGGGTCGACCCACTCCACGCGAGGGTCGACCCCTGAGCGTTTATTTTTTCAACCCGCACGGGGGGTCACGAGGGTCGACCCCAAGGGTCGACCCATTGTTCTTGGCCCATTAAACCTCTCACGAGGGTTGACCCTTTCCAGTCTGGGGCGGCGCCGTTAAAAATGACCTTCGTGTAGGCACGCCAAAAGTCTTCTAACTCCGATCCAACTGCCCCAAATCACTCCAGAAATTGTGGATCTGGTCCCTAGGCTGTCTCTTGACCGTCCTAAACATATAAAACATCTTATTAGGTTGTAAACCCTAAGTGATTTTCGAGAGAGATCTGAAGTGCATTTTTGTTCTAACATTTATGTGTGCAGGGATGTAGCAGCAGCTCCAACTCTTCTTCCACCTTGATCTGAGCGTGGCTGTGAAGGGAAGAAGCTAGACACAAGTCTCCAATCGATCCTCTACTGGAAGCTGCATGGGAAATCAAGCTATAAGCATTGATCGTTCAAGAATCATTCTTCATCAATCGAGAACCGTCCTCAAGCTGCAAAAGCATTCAACTACCATCAAGAGAGAGAAAGGGGGAGCTCTAAACAATACAAAATCATTCTTCATTCTTCACTCTTAGAGTTCTTTTGTTTGAGCTTGAGTATCTGTTGTAATTCTTTAACCGGATTTCTGTGTGGTTGCTTGTGTTCGGAGACACGAGCGTGTGTGTGTGTGTGTGTGTGTGTGTGTGTGTGTGTGTGTGTGTGTGTGTGTGTGTGTGTGTGTGTGTGTGTGTGTGTGTGGCAGCCCAGATCGGGTGCCGTGTGTGTGGTTGCTATTCTACATAGCGTGTGTGTAGCTCACTTTATAGTGAAGCGTTAATCCTCACGTGTGAGGGGTGGACGTAGGGGACACGGTTGTGTACCCGAAACACCTAAAAACTCCGTGCTTCATTTGTGGTTTGTTTCTTCGTATATTTCTACGAGTGGGCTTCACGTTGAGCTGAGTGTCTATCACTTCCATCTTCAATCACCTACCTTCATCCACGCGTATTCATGAGTGTGTTCCTGTCCGAGTGAGGCTTAGTGCTTGTGTGCTTATTAATCAAGCTGTTCATTCGAAAAGAAATTTTATTTGGCCAATCAATTCACCCCTCCCCTCTAGATTGCCACCATTCGGGACTCAATATATAGAGAGTGGGAGGGGAGGAGGGGAGATGGATAAGGGAGGGAGATGGATAAGCGGGAGGTCTCTCTCAAACCATTCTCTCGTGCATTATCCCCTCTCCCCTATGTGGGTGGCAGCCCAAAAGTCATAGAAGAACGCCTTGTCAAACGTCTTCCCTTCTTGTACGCTGTCCACCAAGTCATCTTCCATTCTCTTACGTTGTAGTAGCCCGAATGCCCTAGTAGCCGTAAAGGTCTTCATCTTCATCGTCGGCCTCCATGCTTTACTAGAGAAAGACAACAAAGAAGGAGATGTAGGGGAAACAACGAAGGCCCTTATACATCGTGAAGAGGAGGAGGCACCCTTCGGAGCCTTTTATAGGCCGAAGAGGGAAGCACTTCGCCTTAATTGACCCTCCCCTCGAAAAGACGTGAAGGGACTTCGAAGAGAAGGTGGACGTCCTCCCTGAGGAGCAGTTACGCTTCCCTATCCCCAAAATCCTTCGACGGGAATACACGAAAAGGCGGGTGATTCAAGGCTTGGGAAGACAGAAAGGCACCAGATCAGCACCTACGAATCGACCGATAGGCACGTGACCTAATTTTTCGACAGGAAAATGGTACGAGATTTCCAATTTGCTGACGTCCGCGGATACGGTAAACCATACTCTGTCAAAGAGGGTAAGGAGCATTTATGTGCGCTTTGAACACCATTGCCATTATATATATAGAAAGAAAGGAAATACATAGAAAGGTTCCAGATGGCATTAAAAAAAAGGCCAGCGGAAAGAGTACAAGCTAAACCTAATCTATGGAGATAGGAGAGGGTTGGGAGGTCTGTGATCCTCCTTGAAGCTCAGTGGTCGGAAGTCCCTCGGCGCTCGGCACCGTCTTGATAGTAAAGGGCAATGCGCCCCCGGCTCCCTCGATGACAGCCGGCTTGGGCACTGAACCACCTATGCAGGAACTGCCTCGACCATGCGCTCTCCTGAAGCATCCGGAGTTGTCGACCCTCTCTCCACAGGAGCAGAAGTGTCCTCGCTTTCCCCTCCGCCGCTTGACATAGATGAAGAAGGAGAAGTTGAGCCTTCTTCACCTGAGTCATAGCAATGCCTGTGGTTGAAAATGAGTTTGTCAAGGACTTGCTCTTGTGCTAGATTCAAGGCCCGCCTGAAGCCCTACGCGAAGCCTTTCCGCAGTCCACGTCGGTAGCCCAACTCATAATAGGCGAAGGCAGTCATCTTTATGGCTTCACAATATTCCTCCGAGCCTAGATATCGCTCGATCACCTTCACCTCAGCTTCTGCTCCATTTTCCCCGAGATCAGCCAATTTTGCCTCGGCCTCGGCCAGCTTCACCTCAGCCTCCCTCCTCGCTAGCTCTGCCTCTAGGAGGCGACTCCCGAGCTCTTCCTGCTCGATCCCCCACTGCCTCGAGCTCGCTGCGTAGGCCTGGCGCTTTTCCACCAGGAATCTGCTCTTTAGCACGGCCGTATATTGAGCATGTGACAGCTACTCGGACAACAACCGAACTTTCTCCTGCCTCGCCTGATCCTGCGACCGGAGTGAAGCCGCTTCTCGCCGAAGGACCTCAAGCTCGGAGGACAGTTGTCCGACCTTCCGGTCAGACTCGGCGCGAGCCCTGGCCTGGGCCACCTCACTTCTCTCCATCTGTGCCAAGTAATCGGTGATCTTGGCCCCTAGTTGAGCCATGAAAAATCCCCCCTCCATGACCCTTTCGAGGAGCATTGGAGGAGAGTAGCGCCGGAATTCGTCCCGAATGAACGGAGATGCCAAAGCTCGGCAACACTTATATAGGGAGGCCTGGACAGGGAATCGTCCCTATTGCAAGATGGGACTCCTCCTTGGAGGAGTCAACTCCAGGATGTCCCCCTCGGATGTCCCCAGACTCGTAACTGCGGTGCTCGGCTTGGTCAGGATCACCGAACCGACCCCCTCCTGCATGCGCACTCCGACGGGCTCAGATGGGATCCCTTCAGCCAAAACCGGCGCCTTTGACGGGGGGACTGGAGACACCGAGTGACGAGTGCCCCCAGTCGGGGGCTCCTCGATCGTACGTGGATCCTTCATCTTCTTCCGCTCAGTGATCGGGGCCTTCATCGAGGACAGCAGCAGCCGTTCCTCGGGGGCTTTGCCCTTAGACCCTCGTCGCTCAAGTTCCCCCTCAAGAAGGGCCCTCTTGCCCTTATCTCGGGCAGAGGAGGGGCCCTTGGAAATTAAAGAAACATCATGGGTAGCCACCTCCGCCCGATTATCGACATCCACAGGCATTTGGCGATCCTCGCCGACACCGTGGATGGGCTCTGTCGACCAAAGGCAATTTATCAGTAAAATGCCAGCAGAATGATGTACAAGGTCAAGCCTCTAGATTCTTTACCCTCGGGAGGCAACTCGAAGCGGCCGTAACGCTAGAAATTTTCTGGGGACATGAGCTTTGCGATCGAATGCCGTTGACTCTAAAGGATCTTAATCTCCTCCTCCATCTCCGAAGAAATCACCGGATGCTTTGCAGGGAATACAGGGTGGTAATTTGGCAAAATGGGAAAAATTCCAACATACACCCTTGTTGGATCCCACCCAAAAATATTGGGTTTTCCACCCTTTATGTGAAGAGTATCGAGGGGAGAGGGCGACACAGTTCATCCCCCTCCTAGCTAGAAGGTGATAGAAACCCTTCCCGGCATGGGGATGCTCTTTCAATTCAAAGAAGGCATGAAAGAGGTCAAGGGATACGACGAGGTCACACGACGAGGTCACATAAGCGGCAGAGGATGATGAAAGAAAAGTGATGCACGATAGGACATGAATGGGTTAGGACCTATGACTGACTCAAAGTGTGGCAAACACTTGCACGCTAAAGGTAAGCCGGGTGGCTGAATTTTGTGGCGTTCCTCCGGGTGGAGGCGTCTCTCAACAAGAAACTCTCTCTAGCCTAACGTTCATCCCTGCGAGGGAAGCATGGGATCGTAGCGGTTAAGGAACCACTGTCACCTAGGGTGATGTAGTTCGAGCTCGGCGCTCGACTTGGGCTATGGAACGGATGCTCTTAACTCTCAATCGCGGTGATTGGGAACTGGCTAAGGGCCCTAAGCGTACAAGCATGGCATATATGAAAACATACTAGATGAGATAATGCCGAGAAAAGGAACGTCTCATGTACCTCCACGACTAGCGCGTGGGGAAGAAACCCCGACCGAGTCCAACAACCCCGATACACGGCAAGGAATAATAGTACAACCCAAATAATAATGTCCACTCCTCGCAGGGAGATAATAAGCTACAAACACTAATCTCGGGGTTACAGGAGTACGGGTTGATGGGCATCACTCGATAGAGACGAGGAGACGAGTCGCCGCCGACCGGAGAAGATGATTGACCACTGATCGGTTCTGCCCGCGCTGGTCAACCTGCACAGTGATCTTGTAGAAGGTGGTACGGCTTGAACCAGAGCCCGAACAGGGTGCCGTTTGTTGGAGCACGTTGGGGACTGGCTGAAAAACGTCCTGGCCGAACAGCGTGACTGTATCTACTCCTGTCTAGGCGTGGTGGTGTCTGCACGACTGTTCTGATTCTGCTCGTGCAGAACTGCACAGGGGAACAAGAAAATTAGGAAAAGAGTGTTTCGGTGTCGGATCAGAGTGCCGCTTGTTGGGGAACGTTGGTGACGCTTGGGGGAAGATCCTAAAAAAAGGATTTGGTCAGATATTAAAGGAGAAAGGCCTGGGATCTCCCACAAGAAGCAGTAGGGACTGGATCAGATCGGCACAGGTCGGCTTGTGCAGTCCCACCAAATTCATTGCTACGCTCTGCACAGACTTCAAAATAGCGCAAGATTGGTGGTGTCACGAAGAGGGTAGAAAATTCTACTATCCATCTAAATCTCAGTCCAAAAGACATTGAGAGGAGATATGGAGGAATTTCGTAAGAGGGAAGATGAGATCTGCCTTGCAGGGACGAGTAGCAACGCGTAGCTTCACGAGAAGAATTGTTGCCAGAGATCCGGAGCTCCGATTGAGAGAAAACTAGCGCTGGAACGGCCATGTCTTGCAGAAGTATCTCTGGTAAAATTGCTAAGTCTAGATGTGAACAGGAAGGGGTCGATATATGCCATGCTTCTTGGGCACACCAACTAAATATCGTCACAAGATCTAAGCTTCATGGGCATCACAACCAAGGGGAAGATAGAGTATCACTCTCTCACTAATTTCTCTCAAAATAATTCTTCATTAGCCTTGAAAGCTCTTAATACATGACATTATATAGGCTAGATGGGGAGGGGAGGGGGCGGCCAAGAGATAGGAGAGGGGGGGCTGGTCGACCAAAGCCGGGAGGGGGGAAGGTTTCTCCTCCTTGAATCATGGAGGAGGTCAAAGAAGAGGACAACCACCCCATTTGACCATGGAAGGGGGCGCCCCTCTCCACGTGTCCCTTTCAAGCCTCCAAGCCTCCATCCTCTTGACCCATTCACACCTCCCTCTTTGATCTAGCCCAAGCCCACTTAAGAAAAGCCCAATATTCCCCCCATAGTAGGTCCAATAAGGGAAAAACAACTAATTGTCCACGCAGGGACTAAACAAGGGCCCAACAAGGCCTAAAAGCATAAAATAAAGATAAGTAGCTTGACTATGTGTCCATGTCCTCCCCGAGCCAAAGGGACGCCTATGTGTTCCTTGTACCCCGACGTGTGCTGCGGCGTGTGTCCTCACCTATTCTCCCTGGGTGGGAGGAACTCGACCCCATCGACTAAGAGTGCCGATCGCTGAGGTAGCACTCCAGTAAGTCCAGATCGAGTCGCTCGAGCTCTCCGCACGTGATCCAGGCATTATCCGTGGCGGGGCACCCCTCCAACGCACTAAGAAGCGTTGGTAGGCTCCATTCCTGATGGTGCTCACCTGCTCATCCAGTATACAATCTATATGCTCGCACTGCTATAATGGGGATGGAAGAGGTGGACTCTCAGGTGGTGTGTTACTCTCAACAGGAGAAGGCCCAAAAGGCTCACCAGGGATAACCGCGGGTCCCGACATACCACTAGATTTGAAACATTGAACGTCAAACTGATACAATAGTTGTCTGGTAGTTCAATAACGTACGCATTAGACCCCACTTGCTTCGTGACTTAGAAGGGGCCGACACTGCGGGCTTGGAGTTTCTTCACGGTCCCCGAGGGAAACCGTTCAGGTCTAACCCTTATCATGATGTACTCTCCCTCTCGGAACTCACGGGCGCATCGGTGCGTATAACGTGTGTTGCTGGCCTCTATGTGAAGACATACATGCTCATGCAACTGCTTATTATGCTCAGCAAAGGACTCAGCTGACTCAGACACACGAGACTGGACAGACTCATAGACTCTTGGAATGAGGATAGACGGAGAGACAAAACATAACGACTTCCTATGACTGATGACAAACACAAGGGACGCACTAAGGAAGACCTGGTAAGAATGATGGACACCGTCTGCATACACCAAGTGTAAAGATAGGCTGACCCAGAACTTAAGGTCTTGGGTTTCAACCTTCGTCAACCATCTCCGGTTCGAGAAGACTCGTCCTCGGGTACAGAAGTGCGGGAGGATCAGGAGGCGGGTGACGAGAAGGTAATTCGGACGTCTGGTGTGGAGCACGGAAAAAGGGAAGTCCGGACTTTATCTCTCGTACGCGTGGCAGAAATTAGACCATATCGCATCAACATAGGGAGTTGATAGTGGTACGATAGTCAATAGCGGCTACGCTACCGTAGGAGAGACAAGCAAAAGAGGGACGGATGACTGCTACTCGGGAGTGACTAGTTACGCCGGGTCGTCGGATGGCACCGGATCGGTGGGTAAAGTAATGGCAACTGGGTGCATGGGGATGACCAGTGGGGCTGGGGTGACTGACAGAATGGAGTTGCTAGCTGGCGCCTCACCCTGGCCCTCTAGGCGCTCTATGGGATCTCTCTCTAACCCCTCAACCTCCGTGAGGTACTCCTCCGCCAACTCTTGGTCAGTCTCATAACTAGCTGGAATAAGCTCAGGTAGGGCATCCTCCGAATGTGTGTCTCTAAGGTAGGGGAATGTGACAGGCACTGGTCATAGAAATTGCTAATCCCACTATAGGGGGCCACAAGGGTGGGCCCCGGGGGTGGTGGCCGGCGTGAGCCCGGAGGCGGAGTGGACCTCTAGGGGCGGGTGACTGGCCACACGGTGGTGGTCGGCTGAACGCCGTCGTGGAAGACGAACTCGTTGGGCAGGTGAGGTGGGTGCAAGGTGCAGGTTCTCTTGTCCGGGTCGATGGTCGCTCTCCTCTCTTCGAACTAAGTTTGCCCTAAAATGATGCATGGACCAGTAAATGTGTCGATCTTGCACCATGCTCCATCGTGAAACAGAATGGGACCGAACTTCTATTGGAACTCTATGAAAGCTAAGCCACTATTGAGAACAATCTCTCCAGTCTTAGAGAGAGACTCAACAATGTCCTCGGAGACACAATTAGTTGACACCCTATTGATGAAGTTGATCTCCGCATGCGACCCATTAGGTAGAATGGCAGTGGACACGATAGGGCGCTGGAACGACTCGGTCGTCGGCATAGGGATCGGGTAAACTGGTGGTTGAATGGTAGGGGCGAGACCTGGGGGTCGGGCCATAAGAGCCTAGAATTGGGCCCCCAAGGATGACCAATCTAAAAAAATGGTTTCTGGGAACAGCCAAGGGGCTGGCGGGTAGCTGGACATGCGGACACAGAGATTGGAGTGCACTGACTAATGCGAAATGAAGAACCTAGACTCAACCAATATCAAGTAAGTGGCTGAGATATTGATCCGAAGATCCACTCACACAAGACTGCTACCTTCCCAATAGGTGTAACCTATCATTCTGGTAAAATCTTTTAATATACCGAGTATAGGAATGATATGCAACACCTAAGACAAAACTACCCTAGACTTAAATCATGCTCTGATACCAATTTGATGCGGGATAAGACACGAATGGGCTAGGACCTATGACTGACTCGAAGTGCGGCCATCACTTGCACGCTAAAGGTAAGCTAGGTGGCTGACTTCTGTGGCATTCCTCTTGGTGGAGGCGTCTCTCAACAAGAAACTCTCTCTAGCCCAATGTTTGTCCCTGCAAGGGAAGCGTGGAATCGCTACGATTAAGGAACCACTATTGCCAACGGTGATGCAGTTCGAGCTCGGCAGTCGATTGGGGCTATGGAACGGGTGCTTATAACTCTCAATTGCGATGATTCGTAACTGGCTAAGGGCCCTAAGCGCACAAGCACGGTATATATGAAAACATATTATAAGCAAATGCCGAGAAAAGGAACGTCGTGGGTACCTCCACGACTAGCGTGTGGGGAAGATACCCCGGTTGAGTCCAACAACCCCGATACACGGCAAGGAATAATAGTACAACCCAAATAATAATGCCCACTCCTCACAGGGAGATAACAGGCTACAAACACTAATCTTAGGGCTGTAGGAGCATGGGTTGACAGGCAGCACTCGATAGAGACGAGGAGGCGAGTCATCGCCAACCGGAGGAGACGATTGACCATCGATCGGTTCTGCCCGCGCTGGTCAACCTGCGCAGTGATCTTGCGGGAGGTTGTACGGCTTGAACCGGAGTCCGAATAGGGTGCCATTTATTGGAGCATGTTGTGGACTGGCTGAAGAACGTCCCGGCCGAACAGAGTGACCAGATCTACTCTTGTCTGGGAGTGGTGATATCTGCATGACAGTTCTAGTTCTACTCGCGCAGAACTGCATAGGGGAACAAAAAAATTAGGAAAAGGTTGTTCCGGTGTGGGATCGGAGCGCCGCTTGCTGGGGAACGTTGGTGACGCCTGGGGGAAGATCCTAACCAAAGGATTTGGTCAGATCTGAAAGGAGGAAGGTGTAGGATCTCCCACAAAAAGTAGCAGGGACTAGATCAGATCTGCACAGGTTGGCCTGCACAGTCTCACCAAATATCTCTTCATCTTTCGAAGATTTAGTAGATGCCAATGAAGAACTGTCAAAAAAACATCAAAATATGAAACATGAAAATAAAGCACTGAAGAAAAGGTCTAATGAAAATATCCATGATAATTTTTCTTGTGTGAAATGCATTGATCGAATTTCAAAAATTGAAGAACTGGAGAAAGAAATTAAATTTCTGACATGCCAAGTTTCATTGCTTAAGGTAACTGAAGAGAGTCCAAAAAGTAAGTTAGATTCTTTATCAGATGATGATAAACTCTTTGATAAACTTCTTGATTCAGAGATAGATGCCAAGTCCCTCCTGGATAAGAATGAAAAACTAAAAGGGGACAATGATGTTTTGCTCATTCAAATCTCGTTGCTAGAGGGAAAACTGAAGTACCTCGAGAAATCTGAAAAAGAAAATGATTTGTTGAAATTTGAATTTGAAAATCTGAAACAATTCAATTCGACCATGTGTGAAAGACTTTTGACATTTTAAAAAGGCAAGTCCATGGTCGCTCAAGAAAGTGAGAATGTAAGTATTCTAGAACAGGAAATAGAATCTTACAAGACGATAAATGCTACTCTAAATGAAAAGGTCACTTCTTGTGAAAATGAAATTCTATCTTGTGAACTTGTAATTGCTTCACTTCAAAGTGAAATCGCTGACCTGAACAAATCATTGGGCAAGTTTGTGAGTGGTGAAGATAATCTAAACAAACTCTTGGGAACTAAGGTGAACTTCCAACGGGAAGGTCTAGGATACAATCCTAGTAAAAAGGAAGCATTTAATCTAAAAATAAAAACTTTGTTTATGCATGCTTCTAGTTCCTCAAGTACACCAAATATCTCTTCATCTGTCAAACAAAAGCCCATTATGCATGCAAAGAAATTTGATGTGAAATCCCAAGCTCCAAAACACAACAATACTTCATGTCACTATTGTGGTGAGCTTGGACATTTAATGCATGATTGTAGCTTAATGAACGAAGATGACTTGAATGCTTGTAAGATGCACAACAGTAAATCTCAAGTTCATCAGAAAAAGAAGGTTGAATGCTTTCATTGTGGGAAAATGGGTCATACTATGAAATTCTGTTGGTTGTTAAATGTCGAATCTAAATTTCACACTCAAGATTATAGACCCCCCAGATATGCTCAAAAGCCCAATGCTTTTGTTCTACCAAAGAAATTGAAACCACGTGTGTATTGTCATTACTATGGTTATGTGGGACATGTCATGAATGATTGCTCGTTATTGCACCTTGACGATCTGAATGAGAGGAAAATGTGGAAAGCTACAAGTCGTGGTGCAGCTAACCCCCAGGGACCCAAGATGACTTGGGTTCCCAAAACCTCAAAGTGAAAATCTTATCTTGCAGGGATGCCTTGTGAAGGAAGAAGTTGTCAATAGAATAAAACTCCTCCAAGGCAAGAAATTGATGAGCCAATGTAGTAATACATTCCACTTTTACTTTCGCATGTGAACACCAATCTTTTGCTATTGTTCATAGAGTTACTTCTAGCTACACTCGTCTCTTTTTGTGAATATGAGTTAAATTTTACACATAGTTGAATTTTACACATAGAGCACACACATCTTACATCCATACACATCACATCTTTTTGAACACTTGTGAATACAAATAAAAATTCAGTCATCTGTCACTTTGATGTACAGACTTGCATATACTTCATATTCATGTGCATGAATGCCATGATTCACCGGTATATAAAATGACGTCAGTGGAAGGGTTGATTAAGTCCACCTGGAAGCTTTCATCATGCGTGAGTGTGGTCTTCAGACCTACGTACTCCGCCACGTACCGGCAATCAAACTACTTGAATACTTCATCTTGACTTGCTTGAATGTATATAATATACACCCGGTTCTCTTTGAACTCTTCTACGACTGAACAACCTTGTTAAATAAACTTGCATTGATTCAGACATGAATGCCTCTTGACACATCTTAACAAGGTCATTTTGGTTTTTCAACCGTGCATACACTTAGGGGGAGACAAAATCTTGAAAAGGCTAATTCATGTTCTACTATCTGTTCAATCACTCACTTCATATGGAACCTTGATACAATTGACTTCATTCAATAAGGATCTCTGTTATTCCACTAAACACTTTTAAGGATTATTAAACCCCTACATTAAAGTCAAGTGACTCGTGAGGAAAAAGCTGTCAGTCCCTTCAAAAAGTGAATAAGTGTGATTTGACATCGAGTACATCGGGAATCCCCCCTGAAATAAAGGAGGAAACTCGCATCGGAAAGTGTCTTATCCACATTACCATAAATGACGATATCGAGTAACCGGGAATTGCCCCTGAAACAAAGGGCATGCCTCGTGTCAAAAGGCTAGTCATGTGCTATTTAAAATAGTATATTTGGACTTATGAGCTTCTTCTAAGATCATCCTCTTAGTATCGGCATGATCCGAAATACAAATGCGATCTTGAAATAATAATCTTCCATTATTTGCAATAGAGAAATCCGGTCGTTGCTCCATATCCACCTTAATCTCCAACAATACTAGATCATTTTCTTGTAATTCTTCTAGATCTTCAATTATTGTTGGTTGTATTCGGATATTGGCTATAAAGTAATCTTCTATCTTTAGATTAACATCTAAATTCAACTGAGCAAATTTAGAAATAAGATTGGACATACCTTTCAGACTGGATAATTTTCCTATCAGTTTCCTGCTGAGCACATCAGCAATAACATTTATCTTTTCAGGGTGATATTGAACAGCAAAACTAAAGTCCTTGAGATACTCTAGCCACCGTCTTTACCTTATATTCAACTCCTTTTAAGAAAAGAGATAATTTAGGCTTTTGTGATCTGAATACACAATAAATTTCTCTCCATAAAGGTAATGACGCCAAATCTTTAAAGCGAATACTACAGCAGCTAGTTCTAGGTCATGAACAAGATAATTTTCCTCATGTTTCTTTAATTGTCTTGAAGCGTAGCGAATGACCTTGTTATTTTGTATGAGCATGCACCCTAGACCAATGCCAGATGCATCAGTATATACCTCAAATCCGCCACCTTCAATAGGCAACGCCAATATAGGTGATGTGGTGAGATGCTTCTTAAGAGCTAAGAAACTTTCTTCACATTCTTTCGTCCATTCAAAAGGATTTTCCTTCCTAGTGAGTCTGGACAAAGGTGCCGCAATCTTGGAGAAATTTTTAATAAATCTCCTATAGTAACTATCCAAGCCAATGAAACTTCAAACTTCTGATACCGTGTTCGGTCGGCTCCAGTTCTTAACAGCTTTGACCTTAGAGGGATCTACTGCAATACCTACTTTAGAAATGATATGGCCAAGAAAAGAAACCTCCTTAAGCCAAAATTCACATTTGTTTAATTTAGCATAAAGTTGATGTTCTCGCAAAGTTTGCAAGGCCACCCTTAGATGTTCCTCATGTTCTTCCTTTGTCTTTGAATAGATAAGGATATCATCAATAAACAAGACCATGAGTTGATCAAGATAAGGTCGGAACACATTATTCATCAGTTGCATGAATGTAGCAGGTGTATTAGTTAAATCGAACGGCATCACCACAAATTCATAATATCCGTATTGACTTCAGAACGCATTCTTGTGAATGTCTTCATCCTTGATCCTCAGTTGATGATAGCCTGACCTGAGATTGATCTTGGAGAAGTACTCCGCGCCAGAAAGTTGGTCAAACAACTCATCAACACGTGGTAAAGGATATTTGTTCTTGATAGTGAGTTGATTCAACTGCCGGTAATCAATGCATAATCTGAGGGAACCGTCCTTCTTCTTGACGAATAAGACTGGCGCATCCCAAGGGGATGTGCTAAGTCGAATGAAGCCTTTTTCAAGCAGCTCTTGCAGTTGCTTCTTTAATTACTTCAGTTCCGTGGGGGACATCCTGTAAGGAGCTATTGACACAGGTGTTGCTCCTGGTGTGAGTTCAATAGTGAAATTAACCTCTCATTTGGGAGGTAAAGTAGGTAAGTCGGAAGATAAAATATCAAGAAATTCCTTAACCATGGGGATTCCATCTATCTGAAATTCTTTAGATTCGGTAACTATTACGGAGGCAAGAAAAGCTTCACATCCTTGCGAAATGAGTTTGCAAGCGTGAAGAGATGAAATAAGAGCGGGATGCTTCCGGTATTTGATGCCGAGAAAGGAGTATCGTGGGAGACCTGGTTTCCAAAAGGAAATCATCCTACTGTTACAATTTATATAGGCGTCGTGATCTATAAGCCAATCAACTCCTAATATGGTATCGTAACCTTCCATATCAAGGCATATGAGATTAGCAGGAAGATTATGCCCTTTTATTGTGACTTCACAATCGGGGAAATAAGTTTTCAATTGTGTTCCCGTCCCTAAAGGAGTGACTATGGTCAAATCCGATGGTAAGGGAACATGTGAAATGGGTAATGTCTTTGCCAAGGAATGAGTAGCACCCGTATCAAATAACACAAAAGCAGGATGAGAATGAATATGACCTGCACCTTCAATAAGCTCCCCTTCTTTGGTGGGTTCATCCTCCAATACGACATTTAATCGAGCTTGCCGCTTCCATCCACCATTGTTTCTCGTGGATGATTGCTCTTTCATTAGAGGACAGTCAGGCATGCGGTGCTCCCGTCTTTCACATCGCAAACATGCGCCTAAGCGTTTCCAACATTCTTTGGCCGAATGACCGAATTTCTCGCAGAATGAGCAAGCAGTGGTGCAAGCCTTTTCTTCTTCTTTTATTTTTTGTTCTTTCCATTGCCACTCCCGTTACTATTACGAAATCTCTTCTTGTTATATTGGGAGTTGTAGGTTATGCTAAATTTTTCTTCTTTTCTTCCTCGCCGCTCAGATTTTCGGCTCAGCTCCTCCCCTTTGCCTTTGAGTTTATCGGCCTTCTCCAAGGTTTGTTCACATAAGTGTTCCTGTTGAACCATCTCGGTGTAGGTCCGAATATTTTGTGGGCCAAGTTGCTAAATGTAGATGGGATGTAGCCCGTCCATGAAGCGATTTACCTTTAAGAGATCAGTGCTCACTAAATGTTGAGCATATGGTGCTAAGCGATAAAATTGGAGTTCATATTCTGCTACTGTCATCATGCGTTGACGTAGCGATGCAAATTCTACCACCTTCCTCTCCTTGACATGCTCGGAGAAGTATTTGTCTCGGAAAAGAGTGAGGACTCCCTCCCAAGTGTGTGGAGCATTCGGAGGCGGTGCCAGAACAGACTTCCACCAAGTACGGGCATCTTTGTTGAGCTGGAATGTTGCAAGACAGACCTTTTCTTGACTGGTGCATTGCATGACATCAAATATCCAGTTCATTTCATCGATCCAGTTCTCTGCTTCGTTCGGATTAGAATATCTAGAGAATCGTGGAGGATTTAAACTATGGAAATTACTGTGCAAGCTACCCACGTCAGCCCTTACACCAGCATGGGCCACCGTCTATAGGGCTTGGGTAAGTCCCGCAACAGTTTGCTTCATCTCATCCTAGTTCATACAATGATCCATCGACAATCAAGGTACCTGAGAATCATGGATATTTTAGTTATTTAGAATCAGGAAGATTGACCCTAAGATAATCTCTATATAATTATCTCATCCCAGGTTCTACCCAATTCTCACATGGGTTCGGAATTCTTTCCTAGCTCATAGGTATGGGTTCTTAACCTTGGACTTAACCTATGTCAGGTTATATTTCCTAGGATTTCAAGGTCTAGGCTCTGATACCACTCTAACTGTCACGTCCCGAGCTTTTAATACAGCGGAAGGAATATCGGAACGTGAACAACCGGCAATGGTAAGCCTCTCGCAAGCAAGAAGATCAGAGCACAAGACAATCACACGAAAGTAATTGCACAAGTAATTTCTTCTCAAATTCAAACTTTATTTCATAACCAAATCAACTTACACAATATCTTTTCTTGACAACTTTCATCACTATGACTCAAGGAAATCAAAATTACAATATGACTAAACTAGGCACTTCGATAATCTAAGGCTTCTTTCATCTTGAAACCTTCATTCACTCTTGGACCCGCTGCTAGCACAATCCGAATCTGATTCACTAGTGCTTCCTGAAAAAGATAAGAAAATAGGTATGAGCATACTTGCCCAGTAGGTATCTTCGTATCAACATGAAAGTAATATTTAAATGATTAACGTCTTAGCTCTAGATCTTAAGGGAAAAATAAGAATGCAATAAACAACCAATATAAACCAAGATAACCAAGAATCAAGACATAACTTAGCAAGTAGGTGTGAGTATAGACCATGAACAAGTAAGAGTAATCATGTAGACGTAAATTTGGCCTTTCATGAACAAGAATGTACGAGCATATAACTAGAAAGTACTTCACACAACCTTAAAAGGCTATGCATTATCAAGCATGTAAATTTCATAACGAGCCTCGTGAATTTCACTCATTTGAAAGAGAAAGTACTCCCAGCGCAATGCGACGCCAGTATCATCGTACCCTATAGTTTATAGCACGTTTCTGACCATCGGTCGTGGGGATTAGCATAGAGCCCTTGGACACAATCCGTGCCCGATCTTACATCTTCAAGTTATAAATCCAGCTACTTTCACGAGATATAACAATAATGTCGGCCAATAAATCAATTTCAAAATAACAAGTTCCAAGATCAAGTAACCAAGGTATAGAACATACCAAAATTTGATATGATTCCAAAGAACAACTTAGAAAAGATATCATGCAACGGTGGCAATCCGACAGCATAATGGTACATTCATTAAATTCCTTAACTTAATGTTAACCTTTTTTAACACAGTTTGAAACTCCACATAATCTTAAGATCATCTAGGAACTCAACAAAACCAACCCCAAAAGGTTAAACCTTGGGTTAGACTAATCAGGAAATAAGCAGTCGTTTACTGGACCGTTTTATGAAGAAATCGGCCATAGTCTGGGCCATTTCATAAGATAGAGTCGACACATGAAAAAGAACATCTGGAGCTTTGCGGTCTAGTGGATGGCCATTTAGTATCTATTTGCGATCTAGTGAAGGGCCGCTTACCAAATCAGACGGTCGTCCAGAAGGCCGTTAGGGTCTAGAGTACATAAAATACCGGTAAAGTGCTTTCTAGATAAGTTAGGTTTTAATGGTACAACCAGCTCGGCATCCTAGTGAGAATCTCTGGCTCGCGGAGTCTGACGGAGGCCTTGAAACATAATCCTATAGTCTGACAGAAGGAATATCCGAAGAGAGGTCCATTAGTTCAAGATTGTGTGCCTATGAGTGCAAAGTGTAACTAATGGTCACATATTGGAGTATATGCCATATACTTAGGAAAATGACTTAAAGATGAGAAAGAATCACGATAAAACATCGATCAAGTTCAAACTAGACACATCATAAACCATGTGAAATATATTTATAAAAGTATACAATTTTTGCATGAATTTAGTATAAGTTCAAAATAATACCAATGAGAACAAAGAACATGAAATATGCTAGAATGATCAATAATATAACCAAGTGTATGAAAATAGCCCTTAATATAGGAATAAAACCTAAATAACTAGGCTTAGCATATGATAATTAGGGCTAATCTGCATTATGTTTTCGGGTTTACATAATACAGACTCAGAAATTCCAAGCGGTCACTTGAGGACCATTTTACATGACCTAGCAGTCTATCGCAGGGCCGCTAGAGATTTCATGCGGTCATCAGGAAGACCGTTTCTTCCTGTTCACAGTAAATAGCACAAAATCCGAAAATATGGCTAATCTATGATGGATGCATAGTAACACGTGACAATAGATGAATATGACCTAATAACATCATATTAAGACATGGAGATGCATGGGTTGAATTAATAAAACTAAAATGATCATTTTCTTATTTAAAAGTAAGGTTCATGCATGCTATGTAGTACTAGATGCATAGTCAAGATAAAACATCAAATACTCCGTGTAGAAAGAATGAAATTGACTGCAAGAAGAGGGCTTTTATTTCTAACATTGAGTTTAAGCCATTCAAGAGATAACCTACCTCTGGTAGTGCTCCTAGACTTCAAATTTTTGACTAGAAGATGACCCTAGTTCTTGCACGTCCTGTGATGTGACACCACTCCTTGGAACTAGATTTGCAAGCAACCGGACCGAACGGCGATATCTCACAAGTGGGTTCACCCGCGATGCGCGCACTTGGGCCCGTAGGCGGACCGGCGATGATGGTGAGGGTCCGAGGTTGGACCTTGGGGTTCCTAGGGTATGGCTGGCTGGGGATGGACCCCAATGGGATAGGGATGCCCAATTTCAAGGGCGGCTGGCACGCCGGGGGCATGGGATGTAATGTCTCCCTCACAACTCACCTGCGGTGGCACTCGATTAGATGGAAAGTTGGAACGAGCCCTCTCTCACTGCCGACGGCGCAACTAGAGATAATACTAAGCTAAGCAAAGGTAAGAAACCAGCAGAGGAGAGTGGTCTGAAGCTCACCTGATCGGTGTGAATACACCGATCCCGGCCGGAGACGAGGGCGAGCGGGGAAGCGTGGGCCCCCCGCACGCTGCACCGATGAAGCTTCAACCTGTTAAACTTAATTACATCCACTACTCCTCACACAGGAGGGTTGGACTAGGGGTGGGGAAGTAGGGTTTACACACAAACACTACCTCCACACAGGGAGGGGTGGTAAGCCGGCGAGGCGGGGAGGGGCGTGGAGCTAAGAACGGAGCTGGATTGCCACCTCGAGGTTCTGTCCGCTTGTTCTGCCCGCTGATAGGTACACACTGTTGAATGTCCTGAGGATGCTCCCGAACTCAAAAACTGACGAAACTAGTGCCGAAACGTCGCTGACAGACCCAGGTACGCTTGTAAATTGTTATGCACGATCCTGACGTCGACACCAGCTGGGGCAGGCTCTGGATCAGGTTCCCTGCGCTCTGGTTCGGATTGGTCCCAGGGTGCAGCAGCAGGTGGAAGTAGTCACCACGCCCGCTCCCGATGTTGAAATGTAGCGGCACCAAAACGAGTACGACCGTGGACGAGTGTTCTTCAAGCGGCCGCTAGGGAGAGCACCAGACGATGTTGGGGTAGAGAGACGGAGCCCGTTGAGTGAGAGGGGGTCTGGGTGGAGCCTGACTGCCTTGATCTGCAACCTAGGAGTAGAAACATCAGAACGAACTGCTCCAGACTCCGATAGGCGTTCCGCTGGATGCGTTGGGCAGGCGACTGGTAGAGGATCACCCCGGTAAAAGGGCGCACTCAGGGGAGGTGGGATGTGGTCGCAGGAGTATCTGAAAGTCAACTCTGGTTGCAGTCTGGGCCAGATCTGCGCAGTCAAGGGAGAAAGGTTCTCTCGGGCAACCCTGAATTCAGAATGGAGCGGGATCACCTCGCATGCGAAGACGACTGGAAGACCTTTCTGGCGATGTATGGTACACCTCCAGAGGATGCCGAGAAACTCCGAGGCAGGTTCTGAAAGTCGAGTCCCAACTGCTACCTGCGAACTGGGCAGTGTATGGGGGTGGAAGGGGATGGTAGTGGGGAGATGGGGAGGGGGAAATGGAGCGGGAAGTGGCTGGGGCGTCCCCTGGTTGATAGGGGGTCAAAGGGGGGTCAAACCAAGGGTTGAGAGGGGGGAAATGGGGGCTGGAAGGGGGTCTAGCAGGTGGGGGACTGGAGAGCTGCGAATTTTGGTGTTGGATGTGAGAGGGAGAGGGAGACCTTTGGCTTGAATGAGTGATTAATGGAGGGTTATTAATGGGGGTCTTGGGGATGGGAAGGGGTGTGTTGGGAGATGGAGAGGTGTGTTGGGAAAGGGAAGGGGTGGCTTGGGGAAAGGAGTGGTTGCTTGGGGAAGAGGAAGGGTTGCTTGGGAGAATGGAGAGGTGCCTAGGAGAGGGGAATTCCACCTAGGGGTTGGAGGGGAATTGAATGAGTGTATGGGGAAGGGGGAGGGGTCTTAATGAGAGGTGAATGGGGAGGAGAGAGAGAGAATTTCAAAATTTGGGGGTGGGGAGGAGAGAGAATGGGGTTCACCCCCTTTGGAGAGAGAGAGAGAGGGAGAGAATCTCACACAATTTTGGTGGATTTCAAAATTTCATTCAACAATTCATTAGCTTCAAATGGTGGGATTGGGGTCCTATTTATAGGAATCACATAATTTAACATAAGACCCTGAGTTTTAGGCTAGTGGCAATAAACTAAGGGTGAAGGGGGTGCCCATGGGCCTAGCCCACTTAATTGGGCCCAACTGACTCATTAACCACTCTAATGCCAATTAACCTAGGTAGATGACACCTTAACATAGGGACTTGACTCAAATAAAAGGAAAATTACATAATAAGAAAATGAAAAATACATCATATGACTCGGAATAAAGTGGCGAACAAGATGTAGCACTGCTGGCGAGCATCAGGATCCTCGAACAAATGAGATCGCCGGTGATGTCCCCATCATACCCTCGGGGTGTGGAGAACTCGACTCCGTCGAGTATGGGTCCTCTGGGGATGTGGTCCTCTAAAGCAGCTCGGGGTGAACCTCAACCTCCAAACTCAACCCTACATCCGCAACCAGAGGACGGTCCTTCATCCTCTCATGGTGGCTTGGGCACACCCTCTTGCTAGCGATGGTACCCTGCTTGCCCAGTATTGCCTCCGTGTGCACACGTCGGACTCTCAGGCTGATATGAGGAGGCTCTCCGAGGGTATCACTCACAAAGGTGAGGGTAGGATCAAGGTGCTCATTGGGTTCCACCGTGGTGCCCATATAGGCTGCCAGATCTGCCACGTGGGAAATGGGGTGAATCCCAAAACCCATTCGTAAGTCCAACCCATAAGCCGGGTTGCCAAAGTCACTCAGAACTTGGCAAGGTCCAAGTCCTTGTGCCCTCAAGTTGGAGGTGACTCTAGGGTAGAGCCACTCCAATGCCACCATCGATAGGTTGCCTACGTGGAATTCCAAGTGGTGCTCGCGAGCCTTTTCCCGCTCTTTGTGAACATCACCACTCGTTGCAATTTGCTTGCGTGTATGCTCATGCCATGCATTATGATGAGTGAGTGGTTGTGAAAGTGGGTAGTGTGCAAAGGTGGACCGGGGCAACCATAAATTGACCTATCATGCTTTGATGCCCTGTGGACCTTGATGAACTTAGGTGGACCGGGACAACCAAAAGTGGCCCTATCATGCATGGACTTCATAACAATGGTTGGAGGTCCGAGGCATCCGTAGGGGAATCTATTGCGCATGGGTATAGCAAATGTCGGGGGTCCCGGACATCCGTGAATGTTCGTAACATGCTTATGACCAATGATGAATATGGGAGGACCTTTGGACCAATCATGCATCTGACTTGACATGTGGGTGTCATGTATGAAAGGACCCGACTTTCTATTCATGCCAAGTGGTGTGATGTGACAAGACATAGGAATTCCTTTCCAATAGGTGACTTCCTTGTGTGGGGTGGCCTTCAAGCTTCCACTCAAAAGGGTCGTAGGGGTCAAAGAAGGTATGTGTCATGGAGTGGGGCACTTCATTGTTTCCTAGGTGTATTCCACCCATGGTCATGGTACCCTTGGTGTGGGCCAGGTCTTGAGAGAGGTGGGCTTGGTCTAACATGATTGGTTGGGGTAGGAAAAGGTTGGTGGTGAGTAAGGTGGGTGGGTATAGGAAGGGATCGAAGGGGTCATGGTAAGGGTCACCTAGGGAGAGGAACTCTAGGTCCTCATGGTCCTCACAATATGGTGGTGGATCCTCCTCCTCTAGTAAAACGATTGGGCCAAAGTTTTTGGTGGGTGGGTCACATAGGGAACTAGACTCCCATAGGAAGGGATCAAAGGGGTCGTGGAAAGGTCTTCCTAGAGGGAGGCACTCTATGTCTTCAAGGTTCTCAAATGGTGAGTCATCCTCCTCCAAGGTAATTGGGTCAAGCTCTCTAGTGGGTTGGCCAATCAAATCAATTGGAACCTTAATGGGTGGGGAGTGGGCCAAGATGGGTTTCTTATCCTTGGGGAGAAAGAGGAGGATTTCACTCGTATAATGGCCACTAGTGTAGATGGAGGGGATGGAACCAGTGGTGGGGTATGCTAGGAAGATGGTGCAAGACTCTGATGGTCCTATGGCTAGCATTTCGGTCAGGTGGACTTGCCATTGTAAGCAGTCCACTAGGTCCCCTAAGTCTCCCACAAGGTAGGAGGTTTGAAGTGTGGCATAGGAAGACCGGGTGGATACAATTTGGGCTTGATACCCCAAGGGTGAGAGGTAGGGTGGTAAGCTAGGAATGGTGGGGCCTCGCTTGAGCCATTGGAGTATGGACTCATTCATGGTGAGGGTGTGCGGCTCATGAGGACTCGGACTAGGAGAGGTGGGTGGAAGTGGGGGGTCTAGGATGTCCTCTATGGTGGGAGGTGGATCCGGATTGGCGTCCATCTCCACTTGGGTATGTGTGTGGCTCACAACTTCCAAGGATAATGGGGTAGGAAAGTCTATGGTGGGTGGAGTGATAATGGTCGGTGCATGGTACCCTCGGGGTGGTGAACATGGGTGGACTTGGGTTGAGCTTGGTTGGGGAAGTTCTTGGGTTAGAGTTGGGGTCGGGGGTGGAAGATCGGTTGGTTGAAGAGGTTTGGATTGGGGTGCGTAGATCTTTCTAAGATTGGCCCTCATTTCATCCCAAGATTCAATGGGTGCTTCCCCTTTGGCTTCTCTCAAACCTACAATGTTCTCCCATTCTTTCCTAGCTTTACGCCAGAGCATACTCTTGGCATAGTTGACTTTCATAGGCCCTGATAGAGTGAACCTCCCAAAGTGTCGATCTATGGAGTCCTCCCACTCTAGATATATACTAGGGCGGGTTCCATCAATCACAAAGGCTTCTAATGGGCCTAAGAGTGGCGAATATGCCAAATATGAGGTAGTCATGATGGAGGACAAGGGTGGTGCATGCAATGGCCCTAGGACAAGACTTAGTAGAGACAAGTCTAGAACTTGCTATGATACCAAATTGATGTGACACCACTCCTTAGACCTAGATTTGCAAGCAACAGGACCGAACGGTGATATCTCACAAGCGGGTTCACCCGCGATGCGCGCACCCGGGCCCGTAGGCGGACCGGCGATGATGGTGAGGGTCCAAGGTTGGACCTTGGGGTTCCAAGAGTATGGATGGCTGGGGATGGACCCCAATGGGATAGGGATGCCCAATTTCAAGGGCGGCCGGCACGCCGGGGGCGTGGGATGTAATGTCTCCCTCACAACTCACCCGCGGTGGCACTCGATTAGATGGAAAGTTGGAACGAGCCCTCTCTCACTGCCGACGGCGCAACTAGAGATAATACTAAGCTAAGAAAAGGTAAGAAACTAGCAGAGGAGAGTGATCCGAATCTCACCTGATCGGTGTGAATACACCGATCCCGGCCGGAGACGAGGGCGAGCGGGGAAGCGTGGGCCACCCGCACGCTGCGCCGATGAAGCTTCAACCTGTTAAAATTAATTACATCCACTACTCCTCACACAGGGGGGTTGGACTAGGGGTGGGGAAGTAGGGTTTACACACAAACACTACCTCAACATAGGGAGGGGCGGTAAGCCGGCCAAGCGGGGAGGGGCGTGGAGCTAAGAACGGAGCTGGATTGCCACCTCGAGGTTCGGTCTGCCTGTTCTGCCCGCTGATAGGTACTCACTGTTGAATGCCCTGAGGATGCTCCCGAACTCAAAAACTAACGAAACCAGTGCCGAAACGTCTCTGACAGACCCAGGTACGCTTGTAAATTTTTATGGACGATCCCGACATCGACACCGGCTGGGGCAGGCTCTGGATCAGGTTCCCTGCGCTCTGGTTCGGACTGGTCCCAGGGTGCAGCAGCTGGTTGAAGTAGTCACCACGCCTGCTCCCGATGTTGAAATGCAGCGGGACCAAAACGAGTACGACCGTGGACAAGTCTTCTTCGAGCGGCCTCTAGGGGGAGCACCAGACGATGTCAGGGCAGAGAGAGGGAGCCCGTTGAGTGAGAGGGGATCTGGGCGGAGCCTGACTACCTTGATCTGCAACCTAGGAGTAGAAAAATCAGAACGAACTGCTCCAGACTCCGATCGGCGTTCCACTAGATGCATTGGACAGGCGACTGGTAGAGCTTCGGTTCGGTCAAAGGGCGCACCCAGGGGATGTGGGATGTTGTCACAGGAGTCTCTGAAAGTCGCCTCTAGTTGCAGTCTGGGCCAGATCTGCACAGTCGGGGGAGAAAGGTTCTCTCGGGAACCCTGAATTTGGAATGGAGCGGGATCACCTCGCATGCGAAGATGACTGGAAGACCTTTCCGGCGATGTATGGTACACCTCCAGAGGATGCCGAACAACTCCGAGGCAGGTTCTGCAAGTCGAGTCCCAACTGCTACCTGCGAACTGGGCAGTGTATGGGGGGTGGAAGGGGATGGTAGTGGGGAGATGGGGAGGGGGAAATGGAGCGGGAAGTGGATGGGGCGTCCCATGGTTGATAGGGGGTCAAAGGGGGGTCGAACCAAGGGGTGAGAGGGGGGAAATGGGGGCTGGAAGGGGGTCTAGCCGATGGGGGACTGGAGAGCTGCGAATTTTGGTGTTGGATGGGAGAGGGAGAGGGAGACCTTTGGCTTGAATGAGTGATTAATGGAGGGTTATTAATGGGGGTCTTGGGGATGGGAAGGGGTGTGTTGGGAGATGGAGAGGTGTGTTGGGGAAGGGAAGGGGTGGCTTGGGGAAAGGAGTGGTTGCTTGGGGAAGAGGAAGGGTTGCTTGGGAGAATGGAGAGGTGCCTAGGAGAGGGGAATTCCACCTAGGGATTGGAGGGGAATTGAATGAGTGTATGGGGAAGGGGGAGGGGTCTTAATGAGAGGTGAATGGGGAGGAGAGAGAGAGAGAATTTCAAAATTTAGGGGTGGGGAGGAGAGAGAATGGGGTTCGCCCCCTTTGGAGAGAGAGAGAGAGAGAGAGGGAGAGAATCTCACACAATTTTGGTGGATTTCAAAATTTCATTCAACAATTCATTAGCTTCAAATGGTGGGATTGGGGTCCTATTTATAGGAATCCCACAATTTAACATAAGACCCTGAGTTTTAGGCTAGTGACAATAAACTAAGGGAGAAGGGGGTGCCCATGGGCCTAGCTCACTTAATTGGGCCCAATTGACTCATTAACCACTCTAATGCCAATTAACCTAGGTAGATGACACCTTAACCTAGGGACTTGACTCAAATAAAAGAAAAATTACATAATAAGAAAATGAAAAATACATCATATGACTCGGAATAAAGTGACGAACAAGATGTAGCACTGCTGGCGAGCATCAGGATCCTCGAACAAATGAGATCGCCGGTGATGTCCCCATCATCCTGTGCTAAGTCTGTAACTTCCCATCCCTCTATATTCTAATTCTCTTGACCTAAAGCTAGAAAATTTTGAGGGTAAGAAGAGGGTACTAAAAGGAACTAATAGTTCTAAATAAATTCTATCTAATTACCTTGTTTAGGGATTCAAACTTGCTGATCAATTTGGCCTGATCGCACAATTTCCTGATATTCTTGTGCCAAACCAACGACTTCAGACCTCTCTATCTTTCTATAGGCTTCATCTCCTAGAACGAAATTGTGAGGGTAGTTAGACCTTAGTGTTATGAACATAAACGTCTAAATAACCTACCTCAGAAAACGCTTCCTTCCCTCAGTTCCATGCGAGCCAAAAGTAAGGGTCGCACGTGGTAGTTCTGGAGTCTATTTATAGGGTTAGCTAGGGTTTTGAGGATTAAACAAATCTAGAGTCCAATTTAGGAGTAGAGTTAATCCTTAGAGAGTTCTAGAGAGTCGTCCTTGCCAGATAACTTCAATCAAAGGTGGTTAGGTCGTCCAAGTTCCAAGCTTTTCACGTTTACTTTCATTCACGGAATCTGTAGAGCCTAGTGGTCTAGTACTAGACCGTTTTATTCCCCATGCGGTCGCCCGATAGACCGTTTGTGACTTTGGGCGCCGAGTTTGAAACATTTCAAACTCTTGGTCGTATATCCGTTGATTTATCCATCAATTAGCATATTTATCCCCCAAATTCCGTAAATTAGTTTATTTTAAGCTTCTAGAATATGGGCCAAGACTAATGGGCTTAGTTTTGGGTCTTTTTGGGCCCATTTAAAAAAAGAAAATAAGTATTGGGCTTTAATAATTAGGTTTAATTAACTATAATTCATTTAATAGCCCATTATCCTCGAATTAATTCCATTTATTTTTGGAAAAATCTTAGAAAATCTGAATATATTCTAGAAAATACAAAAATATTATTTCTCAAAATCTTGGGGTATTACAAAGCAAGATATAAGGTAAAGTGGCCTTTCATTAACAAGAAGGTACTTCATAACCATAAAGGCTATGCACTAGAATGTCATGAATAAGAAAGTACTAGCAAGCATGTAAGTTATCACAAGATTGCCTCATGATTTTCACCCGTCTATAAAAAAAAGTACTGCCGGTTCAATGCGACGCCAGTGTTCATCGTACCCCATGGTTTTCAGCACGTTTTCGACTATCTGTTGAGGGGCTAGCGTGGAGCCCTTGGACACTATCTGTGCCCGCTCTTGCATCTTCAAGCTACAAATCAAGCTACTTCCATGAGAAAATAATAACGTTTTGGTCAATAATATTTAATTCAACAATAGTTTCATGAGAATGCAACCAAGACAGAGAACACACCAATGAACAAACATGAGAGATCAAGGAATGATTTAAGACAAGGTCATTCTACGGAAGGAATCGGGTAGCATAACAACATGTTCTTTAACTTTAATAATTCATTAGATATCTTTTGAAGAAGGTATTTGGTTCTAGATAATCAATAGCTCATCTAGGAACTTAGAAAAATCAACACTTAGGTCAAACCCTGGGTTAAACACAATTTAGATAAAAGACGGTCAAGTCTGGACCGTTTCTAGAAGACGCGATCATGTTAGGACCGTTTCTAAATAGAGTCGACGCATGAAGAAAAGAAGTTCTGCGTACTTGGAAAGAAGTTGTCATGGGATGACCGCTACTTGACAGTGGCGGTCGCTTGATGGTCGCTACTATCCAGGACACAAAAAATGCCAGTAAGGTGCTTTCTAGACAATTAGGTTTTGAGGGTACAACTAGCTCGGTGTCCTAGTGAGAATTTGTTGACACTGAAAATATTTCTCATTTTTCCTAACTTCTACTTTTTCAGGTCTCAAGTTCTGATCGAGTGCTCCTATGCCGACAGAGAGGAAAAGAAAGAAAAGAAGAAAGAGAACGGCAGAAGCCAAACAAAAGATGAAAACCAAAGAAAAGAGAAGGTGTTCGGCTCCAACGAATAGCCGTTGAAGCGAGACCCAGGAGTTCAGAAAAATGCTCGGGACCATCCCCAACCAAACAAGCAGAAACCCGGACAACGAACACCAGCCGGTCGATTGGCCAACTTGCACAAAATAAGAAACTAAACACAAATGGGCCTATATAAACCAAATGGGCCAAAGGATGCTAGAGATGGGTTGAATGGGTCTTAAACCAGCGTGGCCCATGATGAACCGGTGGGGATGCCACTAGACCAACCGGTTGAATCTTAAGATGGCACCCTCAATTTCAGCGCGTAAAAGATGATCGTTGAGGCAATTTCGGCGCGTAAATCATCACGCCGGATTAGCCAAAGGAGGAACTCCATCTATAAAAGCCTTCGCTTCGAGCAACGAAGAGAACACTAGAGAGACTCCAAAAAAAAGAGAAGGTGGCGAGAGAACAAAAGAAAAGGGTGCCAGAGAAGGGAGATAGCAGAGAAGGAAACTTCGAGAGGGGGCTTCCGGGAGACTTGGGAAGGAAGAAACAAGAGGGAAAGAAGAGTGCCAGGATCAAAGGTGGGTCTTCGTTCGTCAGTGCCCAATCCGGGCTACAGTTCCCTTCCCCTACTGTCATCTCCCCCCGTAAATCTCATGTAATTTTTTTTGGTTCGCCAGTTTTATAGCATGTATCATTTCTTATAAAGTTTAATAAAAGAATAGGAGTTTATCCTGATTGCCGATCATCGCTATTTGCGTTTTCTATTTATCTTTATGTATTTTTATTATGGCCAGAGCATTCTCTGGACCGAACAAGTTACCCCATGGGGGGGGGGGGGCGTGCCACCTGAGTGGTTCCTTATCCAGTAATCCACCATAATCGGAGCCCTACTGGTTGCTGGGAGTTCCTCGGTTCTCAGACGTGGTGGATTTTCAGCTTCAAGTTTATTTTGGACTAAACTTGAGTAAGCATCTCGTATAAGTCTGGATTTGTCATGTCTGTAAGGTAATTGGGACCTAAATTAACTCTTAAACCCTCCTAATTAACCTCAAAAGTTTCCAAAAATCATCTGGCTTCTCATATAGCCCAAATTAACCAAACCTGCCTTAATCCAGCACGCCATTTCCCGGCACGGTACCCCCCATGCCGTTTTAGCCCCACACTCATAAACCATTTTTTTTCTTCTTGGCCTTCATCCGGCGCTGCCAGGGCGCGCCGTTTTAATCTTCACAACCACCGCTCCGTTTTAACCTTTCTCCTTACACAATATATATATATATATATATAAGCCAAGGTGCGCCGTTTTAATCTCCCCCACTCACCACGCCGTTTTAAACCCCCCACGCCGTATTACATGTTCCCGTGCCATGCTAAGAATTCCCTGCCGTTTGCATCACACTCACACACACATGCATAAAGACACGTCGCACCCCACATAACCAGCGCGCCATTTCTACGTATACAACCCCATCCCCCTCGTATGCATATTAATGGTGTAATGCAATGAGAATACACGCACATGTAAATACAACACATGCACGTCCATCTTCCTCATATACATATCCGGGCACGAACTGCACCCTCTACACCCTGCACACAACATAAGAATAAGAAGTATCAATTTGCGTTCATCAAAAGAAAAACAATATAAAAATAAAAAAATTGGCATTCTGTTCTTGAACGCGCTATGTCAACATAGTGCGTTCATGATGAACGCGCTATGTAAACATAGCACGTTCATATTCGGAAGGTAAGGGGCGACCCCTCATTCCCCAAATCCCTTCTATGGGCATTTTGCCCTCTACATTTGTCTAAGGGGGGTGTCTACCCTTCCATTTTTATCGTTTATGAAAGGAAAACACAAAAAAAATCAAGGAAAAAACAAGTTAGGGGCGGTTTCTTACCAATCACCGTTTTCGAACCGCCGCGCCGCCAATGGGCTCCGCCACTATCTCATCGGCTGCCGCGGTGCCTTCAACCTCCTCGGCCTCATCAGAGGTGATCTCCATTTCATATCCTTCAAGCCTAGCCGAGACGGTCACCTTAGAATCGGGGTTTTCCTCCGCCGGTGGGGTCACCCGTTCCTCCTTCGTGCGAGATCGATGCCGGCTGCGGACGGCAAGCCGTTTGGAGCGCCGGGAAGGTTCCCCCTCCATCGGGGCAAGGCAATGGAGTAATGGGCTGGTTAGAGGATGAGAGAGGGAATGGAGGGAGGGAAAGAATGGGTTTGAATGAATGAGAGGGGGGGGGGTCGGTTTTGAATATGCGCATAATGAAAGCGCTATATATTCCTAGTGCGACATTATCGTGCTAGGTATATATAGCGCATTAAGGAAAATAAAAAAAAAGAAGAAGAAAAAGAAAAGAATTAAAAAGAGGGAAGAAAAGAAAAGAAAATACAATGAGAATATATGTTGTGAGTGAATAAAACTTGTGTTCTCTTGCTTATGCATGCTTAAATTTGCTTTATTTTCGCTTAAAATTGTATTCCCAGGAAAAGAAAAGAAGAGAAAGAAAAAATGGCGGGCCATCAGGTAAGTATTCCTTTATCCCTTCCTTTATTGCATTACTATATGATACTTACATTATGATATTATCTCAAGGACCGGCCGGTTCTCTGTATGTTTCGGGATTTGAGTTCCCCTCTACAAAAAACAGTGATGATCTAGAAACATGCAGTTAATCGTCGGATAGGCCGTTAGGTCGGACAAATTTGGGGACGATGGACTTCATCGTGCACACCGTGGTTGCGGATAACTCTTAACCCGAGTCTGTTTGATTTAACAATATTATCCTTGAGTAGCTTATATTTTATTCTTTCTTTGCATTTGTTTTAATGATTTCTTTTTTTTTTCCCTGCACGCATCATCCCCTTTTTCGCATTCATGACTCACAAATGCCCAATTTTTCTTCCTAATTAAGGATCAATAATGCTTAAGTTCTTGAATAAAGAAACTCAATTCCATTCTGAATTTGAAAGATCACTCCTAGTTGAGCGCTGGATCTCGTTGGTCAAAGTGACCCTTGCCTGGAATTTGTCTATCTCCTTTCAATCCAATTAAACTTATCCCTTTTGGTCCACTCATTAGCTGTAAACCACACGATGGTGTCGATGGATCCACCGGGCTCGCGTCCATTCCACTAACTGAGTGAAATTCGTAGTTGCTACGCACTGCAGATGCCTCTTTTGTGCAAGAGGTTGATCAGTTTCCTTTCCTTTGTTCCACGCCTATCGTTCTAGGTAGGAGTCACCGGTGCTAGCTTGACATTGTGGTTAGCTCGGAGTTTTCTGGATTATTCTTATCACTTGGAGGTTGTGACGGGTGTCTCTTTTTCCTTGATATCCACTTATCAGTCCGCTCCACTACATTTCCACTTCATCTCTCCGTCATTACCACTCCGTGTCATCTTCGTTTTGTCTCCGTTTCACCTCCGTCTCGCTCCCCTGCAAAGCGGATATCAAGGAGGGGCATCTGTAGACATCCGTTTTTGGTCGATAAGTTGAGCAATTTCTTTGTTCTCCTAGTTAATGCCCCAATTGATCCATAATTGGTTGATTTTCTGGGATAATAAGAGCAAATAAACACCAACTTCATTAAAGATATCACACACCCACGTATGTTTCCCGTATCCACTTAACCAAAACAAATCAACACACATAAACACATGTGAATAAACACATAAGTCCACCCCCTGCCATATATATGTACATATATATATATATATATATATAAAGAAACAAACAATAAAACATGGAATAAAACAAACAAAATACTTTCATTCAAAAGGTGGGGAAATAGAAAATGATTAAAACAAAACAAACAAACAATAAAAGGGGAAAATATATAAAAAGAAGAAAGTAAAAATGATAAATAAAAAAGGCATAATTAACAAACAATGGCTAAATAAAAAAATGATGATAATAAAAATAAAGGAGTAAAGTGATAAACAAACAACTAAGAAAACACTAAATGAATAACACCCAAATAAATGTCAATAACGGAAATAAAATATGTATGCATGCAATAAGACAATGAATAAATAATAAATGAGCAATGAAAATGGGAAGTTATAAATAAAATAAGAACAAAGAATTTAAGAAAAAGAAGTGAATCCATGCATCTAAAATAATAAGAGGAATAAATAAAGAATAATGAACATGGTCATGTCCGCTCTAGGGCTCTCACCTCTCCAAGACCACGGGTATGAGAATATTAAGGACGCCCGGATAGGTCGTGTCTGGGTCCCGAGATTCATCTCGTTATGGCCATTGCACGACCTACTCCCGGGCCGATAATCCTCTGAATTTAATTTGTTTTGACCGGGTTTTAACCGTGTCCTTAGTTTTCATATATTAAATTTACAATACCCTGGCATACATTGTCCCGATGATACACGAGTCTGCTCGAATACGGTCATACTCCGCCCATCTCACAGGCCCATATGTATGCACCGTAACGCTATGTACAGTCTCAAAATAAAAAAGGCAACGACTAATCGACAGCCCTGCGAGTGATAGGGATTGCCAAGTGAAGAGGCGAAATCTCGCGCTGTGTCCTGAGCGGGCTGTGGATCACCAGAAGATGAACTGCAAGACAGGGAAACGTATCAGAGGGCCCAGGGGATTTCCCTGGGGAAAAACCCTCCGATGGTTAAGTCAGTAGAGCTGTGGTGGAAGCAGTAATGGGGAGGAGAAAAACTAGTGCGCGAGACTCCTCTCCACCAGAGGGTGAAGCGGATTGCTCAGGAGTTTGGGTGTATGAGTACCTTGATGGCTCTCTCCTTCCACCGGAGGGTGTCCCTGGTTTAAATAGTGCGCCGCCTTCAGGAGTCCTGCAAGCTGAGGGGTCTCCGGCGGGAGTTACGTCCTCAACGTGGGCTTTCATGGCCTTATCGTGGGAACGTTATCGCCTTGAAGTCCGGCGGCTTCTTGATTCCCCTGTCCGTTGGGGACTCTTAACGGCAGCACGAACGGATAATGTCTGGTCTGGCAGAGCTTCTGAAACGCCAGCCCTGTCCGGGCGATGAGCATAGCTCGGCGAAAGAGGGGTCGGATAGGTCAGCTAATGCCTGTCTCTCTCGGGCGGGGAAAACGGCTTGGGCCGGACCCTCCTTGTGACCTGACCATCACTCGGGCCCTCCGAGCCTAGGGGCCGCCGGGGAGAGTTGGTTCCTCGAGTGTTTGTTCATTGGGCTTTTCTTCCCTAAGTGGGCCCTGTGGGCTGTCACTCAGGTGAGCTTGCCTCGTTGGACCCTGTTGGGTCTTGTTGGGCTGCTCTTTGGGTGGGCTACAGAAATCCCCCTCTCCACTTGTCCCCCTCCTACTCCCGAGCCATGAAGGCTCGGTCGAGTAGCTTTTGAGGCTTTGGACCGGTGTGGCTCAGGTGGGTGGAATTCTGTTGGCGTTATGGAGCCACGTGTAGTGGTCGCCTGGGCCCGTAATGATGATCTTGACGGATTTGAAACGAAGGGGCCCCCCTTTTTCTCGGAGCACGGAACGACGCGCCGCCTTCCTCCAGGGTTTTATAGGCGTTGGGCGCTGTTCGTCGTTCTAGGCTTCTCAGGGTTTTAGGCTTTCCTTAGATTCTTTGCTTCTGGGGCTCCTTGATGCGTCGTGAGGGCACAGTGGAGACGCAAAGTCTTGTGGCGGCGTTTGAGGAGTTGGCGAGGATAACCGCCGAGGCGGTCCGGCAACTTCCTTCCCCCCCGGAGTCTTCGAGCTCGTGCGAGGGATCATCTTCCGGCTCGATGGCTGATCTGCCTCTGGAAGTCGAGCAGGTGAGGCGGGAGCCCATCCCCAACTGTAGTGAGTTGGGGGAGGCCGAGGTGAGGAAGCTGGAGCATCATTTTTGCTTGCCTCTCAAGTACAACTTCGCTGTCGCCGCCCCGTATGAGACTAGCCTGGACAGCCGTACGGGGCACATTTGTACTTTTCTTCTGGCTTGGAAGAGTGGGTTCCGCCTTCCCTTCGAGCCTTTTGTACTTAAGCTTCTCGAGTTTTTCCGGTTGGCACCTATTCAGTTGGTGGCCAACTCGTATCTCCTTCTTTCCACCTTTCGGATTCTCTGTCGTCAGCACGACATTTTTCCTTCCTTGGACCTCTTTCACTATTTTTTCGAGTTGAAAGCGCACCCGTCGGCGGGGAAGGGCTTCTACTTCATCCAGGTGAGGAGGAACAGGAGTTGCATCTCCCTCGCAGCGAAGGACTCCTCGCACAAGGGGTGGAAGACCCAATTCTTCTGGGTGAAGGCGGAGGCGACGGACGAGTCTTGGAGATGCCTGGTCTCGCCCAATTTTCATCCGAATCTTCCCCCTCGCGAGGAGGAGTTCCCTCCCCACGTGGAGCGGCAGGCCGCTCGTCTGCTGGATAACCGCCAGTCGACCGAGGAGCTGGTGATGCCGGAGAACATCGAACGGTGTTTGCTTACGCGGTTGACGTCGACAGGTACCGCTCTCGAGGTTCTTCTCCTGGGGTGGTAGTTACTTTCTTTCTCCTGACCGGGTCTTCTTCCTTTGTGGCAGACGTTAGGCGGGAACCTCTGGAGGAAACTACTGAGGTCATTGATCTGGGAGACGACTCGGCGGCCGACGAGCCAGATGCTTCTGCGAGTCGCGCCCAAGCCCGAGATAAGGGCAAGGGGGTGGCTCCCGAGGGATCTTCACAGCCAACTGGTACGAAGCGCAAGGATCCCACGGCGGGAAAGTTGCGGGAGGCCGCGAAGGCCAGGAAACGGGCCAAGAAGGCAGGCCTTCCTACTGCCGCCGGGGGTGACTCCGGCTCGGCGGCGCTCCCCTCTCGGGGGCAAGATGGGGCCGACCCCTCGGGGCCAGCTCCCCCACCTGCCAGGCGAGAGGGGGCCGAGGAGACCGGGGGCCCTTCAGAGGGTGGTGACGGGTCGGCTCTCCCCCCCACGGGGGTAGAGGGGGACGATGTTGAAATAGCTGACGCTGAGACCGGGGGATCGGTCGGAGTCGGTGATGTCCCGGTCGGCGAGGTGCGGGCCGAGACAGGTAGGGCTGGGGGTTCGCCCGCTAGGGCGTTGCAGCCCCAGGTGCTTGAAGCTCCCGGTGCGGTCGGTCCCGCGGCGCCGGTCGAGGTTGGGGGTTCGCCCGGGGAGGCGTCGCAACCCCAACCGACCGTGGCGCGCGAGGTGGTCGGTTCCGTTGCTCGAGCAGAGCCTTCTGGCGGGGTGCCCCGGGGGGAGCGGTCCCCTCTGCCGGAGCCCTTGGAAAGGCTCGGCATTACGGGCGACCTGTATCGGGTCTGCTGGTCGATTGCCGCAAGGACGAAGGGGGGAGAAAGGCGCAATACCCCCCCGGGATCCTTGATGTTCTGATGGAGGGCGGCCTGGTCATAGCTCGATCGGCGGCTTTGATGTCGGAGGCGTACGCTCGGACGGAGGCAGAGCGGTCGAACCATGCCTGGACCCTTGGGGGATGCGAGAAGAAATTGGCCCGACTCAAGGGGAAGCATGAGGGGCTCCGGCAGGAGTTTTTCACGTTCAAGGAGGTGGCGCGGGCGAGCCGACTGGAAGCCGGGGTGCTGACCGAACAGCTCGCCAAGACCCGAGAGTCTCTTGAGAGGACAAGCCGATCCCTGGAGGAGGGGCGTCTGCGTCGCCTCGAGCTAGACAATCGCTGGGAGCTCGAACGCGCCGAGCTGCTAGATCGGGCGGAGGTGGCGGAGCGTCTCCGAGCTGAGGCTGAGGGGGACCGGGCCCGGGCGGAGGAGCGCGCGAGCGAAGCCGAGCGGAGGACGGTCGAGGCAGAGGAGCGTGCAGCCGAGGCGGAGCGGGCTCGGGTCGAGCTCGTCGGAAGGGCGGGGCAGATCGAGGCGGAGGCAATCGAGCGTTATAGGAGCTCGGATGCTTACTCGGCCAACCTGGCGGAAGCCGCCCTACCCTATTACGAGGTAGCACTACGCCGGGGTGCTCGAAAGGGGTTCAAGCAGGGCTATCACCGGGCGGTAGACTACGCCGATGAGCAAAACTCCGCGATCGAGTTCCCCTTTGGCCAGTGTTATGACTCGATGAGTCGGTTTCCAGCTCTTCTTCGTCGGTCGGGGAAGATTCGGAGGGGTCGCCTCCATCGGGGTCACCGGCCCAGGCGTTTCGGGAGGGCTCACGACCGAGACAGTTCTCGCACAGGCGAGGTCAGTGTCCGAGCCGGCCGTCACCGAAGGCGCCGGGGATGGCGCGTCTCCTTCCGCCGTTCTCGGATGTCAAAGTGGGCCCGAGGCCTGATGTATTTTGCCTCTTTCCTTTTTGTCTCTCTTTCCTCTTTTTAGAGGGTTTCCTTTTGGTGTGATAATAAATGACTTGCTCTGTTTGGGTACCATCCTTGCCGTGATTTGGTTGGCGGATCTTGAGTAGTTGGGAGGTGCCGATATGTCCTGCGTGATTTTCACACGCTGTTTTGGTAGGCTTCTGACGGGGCGTCCTTCCGTTCCCTCATGCTTTGAATGTCAGGCCGCTTCGTGAATCCCGCTAGGGCGGGAAACGAGGAGTTGGAGGTGACTGTTCAGGGGAGAAATCCTTTGGCGTGTTTCCGAGGGGGGGAGGTCATTTAAGGCGTGTAGCCTCCTTTGGCCTATAAGAAGGACCGAAAGGCGCCCTTTCCTCTTCACTGCTTGGGATTTTCTCTAACAGTCTTTCCTCACTCCTTCCTCTTCACTCTGCGTTGTGCCCTTGCATTCGGAGCATGGAGGGTCCTTCGGAGGGTGACACTGCCGACGACGGGGAGCGGCGGGCTCATGCTGTCCTGTAATGTTGAACGGATCCCACGGTCGCCGCGCGTGCACGAGACGGGTCCGAAGGTCGCCGCGCGGATCTGGGGAGGGCTTTGGCGTGTGGAAGCACGCCGTTTGCCCTTTCTCAGTTCCGGCGTGGCTTCCAGGCGGGCGCCGAGGCGGAGGACGGATGGGGGCATCAGGGAAGCCTGCCGCCACTCCCCTCCGTGTGAGGGGAGGAGGCGACTCCAGCTCCCTCCTAACCTCTCCCAGCAGCCTCTTTTTCCCTCTTTTGCTCTTCATTTCTTTCACTCTTCGGGGGCTGCTTGCTCTCTCCTTCCTTCCAAGGAGTTGGCAGATTGGAAGAGGGGAGGCCTTCACGTCGCTCCTTTTTCCTGGTTGTTGCCAACTTGGGAGGTAGCCTTCCTCAACGTTTAAAGGTGGCCTCCCTTCTACAGTCCCTCTGTCACCTTTGTCACGGGCCAACCCGAGCCAACTGGCTCGACCACCTTTTGTCCGAGCCAGTTTCCGCACGAGGCAGAGTCAGTGGCTGGACACGAGGAGATCAAGACCGAGTCAGTCGAGCGATGACCCCTTGGAGCGATGTTAGACGGATTTTTGCTTTTTACTATGTGATGTACTGGCATTTGCCTATCTGATGTACCAATGGTTTGGAATGAAAAGAAAAGGGATTTATTCCGTCCATCTTGCTGTACAATTTCAAAAATAGAATTTGCGTAGCGCGGCTGCATTCCATGTCTGAGGAATAGGTTCCCCTTCCATTGTCGCTAACCTGTACGCACCTTTTCCGAGCATCTCGACCACTCGGTAGGGGCCTTCCCAGTTAGGGGACAGCTTGCCCGCCGCCTCTAGTGGTCGAGAGACTTCGGCCTTCCTGAGGACGAAGTCCCCTGGTTGGAAACGTCTGTCTCGGACCTTGGCGTTGTAGTATCGAGTGAGGCGGCGCTGGTACTCCGTTGCTCAGACGTTCGCGATCTCTCGGAGTTCGTCTGCCAGGTCGAGGTTCTCGAGCAATTTTTGCCCGTTTGCCTCGAGTGAGAAGCTGATCACTCGGAGAGACGGATTGGCGATCTCCAATGGAACGACGGCTTCGGTGCCATATACCAACTGAAAAGGGCTTTCACCGGTTGCCGTCCTGGGGGTCGTTCGGTGCGACCATAGTACGCTAGGCAATTCCTCGAGCCAGCTACCCTTAGCCTTGCCGAGTCTGGTTTTTATGCCTTTCAAGATAGTCTTGTTGGCATTTTCAACCAGCCCGTTGGCCTGAGGGTGGGCGACCGAAGTGAAGTGGTTGCGAATATTTAGGTCGGCGCATCTGTCTCGGAAGTACCGAGAGTCGAATTGCCGACCGTTATCGCTTACTATCACTCGGGGGATGCCAAAGCGACAAATGATCAATTTCCAAACAAAGCCCCAAACGACTGTCTCAGTGATCCTTGCCGTAGCCTCGGCCTCGATCCACTTGGTGAAGTAGTCGATGGCGACGATGATGAACTTCTTCTGGGACTGGGCCGTCGGGAATGGCCCAAGGATATCGATCCCCCACTGAGTGAAAGGGTAAGGCTCGGCTAGGGTGACAAGTTCCGTGGCCGGCCGATGGACCAAGTGGTCGAACCGCTGGCATCGGTCGCACTGTTGAACATAGGCCGAGCAGTCGCGCTGCAGGGTGGGCCACCAGTACCCCTGTCGTAACAGGATTCTGGCCAGCGACCTTGCCCTTGAGTGCGCTCCGCACAGGCCTTCATGAATCTCTTGGATGGCTCGGCTTGCTTTGTCGGGACCGAGGCACTTCAGGAGGGGACCGGAGAACGATCTTCGGTAGAGAGTGTTGTCGAGGACGACGAAGCGCCGAGCTTGATACTTCATTCGGTGGGCTTCTCGAGGGTCGGAGAGCTCTTGGGAGTCTTGTAGCCAGGACAGGTAGGGGGAGCGCCAGTCGCTTGTAGTGGCCGAGTCAACAGCGAGGAGCTCCGTGTCGATGCTCGGGCGCTCTATCTCTTCTAGGAGGACCGATCGTGTACCTTCCGGGTCTAGGGAGGAGGCCAATCGAGAGAGGGCGTCCGCCCGGGAGTTTTGCTCCCGAGCTATCCGGACTACCTCAAATACCTCGAACTGTTGGTCCAGGCTCCGGACCAACTGAAGGTATTTGATCATGGGTGCCTCCCGAGCTTCGTACTCACCGTTGACCTGACCTGCGACTAGTTGAGAGTCGGTGTGGATGCTGACTCGCTCGACCCCCAGTCGTCGGGCCATGCGTGCTCCAGAGATAAGGGCCTCGTACTCGGAAGCATTGTTGGATGCCTGAAAGTTGAATTTCAAGGCGTACTGTAGCTCTATCCCTTCGGGGGACCTCAGGAGGATCCCCGCATCGCTGCCTGCCGAATTGGACGATCCATCGACGAACAGTTCCCAGGTTGGCCCGGTCGTGGTCGGAGGCCTGTCCTCGGCTGGGATGGTGCTTTCGGCAATGAAGTCGGCGAGCGCTTGGCCTTTGATTGCTGATCGCGGCCGGTACGAGATGTCGTAGGCCCCGAGCATAATGGCCCATTTGACGAGTCGCCCTGAGGCCTCGGGGTGGGCCAGAATCTTCTTCAACGGCTCGCCGGTTAGCACGGTGATGGGGTGCCCCTGGAAGTAGGGGCGGAGGCGCCTTGCGGAGGTAACCAACGCTAGCATGAGTTTCTCGGTTGCGGGGTACCTCCGTTCGGCCTCATTGAGCGCCTTGCTGGTGTAGTAGACCGGTCTTTCGATTCCCGAGTCATTTCTGACTAGGACCGAGCTGACCGTGGATGGCGTCGCCGAGAGGTAGAGCAGCAAGGCTTCGCCTGGGACGGGCTTGGAGAGCACCGGTGGCGAAGCCAGGAACTTCTTAAGCTCGGCGAATGCTGTCTGGCACTCCTCATCCCATGCGAACATAGCAGATGCTAGCTTGGGTCCCCTCATCAGTTTGAAGAAGGGCAAGCATCGTTCGGCCGCACGGGACAGGAAACGGCTGAGAGCGGCGACACGCCCTGTCAGACGCTGGACGTCCTTCACGCACGTGGGCGGGCGCATGTCCAGGATGGCCTGGACTTTGTCGGGGTTGGCTTCGATCCCGCGCTGAGTGACCAGGAAACCCAGGAACTTCCCGGATTTTACTCCAAAGGCGCACTTGGCGGGGTTGAGCTTCATGTTGTACTTCAGGAGGGTGCCGAAGGTTTTGGCAAGGTCGGTGAAGTGGTCTTGGGCCTTGGGGGTCTTGACGAGCATGTCGTCAATGTAAGCCTCGACGTTCCGACCTAGCTGTCCTTCGAACATGTGATTTACCAGTCGCTGATATGTGGCTCCGGCGTTTTTTAACCCGAAGGGCATCCGGGTGTAGCAGTACACGCCGTAGTCGGTGATGAAGGCGGTCTTCTCGACGTCTTCTGGATTCATTCTGATCTGGTGATAACCTGAATAGGCATCCAGGAAACTGAGTATCTCGTTGCCCGAGGTTGAATCAACCAATTGATCGATGCTCGGTAGCGGATAGCAGTCCTTGGGGGTAGCCTTATTCAGATCGGTGAAGTCCACGCACATTCGCCATTTGCCTATGGTTTTTGGCACCAGGACGACATTGGCTAGCCACGTAGGGTACAGGACTGGTCTGAAGAGGCCAGTCTCTTGTCCCTTGGTGACCTGCGCCTTGATGATCGCCTGCTTCTCGGGCGCATGCTTCCTTCTCCGTTGCTGTACGGGCCTCATGGTGGGGTCGAGGCTGAGCTTGTGCATCACGGTCTTCTCTGGTATGCCAGGGAGTTGATCATCGGACCAAGCAAAGACCTGGATGTACTCAGAAAGAAATTTCTTGTATTGCTGCTGTTCCTTGGGTGGTAGGTCGGCTCCGATCCTTACTCCGAGGGCCGGGTCATCGTTTAGGAATACCGTTAGCAATTCGCCACCGGGCTCGGCGGTTACGGTCTTCCCTTCGATTCCCTTGGGGCCCTTATCCCCCCGTCCGGCCTTGAGGCTTCCCCCGAGATGTTGTAGCACCTTCTAGCCGTGGCCTGGTTACCTCGGACTTCCCCCAACCCGTTTTTGGTGGGAAACTTCATTTTCTGGTGATAGGTAGATGGTACGGCCTTTATTCGGCTGAGAATTTTCCGGCCGAAAATGGCATTGTACGCTATCATACCCTTGATCACTATGAAGTCCGCCATGACCGTAACGGTTTTGGGTGGGGTGCCGATGGTGACCGGTAGGCTTAGGGCTCCCTCGGGGTAGGTGGCCAGGCCGTTAAACCCGCAAAGGGGTGCTCGGATCGGGCGGAGTTTGGATGGGTCTTCCCCCATCTTGAGGAAACAGTCATAAGATAATACATCGGGGGCGCTCCCATTGTCAACCAGAATTCTATCTACGTTACAATGGTTTATTGTGGCCGAGATAACGAGGGCATCATCATGCGGGGTGTTCAGCCCTTCCAGGTCTTGGTCGGAGAAGACTATGACCTGGGGCTCCCTCGGCGGGCCCCCTGAGGGCTCTAAGACCCGGCTGGCCCGCTCGGCATGACGCTTCCTTCCTCGGCTGGTGTCGCCGCCCGATGCCGTTCCTTCGGAGATGACGTTGATGTGGACCCCTCGGGGGGCGTTGTCGATCTCCTCGGTGGCGTCTCGGTCTTCTTTGCGCCCGGCTGCAAACCGGGCCAGGTGCCCCTGACGGACGAGACGTTCGATCTCGTCTTGGAGCTGGTGGCAGTCGCCGGTGTGGTGCCCGTGGTCGCCGTGGAACAGGCAATGCCTGTCGCGCTTGCGGTTCTTCGATCTCATTGGTTCGGGCTGGCGGAGGAGTCCCGAGTCTTTGATGTCTTCATAGATCTCGTAGACTGGCGCGGTCAACGGGGTGTACCGCTCATACTTCCGTTTGCGCTCCCCTTCCCGATCGCGCTTCTTGCCCGAGCCAGGATTTGGCTCGGAGGCCCGCTTCTTGTCCCCCTCCCGACCCGAGCCGGTTGTGTCTCGGCAGGCGCTGAGTACTTCTTCGCACTCGGCATGGCGCAGTGCCAGAGTCACTAGCTCGGCAAGGGTCGAGGGAGGGTGGAGGACCAGTTCACGGCGGAGATTCTCGTCCCGGGTGCCCCCGGTCAGAGTGGTCGTGGCCACATCCAGGCGGGGAATTCTGAGGGCTTCCGATTTAAATCGGTGGACATAAGCCCGGAGCCTTTCCCTTGTGCCTGTTTGAGGGTCAGGAGCCCCGCCACTGACCTTGGGGGGGCGCTTCCGGCGAAGCTCTCCTTGAAGACTCGCCCGAATTGCCTGAAGTCCCAGATGGACCCAGGGGCGAGGGCCCGGAACCATGCCTGAGCGCCTTGGACCAGGGTGGCCGCAAAGGCTCGGCATTTAATAGGATCCGGTGTTCCATGCAGAGTCACCAGGGCGTCGAAGCTGTCGTAGTGGTCGGCTGGGTCGCCCTGGCCATCATAGAGCCTGAAGGTCAGAATGGAGGTTCTGAGAGACACCTCTGCCTTCAAGATGTATTCGGAGAAAGGGGATTTCTCCTCGTCCTCCGGGAAAGAGGTTTTCTGTAGGGCGCGGAGGGCGCGCTCTTGCTCTGCAAAACGTCTTTCGAAATCCCTTAGTCAGAGGGATAGTTCCGGCTGCGGTCGTGCCATGGGACTGGGGGGAGCGTCGTGGCGATCCTCAGGAATGTCAGCGCTCGGGCGTGGAGGCCTCGCCCCCTGTTTCCCTTTTCTGGGCGTGGAGGAAGCCTCTTGCTCCGGGGGCGGAGCTTGCGAGGGTCCTCCCACGTTGCGGATGAGCTGCTGACCGCGGAGGGTGAAGCGGCCCCCAACGGTATGCTGGGACATACTTCGACGGGGGGGGCTCCCAGACGGGGCGCGGGACCTGGCATCCCTTGCTGCCTGGGCCCTCATGAGCTCCACGAGGACGTCGAGCTTCTTATTGAGGGCCTAGAAGACCTCGTCGCCACCGTTGGGGGGTGCCCCCGTCGCCGGCGGAGGGGGCGGCGGTCCGTTGGTGGGGACGCTGGCATTGGAGGGAGGGTTCTGTGAGGCCCTAGAGGGGCCATCTCCTGCTGCCACCATGGCCTTACCCCTCTCGGCGGCGGACCTCCTCCCTGAGCTTCTTCTCACTATCTTGGCTCTTCGTGCGTTTCCCACAGACGGCTCCAGATGAAGAGGCGAAATCTCGCGCTGTGTCCTGAGCGGGCTGTGGATCACCAGAAGATGAACTGCAAGATAGGGAAACGTATCTGAGGGCCTAGGGGGTTTCCCTGGGGAAAAACCCTCCAATGGTTAAGTCAGTAGAGCTGTGGTGGAAGCAGTAATGGGGAGGAGAAAAACTAGTGCGCGAGACTCCTCTCCACCAGAGGGTGAAGCGGATTGCTCAGGAGTTTGGGTGTATGAGTACCTTGATGGCTCTCTCCTTCCACCGGAGGGTGTCCCTGGTTTAAATAGTGCGCCGCCTTCAGGAGTCCTGCAAGCTGAGGGGTCTCCGGCGGGAGTTACGTCCTCAACGTGGGCTTTCATGGCCTTATCGTGGGAACGTTATCGCCTTGAAGTCCGGCGGCTTCTTGATTCCCCTGTCCGTTGAGGACTCTTAACGGCAGCACGAACGGATAATGTCTGGTCTGGCCGAGCTTCTGAAACGCCAGCCCTGTCCGGGCGATGAGCATAGCTCGGCGAAAGAGGGGTCGGATAGGTCGGCTAATGCCTGTCTCTCCCGGGCGGGGAAAACGGCTTGGGCCGGACCCTCCTTGTGACCTGACCATCACTCGGGCCCTCCGAGCCTAGGGGCCGTCGGGGAGAGTTGGTTCCTCGAGTGTTTGTTCATTGGGCTTTTCTTCCCTAAGTGGGCCCTGTGGGCTGTCACCCAGGTGAGCTTGCCTCGTTGGACCCTGTTGGGTCTTGTTGGGCTACTCTTTGGGTGGGCTACAGAAATCCCCCTCTCCACGAAAGTCTTCCCTAAATTTTCAAATAAATGACCAAATGAGCAATAAACAATAATACTAAATGCTTCCACCTTGCATGCCTGCATGATATGACTCTCCAGTATATCGAATGGTGATTAGCGTAAAGTCGGGTTACGTCCGGTCGGAGGCTCTCACTATGTGTGATAGTGGTCCTCGGATCTAAATTCTCTGCCCTATACCGAGAGCCGACTTAATACATAAATACTACCATATTATGCGCTAGCATGCAATCACATCTTTTACATATTCTACGGGCGCCATGGCCCCTTTATTTTGGTGATTAATCAAGGGTTTTCTCTCTTCTAGAGAGATGTAATTAACGCCGTAGCCTTTATGGTACGGTAGGTTTTGGGTCCCGACACGATCACCTATAATCGTCTGGTTAGTAAGATAGTGCACACAATAAATTTATCACTCAGTGATTGGCACGCCTTATGTAAATAAAACCTTTTATAAATAAACCAAATAAATCAATCAATAATTCAATATTTTAATAAAAATCAGTCCCCACAAGCTAGCACGCCCGGTGGGACGAAGCCTCCCTTCATCTTTTCGCCAGAATAGAGGGACCATGGGGCCCCCACCCAACTACCTCAAATGCTAATTATTCATTCATCTTGTTTCTCCTCTTTGTAGGTTGAATTGATGTCAAGTGGACTGTCTGGACTTTCTTTCGGTCCCCAAATCGTGGCATACCATGCTGCATGCGGCTACCTTACCATACCCACTCCCTTCAGCAACTTTCCCCTGATTGTTGGCTTCCCCAACTTCCTAGGAGTTACATTTGTGGGTCTCCTGGATGTAGAGAGTTCTGAACCTGTGAAGCTGAAGAACAACGAAGCTACAGCCCAGTGAAGTGAGGGCCAAATTAAGAAAACTCTACTGAAAACTCTGGTGATCGTTAGCTGCCACATCCACCATACTGTTTGCCCAACTGCGGCATATGAGAAGAAGCCTGCTAGTGGCAACAACAAGAGCTCCAGAGGAAGAATTGCTGCTGCTCCTCAGAGCCAACTTTTAGCCTTTGGGAAGTCCATGTTGATCGGGGGCATCCGTGTCTACTTCAATGGCCACGGCGCCAAAGTTCTGCCAAATCGATCATCTCTACTGCGCCCACTCACAACACCTTCCAAGTGCTAGCAAGCCGGAGGGTGAATTTTAATGACAACAAGTAAGGGAGGCCAACCCTGAACTTGCCAAAGTTTAAGCAAATCTGGGTTCCCAAGAGGATTTGAGGCCCTGCACCAGCCTCACAAGGCTTTAAAAATTCTACGAATGTTCCCAATAGAGGGGGCAAAGAGACTATGCATGTGGAGGAAGTCATGATTGCAACTCCTCCACCCGCCGCTAGGGCCTGTGCAAGGCAGGCTGATATTTCGAAATATTCAAGAAACTTCAATCAAGCTGCCAAGCTGATATGGCTTTCACATATGCCGTATGTCCGAGTCCAAGTGCTGTCTCCTGCCATTTCTCAGAGTGTCGTCAGGAAGACATGACAAAGATGCTACGGGAATATTTCTATAACTTCAGGAACCCCTCCCTGGGCCAGCAAAGATTGCTTCGTGTCATCAGGGTCGAGGAAGAAGAAAAAGACAAAATGTCACCCATGGGGGTGAATAAAGAGGGGAGACAAGCTGAGGCTAGAAGCCTTGAAAAGCCTCCACAAAATGAAAAGATGAAAAGAATTTCAATGTATGGAGGGCTGACTTTCCCTAGTCGGGCCTGAAGGGGAATCAGAAAGCACAAAAGAAGAATGCAAGTTCTCACCTGTAATATGACAGGGGTAATGGGTATACCCAACACCCTGTCAAATGAACAAGAAGAGCCGGCCGAGATTGCTGAAAGAAAAGACCTGAGGACAAGACAGGACAAAGCTGAGGCTGAGCTACTACAAGCCGCAAAGGGCAAGTAGGTTGCTGATGAAAATATCGCTACTATCACTGCCAGAATAGTGGCGCCTGAATAAGAAGGAGCATCTCCGCCTCCTTCAATTGAGGGTTCTTCAGGTGAAACACCTGGGGGCATCAGTAATAAAACAGCCACGGACCCCGCCGTCTTGATGTTGCTGCAAGGATACCAGCGGGAGATAAAACTGCTGAAGAGAAAATTGAACGAAAATACTGGGCATGCTATGGCGTCCAAGCAACCGAGGGCACGAGGCGAGCCATCACAGGCAGATTCCAACCCCGTGGGTGCTCCTTCACCGGCCGTTCTATAAACTTCAGCTTAGAACTGTGCTACTCTCGAGCACTATTCCTAGCGGCTCCAACCAGCATGGCCAATGCCCCTTCAGATGCAGTGGCAGGCTCCCCTATCAGAGCCTATGCCACCCAATGCTATGACGTCGGTCGCATTACTGATGCAGCCCACCCACCTCTGCCCTCAACCAACAGATCCAGTTATGATGGACAAGTTGATGGTGGAGCGGATGATTGAAGCAATGTTAGCAAAGAGGGATGGTGATGATTACGCCCCCTTCGACATATATGATGTACCATATCCAGCCTACCATGCTGCCAAAAGACTGCCACCCGGCGTCAATAAACTCTCAAAATTGACAAGTACAATGGGCAAGGATCCCCGAAAGAGCATATTGCAAATTATATGATAGTCATGGGCGACTTGGCGGCGGACGAGTCATACCTGCTCAAGTTCTTTGGGTCTTCATTGACAGGACCTGCCTTTGAATGGTACTCTGACCTGCCGACCAAGTCTATCCACGACTGGCCAGACATGTAGCAGAAATTCAGTGAAAGATTCCACGTCATCGAGGCAGAGGTGATCGTGGCTGAGTCGTTCGCAGTCAAGCAGAAAGATAATGAAATGGCTGCAGAATATATCAAGAAATGGGAGGATCTCAGCATGAGGTGCCGGCGTCCTCCGCATCCAGAAGATGCAATATAAATATGCAAACAGAACTTAAAGAAAGAAATCCTAGAGAAAATAATTGGAATAGAAATCCGATCTTTTGACCGATTAAGTGATATTGTCACAGAGGTTAAATATTTTTTCACAAGATATCCCTCCATTTCTGCCGACTCAATTCATCAAGCTAGGCAGGTTAATAAACGACCGATGCTGAAAGCGGTCCATGCTGTTAGCCTAGGGGCAAAAAGACATAAGTGGATGCACAATCCTCCTCCCAATGAACCTGCTAAATGTCAGAGAGACATCCTCCACAGAACAAAGCAAAGAAGCTCTATGCCTTCCCCCGGGACAGGACTCGAGCATTATTTGAGTGGGCTATCAAGTATAGCAAGATCACTCTTCCAAAGTCAAAAAGGACTGACAATGTCAGGAGAAGATATGATCCTTACTTCTACCCCTACCATCAAATCTTGGGGCACCCTATTGAGGATTGCCAAATATTCAAAGACATCGCCCAAGACTTAATAAAAAGAGGGGAGCTGCAAATGGGGGAGGACAGAGTTGATCCTCCACACTCTCATGAAGTGCCTGCTACGGGGGCATCAATTAACATGATATCTATATGCCAACATCTGCCTGAAGAAATGCCAGAGGACTATGCCTGGCACACTCATGAAGACTATATCCCATCGCATGAAAGGGAGCAAGAGAATTGGCGAGCATTGCCAACAAAGAAAGGAATAGAACTGGCTTCTCGCCCGGCACTGGAAACCCAAATTCCTGGCGCCATGGACCGGCCTACTCTACCTCTTGCAGTCTCTACCCTCCTTCAAACAGCCTCTCCAATGGCTGTCAAAAGGTCAACTAACCATAAAAAGAAGAAACAGACCCCGTCACGAGTACATGAAGAGGCTAGCTCAGCCATAGAGCGCTCACAAGCTATTATAAGTGGGCCTGATAAGCAGGAACATCCCAAGAGCCCACCTATGCAGCTCAAGAAGCATGCCCCTCAAAGATGCAATGAGTCCCACTGGCTAACAAAAAGAACTAAAGAAAATGCAAGGGTGTTCAATGCACCGAGTGACCCACTGTAGGGGCAGATGCCAGCCATAAAGGGGAAGTAAATAAAGAATACAAGGGCTAAAATAAAATATGTTGCTCTCTCTTGCAACATGCTGTTAGTGCCGTCTAGTGTGGCTCAAGCTGCTGATGAAGAAGATGAAGAAATTTACTTTATACCAAAGGGAGCAAATCAGGCTAAAGCTTCTGCCTCCCTTCATGCTGCTAGATCCGAGAGAATATCAAGACACTCATCAGCCAACAAGGGGACACAATACCACGTTCCTCCTCTATTCGAAGGCATAGAACCCAAGGAGTCCATCTCAATGAAACTGGACGTGTCCAGCAACAATGATGGGATGCCACTCACCGCAGTCAAACAGGAGTTGAAAGATAGCACTCCCTGTCCCTCCTGGCAAGACCAGGCCATGGTGGCACTGCTATACCAGAAGTAGTAGGAGATCAAAATGCTTCAAAGGCAGGTAAATGAAATGAATCTAAGTCCACCCATGCCGTAATCGGTAGGACATCTACATGAGGCGACGCAAGGTAGTGCTAGCTCACCTGAAGCTTCAGCACGACCAGCCATGCCCCGGATAGCACATGATTATACGGGGAGCATCCTCCCTCAACCACTCCAACATATAGTCTCCCAGGCATGTCTGGGGGCAACTAAAGCATCTCCAAAGATGGTGCCAGCGATACCACGCGTGCAGTCGACAAGCCAAGGGCAAAACAAACAATGACTATGAAGATGGCCGAAGGGGAAGTCACCGAGGCCGAATTACAAGCATCCAAACAAAAGGATAATGAGCCCATCATGGAATACATAAGAAGGTGGAGGAATCTCCATGAAAAGTGTCAGTATCTGCCTAGCTACGGGGATTCTGTTCAAACTTACAAAGAGAATTTGAGAATAGAAATTCTACGATGGGTCATTGACATTGAAGTCACGACCTTTGAACAACTAGGTGACATCGCAGCCAATGCCAAAGCAGTTCTTGCAAGGCTCTGCTTGGCTTCGATAGCCTCGAGCCAAAAGAATGAGCCAACCTGCAAACACCTAGCCCATGAAGAAATATGTGCCTCAAATTTTGAAGCCTTCGAGCAACAGAAGAAGAAAATGAAAGAGGCATCTTCCGCCAAGTTAGTGAAACAAGGACACTCATTAAGGGGTAAAATGATGAAATCATACTCCTTTCCGAAGGACAAGACTAGGGCTCTTTTTGAGTTGGCCCGTGAATGTGGCAAAGTGGTGCTTCCGGAGTCGAAGAAACCAGGCGATGCCAAAAGAAAAGACGATCCACGCTTCTGTCCTTACCACCAAATGATGGGGCATCCCATTGAGGATTGCTATGTGTTCAAGGACGTTATTGAAGGCCTGATCAAAAAAGGCGAATTACAGATGGGCGAGTACAAGGTGGACCCACCGCGCCCTCACCAAATGCCCATTTGGAAGAGAGCTGTCCCGCGCGGCGTCACCGCCTTAGTTGCTCCTCACAAATCCGACTGATGCCAATGTTTAGCATGCTCGCATAGCTTGAATGTAGATGCTTGCCAACAAAAGAAGAATGGCAAATGACACAAGATATGCAAAAAAAAAAAAGAGAAGAAAAAAAAACAAGAGAAAATGGTCGATTCTAGGGGCAGGCACCAACAAAAAAAGAAGAAGAAAAGAAAAGAAAAATGAGCAAAAAAAGGGGCAAATGAAATTTGCCTATACAGACATTGGGCTCCACCTACTGAATCAACTCCCAGAAAGTTGGATCCTTCCAAAAAAAACATAAAATAAAATGAAGGAGGCCTTGATGGCTACATCTACCAAGGGAGATATCACTCCCATCATGTCTTGGTCCGTGCCAAATAAGAAACTACCATTGTGGGGTTGGTATAGTGGAGCGAACCACTTATCCCCTCTTTGAGGGGGAGAGCGCTCTCCTATGCACCCGCCTTAGTTTGGTTTAAGAACAAATGGACAAAGGGTAATGGCTCTGCACTACACTGCACTGTCAGCACCATTCGAGTTGCCAGTTCAAAACAAAAAGAAAGAAAAAATTATGAGGTCAACAGGGCCTCCCCATTCACCCCCATAGGCAGAAGGCTCCCTAATACCATTACATGCTTGTTGACACCCGTTTTATACCCAATAAGTCGGGTCATCTTCTTATTTATTCTATATGATGCTCCAAGTCGTTCACTCTTCATTGAGTCTCTTGATTAGTTGAAGCCTATTTCTTGGGTCTTAACTCCTTGATCGGATATGGCTCCTGGTGGCTACTTCATTGGATGAATCTTAGCAAGGCCTCTACTCCTTTTTTTGATCTCCACTTTGATAATAACGGTCGGTCCTAGGCGCGTTGTTTCGTTCTGACGGATGGGTCCTGGACCGTTACTCTTTGAAGAGTCCTAAGGCTTAAGGCCTCGTTTTAAAGCTTATCCTTTTGATTACACGTTGATAATAACGGTCTGTCGTGCAGCCGTTGTTTCATTCTGACGCCCTATTCCTTGGCCGTTACTTCCTTGAAGAGTCCAGCTTGTTGGGTCTTCTTCCCATTGATCTTATCTTTTAGGGATAAGGTTGATAGTGACGGATGTTCCTTGGTGCGTTATTTCCAAGTGGCGGTCTGTCGTGTGGCCGTTACTTCCTTTAGAGAGTCCTGACAGTTCAGGCCTTTTCTCTGCTACTCCGTGGTCGAAGATAAGGGTTTGAATTGACGATATCTCTTTCAAATCTGATCCTCAGGACCTTCTGTTTGTTTCTATGGACTCTTGGTGATATTATCTTTGAGGATTTGCCAGAGTTATCCCTTTATCTTGCTGAATTATCCTCTACTCGACCTGAGAGTTTGAGGGTCTATAAATAGAACCCTTGACTTCATGGCCTTTGAAATTCACGACGAAGTGCTGTCGAACTCTGGAGTCATCTTCATCCAGGAGGAACTGCTTCCCACGTTCATCCATCTCATAATCAAGGGAGTACTTTGGTCTTAGTCTTTCAAGTTCATCACATGCTTAAGTTCTTCCCTGGTTTTTACTCAATCAAAGCATTGTCCCTCCTCTTTCTCCACATTTTTTCACTATTCTCTAAGCATCCAAACATCCTCCTAATCTTTTAAAAACGCCCAGAGGGGTTAAAAAAACTAAAAACTCCCCGGTAATTCCCTCTCCTTTTGATGTCCTTAAGTTCTTTGAGAATTGATGCTATATTATTGAAATGGCTAATTTGAGTTGTTTTGTTCTTATCCTCTACATCTTTGGCAGGTTTACAGGTTCACCAGTACGAGGCCCAAGTCTTCTAGCAGGCTGGAAGAGTTGGAGTTAAAAGAATCTACACTTTGCTACTGCAGGTTATCTGACGGTCTGGTGCAGGCGCATCATCTTCTCCTGGTGGTCTATCGGGTGGCCGTTACATTCCAAGTAACGCACAGGGTCCTGGCCGTTATTTCTAGCTGACCTACAGGTTCTCTTCGGTTTTCTCTCCCGTGGGCGGGTGCTTCATCCACCTATTTCCAAGGTATTTACAGGTCTTTTGCTTGTTTTTACTTTGGTGGCGATCACATCTTTGCTTAGTATTGGGCATTAGCTTTCTCATTCATCACATATCTCTTTTATTTCCTTGCTTGCTCCACCCCTTGTGGTGTGTTTTATTTATTCTTTTGCTCCACGCCCCGGCGTGTGTTTTCCCTTTTCTTTAGCGTAGTTTGAGTGAGATAGCATGCCCATGCTAGAGCTAGCTTTGATTGCCTAGGTTCATGATCACATGTTCATAGGTTAAGAGCGGATCTTTGATCACTTGCTTGTCATTTCATCATTCAAAACCCCAAAGAAAAGATAGACAGGCAAAATAAAATCAACAGATAAATTTTTGGCGATCACGGTGGGACAACTTGTGCCAATCGTGCTTTTGATTCCTGTTTGAACCTGCCATCATCTACCTATTTGGTTTCCCTTGAATTTCTCTCTTGCTGAATCTGGTTTTCTGAGTATCCTGACGGCCCTGTGTCCCTGCGCTACAGACCTCTGACGCAGGGGCATTAGACCGCCACTTTTGTTATGCTGTGTGAGCTTCCACGGGTTTTTCTGTTATTTCTTTCCGATTTTGGCTCTGGCTCATTTGACGGTCCCATCCCCCTGCGTTATATCATTTCTGGCGGTCTGGCCTTCGACCGTTATTTTAGTCTGACGCAGGGTTCTTAGACCGTCATACTCCTGGCAGGTACGCATCCGAGGTGCATTTACTTCCGCAGTTTCTGCTGTGATTTGGTGCTTGGGTGATACCTGACTTTCTCCTTGCTTTGTTCATATATTCATATCATTGTGTGCATCATTGATGGCTAGATTTTAGGCTAGACTTTGCATGCACTCCAGTGCACATAGGGTCATTCATCTGGTCATATCTTAGATTGCATTTTCCTACCTTGTTGTGAGGACCTCTCGTCTCCATATTCCTTAGGGCCGACTAGGAAATCACACCAGGGACCTCCATAAGCCCCCCCGAGCCGTGGATTCCCACACGGACGCCGGGCTGGTTGTACCTTTCCTACCCCGTGTCTAGGGTTGCATAAGTGAAGGAGTGATTACACTTAGAGTCAAACCAAGTCTCATACTCATCTCCTGCTAGGAACCTATTGTTGAGAGCACATATTAATCAATTCACTAAAGTTCCGAAGGAGGAATCACAAGAATTGGGTTGCATCATTCTAAACAACTTGGTTGATTTTCTTTGAGTGTCTTCATCCTTTATCACTTACATTTTGTTAGAATCACCTAAGTTTGGTTGCTTATTGTGTGTTTTTGTGTTGGTTGTTTTTGCATTTCCAAGGTTTTTCGTTGCATGTGGAGTTGTTTTCGTCCATCCGAATCATCTCCTCAAGTCGATTCCTTCTTCACATTCTATTCCAATCCTCTTTTCGAGTCCACCATGGCATCCTTTAATCCTCCCCGCTCCCAAGAGGACTCCCTTCCTCAAGGGCTCCTTGAGAACCCTCCTAGGGTTGTTACCCTTTCCTCCGGGGAGGGTACTACCCCTCTTCCGTCCTCCACTTCTATGGAAGGTGGTCAAGCTACCCCTTCTTTCTCCACTCCTTCCGCGGGCTCCGTCCTTCAGATGATGGCCCAATTGGATCCGGTCCAACTCCAAGTTCTTTATCAGACCATGCAAGGGTCCAACGCATCTCCTTCAACCATCATCCAAAATCAATCCAATCCTTCCACTGTTGGGTTCCCCGCTCAGCCCATTCCAATTGACCTTACTCCGGTCCAACCACGGACTATCACTTTCACGGGCATGGAAACGGGCCAGTCTTCCAATTCGGCCCAACAATCTTTCGATAAGGGAAAGTCGCCCATCCCTTCTTTTGTTCAAATGGATCATCACACATCTACTCCGGTAGCTCCGCAAGTTCTCATGGGCCCTTCCGACTTCTTACGCTCTCAGTAAGGGGCGGCCCAAGCTTATTCTAATCCGGGTCTATCCCAGGCCCAATATCCTTCTTACGGGCCCCCCATATCTACTATTTATCCCTCCACTCCTTCCTGTGGGCACCCACCTACTGCCACAACCGTTCCATCTGCTCCCCACATTCAATCAACGTCTTTCACCGCCCCTGCTCCCTCCGAGAGCAGGACTTGCTTGATAAGTGGGCCGCCATGCAACAGCAACTCGATTTCCTCCAGAAGTGGGTTGGCCTACAATCTTTGGCCGATATTCCTGTTCCAAGCTTCCAGAATATTCGATTCCCTCCTCAATCAGAGCTCCCCAACTACCGCAAGTATGACGGGAGCAGCAATCCCTTTATTTATGTGAGGGATTTTCTATATGAATCGGCGCAATTCCAGTATGATGATCGCCTTATGGCGTATTTATTCCGCCGATCTTTAGATGGTGTCGCTCTGGAATGGTTCTATTCTCTACCACTGAAAGAGGCTGAGAGTTTCAAGATAGTCAAGGACAAGTTTATCCAGCGGTTCCAAGGCAGGGTCGGCCCATAATACTCGTTCACAGATCTGGTAGCCGAAAAGATGAAGCCAGACGAGGAATTTGCCACTTATGCAGACAAGTGGAGACAGATGGCCGCTAGGGTGCCTGGCCACATCCCGGAGGAAGAGAAGGTCAAGCTGTTGATTTCAAATGCTACTCCAACCTTCCGGAACATCCTGGCAATTAACGACATAGCCAACATGTATCAGCTCTACAGTCGGGCGCGCTTCATCCATACCCAGTTTAAGGATTCCCCCATCCACTCTTTATTTGAAAACCAAAAGCCCAAGTATCACAAGAAGCCACAAGGGCCGGTTACCGAGGGTGTCTAGACAAATGAACAAGTGCAAGCCGTTGCCTTCCCATTCCAGGCCGCACCATTCCGCTTCCCCCAAAACCCCCGTAATTCCCAAAACCCCGCTCCACAAAATGTCCAGGCAACCCCACAAAACCCTCCGCCTACCTTTGTCACTCTGCAAAATGTTTTCACCATTCCACAAAATGCCTTCACCAATCCACAACAACCACCACCTCCGCAATACCACAATGTCCCTCCACCTAACGGCCATAACAACAACCCCAATAGCAAGCGCCCGGCTCCCAGGAGAGCCCAGTACCCTCCATTGCCAGAGACACTTACAGATATCTTCTCCGCCCTCATGTTAGTGAATTCTATCCAACTTCCTCCAGAACGGCCTGCTTGGAACCCAGCCGTTGATCAGACTAAATATTGTATGTTCCATAGACAGCCGGGCCATACCATAGAAGGATGTTTTCAGTTTCGGGATCTGGTATGTGATCTCCATGAAGGGCAAAGGATAGATTGGGCCGCAATGCATCGGGCCATGGTTGAGATCAAGGAGAAAAGAGGGCAACATCCGAGGGCGCAAGTGCCGCAGCAACAGGCACCGCAACAGCAGTAGCTACCACAACAGCAACCACAGCAAGTACAGAACCTGGGCATCCATCAGAATCTGATGCCGAACCACCCACCCGCTCCTCAGCAGTAGCCGCCAGCACCAGCACAAGCAAACGTAGTCCAACCACCGGCCCCCAATGCCGGATGGTCTTTTGATGATGACAGTGCCGCACCACAAGTCATGGCCCTCCACCATAACCACTGCAATCCTTCCTTCGTCCTCCCTACACGGCAAACATCCCCTCCATTCATCCTCCCCGTTACACCCGCTCCAGCAAATTCCTTACCACCCACCGTTCCATCATACTCCCCACCACTTAACCCCGTCATCGTCATCACACCACCATCCAACCCCTCATCCATCCTTACCCTTCCGCTAGCCTTCCCTCCACCCGCGTCGACACTCATCACCACCCTACCTTCCACCAACCCTTCACCCATCATCCGCTCATCACCCACTGCCACCACCAACCTTACGCTCCACCAAACCGTCTCCCCCGCACAACCAGTTCCATTCATCCACCCCGCAGGGCCCATCATACTATCTTCAGATGCCGCGGCGAATTGTGCTCTGAGGAGCGGGAAGATGTTCCATCGGAATTACCCCACTACTTCTAATCCCCAGTCCTCCCAGCCAACGGCCGAGCAAGAAGAAACTGAACCGCTTCCAGGTACTCAATATGACTTATTACATCATCTAGACCGGGTGCCCGCTAAAATATCTGTGCTAGAGCTGATCAAAAGGTCTACCCTTCATCAGATGCACTAAGAGACTTTTTACAGAAGGTAATGGTCAGTGAAGATATGGCAGTCGACAGCTTACCGACCGCACTAGCAACCATCTCCAAAGGGCCGGCAATTACATTTTCGAAAACTGAGCTAGCACCTTCAGAAGCTCGGCAAATGCCGCTCTGCATTACAATCACTCTGAACAAAGTCAGCATTGAAGTAGCGCTGGTTGACACAGGGGCTTCAATTAATGTTTGTCCACTTAGCACCCTCCGAGCATGCAACATATCTGAAGAGTTATTACGGCCTACCCCCACCACTATAGCAGCGTATGACAACTCGAGGCGAGCGTGTCACGGGGTGATCACCATTCAAGCAGAGCTCGGGCCCCTTACAATGGCCGTGGAATTCTATGTGCTCAATATCGACCCTATGTTCAAGGCTATCCTGGGTCGTCGTGGATTGATACACTCGGTGCCGTGCCTTCCACCGCACATCAGTGCGTCAAATTCCCCTTCCAAGGGAGGGTCATCAAAGTTAAAAGCTTGTCCGCGGTGCAGACAGTTAAGGCCATATCAGAGCAGGTCCTTGCCACACTTTGGCCAAGCAGCCGGCCCGTTATATCGGTGCTGGACTTGAACTTCCCCTGGGGGTATGCATCTCCTAAGCCCGCCGCTACTCCAGTCAACATCAAAGTGAAGCCGCAGATTCGAGATTCCAAAGGCTGGAACATCATACTGAAACTGGGCTATCAACCGGGGAGAGGCCTCGGTGTGCAATTACAAGGAATGACCAAGCCCATACCCAAGGGAAGAAAAATGGGCAGGAGAGGTCTCGGCTACAAGGAGACATCATTATCAATGATGGGTGATTCTGGGCCACTCACCTGGGATTATCGTCAACATTTTGTCAGAGGGCCTCTCCAGCCCGGTACATTAGCTTCAAGACCAGTTCAGCTAGAAAAAGATGCAGTCTGTCCGATTACCAACCCGCCCCCATTGCCGGGAGGGTCAGATGATGATATGCTCGACTATGGTCAGGCCTTGCAGGGGCTCCTTCATGAGGAAGAATGTCAGAAGAAGCAAGAGGTTCGGCTTGTGTAGTGGAGGCCGAAGAAGCAGCCTATTGTTGATTTACAGAAGCAGGGGAGCTCTCCAATTGCCTTTTCTTGGTCTCCCTCACGCCTCCAATCTATTTTCCAGCAAGAGGACTTCATACCCCGCCTTCCTCCTATCATAATAAATCCATCCTTTATTGATCCGCCAGAAATTCTATTTGTTCCTTGTGCTTGCGGGAGGTGCCCACCCATTGATCTATCCACTCTCTTCACTCCTCCTCCTCCCAACGCCCAACTCCACGAGATGTGGTTCTCTTCTTCCGATCCTTTCTTCGACTGCATTTTCCCCGAGCTGTTCCCTATGCAGCTCCCACCTCCTCCATCTTGCTGTGTAGTCTCCGCAGATCTCCAAAAAAAAACGTCAAATTTGAAACGGAGATTCAGTGGAAGATTACGCTATCCTATCGCCATCCTCCTCCCAGGGGCACGAGTCCCCTGCGCCTTCCCTTCCACTAGGCCTTCTGTCCCCTAGGTTAGGATTAGGGTCTGTCGAGTCTAGGGAATTAGAGTCAGTTAGATCTAAAGAAGTAGGGTCTTGTTCCAGGTCGTCCAACCCTTCCTCTGCTGAGCCGCGCTCGCTGGCGCATCCTTCCCGATCTGTTCCTGATAGGTTCTTGCAAGATTTAGCTCAGCGTTGCCATGCTCTCTTGAAGTGCCCGGAATTTGTTGCTACGGCAATTGTGATTGAAGATGAAGAGGAAATAGAAGGGGCATGGAGCGATGACGGATTAGGCGTTTATGAGATCTTGGATGAAAAGGATCCAATTGATGAGGACAGCAATGTAGATGACACCGCCGACTTATACGCACAAGGGTTGAAAAGATTCGACGAGCCTGTCGACGTCGGTGGACGAACCTACAAAGGAAATCAACTTGGGAACCGAAGAAGACCCAAGGCCCATCATTATTGCTGCTAATCTCCTTCACAAGTAGAAGGGGAATTGATTAAGGTTCTAAGGGAGTATAGCGATTCCTTCGCCTGGTCTTACGAGGACATGCCAGGTCTTGACCCCTCTTTAGTGGAACATCGACTCGTGCTTAAACCAGGGGCAACACCTGTGAAACAAAGGTCAAGAAGATTTCACCCCCACATGGCCTTGAGGATCAAAGAAGAGGTCGACAAACTATACAAAGCTAGATTCATCAGAGTAGTTTTATATCCTCAGTGGGTTGCAAACATAGTCCCTGTTCTTAAGAAAGATGGAAAAGTGCGCATATGCATTGGCTTCAGGGATCTTAACAAAGCATGTCCCAAAGATGATTTCCCGCTACCCCATATAGACGTCCTAGTGGATAATACAGCCGGGTATGAAGCTCTCTCATTCATGGATGGATACTCGGGCTACAATCAGATCCGTCTCACTCCGGAAGATCAAGAGAAAACTTCCTTCACCACGCCCTGGGCCACGTATTGTTATGTGGTTATGCCATTCGGTCTGAAAAACGCAGGTGCCACCTATCAAAGGGCGATGATGGCCATCTTCCACGATATGATGCACATCTATATGGAAGCTTACGTGGCTGACATTTTGGTGAAATCAAGAACTAAGGAAGAACACCCCTCCATCCTGGCTAAGGTGCTGCAGAGAGCCAGGGAGTACAAGCTCAAGATGAATCCGAAGAAGTGCGTATTCGGAGTCTCCTCAGGGAAGCTGCTAAGGTTCATAGTAAGCAAACGGGGGATCCAGATTGATCCTAATAAAGCACAGGCCGTCATGGACATGCCTCCGCCAAAGAACATTACGGAACTTCGAGGATTGATTGGTAGATTACAATTTATCAGAAGATTCATATCCCAGCATTCTCAAAGGTGCCGTCCGTTTTATGAATTGCTTAAGGCGGGTGTCAAGTTTGAATGGAATGAAGATTGTCGGAAGGCCTATGAGGACCTCAAGGAATATCTATCCAATCCCCCGGTTCTGCAACCTCCTGTCCCTGGGAAACCCCTAATCCTATACATATCGGTTATTGAGGACTCCCTAGGGGCGGTTTTAGCATAAGTAGATGACGAAGGGAAAGAGCGGGCTGCGTACTACCTTTCTCGGTTGTTTAATCCAGCTGAGTCCAAGTACACCGCTATGGAGAAAACTTGTGCCGCCTTAGTGTGGGTAGCTCAGAAGCTGAAACACTACTTCCTTGCCCACCCAGTTAGGTTGATCTCTAGAATGGACCCGATCGCTATCTCTTAGAAAAGCCTGTCCTTTCTAGTAGGTTAGCTCGCTGGCAGAGCTTCCTCTCTCAATTCGATATCACCTTTGTTGTTCAGAAGGCAGTCAAAGGATATGCCATTGCTGAGCATCTCGCCCATCTCCCCATTCCTCACACCGATTCTATTCAGGATGATTTCCCTAATGAGCATCTTTCTATTATCTCTCATCACCCCTTCTGGTCTCTGCACTTCGATGGTGCACTCAACTCTCAAGGCCGAGGGATCGGTGCTGTTCTGCTTACCCCGGAGGGGGTAACCATTCCCTTTGCTTATCAACTTCGGTTTCCTGCTACCAACAACATCGCTGAGTATGAGGCTCTCCTGGCCGGCTTGAAGCACGCCTACCTCTTAGGTGCGCGTTATTTGAACATCATAGGGGACTCTCAGCTCCTCCTACGGCAAGTTCTGTCCACTTACCGTACTCGTGACCCCAAGCTCAAGCCTTATCAAGATTTGGTCACGCTTCTCGCTAGGCAATTCTGTAAGCTGATCTATATTCACACACCCCGTTCTCAGAACATTCTAGCTGATGCTCTGGCATCTCTTGCTTCCTCCCTATCCTTCCCTCTCAGTCGGAATACTGAGACTATCATCGTCCAGAGATTGGACGCACCCTCTCTTCAGGATCCTTGGTACCTTAACCTTAGGAAATCCGTAGAGGCGAAGGCTGAGAAGGAAGATCTCAAGGAAGTTTCACTAGCAGAGCTAGAGGAGATTCTGGACGAAGAGGAATTACCTTGGTATCATGAAATCGAGTTGTTTTGCAAAGAGGGGTCGTTCCCAGAAGGGGCAACAGCTGAGCAACACAAGTCAATTAGAAGAGCCGCCGCAAGGTACACCGTTGTTGCAGGAGAACTGTACAGGCACGCTACTAATGGAATGCTGATGAGATGCTTAGATGATGTTGAAGCTTGGAAGGTGGCTGAAGCAGCCCATTCTAGTGAGTGTGGGAGTCATGTCAATGGCCAGGCTCTAGCAAAGAAGATCCTTAGGCAGGGCTACTACTGGCCCACTCTAGAGGAAGATTGCTCCCTCTATGTCCGGAGGTGTATTAAATGCCAACTCCATGCTGATAAAATTCATGCTCCAGCTTCATCTCTCCATCCTATGACTGCTCCTTGGCCATTCTCTATGTGGGCTTTCGACGTGGTCGGCCCGCTCGGTGATCCTAATTCTCAGATCAAGCAGAAGTCCTTTATCCTTACCGCCATTGAGTACTTCACCAAATGGGCCGAAGCCTGAGGCGTACGCAGAAATCAAAGCTACAACGGTGTATCGCTTTATCATGAAGAATATCATCTCGCGGTTCGGAGTGCCAAGCAGCATCATCACCGACAACGGACCCCAATTCGTCTCTCAAGAGCTTAAGGACCTCTGTAAGAAGTTCAATATTGCATTGCATCATTCATCTCCGTATTATCCTCAAGGCAACGGTCAAGCCGAGGCCACTAATAAAACCCTTCTCAAAATCATCAAGAAAACATGTGAAGCTCATAAGTTCTCCGACTGGCCAGAAAGATTAGTGGAAGCTCTGTGGGCTTACCGCACCTCCGTCCGTACCCATACGGGACAAACTCCATATTCTCTTACCTACGGGATGGAGGAGGTGCTCCCATATGAGATCTTGATCCCTTCACTTAGAGTGCAGCTTGATAAGGAACTTAATCTCGATGAACGTCGAGAGGCGTTGCTGGTTCAGTTGGAGCTCTTAGATGAGAAGAGGATGAACGCGGCCGATCACGTATCCGTTTATCAAAAGAGGGTTTCACGATATTTTCAAAAGAAGGTAATCGAACGTAAATTTCAAAAATGTGATATGGTTTTGAAACGCAAATTCATTCGGTCTGCAGGTCCAAGGTCTAAATTACAACCTAATTGGGAAGGGCCGTTTGTCGTAAAAGAAGCTTATCCAGGGAATGCTTATCGTTTAATAAATGCGGAAGGTGAGGAGTTCTCTCACCTGTGGAATGGGTTGTATCTTAAGCGTTTCTTTCCTTAGAGTCTAAGCCACGTGCTTCCCTGGCAGCAGGATGCTCCTTCCTGTTCTAAGAAGGGTCCCGAGTAAGGCAATCACACACTACACGACATCCCTGGTCAGGTTTTCTGATTCTAAAAGACACCGTTTCTCCTCGGCCATGCTTTAGGGGAAAATCGAAGTCCCTGTCCGCTTCATTCTTCGGCTGAATCCAGGGGCAAGAAGTGAATAAGGAGGGGACAACTAATCCAAACACCCTAACGAGAGGAGGTCTCAAATAGGGGCAAGTCCGTTATGACCTAACGCCACAAGAAAAAGAAAGGAGCAGAAAAGGAGTAATCTTTTTCACAACGAAATCAAAAGCATCATCTCAAAAGTCTACTATTCCAAAACTCCAGGAATGCAAAAACGAAAAACTAGGCATGACAAGAGTGGCAGTATAGTTCCCCGCGGGACGTCATGAGCCCGGTCGAATGCATGCCTAGAGTGGACGAAGGTTCGATGACGGACACAAAGCCCCGGTGCAACAGACCAAATCTCTAACAGGGTTGTACGGTGAAGAAATCAAGTCCTAAAAACTTCCATATCTGGCCTAAGCTTACCCCCATGTTCCTTTTTTCTTTTAGGACCAAGATTGATACTTGGGTATGGCCTTGTTAAAAACACCGTCATGAGAAGTGGGCCTTGGCCAGGGGTTGTCACCCGTATTATACACCAACGTCGGGACTTCTGATTCTGAACAAGGAAGAGATCGTGTTACTAGGGAGGCACTGGTTTTCAAAATTCAAAAACATCAAATATTTTAAAATCCAAAAAAACATCAAATATTTTTAAAATCCAAAAACATCAAATATTTTCAAAATCCAAAAAAACATCAAATATTTTTAAAATTCAAAAACATCAAATATCTTCAAAATCCAAAAATCCCAAATATTTCCAAAATCCAAAAAACCAAATATCTGCGAAAATCCCATTAAAAAAATTAGATGTTTTCCAAGACTCCATCATGTGCATAGCATGCATTGCATTTTTATTATGCTTTCCGCCTATTTAATAAGGCTCCACCCCTTGACCAAATATCAAGAAATGGTCATTATCTAACTTGCTTCAAGGCAAGGGGTTGAGTCTAAGAACAGATCTAACTTGTTTCATGTTTGAGTGTGTACATGCAGCAGGACAAGTTCAAAGTGATAATTCACAAAAAAAATGTAGGTCAAAGGCTGTAACGCATCAATTCCAGACCGCCACATGAACATAACGGTCTCCCTTCGGCCGTCACTTCCTTCAGGCATGGGGCTTTTATTTCATCAAACATTGTCCCTCTGACGGCCTGGTCTATACCGTCGTTTATATATAACGGCCCATCTCCCATCCGTTACTTGCTTCAGAGAGCAGGATTGATAATGCTTTCGTTCTGACGGCTCATCGTCAGGCCGTCGTTTCTTTACAGCGGCCCACCGCCCATCCGTTACATCCTCCAGAGGCTCTGCCTCTTCACATCACTCTGGCCATTCAAACCACAAAACTCACATCCGTTCAGTTGAAGCAATATCATCTCATTCAAGCAAGATTAAATAAAATATAACATTCATAAAGATTCGAACTTTGATTGTTAATAACAAACAACTTCTCTCATGAACAAAATAAAATCAAGGTACATTCAGTTTTCTGTCCGCAAGAGGGCGGATTTTCCTCAACTCTTTCACGTAATCACGGCGTGCTGCGTCGTCCTCTTCAACTTCATCTCGCCACGGGCGCACTTTGCTGATCTCCCACATGGTTAGCGCGGTCCATACTGCTCTTTCGTCTTCCTCGGTCCCCATCTTCCTAGGTAGAAGGGGAGGGTAGTGTGATAGTGCAGGAGCTTCGGTTCTTGGAAGTCCAATCTGAAGATGGCACCGGTGCGGGTTGTAGATCGCCATGGCGGTGTTCCCCACTAGCTGGAGGTCCAAGCCTTGACGCCGCGGTATTTTAAGAAGAGTGCTTCGAAGGATTCTTGGCCGCATGATGAACTTATCCATTGGCAGAGTGTTGAAGAAGAGGCGCCATTCATCCTGCGTTTTCTTGTCCACCGTTTTGCATTCGACTTGAGAAGAGTATCCAAATGCCCCTCCAATGAAGAAGAGAGGGTGGCTCACGAAGATTCGGCTAGCTGAAGTTATGTCTTCCTTTTGTTGGAATTTGACTCTCACTCCCATCCAGCACTCAAGGAGTATCATGGAGCCGAACAAAAGTCCTCCTAGGCAAGCCGAGCTAAGTCCTTCATAGAGGTATGGGAGGACCGCTTGAGAGATAGACATTCCCCGCCACAGCCCGCTAATAATGCTAAGATTTTGGATGTCTAGAAGGTGGTCGGTCGTAGTGAAAAGGAAGACTCCGCATAGGCAAACCGCCACCGCCTTGGCTATTGCTTCATGTCTCTCCCACTTGTTTTTACAATGAGACACTATCCATTGCGCCAAGGGTATCAAGTGAATGTGGTGTGGGCTGATCATGGTCCTCACGTCCTTTGGGTTATGAATGAAATCACTCAAGATCAAGGACGGGTCAATAGGCTCTATTGTGTAGCAAACCCGGTCTTCATCCCCGCCTTAGTCTTAGGAAGGGCTAGGTAGGTTTCTACCTCCTCTAATAGGACTGTTGTTTCGAAGGAAGGGAAGATGAATGTATGAGTTTGTGGATGCCATAATTCCACAAGTGCTGAAATACTTGGCCAATCTAAGGATAATTTCTTGAAATTTTTGCCTAAAACAAAGAGTGGTTGAAGGTGCCAAGCTTTAAAGATGGATGTGACCTCTATAGGGAGGGCCTTTACCATGGGAGCCACCCACTTCAGATTAGAGTAGCATCTTGGGCCAGGAAGAGGCTTGAAGAAAGAAGGAGAAGAAGAGGTCATAAAACGAATTGAAGTGCAGAGTTTTCTGAACTTGGATGTGTGGTTGAGGGACTTACCACCCTTTGAACATTGGAGCTTAAGTGCTTTGGAATTGATGTCAACCGTTGGAGCTCTCCATGTTCTTTTTTGGCAGCTTTAGGTCCGGTGTAGACCTTCTCCTCCATAGCCATCACCTCGAAGCTTCTCTTCATCTTGATTTCTGCCCTTAGGAGAGGTTCTTCAACCCTAAAGCAGAGGTTTTCAGCAAAGATACGATTTTGGTTGAGTTTCTGAGTTTTAAAGGTTTAATTTTGGCTTGGAAAGGATAAGACTTGAGTTGGAAGGCTTTATCTTCAATCTAGATAAGTTCTAGTAAGGGATTAGATGGCTAAACCCCGGGTTTAAGTTCTCACGGCTCAATCTGTCTCGGAATACAACCCAGGATCTAACGGTCTATCGTACGGCCGTTATGTCACTCCGACGCGCCAACCCTAGGCCGTCGCATTTTCCTGTGGGTTTAATTTCCTCGATCATGTTCTGTGGAGATTAACGGTCTAAGGGCTGACCGTCTTTTCTTGTAACGCGCAAACCCTGAGCCGTTACACTCTCAACCACTCAATTCTTTCTACTCTGGGCTAAGCACTACCTGACGGTCCTGGTTGTGGCCGTTTCTTCATTCGGACGCGTCTATTTTAGGCCGTCGCATTTCTTGCTAGTCACCCTGTAAACTATAGTTCTGCCACGATTAACGGTCCAGCGTTAGGCCGTTATTTGCCATTGACGCACCAGAGGTGGGCCGTTGACGCACCAGAGGTGGGCCGTCATTTTTTTTGCAGCTCAGATTACAAATTTGGCCTCTGTTGTGTATAACGCCCTTCAACCAGTGCGTTATTTGATTACGACGGTCTGATCCTAGACCGTTACTTTCTCTGCTACTGAATTCAGGTAATTTCTTCCTGCCCTTGTGTTAGACCTGGCGGTCTTTCACACGTTCTACAACTCATTCATCATCCACGCATTCTCATACACACTCCTTTTATTCCGCATACATGCATTCGTACATTCACACACATCTCTCGCACTCAAATCATCTAAATCGATCGTTCATTTCTGCATTCACATTCAAACCTGCTAAACCATTCGCTCACTCATTCATTCCTGCATATTTATTCATTCACACTCATGAAACAAAACAAAAATGCCAAAAAAGAATTTCATTTTTCTATGTATATAGTCATGTACAAAAATAAAAAGAAATGCATCATTCGGCCGGCTCGTTCGCCGGGCCGCCCTCCTCATCTCCACCCTCCGGCTTCCTTGCTGGCGGTGCTATGGAAGCACTCTCCTCCTGCTGTCCTCTCTCCACCCTCTCATTCCTCCGCTGGCCGGAGGATCTCACAAGGAAATCAGCCACCGACCCACTCCGGGCGACGCTCCTCTGTGCTCCGCTCTGCGAAACACTCCGCTTAGGTCCTCGGCCTATCATCCGACAGTCCTCTCGAGGGTCCGCAGCGCGATCTTCATATCGTAAGCCTGGCGCCGAGCCTCGCGTGCCTCGGTCCGGTATCAGTCCAAATCCACCGTCCCAATCCGGAGTCGCTCTACCTCAGCCTGTGACTGAGCTAGCTCCGTCCGAAGTCGCTCCACCTCTGCATCATCCGAGCGTCTAGGGGTCTCCACTCTCAGCCGGGCCATCTCTGCCCGTGCTAGCTCTGTCTCTGCTCGGGCTCGCCCAGTCTCAGCCCGGCTTCTCTCTATCTCTGCCTGGAGACGCTCTGCCTCCAATCGAGCCTGTCTAGCCTCGGCCACCACTGCAGCTAGTTCTCTCACCTGTAGGTTGCATGTCATATAGTTGATCAAAAAGCATTTTTAGGCATACGCATGATCATAAGCATAAGCATTTAGCATCTTACCCGCTCCGCGAGGGTGGCCTCCGCCTCCTCGGCCTGGGCAACCGCCCGAGCAAACTCGGCATCCTGCTCTGTTCTGCCTCCCGCAGGATGAGAGGAGGACGATGGGGCGTCCGGTCCTGCTCGTTGGGCTCCCTCGGCCCGCTGCATTTAGAAATCATGATTAGAAGTCGTGGTTAGTCAGCATTAGCATCATTTTTTTTTGCATTGCATAATCATAATCATTTAAGTCTAGGTTTTAAAGTCTCACCAGGAGCTCCAGAGCGGTCCGGTACCTGTCCCGCTGCTGGATGGTGGAGTGGAGTAATCCCTCCAGCTCAGCTATCCGTCCCTCAGTGTCTAGCTGCATGTAGAAAGCATGAGTCAGTACATCTATCACATGGCATTTTTGCATATAGAAAGAGTTTTTGAGTTTAGAATTTGCATACCGGTCATCGGGTACCTCGGTACACCCGGTCGCCGTAGAGTCGGGCAAAGGCCTTCAGATATGCCTCATCGCTCTCGTCTCGTTCCTTCACCGCTCGGCCCCGCATGTTCCAGTCATGGACGTACTTCACCTTCCGGGCGCACCAATCCACATTACCACTGATGCCCCTTGCTGACTTGCCGGGGTGGTCATCGCTGTGGCGTGGAAAGGTCACCTCGGGTTGATGTAGTCCCCGGGTCCGCAGGATCAGCCTGTAGTGCAGAGGCTCGATGATATGGATGCAATGCAGCCATATGTCTCGTCCCCGGTACGACAAGGCCGCCTCTACCCACGGCTGTCCCGTGTAACCCTCGCCGCGGTATGGGCTCCATCTCACCTGAAAGCATTTAGTTCATTCATCAGCATTGGCATAATAAAAGCATTAAAAGCATTAGAGGTATTTAAAAAGGCATTTGTAAGCATATAGAAATCATTTTGAATTCTGGACTTACCGACGTATGTGGGAAGGAGTCCAGGTCATCTTGGATCGTCCGGGTCAGTCTGATGATCGACCCTGTGTCCCTCGCCACCGACCAACGCCTCGCGATCGGTATGTGGTCGGGGTGGAGTAGCGCGCCTCTCCCGATGCCCAGGAGGTACATATAGCTCCAGATCTGCATTTTTAGAAATCAAGTCAGTCACATGGCATATCATAAACATTTTGGCATAAAAGAAAGCATTTAAAGTGCATTTACCTGTAAGAAAGGCGAGAAGCCGCCCAGCATCGTCTGCCGGTCCGTAGTGCTCAGGGACTCGAACAGGAATGCGAGCACTGCTGCTCCCCAAGCGTATCTCCCAACTCTGTGCAAATTCTCTATCATAGGCAGTAGTCTGCAGCTGATGACGTCTGCCCGAGTCGCGAAGAGGAGCTTCCCGAATAACAGCATCAGGAAGCGTCTGAGCACTCTATCTCCCTCTGGTCCTGCCTCCGCCGCCACGCGAGGGCGCACCTGGTCTATCACTCTGCCCAGATGCTCCTCGGGTAGCTCTCCTATGGCTATAGCCGCTCCTCTCAGTCCCAGGCTCTCCTGCAGTACTGATCTCGAGAGCTGGGAGGAGGACTGTCCCGGCCTGATCAAATCTAGCCCGAGCAGCTGCTGTGCCATCTCCCAGTAATCGTCGTAAGTCCATCCGGTCACTACGGCTCCGTGGACTCTCAATCCCGTAATCCTCGCTACGTCTTCTAGCATGGGGATCATGTGGCCCCATGGGAAGATGAAAGCTCTGTTGATCGGGTCCCATCTCTCGTGTAGCGCGTACAGCAGGGGTGTGTCCATCCGGATCACCTTGATGCTGAGCACCTCGGTGAATCCCATGCTGGCTAGTCGCTCCCTCTGGTAGTTGGGTAGTGCCTGGTACACCGCCCGGACCTGCAGCCAGGAGATCCTTGATCTTCGCTTTCCCTGCATGTTATTTAGATCATAAGTTAGTTAATTGTATCATAAAACATTGCATAAGCATTGTGAAATGAAAACAAAACAAAAATCAGAAGTTGAAAACTCTAAAAAAATAGTTCTAGGTCCCTGGCAGATTTAACGGCCCTGGGGTAGGGCGTCGTTTGCTTCTGACGGACTCAGGGTGGTGCGTCAGGCAAGTGACGGTCACTGGCAGGACCGTCACATTGTCTGCGTTTGGGACTCCTTTCCTTTGTATTCCTATGGTCTCCCACTTTGGCCAAAATGGCCTACAATCATTCCTAATGGGTTCATAGACCCATTTTCTACCCTTATATCCCACATGCATTCATAATAAAAACCCAAAAAATTAAAAATTGAAGTTAGGGTGGGAGGACCTACCTCATGGTCCATGCCCCTTCTCCTCTTCTTGGCTGGTTCCTTGGGCTCCCCTTCACTCAAGGGGACGTCTTCCTGGTCTCCCACGGTCGTGGGAGCTTCATCTTCCTCCCTTGGCTCTCTTCTCCTCGGTTCTTCTTCCGTGACCGGCGGGATCGCCTCCCGTTCGAGCCGGCGGTGAAACTACCAGATTGCTTTCTTCTTTCCCCTCTCCCTCTTCTGTGGTGGTGGCTGGGAACCCTTGTCGCCGGCCATGGTAGTGGTGGGGACGGTGGTCGCCGGTGGTTTTTTTTTGGTTTGGGGTTTTTTGATTGCTTGAGTGTTGAATGAAGCCCGTGACCGTTCGGTTGTTATTTTTTTGAACGCTCAGGAAATGTGACGGTCCATCGTTCGGCCGTTACATCCTTATAATGTGTCTGGATTTGACCGTTACATGTGATGAGACTATTTTATTGAAGAATGTGAACCGCCTGGTTTATGACGGACTAAGGATGGTCCGTTACTTGATGTAACGCCCTTTCATCAGGCCGTTACAAACTTGCAAATTTCTTGATGAATTAAATGGTCTATTGGATGTCAAAATGGTTTTGTATTTTGTCAAAATGTTCATTGTTGATGCTTCTCGCACGTACAAATGGTTATGCCTTGATTCATGATCATATTTATTTATTTTTTTGGCTAACCTATCTTTTATGAAGGAATTTGTGAATGAAATCGCGCTTTACCGTCCGTCCGGAAGGTAAGTCAGGTATTTGTATCTCGTCCCTTATCCCTTAATGCATTACTATATGATACTTACGATATTATCTCGAGAACCGGCTGGTCATTCATGTGTTCCAGGATCTGATGTTCCCCTTAAACAAAAATGATGATGATCTAAGTTCACATGTTTAATCGTTGGATAGGCCGTTAGATTGGAATAAGTTTGGGGACGATGGTTCTGTCTTGCACACCGTGGTTGCAGATGGTGTCCTGACCCCAATTTCTCTGGTCTAGCAATATTATTCTCGAGTATTTTCTATTTTATCTTTCTTTTACATTTGTTTTGAAGATTTCTTTTCCTTTAGCCCAGCATGCATCATACGCATTCTTTGAGCATTCATGTGCTTCATTTGTTCAAGTGTCTCGATGATGGTGAATAGCTGTGCTCTTGATCTCGGATAAGGAGAATCATTCCACTCTGAATTAGAAGGTTTTCCTTCGATCTGTTCGCTTGATCTGGTTGGCTAAAGATTCCTGTCTAGAGTTTAGTCTCTTGTTCTTTCCGTTGCATCCGACGGCTAGCCGTGTTTCCTTTGCTTAGTTATTAGCTCCTCCAGACTTGCATCCTTTGGTTGGCTATTTCCTTGTGATCAGTTTTGAAGCTTTCCAGAAAATTCCTAGCACTTGTTGGTTGAGAACGGGTGTCGTTTACCTTAACGCCCTCTTTTTGATCCACTCCACTTCATTTCCGCTTCATCTCCATGTTCCATTTCGCTTTCGCTTCACCTCCTCTCATTCCCCTGCAAAGAGGATGTTAAGGAGGGGCATCTGTTGACACCCGTTTTATACCCAATAAGTCGGGTCATCTTCTTATTTATTCTATATGATGCTCCAAGTCGTTCACTCTTCATTGAGTCTCTTGATTAGTTGAAGCCTATTTCTTGGGTCTTAACTCCTTGATCGGATATGGCTCCTGGTGGCTACTTCATTGGATGAATCTTAGCAAGGCCTCTACTCCTTTTTTTGATCTCCACTTTGATAATAACAGTCGGTCCTAGGCGCGTTGTTTCGTTCTGACGGATGGGTCCTGGACCGTTACTCTTTGAAGAGTCCTAAGGCTTAAGGCCTCGTTTTAAAGCTTATGCTTTTGATTACACGTTGATAATAACGGTCTGTCGTGCACCCGTTGTTTCATTCTGACGCCCTATTCCTTGGCCATTACTTCCTTGAAGAGTCCAACTTGTTGGGTCTTCTTCCCGTTGATCTTATCTTTTAGGGATAAGGTTGATAGTGACGGATGTTCCTTGGTGCGTTATTTCCAAGTGGCGGTCTATCGTGTGGCCGTTACTTCCTTTAGAGAGTCCTGACAGTTCAGGCCTTTTCTCTACTACTCCGTGGCCGAAGATAAGGGTTTGAATTGATAATATCTCTTTCAAATCTGATCCTCAGGACCTTCTATTTATTTCTATGGACTCTTGGTGATATTATCTTCAAGGATTTGCCAGGAGTTATCCCTTTATCTTGCTGAATTATCCTCTGCTCGACCTGAGAGTTTGAGAGTCTATAAATAGAACCCTTGACTTCATGGCCAAAAAGGAGGAGGATTTTGAAATTCACGACGAAGTGCTGCCAAACTCAGGAGTCATCTTCATCCAGGAGGAACTGCTTCCCACGTTCATCCATCTCATAATCATGGGAGTACTTTGGTCTTAGTCTTTCAAGTTCATCACATGCTTAAGTTCTTCCCTGGTTTTTACTCAATCAAAGCATTGTCCCTCCTCTTTCTCCACATTTTTTCACTGTTCTCTAAGCATCCAAACATCCTCCTAATCTTTTAAAAACGCCCAGAGGGGTTAAAAAAACCAAAAACTCCCCGGTAATTCCCTCTCCTTTTGATGTCCTTAAGTTCTTTGAGAATTGATGCTATATTATTGAAAGGGCTAATTTGGGTTGTTTTGTTCTTGTCCTCTACATCTTTGGCAGGTTTACAGGTTCACCAGTACGAGGCCCAAGTCTTCTAGCCGGCTGGAAGAGTTGGAGTTAAAAGAATCTACACTTTGCTACTGTAGGTTATCTGACGGTCTGGTGCAGGCGCGTCATCTTCTCCTGACGGTCTATCGGGTGGCCGTTACTTTCCAAGTAACGCACAGGGTCCTAGCCGTTATTTCTAGCTGACCTGCAGGTTCTCTTCAGTTTTCTCTCCCATGGGCGGGTGCTTCATCCACCTATTTCCAAGGTATTTACAGGTCTTTTGCTTGTTTTTACTTTGGTGGCAATCACATCTTTCCTTAGTCTTTGGCATTAGCTTTCTCATTCATCACATATCTCTTTTATTTCCTTGCTTGCTCCACCCCTTGTGGTGTGTTTTATTTATTCTTTTGCTCCATGCCCCGGCGTGTGTTTTCCCTTTTCTTTAGCGTAGTTTGAGTGAGATAGCATGCCCATGCTAGAGCTAGCTTTGATTGCCTAGGTTCATGATCACATGTTCATAGGTTAAGAGCGGATCTTTGATCACTTGCTTGTCATTTCATCATTCAAAACCCCAAAGAAAAGATAGACAGGCAAAATAAAATCAACAATGCTGAATACCCAAGGGAAAATAAAATGACTATGCCATCTGCTAAGGTGGGAAGACCCGACAACCGCAGCATCTAAGAAAAAGGGCCAAGAGGATGATGCCTGACAGAAGCACTGGAGGCCCAAACCGAAGCTATTCGGAGCATGTCCTGAAGAAATCAATGCCGAAAGAAGATAGCTGTTGATCTGATGCATAGCTATCACTAAATATCCCCAGGGGGACTATGTGATCAACAGTCTCGCCGATGCTAAAGAGCCCTCATTGGCCACTAGGCCGCCCGTTTCGAATACGGGTCCATGTCCATTGAGGGGAATGAAAAGAACAAGTCCTGCTGAGTCGGCTACACCCCCGACTCCCTATCAAGCCAGCAATTAAATGCGTTTCGGCTTCTAATGGCACATCTCAGTACCCTTGGTCCCGTCGGGATTCATGGTGCCTTGCCATCTTTCCATCCTACGGGGGTACTCCACACTTGTCCCACTGGGATTAACCCTCTACCCTTGATCGGGAACCTATGCTCCCAGTCAATGCATTCTCATTGCCTTTCGGCATTCAGCCATGACAATGCCATATTTGTCCCACGGGACTCTCCCATCACTATCGGTTTAGATTCCTTGCCCAATGTCAGCCCAATAAAATATCCTTTTCCATGGCATAAGGTGCTCTACCCTTGTCAAGCTCAATAACTAGTCCATCAGTCCCACCAGACTATGTCCATAAAGCTTTCCCTTGGCCGGAGGCGCTCCGCCCTAGCCGAACTTGAAAATTACCTTCTGTCCCATTGGGCAGGATTCATAAAGCCCTTTTTCTTGGCCTGAGACACTCTGCCCTTGCCGAGCCGCAAAATTACCCTTTGTCCCACTGGGCAGGAATCATAAAACCCTTTTCCCTAACCTAAGGCACTCCGCCCTCGCCAGGCCTGCCGAGCTCTTGGGCATCAATCCCTAGCCCTACCAGCAGAATAATTAGTTAAATCCATCAATAGTCCCACCAGACAAAATATCCCGGATCGCAGACGAGACTTCGTCAGGGAGCCCAACAAAAAAAAATAAATAACAAAAAATAATAATAATAAAAGGAAACAAAAAGAAGAAAGAAATGAATAAAAAATAAGAAAAATGAAGAAAGAAAAAATGATGGTTTAAAATAAACTTAATGAATCAATAAGCATAATAAATTCAATAAAACCAACAAATCCAATAAATTCAGTAGATTCCGCAAACTCGATAAACCTAATAAACCCACTAAAACCAATGAAATCAATAGAATCAACAAAATTCAACAAACTCAATAAACCCATCAAAATCAAACTCAATGAATCAATAAACTCAATAAATCAAATAAACCCCAACAAACTCAACCAATAAATCCAATGAACTTAACAAACTCAATAAAACCGATAAATCCTGTAAATCCAATAAACTCGATGAACTTAAAAAATTTAATAGACCCAACCAGTCCAAACAAATAAACCAACAAAAAGATTCCTTCACTTTGTCTCAGACTATCTGTCTGATCCCGACATCTCCATGGGTCAACATCCATATTATGTCCTGGCTTAGACCTCACGTCTTCGCCAAGTTGGTAAGCTTTGACATGACGTCGGGTTGACATCTTCGTCTATACACTTTGCCCTTGTTTTAGACCTTCCATATGAGCGAGGTTGGTTGACTCTGACATTTTATCGGGTTGACAATGATATCTAGCCCTGGGTCTGGGCCTCTCATATGTCTGCATTCTAGTCAATCCTCGCCCCAAATCTTCTATCGGGGCAGGACCCGTTGACTTTGACATGACGTCGAGTCAACACCTATCCTACATCATACCCTTGGCTTAGGCCTCACGCCTCTGCCAAGTTCATTTGCTTCGACTTGACGTCGAGTCAACACCTATCCTACAATATGCCCTTGGCTTAGGCCTCATGTCTTTGCAAAGTTCGTTGACTTTGACATGACATCGGGTCAACACTTATCCTACATTATACCCTTGGCTTAGGCCTCACGTCTCTGCTAAGTTCGTTGGCTTCGACGTTCCGTCGGGTTGACACCTATCCTATGTTCTACCCTTGGCTCAGGCCTCATGCCTCTACCAAGTTTGTTGGATTCGACATGACGTCGAGTCAACACCTATCCTACATTATACCCTTGGCTTAGGCCTCACGCCTCTGTCAAGTTTGTTGGCTTCGACATTCCATTGGGTCGACACCTATCCTATGTTCTGCCCTTGGCTCAGGCCACATGCCTCTGCCAAGTTCGTTGGCTTCGACTTGATGTCGAGTCAACACCTATCCTACAATATGCCCTTGGCTCAGGCCTCATGTCTGTGTAAAGTTCGTCGACTTCGACATGATGTTGGGTCAACACTTATCCTACATTATACCCTTGGCTTAGGCCACACGCCTCTGCCAAGTTCGTTGGCTTCGACGTTCCGTCAGGTCGATGTTGACACCCATTTTATGACCAATGAGTTGGGTCATCTCCTTATTTATCTTTATGATGCTTCGAGTTATACGCCGTTATTGGGCCATCTTGGTCAGCTTTGAGACTTATTTCATGGGTCATTCTCCTTGATTGGGTCTCGCGCCTTATTTGTTTTTCCGTGGGTTGAAGCTTAGTAGGCCTTTCATTTGTTTTCCCTCGCCACTGTCTCTGGTGGTCTGTCCAATGGGTGTTTGATGACGTATGGCGGTCTATCTTAAGGCCGTTTGCTGACGCCAGAGTCCAGAGGCAACATCTTTCTCTCAGCCTTATCCTTTTTTATCCGTTGAGCTCTGGCGGTTTATCGTATGGCCGTTAGAGGCATTGTGGCGGTTTTACCTTAGACCGTTTCTTGGCTCTAGAGTCTCGATTCATGAGCTTTTTGCCTGTTGGTCTTATCCTTTGGTGAACATTTGAGGGTGGCGGCCTATATTTAGCCCGTTTGTTGGCGGTTTATCGTAAGACCGTTTGTGCAGACCGAGTGTCCTGCTAGAATTATTTTTTCTCTGCTACACCGTGGCCGAATTAGAGTTTTGATTTGATGATTTCTCTCTCAATAGAGACTCCCAGAACCTCTGGTTTATTTATATGGACTCTTAGGAGTGTTATCTTCAAGAGTTTGCTAAGCTCTGCCCTACTTTTTCACTGGAATCTCTCCAACTCGTCCAGAGAGTTTGAGGGCCTCTAAATAGGACCCTTGAGTTCATGGGTTGAAGAGGAGAATTCTGGAGATTATGCCGAGGTGCTACCTCGTTCTGGAGCGAGTACCGATCAAGGAGAAGTGCTATCTATGTCCATTAGCCTTCAAGTCCATGGAGTATTAAGTTCCAAGGGTTCAATAGTGTTATTTTCTTCTTTAGTTTCTTCCCTTTCTTCATAGCATTCATAAGCATTCTCCCTCTTCTTTTTCCACGTTCTTTGCATCTCAATCACATTTTAAAACATCCTCCCATCTTTTCCACACCCTATAAGGGTTAAAAAACCACCACCCCAGGTATCCACCCTTCCTTTTGCATGCACTTTAGGTTATTCGCATTATAGTTGCTACACTTGTGATAAGGCTAATCTGGTTATTTTTCTATGCTTCTACACTTTTTTGTAGGTTCATAGGATTCCTAGCACGAGGCCCAGCTCTTCTGGCCAGCAAGGAGAAGTGGAGATTCTAGTCCCAAGTTACTGTTTTGTGTGCTCTGGTGGCTCTACATTGTACCATTTGCGAGGCTCTGGCGGCTTATCGTAAGGCCATTTTTGTTCGCTCGTGGCCTGATATTCGACCGTTTGAAGGCATAGATCTATGGTTTTCATCTCCCATGGGTGGGTGTTTCATCCTCCTCTTTCCAAGGTATTTACCTTAGCCTTGCCATTTTAATTACGTTGATGGCGGTCACACTTCTTTTGTTTGGGCAGTAGCCTTCTTTATCTTTCTCATATCTTTCTTTCTTGGCTTTAGTTTGGTTACTCCACACCTACGGTGTGTGTTTAGTTTATTCCTTTGCTCCACAACCCGGCGTGTGTTTTTCTTTTCTTTTGCTTATTTCTGATGAAGATGACATGCCCATGTGCTTTACACTCCATGCTGGTTGCTTGAGTTGATGTTGCATTTATTCCTGATTTCACATCATTCATATTATTTTGCTTATTATCATACCCACACACTTGAAGGAACCAATTTAAAACCAACAACCCATTTTTTTGCGATCACGGTGGGACATCTAGTGCCAATCGTGTTGAGCTTCTGTGTGACCTGCTGTTGTTGATTTAACCTAGGTGCCCTTGTGTTTTTATCAGATTTTCCATTTAATTTCCTATTATTTTCTGCTCTCTGGTCACCTTGGCGGTCCACTATTCGGCCATTTACGGCTTAAAAGTGGCCCAAAAATAGGTCATCTTATCTCTCTGGCGGTCTCATATCAGACCGTTTCTCCAGTCACAGGTACGCATCTCGAGGTTGAGTTTATTTCTGCAGTTTTTACTGTGACTTTCATGCTTGGGTGCTATCTGATCTCCTCCTTGGTTGTCATACAAATTTACATCATTGTTTACATATTTGATTGTTAGTTTTTGGGCTAGAATTTGCATGCACTCCGGTGCACATAGGATCATTCATATTCATACTTTAGTTGCATTTTCCTACCTTGGTGTGTGAACCTCTCGTCTCCATATTCCTTGGGGACGACTAGGTGATCTCATCCGGGACCTCCATAAGTCCCCGCGAGCCGTGGATTCCCACACGGACGCCAGGCCGGTTGTACCTTTACCACACCGTGTCTAGGTTGCATAAGTGAGGGAGAGTTCACACCTAGAGTTAACCATGTCCCAAACACCCTTACTATTCAGAACCTTGTTGGAGAGAATATTTAAAAATCATTAAGGTTCTAAAGGAGGAAACAATAAAAATCGGTGCATCATTATAACTTGGTTAATTTTGAGTGCCTCTCATCCCTTTCTTTTTCTTCATAAAGTTGGAGTCTTTGTTTTAGTCTCTCATTGTGTGCTTGTTTGTGTTGTTTGCATTTTATCAAGGTCTTCCATTGCATGTGGAACTACTTTCGATCTCTAGAATCATCACCTAGGGGTAATTCCTTTTCTACCTTCTATTTCAATCCTTTATTCGAGTCAAACATGTCCTCTTTTGACCTTCCACATTCCCAGGAGGAGTCTCTCCCCTAGGGCCTTTTAGGAGACCGGTCTCGGGTTGTCTATTTCCAGTTCGGAGAGGGGTCCGTCCGTCCTCCGTCCCCATGGAGGGCGCGCAACCCTCCCTCTCTTCTCCCAATTCCGCCAATCATGTCCTTCAAATGATGGCCCAGTTGGATTCGGCCCAACTTCAGGCTGTCTATCAGGCCTTGCAGGGGTCCAATGCCCCATCTCCCAGGATTATACAAGGTCTGTCCAATGCCTCCATTGCTCAACCAATAGTTGATGAGCCCGCTGTTCAGCCCATTCCGATTGATCTTACTCCGATCCAGCCAAGGACCATTTGATTCTCTAGTCTGGAAACAGGCCAGTCCTCTGGTTCAGCCCAGCAAGCTTTTGACAAAGGAAAGACCATCCTCCCTTCTCCTATCTAGGTAGATCCTTATGGGTCCATCCCATCAGCGCCACAAGTGCTTGTCGACCCATCCGATTTCATGCGCCCCAGCAAGGGGCAGCCCAAGTCCATGCCAATATGGGTCATTCTTTGGCCCAATATCCCTCTTATGGGCCTCCCCTTTCATCTGTCTACCCTTCATCTCCCCGTCTTGAGTCTACTTCTTTCACTACCCCTGCTCCATCCAGGGAGCAGGAACTACTTGATAAATGGGCCTCCATGCAACAACAACTTGACTTCCTTGAGAAGCGGGTTGGCTCACAATCACTAGCAGATATTCCAGTTCCTAGTTTCCAGAACATCCGGTTCCCACCGCAATATGAGCTCCCTACTTACCGTAAATATGATGGGAATAGCAATCCCTTCATCCATGTGAGGGACTTTTTGCACGAGTCGACCCAATTTCAATATGATGATCGCCTTACGGCATATTTGTTCCGTCACTCGTTGGATGGGGTTGCTATAGAATGGTTCTACTCTCTGTCGTTGGAAGATGTCAAGAGTTTCAATGTAGTGAAAGATAAGTTTATTCAGAGATTCCAAGATCGGGTCGGCCCGGAATATTCTTTTACAGATTTAGTGGCCGAGAAAATGAAGCCAGATGAAGAATTTGCTATGTATGCCGACATGTGGAGACAGATGGCCGCCTGAGTGCCAGGCCACATTCTGGAGTAAGAGAAAGTCAAGCTGCTGATTTCAAATGCTACTCCTACATTCTGAAATATTCTTGCTATGAATGATATAGCCAATATGCACCAACTATATAGCCGAGCACGCTTTATTCAAACTCAATTCAAAGACTCCCCAATCCACTCACTCTTCGAAGCCCAAAAACCCAAATATCACAAAAAGTCTCAGGGGCCTGTCACCGAGGGGGTCCAAACAAATGAGCAGGTGCAATCCGTGGCATTCCCCTTTCAATCCGTGCCATTCCGATTCCCATAAAACCCCCGCAATTCTCAATTTTCCACACCACATAACACCCAACCCGCTTTCTTCGCTACACAAAACCTTCACCCTACCTTCGCCGCTCCACAAAACACATTCCCCGCTCCACAACAGCCTCCACAACATCCGCAATACCACAATGTCCCTCCACTAAACGGCTACACCAACAGTAAGCGCCCAGGTCCGAAGAGAGCCCAATATCCTCCTTTGCCCGAGTCCCTCACGGACATTTTCTCGGCTCTCATGTCCATTAATGCCATTCAACTTCCTCTGGAATGGCCTAATTGGAACCCGACCATTGATTAGACAAAGTATTGTATGTTTCACAGGCAGCCTCGCCATACTTTTGAGAGTTGTTTACAGTTCAGAAATTTGGTATACGACCTGCATGAAGGGCAGCGTATAGATTGGGCTGAGATGCATAAGGCCATCATTGAGATCAAGGAAAAAAGAAGGCAAGCACCGAGGCAGCAAGTGCAGTAACAACAAGCACCGCAGCTGCAGCGGAAACCGCAACAGCAACCACAGACGGTCCAAGACTTGGGGATGCATCAAAATCCCATGCTAAATCATTATCCCGCTCCGCAGCCTCAGCCATCGACACCGGCTCAGGTTAATTTAGTTCAACCCCCGGCTCCTGACGTCGGGTGGTCATATGATGATGACGGTTCTATTCAGCAAATAATGGTCCTCCACCATAACCACCGCCACCTTGCTTCATCTTCTACTCCCACCATCCTTATGCCCAACCACCAAACCCTTCCTCCGCCCGCCAGACCATTCATCCTTCCACCAACTACCATCATTACTCCACTTACCTCCACTCCACTACCAGCACCCCCACTCGTGCTTTCACCTCATCCATTATTCGTCACCCCCACCATCATCACTACACCTCCGCCCAACCCCTCGCTTACTACGCCTCCGCCCACACCACTCTCCACACCTCCACTTACCTTTACACCTCCATAAGTACCCGCACCCATCATCACCTCGTCCGCACCTAACCCTCCGCCTGTCATCCTTCCCCCGTAACCCATTACCTCCACCATCATCCCTGCTACTCCCATCATCTCCACCATACCCTCTCCCATACCACTCATCCACCCCATCGGTCCCATCAAGCCATCAACCGATCTCGTGCCGGCACAAAACCTTGCCTTGCGGAGTGGGCGTTTGTTTCACAGGAATTACACTTCCACTGGTGCACCTACACCAAATACTCAGTCTTCACAACCGGCTGCTGATCAGGAGGAGGCAGATCCACTGTCGGGTACCCAATATGATCTATTGCATCACATAGATAGGGTGCCCGCCAAAATATCCGTATCAGAGTTGATAAAAAGGTCTACACTTCACCAAGATGCATTAAGAAATTTTCTTCAGAAGGTGATGGTTAGCGAATATGTGGCAGTTGATAGTCTACCGACGGCCTTGGCAGCTATCTCAAAAGGGCCAGCAATTACATTCTCCGAGACCGAGCTAGCACCTCCAGAAGCTCAGCAAATGCCGCTATGTATTTTGATAATCTTAAACAAAGTGAGTATTGATGCAACTTTAGTTGATGCAAGGGCATCTATTAATGTTTGCCCACTCAGCACTCTCCGCGCCTGCAATTTATCAGAAGAACTATTACGACCAACCCCGACCACCACAGCAACGTATGACAATTCAAGAAGAGCATGTCATTGGGTTGTCACCATTCAAGCTGAACTTGGGCCTCTTACCATGCCCATAGAATTTTATGTACTGGACATCGACCCTATGTTCAAGGTCATTTTGGGTCGTCCGTGGATAGACAATCTTAGCGTCGTACCATCCACCGCCCATCAATGCCTCAAATTTCCTTTTCAAGGGAGGGTGGTTAAGGTGAAAAGTTTGTCCACAGTTCAGTCAGTCAAGACTATCTCGGAGAAAGTGCTGCCAACTTTGTGGCCCAATAGTCGACCCGTTATTTCCGTGCTAGATTTGAACTTCCCATGGGCTTATGCACCATGCAAGCCTGTCTCTGTAGCAGAAGACATTGAAGTAAAGCCCCAGATTCGAGATTCGAAGGGCTGGGACATCATATTGAAATTGGGCTATCAGTCGGGGAGAGGCCTCGGTGCACAACTGCAAGGGCGGACCAAGCCCGTCCCTGAAGGAAGAAAAATGAATTGGAGGGACCTCGGCTATCGAGAGTCAGCCTTCTCAATCTTGGGCGATTCTGGGCCTTTGACATGGGACTACAGCCAGCATTTTGTTAAAGGCCCTCTCGAGCCCGACATATTGAAAGCATCTCCAGATCAGTCCAACCAGGAAGATGAAGTCCACATAGTCAACAGCCCACCATTGCTGCTCAGGGGGCTGGTTGATGATATGATGGATTGTAGCCATACATTTGAGAAGCTATTTTATGAATAAGAGAGTCGCCAGAAAAGTCAGGAGGTACGGCTTGTATGTTATCAGCCGCAGAAGCCAGCTTACTGTCCATGGGAAAGGGCAAACTCACCGATTGTCTTTACATGGTCTCCCTCCCGTCTTGCGTCTCACTTCCAACAGTTGGAATCTATACCCCGTCCACCTCCTACTATGGTCAATCCATTTTTCACAGAAATGCCACTTGAGATATTATTTGTGCCATGTGCATGTGGGCAATGCCCACCCATTGATCTCCCCATAATGTGATCCTCCTCATTTGCTCTCTCCAATATGTGGTTCTCTTCTTCCGATCCATTCTTTGATGTTCTTTTCCCGTCTCTCTTCCTCCGTCAACATCCTCCTCCTCCTCCTTCCTCTCCCTCCTGCTACATGAACTCCACTGATTCTCTCAAAAAAAAACGTCAAATTTGAAACAGAGATTTCAGTGGAAGATTACACTGTCTTTTCTCCATCCTCCTCCTAGGGGCATGAGGTCCCTGCTGCCTCCTTCCCATTAGAGTTCCTTTGTCCTAGGTTAGACGTAGGGTCCGTTGAATCTAGGGAAGTAGAGTTTGTTAGGTCTAGAGAAGTAGGGTCTTATTCTAGGTCATCCAACCCTTCCTCGCTTGAGCCGCGCCCGCTTGCGTGTCATTCCAAATCCGTTCCTAATAGGTTCTTGCAGGATCTAGCTCAGCGATGCCATGCTCTTCTGAAATCCCTGGAGTTTATCGCTACAACGATTGTGATAGAAGAAGATGAGGAGCAAGAAGGGGTGTGGAGCGACGACGGACTAGGTGTTTATGAAATCATAGATGAAAAAGACACGGTCGATGATGAGGACAGCAACGTAGATGGCACTGCTTGTCACGCCCCGAGCCTTTATTACAGTAGAAGACTCGCTCGAGGAACGCGAACAGCCGGCATGGTAAGCCTCATGCAAGCAAGAACGATCAGAGCGCAAGGCAATCACACATAAGAATGTAATCGCATAATATTTACTCAACTTCAACTTTCATTAATAATTAAATCCACTATTCGAATATAACCACTAATTCAACTTCCATCATGCTAGACTCAAGAAATAAAATAAAAAGTTACATAGACTAGATCTAAACAATGTAAACTTTCTAAGTCTTCGCTCATTCTTTATTCACTCTCGGATCCGCTACTTGAACATTCCGAATCCAAACCGCACTCGCTTCCATTTCCTGAAAAGGAATGGAAATAGGTATTGAGCACACTTACCCTGTAGGTATCTTCGTATCAACATGAAGGCATCATTAAAGTAATTAACGTTTTTCCTCTAGAGAAATAAGGTAAAATCATGCGAATGCGATCAATCATGCGATTAAACTAAAGTATGTAAGATAGAATGAGAGCAAGTATGAACTAGCAAGAATGTTGTAAGAACATGATATGACCTTTCATGAACAAGAATGTAACGAGAATGTACTAGCAAGCCACATAATCATCACTCTAGTATCTTTTGCTTATGAGCATGTACTTCGTGAATTTCTATAGAATATCAAGAAAGTCAAGTATCAATCATGATGTATTGTGTTGTTGATTTTCACTTATTTATAAAGAAAGTACTGCCAGCGCAATGCGACGCTAGTATCATCACACCCCTTGGTTTATAATAGTATGTTTCCGACAATCAGCCGAGGGGACTAGCATAGAGCCCTTGAACATAATCAGTGCTCGATCGCATCTTCAAGTATAAATCAAGCTTTTTCCACGCATGTAACAATAAAGTATGGCCAAGAATGTACAATTCCAACAAGCTCTTGATAACAATAATTCAATGAATGAATGCTTTAATGAGAATCATGAGAAATCAAGATTGACTTATACTATGTTATGCTTATGGAAATAAATCGACAGCATAACGGTACGTTCTTTATCTTCCATTCATTATATTAGGTTTCTTGATCAATATGATAAGTTCTAGATCATCAAGAGTCCATCTAGAAACCTTGGAATATCAACCCTTGGTCAAACCTTGGGTTAAAATACTCAAGCATTATGACGGTCGTGTACTGGGCCGTTACATGATGTGACGCTCCAGTATTGGGCCGTTATATTAGTCTGAATCAAGAAATCGGACTTAGTTGAATGTGACGGTCGTATATTGGGCCGTTACATGTACCTGACGGTCCAATATAGATCCGTTACACTACTGATAACCAGAAACATCGATAGTGTCATCTAATCACTTGGGTTTTAATGGTACAATCAACTCGACGTCCTAGTGGGAATCCCAGGCTTGTGGAGAATTACGGATGCTTTGAAACAAGATTTCCTAGTCCATTGGAAGGAATATCCAATAGAGAGGTCCTCATGTCCAAGAATAATATTCCTATAGTGCAAAGTGAACTAATGGATAACATACCGGAATATGTGCCATGTACTTAGAGAAATGACTCTATTGGTAGAGAGAATGTGTAACAATAGGAAATCATGACAAAACTCCGTCAATACATCTTTGAAAAATCATGATTTAGATACAAAACCATAGAATTTTGGCACATGAAATTAACATAACTTAAAATAACTTAAGATACCTTAATTATGTAATTTCTATCATGAATTAGTAGAAAATCTTAAAGACATGAAATTAGGTCAAAACTTAGATAACTAGGCTCATTTATAAGTTAACTGGACTGATTCTCAATTCTGTCTATGATTACCCTGACAGTCTATAATGGGTGCGTCATAGTGATTGTGACGGCCTATCGAGGGGCCGTTACAGTAATGTAACGCTCCATGTATGGTGCGTCAGAGACAATAGAGTAATCTAAATACAACAGAGAGTGTGACGACTTATCGTAAGGCCGTTACAGTCGGTGACGGTCTAAGTATGATGCATCAGAGTCCCTACTAACAGTATATTAAAATAAAAAGACTATGATTTGAAACCATGTCATGTTTTGAAAAGATTTAAGTACCCCAATCCTGACAAAATGAAGTAAAGGTCATCTATGTTGGGTTCTGTGCGCCCCCTCGTTGTCCTTGACAATGGTTTTGATGATTCCAATGTATTGTGTGTTTTATGTTCAATGGCATTTTCATGATAAACGAGCTCACATGTTGATATTCTGCTTTACAGGTTAGGATGCTCTTGGGTTGACGGGCCTTAACAGTTCTCCATGTATATACTTGCATTTGCATGGCCAGCTTCACTGCTTTAACATATCATATGAACTTGTGTCTACTCATACTGGGTGTGGATAAGTTAAGTTCAAATTGGTTTTGATTGTGCTTGACTTAATAGGACAGATCTTGATTGTTTTGATCTGAGATGATGTCATTCCAAGGTAATTCATTTTCCTGTAGCTTGCTCATAACAACCTCAGTGCTCATTTCGTCATATGCATACACACTCCGGTCGATGCAATAGTTAACCTTGCACGCATTTGAGTTAGTGCATCACATTGCATCACATTGGCATACTCTGCTTCATACAATGGTATGTGCATCTATCTGTTGAATACTTGGGTCGGAAGCCGGTTGAATGTTAAAAATAGTCTTGCAAAGTTCTGTCTGCTTGTGTTTACATCAAGTCATTGTAAGGATTGCATCGGTGCATTGGTCATCACTGACCACATAAAGTCTGTACAGAGTTTTGTCTAGATTGCATCAACTCAAGTCTGTACATTCTTTGGCAGTAAGTCTGTACAACCTCGGCTGTTTCGTGCATCATTTCACAAGTCTATACATCGCTGCTTGTTTGTGCATTGATCAAGTCTGTACATCGCTGCATGCTATCAAGTATGTACAGCCCGTGTTTCTCCATACATTCACATAGTCTGTACATCATTTTACGTCGTGCATACTTTGGTACCAAGTCTATACACTGGTGCATGCTCACTGCATATGAGGTCCTGTCTGCACGTTATTAAGTCTGTACAGAGTCTTGTTGCATCGTGTGTTTCATGCATTTAAAGTCTGTACAGCCCATGCTCAGGTTAAGTCTATACAGAGTCCTGTTACATCGCATGCACATTGCATCTGTCAAGTCGAAACATTGTCTGGTCGCACACACTCAAGTCTATACATTCCCATCTTTACCTACGTTCACTGTTTTAGCACTTCCACGAAGTCTGTACATTCTTCACTTAAAGTCTAAACACGGTTGCCTTGATGACCAGCAAGTCTGTACATCATTGTCATATCCACGCTAAGTACATACATCCACTCGCTGACAACTGTGCAAGTCTATACATGCTGTAGTTCAGCAAGTCTGTACATTGCGTGCACTTTATATCGGTAAATTCTATACATCGTCTGGTTGCACGCCACACGGCTGAGCAAGTCTATACATCCGCTAGCCTTGCCTCATCCACGTTAAGTCTATACATTCGTTGTGGCTTGTCCATGCATCATCTCATCAAGTCTATACATTGCTGCATGAACACAAGTCTGTACAGTGGTTGACTGCATGTCCGAGCATCCATGATTCAATGTGTAGACTTCCCTATCTGCATTTGTGCAACTTAACAAATGAAGTCTATACACTCGTTATCATGCATTCAAAGTCCGTACATTCGCAACCATGCATTCAAGTCTACAAGTTCTGATGCATACACTGCCACTACACAAATCTCTGTATTTTGCAGACATAGGTCTGTGCTTTTGCTTTTTGAGCTACACACGTCAATGCATCTTCTCTTCCTTTACTTTGTTTGACCCTAATGACCTTAGGGCGACCTTTGCTTCTTGTATGTGTTGTGAAGGGGGTTTGGAAAGGGCTTTTAAGTCCCTTGGGGGTTCAATCCCCTTGGATAAATAGCCGCCTCTATCTTCCGATCGATGAGAACCCTCTTGCGCTCTAACGTGTTTATCTTGTAGGAAGAAGGACAGGAACGTGTGTGGTTTGTTGAAGGAGAAGGGAAGGAGGAGAAGAAGAACGTGAAGGAGGGCGTTGCTTCATCAAGGAGAAGGAAGAAGAAGCTGCAAAAGTCGCCGTCCGCGAGCCTGTGTCCAGTTCTAGGAGCTGCAGTTGCTGCTCTCCCCCGTTCAAGGTTTTGGGCATTTGGAACTTCATGTCCGGCTGCTTCCACTCCAAGGATCAACTTACAGCGCACCCTACCTACTGATTGAAGGGAGTTATGGGACATTCAAAGGGGAATGCATATAAATCTTCCTTTATTTGTTTGTCATGTCCCTGTTAACAAATACAAGATGTTGAGCATAATGTTTCACCTTTTCTTGATGTGTGTAGGCTTGATTGGAGCTAGGACTTGAACGAACAAACTTGGATCCTCAAGGAAGACGAACTACTACTCCAACCAGCTGCGGATAAGAGCTTCTCCAACCTAAGTTTCAAAAAAGATCTGCTTATTTCTATTGGAGAGCCAAGCAGATATTTCTACATTCTATTTATGCTTATCTCCTTATGTGGTTCATAGTTGATCATTATTCACATACTGCTGGGCGTATATTGTATATCCTTTGATTTTCTCAAACTCAAATATCTGTGTGTGTGCGGAGCTGTGTCTCCGTGTAGTTGTCGTGTCCGGGGTATGTTCCCCGAACGTGTGTGTGTGTGTGTGCTGCAGTGACAGCGTGTTGGGGCCAGGCCCTGTGTGTGTTTTGCTGCAGAGGCAGCGTGTATGGTGTGGGGTTCATCCCCATGTTGCTACTTCGGTAGCGTGTTAGTGAAGCCTCACCGGGTTTGGTGAGGGGTGGACATAGAGAGCCCGTCGTGGTCCCGAACCACCTTAAAAATCCCTGTGTTCATTATGATTGCCTGTGTGACTGTCCATTTCTTCTATCTCCCTTCATAGGTTATCTTATTGATTTTTATTTCACTACACGACTACACTTTGCTAGCTCTGCTCTCCGTTATTAGTAATCGTTCATCGCTTGTTGGATTGGTCTTACGAGTGAGATCGGAAAGATCGAGAGAACTTTTTAGATCTCATGTTAGTTTAGGCTAATCAACTCAGTTTGTTTCAATTCCATTGTATTTAGTTTAGAAAGTTGTTAAAATCCGCCATCTCGGCAAGGGGACAATTCTACCCCCTTCTTGTCCGCCATCTCTCTGGGCCAACAATTGGTATCAGAGCCTCGTCTCTGATTTTTTAGTCAACCTTGCGATCATAGAGAAAAGATCGTTTCATGATGGCTAGTGTAAACGTGCTTCCCGTCTTTGATGATTTTGATTATTCTTTATGGCTTGGAAAACTTTGTGTGTGGATTACTAATACTGATCCGAAGCTTATGAATCTAATCACTCATGGTCCTCACAGTCTGCCCAAAAATGAACTATAATGGACCGACGAGCATAAAAGAATGAATTCTGAAAATGTTTCTGTTTTGAATGTTCTTAAGGTAGCAGTAAATATTAACAAATTTCCATTTGTTCCCAACTGCAGATCTGCCAAGGAAATCTGGGACGGGCTGATCGAAGCCCAAAAAGAAAGTTGCAACGACGGTGACCGACTGCCTCGTTGCAAACAATGAAATTGAGCGTCAATGCGAGGAGAGTTCGAAGGTAAACTCTAACTCCAATTCTGATGATGATGATGAATTGAGTTATTATGAATTGCTGAATGCTTACGATGAACTGGTTGAAAGATACAAAGCACTAAAATCTAAAAATAGAAAAATGAAAAGGAAACTTGATGATGTTCCACATGTTAACTCTTCATGTGCAAAGTGCTTTGAAATTGAAAATGCTCGTGATGTTAATTTATCATGTACTGAAAGTTTTGAGCTTAGGAAGTTGGCTAAAATCCTGTTGCTTGAAGTTGATATGCACAAAGAAACCACTTCATGTTTAACAACTGAAAATAAATCTTTATTAGCTAAAATTTCAGAATGTCAGAAAATTGAGAAAGATATTGAGAATCTGAAAATGCTGAATTCTGACATGTCTGAAAGATTACTTTTGCTTGAAAAAGAGAAATGCATATCTACTGATGAGTCTGAAAAACTGAAGGAATTCAGAAAAGAAATTGAAAGCTTTAGGAATTTGAATGACGAATTTGAATCCAATGGAGTAATGAATAAAATAGTTGATGAAAAAGTGAGTTTTCAAGTGAAAGAATTTGAACACACTTCTATGAGCAAAAATTTATTTGAAAAACTCCAAAATGAAACAATGCTTTATTGATTCAAATTTCCTTACTCAAAAGTAGATTGAAAAATCTTGAAAAGGTTGAAAAAGGAAAAAATGTGATTCTTGATAACTGTGACAATTCGCATATTCTTGAAAAAGAAGTTGAAAGTTACAAGAGCATCAATTTGTTGTTGAATGAGAAAATTGCGTCTTGTGAGGAAGAGTTGGCTAGTTCTAAATTGCACATCTTGTCTTTAGAAAGTCAAATAAAAAGTTTGAATGAGTCCTTATCTGTCCATGATAAAGAAAATGAAAAACAAAAAGATGTTGTTGAATGCTCTTGTGTGCATGAAAAATTTCAACCGTTAAACACACTCATGCATCAAGAAAAAGAAGAAATATTTCATGTTACTACTGTGGCAAATTCGATCTTGATATGTATGACTGCTTTTTGATGAAATTTGACGATGATGTGGCATTGAAGTCACAAATGAAATTTGCTAATGATTCTAAAAATTTTGAAAAACCAATAAAGAAAAACCTCAATGCTCACTGCTTTTATTGTGGATTAAATGGACATGTTTTTGAAAATTGCTTTACAAAGAAAAATGATGATGCATGGTCCATCAAGAAAAACTTTTCATGTCATTACTGTGGTAGTTTTGGGCATATGATGAATGATTGCCATGTAATGAAAATGATGAAAAGCTGTCCATGAGAAGAAAATCTTCTCATTGTTATTACTGTGGCCTGAATGGACACTCAATGGATAATTGTTCCATGATGAGGGCCGACGATGAGTGGTATGAGAGGAGAAATGAAAAGCAAACATTTGGTTATGTTAAAACTAACCCCTCGGGACCCAAGATGGATTGGGTACCCAAATCTTCGAAATGAGAATCTATTTTACAGTGGCACCTTGAGGTCAAGAAACATCAACAAATAAAGGACTCTCAAGGTGAGAAACAAATTGGTTTAATTTTGAGAACACCTTCTACTTAGGTTTACTTTGACTCAATATTGAATTGTGTGTGAGGGGGAGTATTTGGATGAATGAAAAAGTGAATTGTGTTTCTTAGCACATACTTGCAACATAGATATCCAAAGAATTGCATACATTTTTGTTTGCATGAACTTGAACAATGCACTCTCTTGTGCATTTGAAGAAAAACATGGGCATATTGTGATTCCCTTGTTTGCTAGAGTGGACTCCCTTGTTTTGCTGTTTTTGGCAACTATGGAAGTGCTGAAACCTTGTGATTCTGTTGATTAGTTGTCTTGAACACTATTCATATCACATTTTATGAATTCCTTTAGCTTTCAACTGTTTAATACTACACATAAAAACCTTCACACCTTTACTTGTAGTTTTTGCAAATAAAAATCCATCTTTGAATGCTCTGGTCTGTGCATAATGTCTTTCATACTCTGAGTCACATCCTGTGAATAATGCTTTACTTTTGCATATACAGCTTACACGCTTACTTGCATGATACAAACTGCACATATCATACACACATTTGAATAATGCTTTACTTTTGCATATACAGCTTACACGCTTACTTGCATGATACAAACTGCACATATCATACACACATTTGCATATTTGTGAATAAGAATGTTTTTTAATCATCTTTTCTAGTTACATGCATACACTTGCATATCATTGCACATACTCACATACATTTCATACTTCTGTGCCTGAATGCCATGATTATTTGGTATATCAAATGATGATTGTGGAAGGTTGGATCATGTCCAACTGGAAACTTTCTTCACACGTGATGGTGGTCTTCGGACCTACGTTCTCCGCCACGTACCGGAAATCAACATGCTTGAAAACTTCAGTTCAGTGCTTGTTTGAATGTATATAATATACAACCACTTTTTGACTCCTTCTATGACTCATCCTTTGGTAAATGAAATTGCATTGATTTAGACATGTTTGTTACATGACATATATTAAGGGGGAGACATTACTGTGATAAGACTAATTCATCTTTTACATTCAATACAACCACCCACACAAAATGCACCTTTTGAGATAATGATTCAATTTAATAAGGATTGTGATTTTCTACTCTACATTTTTAAGAACTTTTGATTCTCTACATGAAATTCACATGTCTCGTGAGGAAAAAGCTATATACCCCACCAAAAAGTCTTATAGTGGAACGTGGATCCGAGTAGCCGAGAATCCCCCCTGAAATAAAGGAGGAAACTCGGGTCGAAAGGAGAAACTAATCCATATGAAAATAAGTGTGATTTACCACCGAGTAGCCGGGAAGTGTCCCTGAGACAAATGAAACAACTTGCATCAAAAAGTGTCTCATCCACATCATAATGACGAAACTGAGTAACCGGGAATTGCCCCTGAAACAAAGGGCATGACTCGTGTCAAAAGGTTAGTCACACCAGTTTAGTAATTCAAAATTGGGGTCATACGTAGCTACTGATACTCGAGCATTGTGTATGAAAGTGTATGGATGAGAAGTTCTCTTTAGTGTTCTTTAGAAAATATGTTTTTCCATACTGTCTTGAACTTCATTGCTCAATCTTCACTTATGCACATTGGGTTTGATTGTTTGAATGTCGTTTATGAATCAGTCGTCTTTCATGGTTAATGTAGTACTTTATTTATGTAAGCACGACCTTCTTAGTATTGTTCATGCACTTCATGTTCAACGATCAACTGCATTATCCTTACACCCGTCCCGAAGGGACTTGCATGAGTCTATACTTAACTATGCATGCTTGAGTGCCTGAATGCTTGATCTGTCTGTTCATAACATGCTTCATTTCATTTACATGCATCTATAGGTTATACATGTAGATAACAGCTTAAATAACCCATTGTAAGTTAGTTTTTGCTCGTGACAATTGGGGAGAATAATGTGCTCTTGAGCACTATGCACTCTGTGCATATTCAGTTTTCAGATTTTGCATATAGGATAATTAGATCATACACTTGTGCATAGTTTATTCATACTCTTCACTTACAATTCAAAATCTGCTCGTTTGGACATAATTTCATCATCTTGCAAAATGCACATAGAGTCTCATTTTCTTGCTTAGAATTTGGTTTATACACCTTGCTCCAGTAGAAGGTTCATTGCTGGGTTCGTGCGTTCATGTCTAATTCATTTTTGGAAGGTTCCCCATTTTTTATAATACCAAAGGGGGAGAGAACTTTGAATTGTCACAATATAATGCCAATGGGAGAGAGAACTTTGAACTGTCACAGTATATTGTCATCATCAAAAAGGGGGAGATTGTTGGGTTCTATGCGTCCACTCGTTGTCCTTGACAATGGTTTTGATGATTCAAATGTATTGTGTGTTTTATGCTCAATGGCATTTTCATGATAAACGAGCTCACATGTTGATATTCTGCTTTACAGGTTAGGATGCTCTTGAGTTGACTGTCCTTAACAGTTCTCCATGTATATACTTGCATTTGGATGGCCAGCTTCACTGCTTTAACATATCATATGAACTTGTGTCTACTCATACTAGGTGTGGATAAGTTAAGTTCAAATTGGTTTTGATTGTTCTTGACTTAATAGAACAGATCTTGATTGTTTTGATCTGAGATGATGTCATTCCAAGGTAATTCATTTTCCTGTAGCTTGCTCATAACAACCTCAGTGCTCATTTCATCATATGCATACACACTCCGGCCGATGCATTAGTTAACCTTTCACGCATTTGAGTCAGTGCATCACATTGCATCACATTGGCATACTCTGCTGCATACAATGGTCTGTGCATCTATCTGTTGAATACTTGGGTCTGAAGCTGGTTGAATGTTAAAAATAGTCTTGCAAAGTTCTGTCTGCTTGTGTTTACATCAAGTCGTTGTAAGGATTGCATCGGTGCATTGGTCGTCACTGACCACATAAAGTCTGTATAGAGTTTTACCTAGACTGCATCAACTCAAGTCGGTACATTCTTTGGCAGTAAGTCTGTACAACCTCGGTTGTTTCGTGCATCATTTCACAAGTCTATACATCGCCGCTTGTTTGTGCATCGATCAAGTTTGTACATCGCTGCATGCTATCAAGTATGTACAGCCCGTGTTTCTCCATACATTCACATAGTCTGCACATCGTTTTACGTCGTGCATACTTTGGTACCAAGTCTATACACTGGTGCATGCTCACTGCATATGAGGTCCTGTCTGCATGTTATTAAGTCTGTACAGAGTCTTGTTGCATCGTGTGTTTCATGCATTTAAAGTCTGTACAGGCCATGCTCAGGTTATGTCTGTACAGAGTCATGTTGCATCGCATGCACATTGCATCTGTCAAGTCGGAACATTGTCTGGTCGCACACACTCAAGTCTATACATTCCCATATTTACCTACGTTCACTGTTTTAGCACTTCCACGAAGTCTATACATTCTTCACTTAAAGTCTAAACACGGTTGCCTTGATGACCAGCAAGTATGTACATCATTGTCGTATGCACGCTAAGTACATACATCCACTCGCTGACAACTATGCAAGTCTATACATGCTGTAGTTCAGCAAGTCTGTACATTGCATGCACTTTACATCGGTAAAGTCTATACATCGTCTGGTTGCACGCCACACGGCTGAGCAAGTCTATACATCCGCTAGCCTTGCCTCATCCACGTTAAGTCTATACATTCGTTGTGGCTTGTCCATGCATCATCTCATCAAGTCTATACATTGCTGAATGAACACAAGCCTGTACAGTGGTTGACTGCATGTCCTAGCATCCATGATTCAATGTGTAGACTTCCCTATCTACATTTGTGCAACCTAACAAATGAAGTCTATACACTCGTTATCATGCATTCAAAGTCCATACATTCGCAGCCATGCATTCAAGTCTACATGTTCTGATGCATACACTGCCACTACATAAATCTCTGTATTTTGCAGACATAGGTCTGTGCTTTTGCACTTTGAGCTACACACGTCAATGCATCTTCTCTGCCTTTACTTTGTTTGACCCTAATGACCTTAGGGTGACCTTTGCTTCTTGTGTGTGTTGTGAAGGGGGTTTGGAAAGGGCCTTTGAGTCCCTTGGGGGTTCAATCCCCTTGGATAAATAACTGCCTCTATCTTCCGATCGATGAGAACCCTCTTGAGCTCTAACGTGTTTATCTTGCAGGAAGAAGGAGAGGAACGTGTGTGGTCTATTGAAGGAGAAGGGAAGGAGGAGAAGAAGAACGTGAAGGAGGGCGTTGCTTCATCAAGGAGAAGGAAGAAGAAGCTGCAGAAGTCACCGTCCGCGAGCCTGTGTCTAGTTCTAGGAGTTGCAGTTGCTGCTCTCCCCCGTTCAAGGTTTTGGGCCTTTGTAACTTCATGTCCGGCTACTTGCACTCCAAGGATCAACTTCCAGCGCACCCTCCTACTGATTGAAGGAAGTTGTGGGACATTCGAAGGGGAATGCATATAAATCTTCCTTTATTATTTGTCATGTCCCTGTTAACAAATAAAAGGTGTTGAGCATAATGTTTCACCTTTTCTTGATGTGTGCAGGCTTGATTGGAGCTAGGACTTCAACGAACAAACTAGGATCCTCAAGGAGGATGAACTGCTACTCCAACCAGCTGCGGATAAGAGCTTCTCCAACCTAAGTTTCAAGAACGATCTGCTTATCTCTATTGGAGAACCAAGGAGATATTTCTACATTCTATTTATGCTTATCTCCTTGTGTGGTTCATAGTTGATCATTATTCACATACTGCTGGGCGTATGTTGTATATCCTTTGATTTTCTCAAACTCAAATATTTGTGTGTGTGTGCGGAGCTGTGTCTCCATGTGGTTTTCGTGTCCGGGGTACGTTCCCCGAACGTGTGTGTGTGTGTGTGTGTGTGCTGTAGTGGCAGCGTGTTGGGGCCAGGCCCCGTGTGTGTTTTGATGCTGAGGCAGTGTGTGTGGTGTGAGGTTCATCCTCGTGTTGCTACTTCGGTAGCGTGTTAGTGAAGCCTCATCGGGTTTGGTGAGGGGTGGACGTAGGGAGCCCTTCGTGGTCCCGAAGCACCTTAAAAATCCCAATGTTCATTGTGATTGCCTGTGTGACTGTCCATTTCTCCTATCTCCCTTCACAGGTTATCTTATTGATTTTTATTTCACTACACCACTACACTTTGCTAGCTCTGCTATCCGTTATTAGTAATCGTTCATCGCTTGTTGGATTGGTCTTACAAGTGAGATCGAAAAGATCAAGAGAACTTTTCAGATCTCATGTTAGTTTAGGCTAATCAACTCAGTTTGTTTTAATTCTATTGTATTTAGTTTAGAAAGTTGTTAAAATCTGCCATCTCGACAAGGGGATAATTCAACCCCCCTTCTTGTCCGCCATCTCTCTGGGCCAACAATCTAGATGCAAAGGTTGCAATGAATTGACAAGATAATATCTTTGATCTTTGATTAGGGCTAAGAATATGTATATATGCATGAACCGACTAAAAATATGGAATTCATAGTCTATAATGCATGAAATCAAGTACAATCTGAGGGCTTTTATCCCTAACAAGATGTTTTTACCAATCATGAGATAACCTACCATTTTATCTGAGCTTTAAACTTCTAATTTGAGTCTGAAAGATGTGCCCTAGTTCTCCCTTTCCAGTGAGTTTCTAGTAACTTCACACTGCTCTAGCTCCTCAGCCTCTTGACCTAGGGATGTGAAATTTTGAGGGTACGTAGATGAAACTAAGGTGAAGAAAAAGTTCTTAAGGATTGAATTCTAATTACCTCATTTAGATGTCCTAATCTCTTGATCTCCAGGGGTCCTTTGCTCTGAATCCTGGGTTACTATGCTCGAACCAGCAACTTTGGACGCTTCAATCTCATTGGTTACTTGATCTCAAAACATGAAGTTTGGAGAACTATTAGTCTAAAGTATACTAAACAAAATCTTCTAAAGAACTTACCTTAAATTCTATCTCCTTACCTTGATTCTTCACGAGTCAAAAGTAAAGGTCACTTAGTTCAGAACTAGGTCCTATTTATAGGGTTTTGAAGATTAGATTGATTCTAGAGTCCTTAATTTGCCAGAACATAATCCCTAAGAGTCCTTAGTAATGTTGTAAAACACTCCCAAGTCGATCTCTTATAGATAAGATCCCAAAATTCTAATCTTTTTGCTCGTTCTTTCTTTCACGGAACTTACAGAATGTAACGCATCAAGACTAGTGTGTTACATGACTGTGGCGGTCGCACGATAGACTGCTACATCCAACATGCATAGAGTTCAACATCAATCAAACTCTTTTATTAATTATCCATATTATTATACATAAAATTGGTATTTATCCTTAAAATACGTAAATAGACTAAATAACCTTCTAGAATATGGGCCAAACTTAATGGGCTTGGTGCTTAAACCTTTTAGATTTTATTTAAATAGGCTAGGTTAATTATTTAACGTAATTGGGCCTTATAATGACTTATTAATCCAATAATCTTTTTATTAGTCTATTTAGCCTTTATAAATTCTAATAAATTCTAGAAAATTTTTTAAATAATCTAGAAATTATTATATAAATTCTGGGGCACTACACACTCCCCCACTTAGAAGAATTTGGTCCCCAAATTCAATACATGGATTATGGAGAGTGTACTTACAGTTGAATAATTCTGGAAATCTTTTCTGCATGACTTCTTCGGTTTCCCATGTTGCTTCATATGGCCATGCTTTGTTCCTTTAAATCTTGACCATAGGAATAACTTTATTTCTTAGTTGATACACTTCTCGTTCCAGAATCTTTATTGGTGTTTGCTCGTACGTCATATCCTTCTGAATCTCCAGATTGTCATAAGTGATAATATGGTCAGGATCACATACATATTTCTTTAGCATAGAGACGTGAAATACGTCATGAACTCCTGCTAATTATGGAGGTAAAGTCAGTCTATAAGTCACTTCACCGACCCTTTCGAGAACTTCAAATGGACCAATGAACCTTGGAGTTAGTTTGCCCTTAATGCCAAATCTCTGAATACCACGACTTGGAGAAAGCTTGAGATACACATGGTCTCCTACTTGAAATTCCAAGTCGCGTCTTCGATTATCAGCATAAGACTTTTGCCTATCTTCTGCCATCTTTATTCTCTCTTGAATAAGCTTGATCTTCTCTATAGAATCTCTGATAATATCGGGGCCTAGGAATTGTCTTTCCCCTATTTCACTCCAACATATTGGTGATCGATAACTTTTTCCATATAGTGCTTCAAAAGGTGCCATCTGTATTCTGGCCTGGTAACTGTTGTTATATGTAAATTCTACTAGAGGCAAGTGATCATGCCAACTACCTCCAAAATCAATAACACAAGCCCTAAGCATGTCTTCTATCACCTGATTCGTTCTTTTTGTCTGACCATCAGTTTGTGGATGAAAGGCTATGCTAAAATTCAATTTAGTCCCTAGTGACTGTTGTAGACCCTTCCAAAACTGTGATGTGAATCGAGGATCTCTATCAGATATAATAGTGACTGGGGCACCATGTAATTTAACAATTTCCCTTATGTATAATGCTGCCAGGATATCCACAGACCATCGACTTTTGATTGGTATGAAATGTACAGATTTAGTTAATCGGTCTATGATTACCCATATACCATCGTGTCCATTGTTGGGTCCCGTAGTGCAAGAATACGGATCTAGAGGGGGTGAATAGATCCTACTACTAAAAACTATGTCCAATTTAAAATACAAACTAGCACACAGCGGAATTTACAAGATAGAGAAATTTAATCTAAATATGTTTAAACTTGATTCACTCAATCTCACCGAGCTCACATGATTACACAAACAGATAGGATAGTAAACACACAATCACAAGAATCAAACCACAAGACACGGGATTTTTAAGGTGGTTCGGGACCACGACGGGCTCCCTACGTCCACCCCTCACGAAATCGGTGAGGCTTTACTATAGGCTACAAAAGTAGCAACACGGGGATGAACCCCAACAACACACATGCTGCATTCGTAGCAAACCCCACACGAGACCTTGCCTCAAACTGCTGCCACAACAGAACGCACACACATACACACACACACACCGTTGGCGAATACACCCCGAACTGAATACTTCACACGGAGACACAACTCCATCCACACACACTTAGGCACTGCCTACACAACCACACGAGTGTAAACTCCCAACCACACATGGGGAACACACCCCAAGTTACGCCCAGCCACACACGCGGATATACTCCGCACAAATCGACACACAGACGACAACACACACACTCGGAGACCCCTTTCTCCGAACACCCACACAAAATATTCTGACAAATGTATATGTAACAATCACAAATATATGCTATGACCTTCCAAACAAATTCTATAGATGTAAACTAGAAAATTGCATCAAGTATAAGGCTCCCCCTTCTTCAACAAAATATGTTTCTCTTTGGCTCTTTGACGGATGATCATGATCTTAACATCATCTGCTTCCACTCCTCGAACTGATCCTCTTTTCATTCAAATTCTAGCTCCAATCAAACCTTCATACATCAGAAAAATGATTAGCCTCATAAACCTCTCTTCTCTTCAACCTTGTGACCGCACTCCTCCTTCTTCTTCTGCAAGAGAAAGGAATGCATTAGCTCTTGTTGTTGCTTAGGATGAAAAACACAGCACTAATAAGAGGGCAGTAACTAGATGAACAAAAGAGCATTTATATATATATTGCACCTCTTAGATAATCCATTCACAACCTTGAACAATATCAAACAAAAGATCCTGAAGTGAAAGATCAAGATAACTCCCTCATGAAATGCATCTGCAGGATGAAGAACCGTTCTTGAAAGAGGATGAATGATTCTTTGCAAAAATGAAGTTGTAACTTGGTTTCCCACGTAGCTTCCAATAGAGGATCGATTTGAGATTTGAATCCACCTTCTTTGCTTCACATCCAAGCTTAGATCAATGTGGAAGAAGCCCTTGGAGCAGTTGTTGCGACCCTGCACACACAAGGGTTAGAAGAAAAATAATTTTCAGATCTCACTTAGTTTCTCCTTAGGGTTTACAACCCAATAAGATGTATATATGTGTTTACGACGGTCAAGAGATAGCCTGGGACAAGATCCACACTTTGTGGAGTGATTTGTGGAAGTTGGACTCAGATTGGAAGACTTTAGAGCAAGAAAACGGCGGTCAGATATGACGGCGTCGCCACGTACCGGAATGGGTCGACCCTTGGGGTCGGCCCTCGGGCAAACAGAACACAAACCAGAATGATTTCTTGTTCAGTTTTACAGGGGTCGACCCTTGGGGTCGACCCTCGGGCTAAATAGAACCCAAAACAGAACCAAATCTTGGTTTTGTTTTACAGGGGTAGACCCTTGGGGTCGACCCTTTCAGGTAGGGTTGAAAAAATAGGTCTATTTTGGAGGGTTCTATTTTACAGGGGTCGACCCTTTTCGGCATGGTGCACAAAACAGGTTCTGTCTTGGACAGAACCTCAGACGGTCGACCCCTTCTTGTTTGGACCTGAAAAACAACTAAAACCTTCATCAAAACAATGGGAAACAATTGATTAAATATTACCATAATCCCATGAAGATCAACCATGATTTTTCATCCTAAAAAACATGATAAAGCAAGAGGTAAGTTGAAAATCAAGATCTTTACATCAAGCATTAACACTATGAACATGTTCACAATAAAATACATCATTGAACCTATTCAAACATGCATTTTGCTTCTCATATCACTTAACAAAAATATATATGACCAAATGACAAGGTTTTGAAATGATAAGCATGAATCTATCATTCAATCAAATATATTGACATGGGAGCTCAAACTTTCAACTAGCATTCTTGTATCTACCAAATGCTCAACATCAAATAGCATCAAATGAGGGATATTCATTTGCATATGTAAGAAGCAAATATATAGCTCAAGACCAACGACATGATCGTATGAAGTGCAATCACACAGGTATGAGGAACCATACGACATCACAAATGCATCCACACATTGAAACCCTGATGGCCTCATGAATGATACCATTTTAATAGAAGGGTGTGTTCAATGAACACAATCTCCTTGATTGAGACCTAATTGAAGCCATCTTCATAAGAGTCAAGTTCATGCAATTCTTTCACAGTCAACTTAGAATATTATGCATGAAAGCCAAGACATCTCAACCAAAAGTCAACAACATAACCCATACATTTGAATAACATGTATGACCATCAAAACCTCATGTAGGAAATGCATGAAGCATACATCCTCAAACCTTAATGACTCATGTAGGAGGTACATGAAATCACATCATGTATATCTATGCACAAGTACTCTAGGTCAACACACTGTAGCTTTCTTAACCAAAATTCACTTAACTGAAGATATGTGAATTGCAAAGCCTTACCAATAGTTCTTTGAAGAATGGAGATGGAATAAACACAAGTTCTGAATGGTGGATAATAAGATGATGTCCATCATGACTCGTTCCTGTAATGCAAGAAGATTAGCACACTATATTGAAATGAGCATAACAGGAATTCAAGTGAGCATAAAGACTCATTCATGTGTTCAATCATGCAAACATGTTCTATCATGAATTCTCATTGAGTACAAGGCATATGCATTCTGCCAAGTAAGGCCAAGCAACAAAGTCATTTTATAATCATCAAAATCACATACAAAATAATCTCCCCCATTTTGATGATGACAAAATATTATACTGTAAAGATCTCTTTTAAAGCTCTCTCTCCCCCTTTGACATAATCAGAAACGGGGATCATGATGGGGAATCCATGATGGCAGCAAATTTTTTTTATACCAATTGTTTTTGTTTTTTTTGTTTTGTTTATAGACAAAAATCTGCAGAAAATGGGGTGAATGAGGTGACGAAGATAAACAATATGCACAATATGCATGAACTAAGTTCACATGATTGAAATGCAAGTGTAGACAATATGGACATGCAGAATGCAAGGAAAATGATCCAATATGATTGAACATAGGCAGATAGATATATATACATGCAACGTAACTCTCCCATCTTAGTTAGAGTGAAGGGATAGGTGTACGAAAAGTGCAGGTGAGTCATTAAGATCAAAGTGCTCTTATGATTTCACCTTGAGGATTGTGCAGATAGATAGGAGAAGACATACAGCAAGTCATGCAGTTAATCAAATTTTCAGAATATATATCAAATCAAATTATCATGTGTAAGTGAGCAACATGAAATTGAATTCTAGCCATATGGATAACCAGATTTTCAATTAAACATAATAGTAATTGCACAAACTGCATTTCAATCTAGAGAGCAGCGTATTGGAGGCTTCGCTCTGCCTCAGTCAAATATATCATCAGAAATTCTCACATTGACAATCTGAATTTTTCTAAGAAGGATCAGGTTCAAATGATTCCTTTTTACGCGAGGAGACACATGGAGCTCATGCCAGAATCCTCGGTTACTCAGAATACTGAACCATTTCACCACATTTTAACAGAGATACTTTAGTCAACACTTTTTAGAAATGAACCACATCACGTCTCAGGTGACATGTGCCTAATTTACTCAGTGAGACTTAGCATTGGTCTGCCTTTCATTTCATCCATTTTTTATATATGGAGGCAGGTAACTTTTTCCTCAACTGTCTCTTTATCATTCATGCAGCAAGTTGGATTACTTTAGAGTGTTGAAATGAAATTCTTATATCCTTATGAATAACACTCAATTTCACATTAGTGCATGAAGTGTGCAAATTTGATTTAACATGTATGGAGAAAATTTAACTTAAAACAAGATAGTGCAGCTCCCCCTATGTAAATGCAATAAGCATAAAATGCTCCCCCTGAGAGTTTGACATGAAGCACACTTATTAAGACTCAGATGCAACATTATTTATCAATAGAATATTTGGTCTTAGAAGTTTCAAAGGAAGGGGTTTTAGCATATATTAACATGCAAGTATATAATGGAGATATGCATATATGCAGTGCAGAATGCAAAGATATGCAATTTCAGTTCTTGAAATGTTGGCCCCAAAGATATGATGCAATTGTTAGAAGTATTCATTTTGACATTTATGCAACATGGAATGTTCAAAAAGATGCAGTTTAAAACATGCACTATATACATGCTGAAAATGCCAACTATGCAACAAGACACACAATGAGCTTCATCTTCCAAAAGCACTATGTGAATGATATGCAGAGAGTGATATATAAATATGTAATGTGATGCAAGATTTCAGTTATCACATGACACTCTATATGCACCTAATGCAACTGATGTATGACATGCATTACCAATTGTTAAAATGTGAGGACACAATTTTATTTTGAAAAGAGAATTCAGAAAATTCATGCAAAGCATCAAAATCATCACATGTGAACTTTTCTTGAAAACAGTTGTGCTTTTATCCAGAAAGATGAGTGGCACATTGGTAAAGACCATGGAACATTGATTAAATTCCGTTCTCAAAATGTTTAGCCATAGAATAACCATCATGCTGAGAGAATGGAAAAATATCAATCTCAAAATTTTCAGCTTGCAAGACTCCCCCATAATCAATGCATGATTTCAAAAATTCATTCAAGTTTGATGCCATATGCACAGATGATTCATGGTGCCGGACGGAGACACATTCTCACGCATGGTGATAGTTTTCAGACAGTCTTGACCTGCCCTTCCACATGTCACAATTTTATATACCATGTAGTTATTTAAATGATGATTAGAAAAATACAATGCATTCCCATATGACATCGGGGGTTTAGCAACCACATGAGCATTGAATGACAGTTTATAATTCATCTAGAACCAAACATTCAATTTTTTGAATTCTGGTACGAGGTGAAGATTTTGGTCCTAAGACCCAGCTCTTCAAGGTGAAGCCTTTTTGATAGGTATAACCTACCATTTCGGTAACACATTTTGATATACCAGAAATTTCAGAAGGTTTTACACATACATAAGCAATTCCTCTTGGAAAAAGTGTTCAAAGGAAACACTCTATGTATACTTCTTAGATCCTTCAAATCTTTTCATGCAAGCATTCATTTTCACATAGTCAAAGGCAACCACAGAGTATTCAAAATTTCAAATTCACTGTCTGTCAAGATATGGCACTAACGTCAAGACCAAAGAGCTTCAAACAAACATTTTATTTTCTTACCTTTGCATTGAGTTACCTTTATTGACATTCTCAAATTCTTCACTTTATTCCGCTTGCTGTAATCTTCATCAACAAGCTCCAAATCTCAATGGAAGTAGATCAAATTTGGCATTGAAGTCTTCTTGAGCTCCTTTCTTTCTCTCCATGATTTCAAGGGTTGATGATCACAATCAAACAAATCAGTGTCAATTCAAGGAGAAGCTCATGTTCACCAAAGCATCACACCAGAACTGGCCAAGTCGACTTAAAGCTTTCCTCTTGGCCTCAAGGTAATCCTGCAACAAAGTTCTCATTTCGTTGTTTTGAGTACCCAAATCTTCTTGGGTCCCTGATGGTTAGTTGCACCTCTAATGGGTGCCTTCCACATTCTTTGGGCATGCATATCATCAAAATGCATTAAGGAGTAAACATGCATGGTATGTCTAAACTCACCACAATAATGACAACAACCAAGAGACTTCAAATTTTTCTTATAAGAATGAGCATGGAATTTTTGTGGGTTTGTAGAGATGTTATCATTTTTCAAACTGAAGCAATTATTCATCTTGTGACCGAACCTTCCACAATGAAAATAATTCAATGGAGCAAATCTTTCAATTGGTCTTCTTGCATGAACATAAGAGTTATCAAAAGTTCTTTTTGTGTTCAAAAACTTTCTTGGCTTTGTGAAGCCATTCATTTTCTTGCATGCTTCTAGATCTTCAAATTTCATCAAAAGGTAATCATGTATCATATGACCAAATTCACCACAATAAAAACATGAGATTTTCTTTGTGGATATGTGTGTGTGTAACATGATTTTTCTTGGCATTCAACGTGAGACCAACAACATTTTTAGCCTTTTGATGCTGATTTGTTTCTTTTTCAGATTTTCATTTGATTGCTTTGTTGTTTGAGGAGAAGATTGATTTGCGGACCCATTTGATGTGTTGGCTACGTTTGAACTATAGATAAATGATGTATAGATTTTGTTTTCAAAATTCTTTTTGTTCACATGATTATAGCCTAGCCCCTCTCTTTGAAATTCACCTTAGTCCCCAAGATCTTGTTCAAATTTTCTTTCCCATTTACAAATTTAGACAAAGAAGCTTTCAGATCAAGAATTTCTTTTTCAAGTGATGAAATATGCAATTCATAGGAAATGACCTCATTGTCATAAGAAATGACTTTTTCATTCAATTGGGCATTGATGGTTTGGTAGCTTTCCATCTTTTGTTCTAACACATGCATCTTGTCAGATTTATCAACAATCAGAGATTTCCCTTTTTTAAGTTTTTCAAGATTTTTCAATCTACTTTCAAGCAGGGATATCTGAATCAAATAGCATTATTTTCTTTTTTAAGTTCTTCATTTTCATTTGCAAGTTTATCATTCATAATCAATTCATTGCAAATATCCTGATCAATTGAGTTTGATTCCATTTTGTTTCTTAGATCTTTTTCAGTTTTCTCCAATTGATCGATTTTATTCTTGAGGACAACATTTTATTTCTCAAACAAGCAATGGTTTCTTTGTGACATTCAACATCATGCTCTAAAATTTCATTCAAGTTATCAAGCTCAGAACATTTATCACAAGATCATTTTTATGGAGCATGTTTTCAGATTTCTTTTTCAATTTTCTATTTTCTGACTTGATTTTCTTATATTACTTTTCCAACTCATCATAAGCATCAACAAGATCATAAAGAGTAAATTCTTCAGAATCTGAATTTACCTCTTCCGCATTTTTGTCACTTTGTTGATCAGCATCATCAGCCATGAGACATTTTTGCCTTTCCTTCCCTTGAGCTTTGATCAACCGGTCCATAAGCTCCTTTCCCATCCTACAAGAAGACACAAATGGATACTTGTTAGTACTTACAGAAGCTTTCAATAAACTCAAAGCAGTAACATTATCATGGTGCATCATTTTATCTTGATTAGACCATTTGGTCTCATCTAGAGGTAATATGTGTGGACCATGAGAAATCAATTTCCAAAGGCTAGGATTAATAGAATTGATCACCACACACAGTTTGCCTAGCCATGAATTAAAATCCGAACCAGTGAAGATTGGCAAACAATTCATTGAGATATGTTCAGCAGGAAAATTCATGATTGTAGAATGCACTAGGATCACTCTATAGATCGCAAGATCTAGGGACAATAGAACCTCGCTCTGATACCAATTGCTGGGTCCCGTAGTGCAAGAATACGGATCTAGAGGGGGGGTGAATAGATCCTACTACTAAAAACTATGTCCAATTTAAAACACAAACTAGCACACAGCGGAATTTACAGGATAGAGAAATTTAATCTAAATAGGTTTAAACTTGATTCACTCAATCTCACCGAGCTCACATGATTGCACAAACAGATAGGATAGTAAACACACAATCACAAGAATCAAACCACAAGACATAGGGATTTTTAAGGTGGTTCGGGACCACGACGGGCTCCCTACGTCCAACCGTCACCAAACCGGTGAGGCTTTACTACACGCTACAAAAGTAGCAACACGGGGACGAACCCCAACAACACACACGCTGCTTTCGCAGCAAACCACACACGAGGCCTTGCCTCAAACTGCTGCCACAGCAGCACGCACACACATACACACACACACACAAACCATTGGGGAACACACCCTGAACTGAATACTTCACACGGAGACACAACTCCGTCTACACACACTTAGGCACTACCTACACAACCACACGGGAGTAAACTCTCAACCACACACGGGGAACACACCCCAAGTTACGCCCAACCACACACGCGGATATACTCCGCACAAATCGACGCACAGACGACAACACACACACTCGGAGACCCCTTTCTCCGAACACCCACACAAAATATTCTGACAAATGTATATGTAACAATCACAAATATATGCTATGACCTTCCAAACAAATTCTATAGATGTAAACTAGAAAAATGCATCAAGTATAAGGCTCCCCCTTCTTCAACAAAATATGTTTCTCCTTGGCTCTTTGACGGATGATCATGATCTTGACATCATCTGCTTCCACTCCTCGAACTGATCCTCTTTTCCTTCAAATCCTAGATCCAATCAAACCTTCATACATCAGAAAAATGATTAGCCTCATAAACCTCTCTTCTCTTCAACCATGTGACCACACTCCTCCTTCTTCTTCTGCAAGAGAAAGGAATGCATTAGCTCTTGTTGTTGCTTAGGATGAAAAACATAGCACTAATAAGAGGGCAGTAACTAGATGAACAAAAGAGCATTTATATATATGTTGCACCTCTTAGATAATCCATTCACAACCTTGAACAATCTCAAACAAAAGATACAGAAGTGAAAGATCAAGATAACACCCTCATGAAATGCATCTGCGGGATGAAGAACTGTTCTTGAAAGAGGATGAATGATTCTTTGCAAAAATGAAGTTGTAACTTGGTTTCCCACGTAGCTTCCAATAGAGGATCGATTTGAGATTTGAATCCACCTTCTTTGCTTCACATCCAAGCTTAGATCAACGTGGAAGAAGCCCTTGGAGCAGCTGCTGCGACCTTGCACACACAAGGGTTAGAAGAAAAATGATTTTCAGATCTCACTTAGTTTCTCCTTAGGGTTTACAACCCAATAAGATGTATATATGTGTTTACGACGGTCAAGAGACAGCTTGGGACAAGATCCACACTTTGTGGAGTGATTTGTGGAAGTTGGACTCGGATTGGAAGACTTTAGGAGCAAGAAAACGGCGGTCAGATATGACGGCGTCGCCACGTACCGGAATGGGTCGACCCTTGGGGTCGACCCTCGGGCAAACAGAACACAAACTAGAATGATTTTTGGTTCAGTTTTACAGGGGTCGACCCTCGGGCTAAACAGAACCCAGAAGAGAACCAAATCTTGGTTCTGGTTTACAGGGGCCGACCCTTCAATGGGTCGACCCCAAGGGTCGACCCTTTCACGCAGGGTTCAAAAAACAGGTCTGTTTTGGAGGGTTCGGTTTTATAGGGGTGACCCTTTCAGGCAGGGTGCACAAAACAGGTTCTGTTTTGGATAGAACCTCAGAGGGTCGGCCCCATGGGTCGACCCCTTCTTGTTTGGACCTGAAAAACAACTAAAACCTTCATCAAAACAATGGGAAACAATTGATTAAATATTACCATAATCCCATGAAGATCAACCATGATTTTTCATCCTGGTAAACATGATAAAGCAAGAGGTAAGTTGAAAATCAAGATCTTTACATCAATTATTAACACTATGAACATGTTCACAATAAAATACATCATTGAACCTATTCAAACATGCATTTTGCTTCTCATATCACTTAACAAAAATATATATGACCAAATGACAAGGTTTTGAAATGATAAGCATGAATCTATCATTCAATCAAATATATTGACATGGGAGCTCAAACTTTCAACTAGCATTCTTGTATCTACCAAATGCTCAACATCAAATAGCATCAAATGAGGGATATTCATTTGCACATGTAAGAAGCAAATATATAGCTCAAGACCAACGACATGATCGTATGAAGTGCAATCACACAGGTATGAGGAACCATACGACATCACAAATGCATCCACACATTGAAACCCTGATGGCCTCATGAATGATACCATTTTAATAGAAGGGTGTGTTCAATGAACACAATCTCCTTGATTGAGACCTAATTGAAGCCATCTTCATAAGAGTCAAGTTCATGCAATTCTTTCACAGCAACTTAGAATATTATGCATGAAAGCCCAAGACATCTCAATCAAAAGTCAACAACATAACCCATACATTTGAATAACATGTATGACCATCAAAACCTCATGTAGGAAATGCATGAAGCATACATCCTCAAACCTTAATGACTCATGTAGGAGGTACATGAAATCACATCATGTATATCTATGCACAAGTACTCTGGGTCAACACACTGTAGCTTTCTTACCCAAAATTCACTTAACTGAAGATATGTGAATTACAAAGCCTTACCAATAGTTCTTTGAAGAATGGAGATGGAATAAACACAAGTTCTGAATGGTGGACAATAAGATGATGTCCATCATGACTCGTTCCTGTAATGCAAGAAGATTAGCACACTATATTGAAATGAGCATAACAGGAATTCAAGTGAGCATAAAGACTCATTCATGTGTTCAATCATGCAAACATGTTCTATCATGAATTCTCATTGAGTACAAGGCATATGCATTCTGCCAAGCAAGGCCAAGCAATAAAGTCATTTTGTAATCATCAAAATTACATACACAACATCCACCTCTTGTCTTAGGTAAACCCATAATGAAATCCATCCCTATACTCTCCCACTTCCATTCGGGAATATTCAAGAGATGCAGTTTACCTGCGGGTCTAAAATGCTCTCCCTTTACTTGTTGACAAGTGAGACAGCGAGACACGAAATCAACTATCTCTCTCTTCATGTTGGGCCACCAGAAATTTCTTTTGAGATCCTGATACATTTTTGTACTACCTGGGTGAATGGTATACTTGGATTTATGTGCTTCTTCTAGAATCAATTTCTTCGTATCCTCATGATCCGGTACACACACTCGGCCTTTGAATAGCAATCTTCCATCCTCCGTAATAGGGAAATCTGGCCGTTGTTCAATATTAGCCTTAATTTCTAGTAACACAAGATCATCATTTTGCAACTTGACTAGATCTTCTATTAAGGTAGGTTGAGCTTGGATATTAGCCATGAAGTAATCTTCTTCCTTCCTGTCAATATCTAAGTTCAACTGAGCAAATTGAGTAATAAGATTTGTAGTACTAATCATAAGACTTGATAGCATACCCATTGGTTTTCTACTGGGTGCATCCGCAACAGCATTAGTCTTGCCATGATGATATTGAATAGAAAAATCAAAATCCTTTAGATATTCCAACCATCTTCTCTGCCTCATATTTAGCTCTTTTTGAGAAAATAAGTATTTCAGGCTTTTGTGCTCTGAGTAGACCGTAAACTTTTCTCCATAGAGATAATGACGCAATTTTCAAGGGGAAAACGACAGCTGCTAATTCTGAATCATGTACAGGATAATTTTCCTCGTGACGCTTCAATTGTCTTGAAGAATAACAGATTACTCTTCCATTTTGCATGAGGACACACCCTAAGCCAATACCTGATGCATCTGTGTATACTTCGAATCCACCACCTTCCATCGGTAGTGTTAGAATAGGAGCTGTAGTAAGATGATTCTTAATAGTTTGAAAACTCTCCTCACATTCCTCTGACCAGACAAAATAATTTTCTTTTCTCGTCAGTCTAGTTAAAGGAACTATAATCTTTGAAAAATCTTTAATGAATCTTCTATAATAACCAGCTAGACCCAAAAAACTTCATACTTCTGATACGGTCATTGGCCGGCTCCAATTCTTGAGAGCTTATTCCTTAGAAGGATCCACCGCAATACCTTCTTTTGAAATAATGTGGCCTAGGAATGAAACTTCCTTGAGCCAGAATTCGCATTTATTTAGCTTGGCATAGAGTTTATGTTCTTTAAGTGTTTGCAAAGCTATTTTCAAATTTTCTTCATATTCCTAATTTATCTTGGAGTATATCAAGATATCATCAATGAAGATGACGATAAACTGGTCAAGATATGGTTGGAAGACATTGTTCATAAGTTACATGAATGCTGTCGGGGCATTAGTTAATCCGAATGGCATTACCATGAATTCATAGTGACCATAACAACTTCAAAAAGCCGATTTATAAATGTCTTCTTCTTTAATTCTAAGTTGATGATAACCTGATCTGAGGTCTATCTTAGAGAAATATTCTGCTCCTGAAAGCTGATCGAAGAGCTCATCAATACGTGGCAACGGATACTTATTTTTAATTGTGAGTTGATTCAGTCACCGGTAATCGTTGCATAGCCGGAGAGAACCATCCTTTTTCTTGACAAATAGAATCGGTGCACCCCAAGGGGATGTGCTAGTTCTGATGAAGTCTTTGTCTAGTAATTCCTGCAACTACCTTTTTAATTCCTTGAGTTCTGCGGGGGACATCCTGTAAGGGGCTATAGAAACATGTGCTGCTCCTAGAATGAGTTCAATAGTGAAATTCACTTCTCTCTTGGGTGGTAAACTGGCTAATTTGGATGGGAACACATCGGGGAACTCACTTACAATAGGAATGTCTGCTAAGATAATCTCCTTGGATTCGGTAATAATGACAGAAGCAAGAAAAGTTTTACATCCTTGCGACATAAGTTTACAAGCGTGAAGAGAAGATATAATAGTAGGATGCTTCTTGTACTTGATGCCAAGAAAAGAGAATCCTATTTCGGCAATTGATATAAGCATCATGATCTACAAGCCAATCTTAAATCTAATTAACTATCTTATCCCAGGTTCTACCCAATTCTCACATGGGTGTGGAAATTTCTTCTTTAGTTCATAGGTAGGGGTCCTTAAACCTTGGACTTATCCTATGACATTACTCTTCTCCTTAAGTCCTGAGACTTAGGCTCTGATACCAACTTAGTTGTCACGTCTCGAGCCTTTATTACAGCGGAAGACTCGCTCGAGGAACGTAAACAGCCGGCATGGTAAGCCTCTTGCAAGCAAGAACGATCAGAGCGCAAGGCAATCACACATAAGAATGCAATCGCACAATATTTACTCAACTTCAACTTTCATTAATAATCAAATCCACTATTCAAATACAACCACTAATTCAACTTCCATCATGCTAGACTCAAGAAATAAAAAAAAATTACATAGACTCGTTCTAAACAATGTAAACTTCCTAAGTCTTCACTCATTCTTTATTCACTCTCGGATCCGCTACTTGAACATTCCGAATCCGAACCCAACTCACTTCTATTTCCTGAAAAAGAATGAAATAGGTAATGAGCACACTTGCCCAGTAGGTATCTTCGCATCAACATGAAGGCAACATTAAAGTAATTAACGTTTTTGCTCTAGAGAAATAAGGTAAAATCATGCGAATGCGATCAATCATACGATTAAACCAAAGTAAGTAAGATAGAATGAGAGCAAATATGGACTAGCAAGAATGTTATAAGAACATGATATGGCCTTTCATGAATAAGAATGTAACGAGAATGTACTAGCAAGCCACACAATCATCACTCCAGTATCTTTTGCTTATGAGCAAGTACTCCGTGAATTTCTGTGGAATATCAAGAAAGTCAAGTATCAATCATGCTGTATTGTGTTGTGGATTTTCACTTATTTATAAAGAAAGTACTCCCAACGCAATGCGACGCCAGTAGCATCATACCCCATGATTTATAATAGTATGTTTTCGAAAATCAGCCGAGGGGACTAGCATAGAGCCCTTGAACACAATTAGTGCTCGATCGCTTCTTCAAGTATAAATCAAGCTTTTTCACGCATGTAACAATAAAGTATGGCCAAGAATGTACAATTCCAACAAGCTCTTGATAACAATAATTCAATGAATGAATGCTTTAATGAGAATCATGAGAAATCAAGAATGACTTATACTATGTTATGCTTATGGAAATAAATCGGCAGCATAACGGTACGTTCTTTATCTTCCATTCATTATATTAGGTTTCTTGATCAATATGACAAGTTCTAGATCATCAAGAGTCCATCTAGAAACCTTGGAATATCAACCCTGGGGTTACAATACTCAAGCATTGTGACGGCCGTGTACTGGGCCGTTACATGATGTGACGCTCCAGTATTAGGCCGTTACATTAGTCTGAATCAAGAAATCGGACTTAGTTGAATGTGACAGTCGTATATTGGGCTGTTACATGTACCTGATGGTCCAATATTGATCTGTTGCACTACTGATAACTAGAAACATCGATAGTGTTATCTAATAACTTGGGTTTTAATGGTACAACCAACTCGGCGTCCTAGTGGGAATCCCAGGCTCGCGGAGAATTACGGAGGCCTTGAAACAAGATTTTCTAATCTATTGGAAGGAATATCCAATAGAGAGGTCCTCATGTCTAAGAATAATATTCCTATAGTGCAAAGTGAACTAATGGATAACATACCAGAATATGTGCCATGTACTTAGAGAAATGACTCTATTGGTAGAGAGATTGTGTAACAATAGAAATCATGCTAAAACTCCGTCAATTCATCTTTGGAAAATCATGATTTAGATACAAAGCTATAGAATTTTGGCACATGAAATTAACATAACTTAAAATAACTTAAGATATCTTAATTATGCAATTTCTATCATGAATCAGTATAAAATCTTAAAGACATGAAATTAAGTCTAAACTTAGATAACTAGGCTCATTTATAAGTTAACTCGATTGATTCTCAATTCTATCTACGATTACCCTGATGGTCTATAATGGGTGCGTCACAGTGATTGTGACGGTCTACCGAGGGGCCGTTACAGTAATGTAACGCTCCATCTATGGTGCGTCAGAGACAATAGAGTAATCTAAATACAACAGAGAGTGTGACGGCTTATCGTAAGGCCGTTACAATCTGTGACGGTCTAAGTATGATGCGTCAGAGTCCCTGCTAACAGTATAATGAAATAAAAAGACTATGATTTGAAACCATGTCATGTTTTGAAAAGATTTAACTACCCCAATCATGACAAAACGAAGTAATGGTCATTTAGATGCATAGGTTGTAGTGAATTGACAAGATAATATCTTTGATCTTTGATTAGGGCTAAGAATATGTATGTATGCATGAACCCACTAAAAATATGGAATTCATAGTCTATAATGTATGAAATCAAGTACAATTAGAGGGTTTTTATCCCTAACAAGATGTTTTTACCAATCATGAGATAACCTACCCTTTTATCTGAGCTTTAAACTTCTAATTTGAGTCTGAAAGATGTGCCCTATTTCTCCCTTTCCAATGAGTTTCCAGCAACTTCACGCTACTCTAGCTCCTCAGCCTCTTGACCTAAGGATGTGAAATTTTGAGGGTACGTAGATGAAACTAAGGTGAACAAAAAGTTCTTAAGGATTGAATTCTAATTACCTCATTTAGACGTCCTAATCTCTTGATCTCCAGGGGTCCTTTGCTCTGAATCCTGAGTTACTATGGTCGAACCAGCAACTTTGGAAGCTTCAATCTCCTTGGTTGCTTGATCTCCTAACATGAAGTTTGGAGAACTAGTAGTCTAAAGTATACTAAACAAAATCTTCTAAAGAACTTACCTGAAATTCTATATCCTTACCTTGATTCTTCACGAGCCAAAAGTAAGGGTCGCTCAGTTCAGAACCAGGTCCTATTTATAGGGTTTTGAAGATTAGATTGATTCTATACTCCTTAATTTGCCAGAACCTAATCCCTAAGTCCTTAGTAATGTTGTAAAACTCTCCCAAGTCGATCTCTTATAGATAAGATCCCAAAATTCTAATCTTTTTACTCGTTCTTTCTTTCACGGAACTGATAGAATGTAACACATTAAGACTGGTGCGTTACATGGATGTGGTGGTCGCATGATAGACCGCTACATCCAACGTGCATAGAGTTCAACATCAATCAAACTCTTTTGTTAATTATCTATATTATTATACATAAAAATGGTATTTATCCTTAAAATACATAAATAGGCTAAATAACCTTCTAGAATATGAGCCAAACTTAATGGGCTTGGTCCTTAAACCTTTTAGATTTTATTAAAATAGGCTAGGTTAATTATTTAACATAATTGGGCCTTATAATGACTTATTAATCCTGTTGGATCCCGTAGTGCAGGAATACGGATCTAGAGGGGGGGTGAATAGATCCTTCTACTAAAAACTTTGTCCAATTAAAGACACAACTACCACACATCGGAATATACAAGATTGAGTAATTTAACCTAAACATGTTTAAACTAGATTCACTCAATCTCACCGAGCTCACACGATTGCATAAACAGATAGGATAGTGAACACACAATCACAAGAATCAAACCACAAGACACGAGGATTTTTAAGATTGTTCGGGACCACGACGGGCTCCCTACGTCCACCCCTCACCAAACCGGTGAGGCTTCACTACACGCTACAAAATGTAGCAACACGGGGACGAACCCCAACACACACACACTACTTTCGCATCAAACTACACACACGAGGCCTTGCCTCAACCTACTGCCACAGCAGCACACACACACACTACTGGGGAACACACCCCAAACAAATTCCTTACACGGAGTCACAACTCCGTCCACACACACGTAGGACAATGCCTACACAACCACACGGGAGTAAACTCCCAACCACACACGGGGAACACACCCCAAGTTATGCCCAACCACACACGCAGATATACTCCGCACAAAATGACACACATTAATCAACACACACATTCGGAGACCCCTTTCTTCGAACACCCACACAAACCATTATCTCAAGTGTTTATGAACCAAAAACACATATATGCTATGACCCTCCAAAAAAATTATAGAGATGAAAACTAGACAGATGCATCAAGTATAAAGCTCCCCCTTCTTCAACAAAATCTGATTCTCCTTGGCTTGTTGATGGATGATTATAATCTTGACATCATCTTCTTCCTCTCCTCGAGTCGATCCTCTTTTCCTTCAAATCCTACCTCCAATCAAACCTTCATACTTCACAAAAGGATTAGCTTCATAAACCCTTCTCCTCTCAACCTTCTGGCCACTCTCTTCCTTCTTCTTCTGCAAGAGAAAGGAAAGTATTAGTTCATCTTGTTGCTTAGGATGAAAAACATAGCACTAATAAGAAAGCAATAACTAGATGAACAAAAGAGCATTCATATATATGTTGCATCTCTTAGATAATCCATTCACAACCTTGAACAATCTCAAATAAAAGATACAGAAGTGAAAGATCAAGATAACTTTCTCATGAAATGCTTCTGCAGGATGAAGAACGAACTTGAAGCAAGTATGAAGTTTTGTAGTACGAACGGAGGTTGGATCTTGATTTCAGATGCAACTTTCAGTTGTATATGATCTTGGGCTTTGATTCAAGATTCTTCCTTTCGATTTCAGCTTCAGAGCAAGGTGGAAGAGGGCTTGAGAGCTGCAACTCCGAACCTGCACACACAAGGGTTAGCAAACACACCCAAAAATTGGATCTCACCTCTCTCCTTAGGGTTTGTGACCCAAAGAGAAGTATATAAGTGTTTGGGATGGTCAAGAGACAGCCCTTGGACAAGATCCACAAGTTATGGAGTGATTTGTGGAAGTTGGACTCGGATTGGAAGACTTTTGGAGCAAGAAAATGGTGGTCAAAAATGGCGGCTGGAGGTCGGAACTGAAGGGGTCGACCCTTGGGCACACAGAAGCCAAACAGAACTGATTTTGTGTTCTATTTTACAGGGGTCGACCCCAGGGGTCGACCCTCGGGTTTCCAGAACCCAAACAGAACCAACACTTTGGTTCTGGATTACAGGGGTCGACCCCAGGGGTTGACCCTTTCAGGCAGCTTTCATAAAATGGTTCTGTTTTGAACAGAACGTGAGAGGGTCGACCCATTCTTGTTTGGGCCTTAAAAACTACTAAAAACACCATCAAATCAATGGGAAATAATTGATTAAATATTACCATAATCCCATGAAGATCCACCATGATTTTTCATCCTGAAAAACATGATAAAGCAAGATGTTAGATCAAGATCAAAATATATGGGTCATGCATTAACATATGAGACTCGTTTTGAGGACGAGACCCAAATGACATGAAATATGATTATGAAAGTATTAGCATGAGGCACATAAGAATTCCCATGAAAGATCTGTATGAAAGCACTTGAGAATCCATTTTTCCAACTCAAGATTAGAAGAGTATCACCATGGATTCGAATATAAATTCTTACCATTGCATGATGAACAATTTTGGAATCAAGGCATGCAAAATAATATTGAGTCACATTCCATTTGATCAATCTCCAGGCTCATCAAACCATACATCATTCCCTTGGGGGCAAGCAATGATATTTACATCTCTATCATTACCAAAGTACATATGCATGACATGAGGCTCAATATGACATTTATCCAAGCAAGTTTTCCACAACGCAATGTGCTAGCATCAAAGCACATATGAGCCTTATAGAGTTGCATTTCCACAACCATTTAGTTTGTGATCATTTCCACAGCCATTTCCACAACCATTTCAAACTTCATACATAGGAAGACATGAATAACCATTCACACACAAGGCCAAGCATTCACTCATTTTGTAATCATCAAAATCACATACACAACAAATCTAATAATCCTTTTATTAGTCTATTTAGCCTTTATAATGATGAGGGCATCTCACGACACTCCCTCTAGCTTTGGTCATCTACACACTCTTGATATGGATTGATCATGGTCTCCACTTGTTATCTTCATTTTCCCAGGTTCATTTTATGTATTTTCCTTTTATTGAGTCATATCTTATGTATTTTCCTTTATTGAGTCATGTGGTTCTAGTCCATTTCCCTTATTTTGCTTAATTGGGCCTTATTTCCTTAGTTATGGGCCCATAGGATTGAGTCTAGATTATGCTCGGTCTTTTGTCCTATTGTCAGGGACATTTTGGTCATGTAAAGAGTGGTTGCCTATATATAGGCCCCATCTCTCCACTTGTACTCACTTTTTGGATATTGAAAAAAACCACTTCCTTTTACCTCTTAAATCTCTCTCTCTTACTCTCTTTCCCTCACTCTCTCTCTCTCCCAAGGGGAGTTCGCCCCCACCCTCTCTCCTCCTCCCCCCCTCACTTACTCCAACCCCCAACCACCTCCACTACCTCACCCACCTCCATTAAGACCCTCCACTTCCCTAAGCCCCTCATTTACTCCCCTCTCTTTGTCCCAAAGCAAATCCTCCACCTCCCAACACAATCCACCACTTCCCCACACAAATCCCACCCCTCCCTAGACCCATTTCAAATTTGAACCTTCCCTCCCTTGCCTTGATCGCCCCTCAACCCCCTCCCTTGAACCAAGTTCGCCCCCACCATCTCCCTCTCACCCCTCTCTCTTGTGCACCCTCATCCTCCGCCACCTTCACTAGCAGACCATATTTTCTTCAGCCCCACTTTGCCCCCCCCCCCACCTCCATCTCCATAGCCTCCAATACCCCTCAAACACCACTCATCTTCCTCCCATAGACAGTAGAACCACCTTCCACCACTTTCTCTCTTGGTCATTCCCTTCCCCACCACTTCATCTTCCCTTCATTCCCGCCATGTTTCAGGAAGCAGGATTACAGCACTTGCAGAGGAGGCCACGGTCATCCCTCAATGACTCAGGGGGTGATGCCTACATTTCTAGATTCATCTGCAAGTCAGCTTTCAAGGCGAGGCGGTTTCGTCGGCATCCGAGCTCGGTGCTGTCCGCAACCACCATTCTTCTCCGACTATGCAGAACTTCTCAGACCAGAAGCCAGAACAGCAGAGAAGACTCTCCCACGATGAACCTTGAAGGAACCAGCCTTCAGGGTCTTCTACAAAGTTCTTCCTCTCCCTGTCAGCGTCCAGGAACAGAAGGCAGAATCCCGTTCTGCATCCGAAAACCAGAGATACCAATTTTCTACCACAACCACGCCGGTCTGCCTCCTCACATTCTGTCCCGACCACTGTCCACTTCTCTGGACATCCAGCTCATCTCCGACATCAGAAGACTTCCCCGTTTGTTTTGCTGCAAAGTAGACTCGTATACGATTCCAACGAGTCTAGCGGTGCCAGATTTGGAGCTCAGGAGCGACCGTGGCCGCTTCTGCAACCTGTTGTTTCAGACTGAGCTCGACCAGAGACTAGAGCTGCATCCATCTTCCAGTCGCCGGAGCAGTCAGCCCCCAGATCAGAACGTCATCCAAAAATTCAAGCCGCACCCCTCTCCGAATTACAGAAGCTAGATAGAATCGGCGAAGCTCGGAAACTCGGTTTCCTTTGCATCTCTCCCCACCCCGCTTGGCCGGTTGAAGGCCCCTCTCTGCGTGGAGGTAGTTTTGAATGTATTAAGCATAACCCCCACCCCAAGATCACCTCTCCTGCGTGAGGAGTAGTGCTGTACCGTTTGTAATTTCAGGTCAAGCTACATCGCCGCGGCGATCGGGTGCATGCCCTCGCCTCCCGGCGTGCCCTCGTCTCCGATCGGGATCGGTGTCTTCACACCGATCAGGTGAGCTTCTGATACTATCCTTAGTAGCCTTATTCCTGCTAGTTTAGTATTGCTTTGATTGCTCGTCGGCGGTGAGAAGAGGGCTCGAACTTGCATGCTAGTTTGTTAGTGTCCACCGCGGACCGTGAGTGAGTGCCACCAAGCCCCCGCCCTGCGGGCCAGCCGCCCACAAAGTTGGGTATCCTAGACTCATTTGGGGTCAGCCCTAGCATTGTAAGTCCATTAGAACAATTGGGTCCCGCCCCAGACCTTCATCATTATCTCCCGGACCCACCGGGTGAACGTGTGAATCGGGTGAGCAAAAATCGTCATCGTGAGAATCATTGAGCGCTTGTATGCTTGCGGGTCTAAGTCCTAGGGTCATCTCATCATATTTAGTGGTCTTTGGGCTGTGCCACATCAAGTGGTATCAGAGCGGTCATAGGGTTGTCCTTACAAGTCTAGTCTTGGGTCACACTAAGTCTTTCTTAGGTGCATTCGCACACCCTTGCATAGCCCACCCAACCTTGCATGACCACCCGTAGTGGAACTCATTATCAAGGCAATCCATCTTCTTCCAATAACACCATGAATCCCAATCCCCAAGGAAATCCCCCTCACAATGAGCATGAGCTTCCCGACCAAATGAGATTTCTTGTGGACTACATGACCGAAATTATGGGAAGGCTTGACGGTATTACGGCCCGGCTTGAACAACTTGAGGAAAATAGACCTATTCCAAGGGAAGGAGATAGGAGAGATCCCCCTCCACATGTGGAGCCAGCCATAGGAGGACTCAACCTTGACCCCCCTCCCGAACCGGAAAGGGACCCACCCCCTAGAAGGAATGAGAGGCCTCCCCGGGACAACCCGGATGACCAACTAATGAGACTTGTGAAAGTCGATGCTCCCACTTTTGATGGATCTCATCATCCGAGCATCTACTTAGATTGGGAGGCAGCCATGGATCAATATTTTGATTGGTACCCAATGACCGAGGATAGGAAAGTCCGACTTGCAAAGATGCAATTAACCAAACTTGCCAAGACTCATTGGATGAATGTTGAAGCCTTAAGGATAGTTAGGAGGGAAGTTCCAATCACTACATGGGGGGCCATGAAAGACCAACTCAAACTCAAATATGTCCCACCCTCGTACCATCAAAACCTCCTAGATGAATGGCAAGCCTTGACTCAAGAAGGAAAGACCGTTATGGAATACATTGAAAAGTTTGACTACTACCTCCTCAAATGTGGAGTCCAAGAGGACCCCTCCGTCACACTCTCCCGCTTTAGGAATGGGCTTCAATTCCATATCAAAAAGGAACTATTCATGCATCAAGTAACAACTTTAGAGCAAGCCTACCAAGTAGCTCGGGATGTCGAGAAATTCTCTCGGTACACGCGAATGTTTCCCCCTCGGGGAATGGACCCTAGAGCCATGGCACCTCGGGCCAACCCCCCACCACCCCAAAGAGGTCTCCTTCCTACACCCATGGGAACTCCTCCCACACGGGTCACCCCTCCTAATGCCAATCCACCATTCCGCCCCTCAAGTGGGCCCCTAAACACAACTCCCAATAGGCCCAATTCGACACCCACTCTCCCTCACACTAAGGTGACCCCAAACCATCAAAGTGGGCAGCAATGCTTTAGGTGTTATGGGTATGGACACTTTGCCAATCAATGCCCCACCAAGGGAGCATCAAACTTACTCATAGAGGAGACCAACCCCCAACCCCAAGCTGAATTTGAAGGAGAGATTGAGGTATATGAACCCTCTCTTGAATGGGAGGAGGAGTATGAGAACCACTACATAGAGAGCAACCAAGAACAACCTCCTCCACCCACCGAATCCCACCTCGGGGTGGTTAGATGCACCCTCACTCAAAACCAAGAGCATGATTGGAGAAGAAACACCATATTCCACACCTACATAAGAATAGGGAGCCATATTAGGAAGGTCATATTGGACAATGGAAGTAGTGTGAATGTGGTGTCACCCGACACCGTTAAACTTTTGGGCCTTACCACCTCCCCACATCCCCACCCATATAGGGTAGCATGGATTAATACCACCTCCATGCCCGTTAGTGCCCGTTGCCTTATCCCAATTACATTCCAATCCTATCAAGGCCAAGTGTGGTGTGATATCCTTCCAATGGAAGTGGAGAGTATCCTTTTAGGACGGCCTTGGATCTACGATGTAGATGCCACCTTCTTAGGAAGAACCAACGCTTGCATCTTCATTCATGAGGGGAAGAAGATCCAACTCAACCCATCTCTACCCCGCACTCTACCTAAGAAGGCCTCTCCCTCCCTTGAGGGACCCACTACCTTTCCCCCCATCCCAACACCAACAAACCCCACCCCATCAAGTCCTAGTCCTAGTAACATCAAAGAGCCTCCTAGGAGCCTACACCTTGTCACTAGGAAAGAGTTTGAGGAAGAAGTCAACCAAGGGGATCAAGTATGTGCCATTGTCATTTGTCTAGGGGAATCCACCCCAACCGATCCACACCCCCTAGAAATTCATCAACTCCTTAAGGACTTCCATGATGTATTTCCCGAGGAGCTTCCGGACAAACTACCACCTATGAGAGATGTGCAATATGCCATCGACCTCGTGCCCGGGGCTACCTTGCCCAACCTCCCACACTACCGACTCAACCCCACCGAGCATGCCGAGCTTCGGAGGCAAATTGAAGAACTCATCAAGAAGGGCTTCCTCCGAATTAGCAAAAGCCCTTGTACCGTCCCGGCTCTTCTTACACCCAAAAAGGATGGGACTTGGCGCATGTGTGTAGATAGCCGAGCCGTCAACAAGATAACGGTCAAATATAGGTTCCCCATCCCTCGGCTTGATGACATGCTAGACATGCTAGCGGGAGCCACCATCTTCTCCAAAATTGATCTCAAAAGTGGCTACCACCAAGTCCGCATTAGGCCCGGGGACGAGTGGAAAACCGCCTTTAAAACTAAGGACGGTCTCTATGAATGGCTTGTTATGCCTTTCGGCCTTTCTAATGCACCAAGTACCTTCATGCGTCTCATGACCGAGGTCCTCCGGCCCTTCATTGGCATCTTTCTAGTTGTCTACTTTGATGACATCCTCATATATAGCCAATCCAAGGAAGCCCACCTCGATCACCTCAAACAAGTGTGCACCATCCTTAGGAAAGAGAGTCTCTTTGCCAATCCCAGGAAGTGTCATTTCTTGACCAATCAACTAGCCTTCCTAGGATTTATTGTCTCATCCCAAGGAGTATCCATGGACCCCGAAAAGGTCCAAGCTATTCTTGAGTGGCCCGAGCCCAAAACCATTCATGACGCCCGAAGCTTCCATGGGCTAGCCACCTTCTATAGGAGATTCATCCGGGGGTTTAGCACTATCACCACTCCTATCACGGATTGCCTCAAGAAAGGCACATTTGTTTGGACTAGGGCAGCCTCCAAAGCCTTCCTAGAGCTTAAAGAGAAAATGACCCAAGCCCCGGTCCTTTGCCTACCCGACTTTTCAAAGGTCTTTGAGGTCACATGTGATGCTTCCGGGGTAGGGATTGGAGGTATCCTTAGCCAAGAGGGTCACCCGGTAGCCTACTTTAGTGAAAAACTTTGTGAGTCTAGGACGAGATACTCCACATATGACAAAGAGCTTTATGCCGTGGTTCAATCCCTCCGGCATTGGAGGCACTATCTCCTACCCAAAGAATTTGTGATCTTCTCGGACCATGAGGCTTTGAAATATCTCAACACTCAACAAAAGCTCAATGCCCGCCATGCCCGATGGGTAGAATACATTCAAGCCTACACCTTTGTCCTCAAGTATAAGATGGGTAGTGAGAACCGTGCCGCCGATGCACTAAGTAGGCGGGTAGCCTTACTCTCCACCGTCCAAGTGGAGGTAACCGGATTTGAGAGAATCAAAGGGGAATACCCACATTGCCCCGACTTTGGGACTCACTACAACACCCTTTCCACCCAGCCACTCAAGGAGTATAAGGGGTTCATACTTCAAGATGGATATCTGTTCAAAGGGGATAGGCTTTGCATACCTAGGACTTCACTTAGGGACTTCCTAGTTTGGGAGTTACATAGTGGTGGCCTAGCTGGTCACTTTGGGGTCCACAAAACCATAGAGTTGGTTGAGAGGCAATTCCACTGGCCCAGTCTCAAGAAGGATGCGGCCCACATTGTGGGGCAATGCCGCATATGTGCATCCGCCAAGCAAGTAAGATAAAACACCGGGCTTTACACACCACTACCCATACCCGACCAACCATGGGAGGATTTGAGCATGGATTTCATTCTTGGCCTACCAAAGACCTTGCGCAAACATGATTCCATCTTTGTAGTGGTTGATAGGTTCTCAAAGATGGCCCACTTTATCCTCTGCTCCAAGACCTCTGATGCCTCTAGGATCGCCCGGTTATTCTTTGATGAGGTAGTCCGACTCCATGGGTTACCTAAGACTATTGTGTCCGATAGAGATGTGAAGTTCACTAGTTATTTTTGGAAGACTCTATGGCACTTGATGGGGACCCTCCTCAAATTCTCCACTGCCTATCATCCTCAAACCGATGGCCAAACTGAGGTCGTCAACCGAAGCCTTGGGAACTTGCTCCGATGCCTTGTAGGGGATCACCCTGGGAATTGGGATCTCCTCTTATCTCAAGCCGAGTTTGCCTACAATGATTCTGTCAATAGGTCCATAGGCAAGAGTCCATTTGAGGTAGTACATGGTTTTAGGCCTAGAAAGCCCTCGGATCTCATTCCCCTTCCCCCACATGCTAGAGTGTCAGTCTCAGCTGAGTCCTTTGCACAGCATATCAGAGAGTTGCATGATGACATCTGCAAGCATATAGGTAAAAGCAATGAGGCTTACAAAAGACGGGCCGATGCTCACCGGCGCCACTGTGAATTCCAAGTGGGGGACCCGGTGATGGTGAGGACGGAGCGGCTCCTTCCCGGGCCTGCCTCCAAGTTGAGGGCACGAGGGTCGGGACCCTTTTGAGTTCTACGACGACTTGGCAGCAATGCTTATGAGCTTGACATACCAGAGAGCTATGGGGTACACCCTAACTTCAACGTGGCGGACCTGGTACCCTACAAAGGCCCCGCGGTGGAACCTAGTGAGGAGCTTGAGCCTTTACCCCCCCTTATGAGAGACACCCCCGGAGGGACTCCACTTTCTAGCTTGAGGGACCGACAAGAGCAGGTAGAGGCAATACTGGATGAGCAGAGTATCATTACAAGGCACAAGGTGTATCAGCGCTATCTGGTTAGGTGGAAGAACCGTCCCCCGACCGAGGATGCATGGGTGAGTCGGGAGGATTTGATGCGCCTGGACCCCGACATGATGGAGCAGTACGACAGTCAGGCAGACCCATACTCGACAGGGTCGAGTTCTCCCCACCCCGGGGGATTTGATGAGGGCATCTCACGACACTCCCTCTAGCTTTGGTCGTCTACACACTCTTGATATGGATTGATCATGGTCTCCACTTGTTATCTTCATTTTCCCAGGTTCATTTTATGTATTTTCTTTTTATTGAGTCCTATCTTATGTATTTTCCTTTATTGAGTCATGTGGTTCTAGTCCATTTCCCTTATTTTGCTTAATTGGGCCTTATTTCCTTAGTTATGGGCCCATAGGATTGAGTCTAGGTTATGCTCAGTCTTTTGTCCTATTGTCAGGGACATTTTGGTCATGTAAAGAGTGGTTGCCTATATATAGGCCCCATCTCTCCACTTGTACTCACTTTTTGGATATTGAAAAAAACCACTTCCTTTTACCTCTTAAATCTCTCTCTCTTACTCTCTTTCCCTCACTCTCTCTCTCACTCTCTCTCTCTCCCAAGGGGAGTTCGCCCCCACCCTCTCTCCTCCCCCCCCCTCACTTACTCCAACCCCCAACCACCTCCACTACCTCACCCACCTCCATTAAGACCCTCCACTTCCCCAAGCCCCTCATTTACTCCCCTCTCTTTGTCCCAAAGCAAATCCTCCACCTCCCAACACAATCCACCACTTCCCCACACAAATCCCACCCCTCCCTAGACCCATTTCCAATTTGAACCTTCCCTCCCTTGCCTTGACCGCCCCTCAACCCCCTCCCTTGAACCAAGTTCGCCCCCACCATCTCCCTCTCACCCCTCTCTCTTGTGCACCCTCATCCTCCACCACCTTCACTAGCAGACCATATTCTCTTCAGCCCCACTTCGCCCCCCCTCACCTCCATCTCCATAGCCTCCAATACCCCTCAAAAACCACTCATCTTCCTCCCATAGACAGTAGAACCACCTTCCACCACTTTCTCTCTTGGCCATTCCCTTCCCCACCACTTCATCTTCCCTTCATTCCCGCCCTGTTTCAGGAAGCAGGATTACAGCACTTGCAGAGGAGGCCACGGTCATCCCTCAACGACTCAGGAGGCGAGGCCTACATTTGTAGATTTTTCAGCAAGTCAGCTTTCAAGGCAAGGTGGTTTCGTCGGCATCCGAGCTTGGTGCTGTCCGCAACCACCATTCTTCTCCGACTGTGCAGAACTTCTCAGACCAGAAGCCAGAGCGGTAGAGAAGACTCTCCCACGACGAACCTTGAAGGAACCAGCCTTCAGGGTCTTCTACAAAGTTCTTCCTCCCCCTGTCAGCGTCCAGGAACAGAAGGCGGAATCCCGTTCGGCGTCGGACAACCAGAGATACCAATTTTCTACCACAACCACACCGGTCTGCCTCCTCACAGTCTGTCCCGACCACTGTCCACTTCTCTGGACATCCAGCTCATCTCCGACATGAAAAGACTTCCCCGTTTGTTTTTCTGCAAAGTAGACTCGTATACGATTCCAACGAGTCCAGCGGTGCCAGATTTGGAGCTCAGGAGCGACAGTGGCCGCTTCTGCAACCTGTTGTTTCAGACTGAGCTCAGCCAGAGACCAGAGCTGCATCCATCTTCCAGTCGCCGGAGCAGTCAGCCCCCAGATCAGAACGTCATCCAAAAATTCAAGCCGCACCCCTCTCCAAATTACAGAAGCTAGACAGAATCGGCGAAGCTCGGAAACTCGGTTTCCTTTGCATCTCTCCCCACCCCGCTTCGCCGGCTGAAGGCCCCTCTCTGCATGGAGGTAGTTTTGAATGTATTAAGCATAACCCCCACCCCAAGATCACCCCTCCTGCGTGAGGAGTAGTGCTGTACCGTTTGCAATTTCAGGTCAAGCTACATCGCCGCGGCGATCGGGTGCATACCCTCGCCTCCCAGCGCGCCCTCGTCTCCGATCGGGATCGGTGTCTTCACACCGATCAGGTGAGCTTCTGATACTATCCTTAATAGCCTTATTCCTGCTAGTTTAGTATTGCTTTGATTGCTCGTCGGCGGTGAGAAGAGGGCTCGAACTTGCATGCTAGTTTGTTAGTGTCCACCGCGGACCGTGAGTGAGTGCCACCAAGCCCCCACCCTGCGGGCCAGCCGCCCACAAAGTTGGGTATCCTAGACTCATTTGGGGTCAGCCCTAGCATTGTAAGTCCATTAGAACAATTGGGTCCCGCCCCGGACCTTCATCATTATCTCCCGGACCCACCGGGTGAACGTGTGAATCGGGTGAGCAAAAATCGTCATCGTAAGAATCATTGAGCGCTTGTATGCTTGCGGGTCTAAGTCCTAGGGTCATCTCATCATATTTAGTGGTCTTTGGGCTGTGCCACATCATATAAATTCCTAATAAATTCCAAAAAAAATTATAAATAATCCAGAAATTATTATATAAATTCTGGGGCACTACACTACCGATCTGTATACGCCAGGATTGAAGAGATTCGTTGAGCCATCATCGGTAGTGGGTGAACCTATGAAGGAAATAAATCTGGGAACCAAAGAAGACCCCAAGCCCATTATCATTACCGCTAATCTCCCTCTAGAGGTAGAAGAAGATTTAATCAAGGTTCTAAGGGAGTATAGCGATTCTTTCGCCTGGTCTTACAATGACATGTCGGGTCTTGACCCCTCTTTAGTGGAACATCAACTCATACTTAAACCAGGGGCAACACCCGTGAAACAACGATCAAGAAGATTTCACCCCCACATGGCCTTAAGGATTAAGGAAGGGGTCGACAAATTGCAGAAGGCCAAGTTTATCAGAGTTGCCTTATATCCTCAGTGGGTGGCGAATATAGTCCCTGTCATCAACAAGGATTGAAAGGTGCGTATTTTCATTGATTCTAGGGATCTTAACAAAGCATGTCCCAAAGATGATTTCCTGCTGCCTCACATAGACATGTTGGTAGACAACACTGCCGGGTATGAAGCATTATCATTCATGGATGGTTATTCAGGATATAACAAGATCGATCTTGCTCCCAAAGATCAAGAGAAAACCTCCTTCACCATGTCCCGGGGTACGTATTGCTATGTGGTTATCCCGTTCGGTTTGAAGAATGTGGGCGCCACCTATCAAAGGGCGATGATGGCTATATTCCACGACATGATGCATGTCTATATGGAAGCTTACGTAGATGATATCTTGGTAAAGTCGAGAACTCAAGAAGAACACCCCGCTATTCTAGCTAAGGTGCTACAGAGTGCTAGGGAGTATCAGTAAAAAATGAATAAAAAGAAATGTGTTTTTAGAGTCTCTTCAAGGAAATTGCTAGGCTTCATAGTTAGCAAACGGGGGATTCAGATCGATCCTAACAAAGCAAAGGCCATCATGGACATGCCTCCGCCTAAGAATATCATGGAACTTCGAGGATTGATTGGCCGATTACAATTCATTAGGAGATTCATATCTCAACATTCTCAGAGTTGCTGCCCGTTTTATGAATTGCTAAAGGTGGGGGTCAAGTTTGAATAGAATCAAGATTCTCAAAAGGCCTTAAAGGAATATTTGACCAATCCCCCAATTTTGCAACCTCCTGTCCCTGGAAAACACCTAATCCTATACATTTCAGTCATCGAGGACTCCCTAGGGGCGGTCTTAGCACAAGTAGATGAAGAAGGAAAAGAGCGGGCAGCTTATTACCTCTCCAAGTTATTTAACCTGGCGAAGACCAAATACACTGCCATGGAAAAGACTTGTGCCGCCTTAGTGTGGGTAGCTCAGAAACTGAAACACTACTTTCTAGCCCACCCAGTTAGGTTAATCTATAGAATAGACCCGATCCGTTATCTCTTACAAAGGTCTGTCATTTCTAGTAGGTTAACTCGCTGGCAGAGCTTCCTCTCTCAATTCGATATCACATTTGTTGTTCAGAAGGCAATAAAAGGATATGCCATCACTAGGCATCTTGCCCATCTTCCTATCCCCTGCACGGACTCTATTCAGAATGATTTCCATGATGAGCATCTCTCTGTTCTTACCCATCATCCCTTTTGGTCTCTGCACTTCGATGTGTTGTGTCTCTGTGGTTTTGATGATTGCAAACACCAAGATGATTCATATGTGTGCATGTCAAGATGATTCATATGTGTGCAGGTTAAGATGATTCATATGTGTGCATGTGAAATGATGATGAAGTGTGCATTTGTGAATGTGTGCTTGTTATTTCCTTGTATGTGCATGTCATTTCTTTGTGTCTGACATTTTGAAAAACACTTGGTCGATGAATTGCACTCTATAAAACATTTGGTCGATGCATTCATAATGTCTATGCTGTATTTGCTTTGCGGGACGCAAGGTCCGTGCAGCTAGTTGCAACATGCAGACAGGAGAAGAAGATCCTTGCATACCATGTTCATTCAGGTTATAGGGTCCGTGCGAACCGGTTCGCCTTGTGACATGTTAAATTTATGCACATTCTAAGTCCGTGCATGTTCTTTTATTGCACTTACAAGGTCCGTGCATAGTTTCTCTTGCGCATGCAATGGTCAGTGCAAATGTCAGGTCCGTTCACACTCTTGTCATGTGCACGCAAGTAGGTCGGTGCATATTCTTTGCTGTGAATGCCTAAGGTTGGTGCATACTTATGCGCTGGGCAGATAACAACTGTGCACGTTTAAGGTCGATGCTGGCACATGAGGTCGATGCACGTTGGTATTAGACTGATCTAAAGTCTACACACTTCACTGTTCAGAGTCAGTGCATGTTTTGCTTTGAACACTTAAGGTCGGTGCATCTTTCAGTCTTTCCCTACATTTCATGCATTCACATGCTCGTGCATTGTTTCATCACGCATACACATAGTTGGTGCATGTTTTACATGAACGCATATAGAGTCTGTGCAATGTTTGCATATGTGTTCACTAAGTCGGTGCATAAATTGATGTATACTCAAATGAGTCAGTGCACATCGTGAAAATGCTAGTAACGCTTGTGCACCTCTTTGCGATTATGCTTGCATATGGTCAATGCAGCTCCCCGTAGCTTGTCTACACAAGGTCGGTGCATCTTTCGTTCTGTGCATTCCTGAGCTCTACATAGAACTCGTTTCTAGTCGGTGCAACAATTGTTGGTGCATGCTCAAAGTCAGTGCAAAACGTGCATTACACATAGTCCAAGCCCTTGCATATATTCGACCAGGTCAAATAAGACCTCTGCATTCAATGATCTTTGATCAGCAATGGCTTGTCTATCTACATACAACCTTTTGAGCATATTAACTATGTCTTTGACCATATAGCATTAACTAAGTGTTCTTCATTGCAGGAACTTATACACGGAACAATTAGGCAAGGACATCCAAGGTTCGAGCATCTTATGTGCACCTGAGCACTTAACTCACGAGCAACAGAAGAACAAGAATTCGTGAGGACAACAGAGCAAGTAATTGACATGTGATCCAAGGCAGATCATTATTAGAAGAAGCTGCCACATGGATCATCGCTCCATCTACACCTAACGCGTGGCTTCTCTGGGAATGGCGGGAACAAGCTCTCCACATGCCTGAAGCAAGAGCTTGTGGGAACCAAGTCTAAAGCTCTATAAGAAAGCCTCTCTTGCGATCAACAAAGTAGTAGATGAAGAGAAAAATAGAAGAAGGCATCAGAAGAATAATGAGAGAAAGGAAAAAAGAGAGAGCAGAGCTAAGAGAAGTGAGTTTGTGAGAAAGAGAAAGAAGAAGAATAGAAGAGACGAAAAAGATAGAGAGAGAGCACCCAGAAGAAAAAAAAGATCGAAGCAGAAAGAGAGAGTAGAAGGAGAGCAGAGCTGAAGAAAGGGCAAAGAAGAAAAGAGGCGAGCAATAGCCAGAGAGAGTAAGAGAGCCAACAGTTGAAGAGGAAGGGTGAAGAAGTTCAGTTCTAGGATCTGATCCTGAACTGCTGTACTCCTGCGTGAGCTATATTTATTTATTGAGCTTTATTCGCTAGTTTGTTTTTCCTTTTTGTTACTTTCATCTTCCAGTTTCTTGGTCTTTCGATACTCAAGTTGAGTTCGGGGTTCCTCCTATGGACTCAGGAGAAGGGAGACTTAGTGTCTCTGGCTGCAAGTGACTTGGTGTCACTTGTGCTTTCCCTCTGGGTTTTAGAGGAAGGGGGACTTGGTGTCTCCGGTTGCTACTGACTGGGTGTCGCTAGTGGTTGCCCTCCTGGGTGGAGGAAGAGAGGAGTGTGTTCCTCTGGATCAAGCTGTTAGGTAGCATCTATTTGCAGACTAAGTCTGCGGTTCTTGCTATTGCAAGGAAGCCTCACTCTAGTTTAGAGTGAGGGGTGGATGTAGGCAGACTGTGGGTCTGGCCGAACCACCTAAAAATATCCTGTCCATTGTGGTTTGCACTTTGCGCTCCTCCATATCATCTTTCTCCCCTTCACAGGTTGTATGTACTTGATTGCTTGCGTTCGCTCTTGTGTTACGTTGAGAGTTTTATATATGTCTGTGGAGTGTATGCTCCTATGCTTAGTAGAATTATATATGCGAGCCTGAGTGTCTCAGCTCACGGTTGTGAGAAGAGAGTGGTTGTGCTATCTGATTTGATTACTGAGTATTATTAAAAGTTTGATTCCATAGTTGTTTTTAATTGGGTGTATTTGTTTAAAGATTCATTCATCCCCCCCTTCTGAATCCGTGTCTTGCACCCATATATTCTAACAAGTGGTATCAGAGTGGGTTGCTGTCTTATCGGATCCAACGATCCGCAGTAGATCTTGCAGCCTCTTTGGTGCATTTCTGAACTTTCTTCTGGTGCATTGATTTGTTTTCCAATTTATTTCATCGGTCATCCACCGGTCTTCAATGGCTCTGATTTTAACATGTGGCTTAGTAGTCTCCACAGCTATGTGAAACTGATTGATCCTGATCAGCGGAAGTTAATTTCACACGGTCCTCACAGATTACCTAAGAAAGAGTCCAAATGGACAGACAGTCACAGATCATGGCATGGAGAGAATCAGAGAGTTTTGAATCTAATGAAATCATCTACTGACAAGGCCTTACACTCTTGCTTCCATGACTGCAGGTCTGCTAAGGACATTATGGATAAGCTAAAGTTAGGACACAGAAGAAGGGAGGATAGCTGCATGATGGCTAATGGCAGCGATCAAGGCAGCAATCTGGATGAAGAGGATAATGATGAGGAGGTAAATCCCTTCGAGAATTTTTCTTTAGATGATTGGGAGAATGCATATGTTGATGATGGGGACATCGCTTACCACTTCCCATTTCTCCAAGGGTCCTGATGCTCGCCATTATGTTCATCTTGATTTTCTGAGTCTTGCTATGTAATTTTCATTTCCTTCTGTAAGTCTTAACCATGTAATTTTTCATTTTATTGAGTCAAGTACCTAAGATAGTGAGTCATCTATCTAAGTCTATGTATCATCAAGTGGACTAGTGGGTTAATGGGCCACTTCATTGGGCTTGGCCCATGGGCCCCCCCTTCCCTTCTTGGTCATTTGTCATTAGTCCAAAAGGTGAGGACTTTTTGTAAATTGTGGGTTTCCTATAAATAGGACCCCAATCCCCTCTTGGAGAGGCTAATGAAGTATTGATAAAATTGCCACCAGAATTTGTGCCTACCTCTCTAGCTCTCTCTCTATTTCTCTCTCTCTCTCTCTAAAGGGGGCGAACCCCATTCTCTCTCCTCGCCACCCCCAATTTCGAAATTCACTCTCTCTCCACCCTATTCACCTCTAATTAAGACCCCTCCCCCTTCCCCATACCTCCTATTTAATCCCCCTCCAACCCCTAGGTGGAATCCCCTTCTCCTACGCACCTCTCCCTCTTCTCAAGCAACCTTTCCCCTTCCCCATACAACCTTTCACCTTCCCAAGGGAGAATCCCTTATCCTAGGCACCCCTTCCCCTTCCCAAGGCAACCCCTTCCCATTCCCTAGACCACCATTAACTCTTCTATTAACCCTCCACTCAAATCAAGAGAAGCCGTCCCCATTCCCCCAAGTCTTGTGCGCCCCCATCTCCCCACCACCTCCTCCAAGGCCATTTTCGCACCCACCCTCTCTCCCTGCTAGCTCCGCCCCTGGCCTCCACCCTCACCACCCCTTCCCACCTTCCAAACCCCTCCCCACCACCAAAGCACCCATATCCCTTACCCCTCCACCAAAGAAACCCCCCCTCCACCATTTCTCTCTTCCAATCTGTGTGCAGCTGAAGACCTGCAGATCGACAGTCTGTTGCAGCACCTCCTCAGACTCCACCCCGGAGCTTCTGGGGGCATGGCCTACATCGAAGGAAATCTCTTCCGGTCATCTTCACAGGCGAGGTGGTTTCGCCTCAATTCGAGGTTGGAGCTGCACAGAAGAGCCGTCCTTCGCCAACTGCGCAGAACCAGTCCGGCCTGCAACTAGAAGCAACTTGCAGAAGCTCCTGCGACAGCACCAGTGCTCCCCTTGCCGCGCCACTTGACCCGGGCAAAGATCCACCTGTTCTCTATCCAACGCAGCCAGCGGGGCCTCATTCAGAGGTTGGAGCTAATTGTACCTAATTTTCTACCACCGGGATGCTATTCAGGTCAGTCAGGATCTGCTCCGACACCCTTCCACTTCTCGGACTGCTGCTCTCGGCCCTGACCTCCTCCGGTGCCGTTCTTTCTTGCTGCTCGAAGAAGACTCACCCACGGTCGTGCTCGACTTGGTCTCACCTCGTTTGTACTTCGGGAGTGATCGTGGTGACTTCATCCGTCTGCTGTTGCATCCTGGGAGCAGTCCGAGCCTGATCACAGGGACCCTGTCCCAGAGCCTGCCCTTGCCGGTGACAACTTCGGACACGCCCACAAAAATTCACAGTCGTGCCTGGGTACGTCAGTGACATTTTGGCATAAGTATCATCAAGTTCTGAGTCTGGGGAAGCTCACAGCGGCGGCTACACCGACCCCATGTCTTGCTGTTCCAGACCCTGGCAGATTCGGCCGGGTGCTCCGTCGACGCAATCCGAGCAACTCTCCCCTCCCCGCCTAGCCGGCTTAAAGCCCCTCCCTGTGCGGAGGTAGTGTTTGATTTGTAATACAGATATCCCCACCCCAAGTCCACCCTCCTGTGTGAGGTGTAGTGCTTGTAACTATTAAACAGGGATCAAGCTTCATCAGCACAGTGTGCGGGGAACCCACACTTCCCCGCTCGCCCTCGTCTCCGAACGGGGTAGATTTCTTCAAACCAACCAGGGTAAGCTCTGAACTTTGCTCCATTATCCGTATTTGTTCATCTAATATCTGCGGAATTGCTCCGTTGAGCAAGAGAGAGAGCGCCCGACCCCGTGTGTTCCACTTACGAGCGGTCACCGTGGGCTGTGAGAGAGAGGGACCTAGTGCCCCAATTGGCACCCGGCCAGCCCCTTAACCGTGGGCCTCGTACCTTTGGAAGCGCAACCCTAGCCCTGCTGGCACTCTACCAGCTAGGGTCTTGATCCATCACCTCCACTTAGCATCATCAAGTCACCCGGCTCGTGTGTGTGCGACGGCGATTCGGCCCCAATCTAGTACTTTATTGCTTTGTGATTGTGCTTGCGGAATAGGTCCAAGGATCTTTGTCTCTTTGCTGCAAACCTCCTTAGTGTGTCACATCAAGTGGTATCAGAGCATGTTTTAGACTTGTCTCTATGAGTCTAGTCCATGGGCACGCTTGCTTTAGAGTCCCCGATAGACCGTCCCATGCATTGTCCACCACCCATCGTCAATGAATCTATGGACCAAATGATCCCTCTCCCAATCATATTCCTTGCATACCTACCCAATGGAGAGCCTATGGATATTGATTTTATTGACTTGGAGTCCGATAATTGGATATCCCCCGATATCGTTGCCTCTCTTTCTAGGACCGGACAAATTGTGCACCACGGAGACCAAGTCTTCGTTGAATTCCATAAATGGTTCGGGAAGACCAAATATATTGATGGAGCTTGGTGTCAAATTGGTACTTTGGCGGGCCCTTGCATCATCCTAGGTCGGAGATGGTTAGATGAAAGGAATGCCAACATCGACCCAACACGTCGGACTTGCCTAGTGCATCCGCCACACCTTCTGGGAACCTTCAAATTCAACAACAACCCAGTACTCTCCCATCCACCGGAGTCCCCTCCTTGGTCACCCCCCCGAGTGCACCCCACACCGGCTATCATCACCCCATCCCCAAAAGACCTTCTATTGGAGAGTAAAACCTCTACACCCCAAAGGGATGAGAATGTGATTGAAATCCATGAGGCTCCCCTAGATTGGGAGGAAGAATATGAAGCCCAATGCCAAGGGTTAGGTCAAGAAGGCTCATCTTTATCCAAAGAGACCACAACGAGCCTAACTAGGAACATCCTCCCCCTAGAGTTTCTAGATGACCAATCAAGTCCCCCCACCCCTCCCTCCATGAGAATTGTGATTTTAGGAGAACCCCTCATTGAGTGGCTAAAGCAAGACCTCCTCCTCCACATCATGCACCCCCCTATGGAAAATCATTACCCAATTGGCCCACCCCTCCATTCTACACAACCTACCAATCGTTCTCCTTTGTGGGAGCCATGAGGGACTTGGTTAAGAGTATACTTTGGCAAATAGAGGTGACAAACATGTGGGCCTTAGAAGTAAGCAACATGGGGTACCTTAGTTTCTCACATCCCTCTATCGGGACCATCACCTCCATTTACACCAAGGGTCCTTGCACGAGTAAGCTCTTATTGTTTCTACCCGAGCCTAATGAGTTTTACATCACCCCCTTGCCCCCCTACAAGGAGCATTGCATTGGGTCCCACTAGGTTCATGATTTCCACTTCCCTACGTGTGCTAGGGACCCTAGGGCGATCACTTGGATTGAAACCCACCTCCACGTCACCCACCCCTTAACCCATCTTGATCTATTTGGCCACTTCCTAGGGGCTTCCAAGTACTCCTCACTCACCACCCACTCCCTCCTACCCTCACCCACCATGTCAGACCTAACTCACCCATTCCAAAATTTAGCCCACACTATGAGAGTCAAGGCCAAGGGTGACATCCACCTTGGAAATAAAGGAGTAACCCATCCCAAGATGTCCACCTCTTGGAACCGCTTCGACCCCCATGAGTGGAAACCCCCAAATCTCAAAGATGGGGCCATATTGATAGGAATACATGTGTCACAACATTTTGCATCATGTGGTCAGGCTAGTCACGTCATTTGTGTCACTCACACACTAGGACCGATGCACGATAGGATTACATCTTGGTGTCCAGGACCCCCTTTAGCAGTCAACCTTGTTAGGAAACACTCACATGTTAGAACCCCATTTGGATGTCAAGGCCCCCCTAGGTCAATCAGTGTGAAGTCAAAACATGAAGGAAGCATTCATGGATGTCCCGGATCCCCAAACACCCCTTTGCATGATGGTTTCATCTATGGATGTCCCGGCCCTCCTAAGACCATCAAAATCAACATAACACTCGATAAGGCTAAATTTGGTTGTCCAGGCCCTCCCTTCATCGCTAGAGGAACATTCACAACTCTGCAGGGTAACATCCGCACACACCCCAACAAAAGCAATGAGGTATATAAGAAATCGGCCGATTCCCACCGACGCCACCAGGAGTTTCGTGTAGGTGACTTTGTGATGGTGAGAACCGAGAGACTATTCCCTAGGAATGTCTCCAAACTGAGGTCGCGTGGATCAGGTCCCTTCCAGGTTTTGAGGCAGATCGGCACAAATGCTTACGTGTTGGACCTCTCCGAGGAGTACGGAGTAAGTCCCACATTCAATGTGGCTGACTTGGTGCCATACAGGGGTCCCACGGTGACACCTAGTGAGGAAATCAAGCTTGTTCCACCCCTTGAGAGAGCCACCACCCGTGAGAAAGTTCCACCAACCCAGAGGGGCCAACGTGAGCAATTGGAGCGGATATTGTATGAACAGGTCACTGTCATCTAGAGCAAAGGGTATGGGCGCTACCTCACTTGGTGAAGGACCAGCTACCTTTGGTAGACTTGAGGGCAACCCCGCCGTGGCTTCCTCCGCATACGATGGATCTTTACTCGACAGAGTCGAGTTCTCTGCACCCCGGGAGTATGATGGGGACATCGCTTACCACTTCCCATTTCTCCAAGGGTCCTGATGCTCGCCATTATGTTCATCTTGATTTTCTGAGTCTTGCTATGTAATTTTCATTTCCTTCTGTGAGTCTTAACCATGTAATTTTCCCTTTTATTGAGTCAAGTACCTAAGATAGTGAGTCATCTATCTATGTCTATGTATCATCAAGTGGACTAGTGGGTTAATGGGCCACTTCATTGGGCTTGGCCCATGGGCGCCCCCTTCCCTTCTTGGTCATTTGTCATTAGTCCAAAAGGTGAGGACTTTTTGTAAATTGTGGGTTTCCTATAAATAGGACCCCAATCCCCTCTTGGAGAGGCTAATGAAGTATTGAGTACATTTATCCACAAGTAGTGTCTTCTCTCTCTCTCTAGCTCTCTCTATATCTCTCCCTCTCTCTCTCTCTCTCTAAAGGGGGCGAACCCCACTCTCTCTCCCTTGGGCGACCTTGCCCTTTCACCTCCCTCTCTTGCCACCTCACCATCCACATCACCTCAACCCTTCACCTTCCCAAGGCCCCATCACTCCCACCATTTACTTCCACCAATCTCCAAGCAACCCTTCCCCTTCCCCATACAACCTTTGATATCCCCAAGGGAGAATCCCTTCTCCCAAGCACCCATTCCCCTTCCCAAAGCAACCCTTCCCATCCCGTAGACCCCATTACACCCTCCCATTAACCCACCACCCAAATCAAGAGGAGCCCTACCCATTCCCCCAAGCCACTTGCGCCCCCATCTCCCCACCACCTCCCCCTTGGCCATTTGCACACCCACCCCTCTCCCTGCTAGATCCGCCCCTGGCCTCCACCCTCACCACCCCTTCCCACCTTCCAAACCCCTCCCCACCACCAAAGCACCCATATCCCTGACCCCTCCACCAAAGAAACCCCCCCCTCCACCATTTCTCTCTTCCAATCTGTGTGCAGCTGAAGACCTGCAGATCAACAGTCTGTTGCAGCACCGCCTCAGACTCCACCCCGGAGCTCCTGGGGCCGTGGCCTACATCGACGGAAAGCTCCTCTGGTCGTCTTCTCAGGTGAGGTGGTTTTGCCTCAATCCGAGGTCGGAGCTGCACAGGAAAGCCGTCCTTCGCCAACTGCGCAGAACCAGTCCGGCATGCAACCAGAAGCAACTTGCAGAAGCTCCTACGACCGCACCAATGCTCCCCTTGGTGTGCCACTTGACCGGGGCAAAGATCCACCTGTTCTCTGTCCAACGCAGCCAGCGGGGCCTAATTCAGAGGTTGGAGCTAATTGTACCGAATTTTCTAACACCGGGACGCTGTTCAGGTCAGTCAGGATCTGCTCCGACACCCTTCAACTTCTCGGACTGCTGCTCTCGGCCCCGACCTCCTCCGGTGCCGTTCTTTCTTTCTGCTCGAAGAAGACTCACCCACGGTCGTGCTCGACTTGGTCTCACCTCGTTTGTACTTCGGGAGGGATTGTGGTGACTTCATCGTCTGCTGTTGCATCCTGGGAGCAGTCTGAGCCTGATCGCAGGGACCCTGTCCCAGAGCCTGCCCCTGCCGGTGACAACTTCGGACCCGCCCACAAAAATTCACAGTCGTGCCTGGGTACGTCAGTGACGTTTTGGCGTAAGTATCATCAAGTTCTGAGTCGGGGAAGCTCACAGCGGCGGCTACACCGACCCCATGTCTTGCTGTTCTAGACCCGGGCAGATTCGGCCGGGTGCTCCGTCGGCGCAATCCGAGCAACTCTCCCCTCCCCGCCTGGCCGGCTTAAAGCCCCTCCCTGTGCGGAGGTAGTGTTTGATTTGTAATACAGATATCCCCACCCCAAGTCCACCCTCCTGTGTGAGGTGTAGTGCTTGTAACTATTAAACAGGGATCAAGCTTCATCAGCACAGTGTGCGGGGAACCCACACTTCCCCGCTCGCCCTCGTCTCCGAACGGGGTTGGTTTCTTCAAACCAACCAGGGTAAGCTCTGAACTTTGCTCCATTATCTGTATTTGTTCATCTAATATCCGTGGAATTGCTCCGTTGAGCAAGAGAGATGCGCCCGACCCCGTGTGTTCCACTTACGAGCGGTCACCGTGGGCTGTGAGAGAGAGGGACCTAGTGCCCCAATTGGCACCCGGCCAGCCCCTTAAGCGTGGGCCTCGTACCTTCGGGAGGGCAACCCTAGCCCTGCTGGCACTCTACCAGCTAGGGTCTTGATCCATCACCTCCACTTAGCATCATCAAGTCACCCGGGCTCGTGTGTGTACGACGGCGATTCAGCCCCAATCTAGTACTTTATTGCTTTGTGATTGTGCTTGCGGAATAGGTCCAAGGATCTTTGTCTCTTTGCTGCATACCTCCTTAGTGTGTCACATCAGTTGATTTGTTTGAATCTCATAAACAATTAAGAAAACAATACAAAAACTTTAAAAAGAAAATTGATTGGGGTAGTTCAAGTTCTCCATGTGAAAATTGTTCAAATCTGAAATAATCTCATGATGCATGTTTGTCTGATATCCATATGTATAAAAGGCAGATTGGGTTGCTGGAAAATGAAAATCAAGGATTTGTAGATCAGATTTCTGAACTAAAAGGAAAACTCAACTCAACCAATGATGATCAGCTCCTTATCAATAATTCAGCTCAGAATGAAAAACTGTTGGAGGAACTTGAATGTGTTAATTCAAAACTAAATAAGTTGATATCTGAAAATGATTCCCTTAGAAAATATGTTAAAGAAAATGACGAAAAATTTAGGAAACTTGAGCAAGAGAAGAATTTATTTGTTGAAAAATTTGATGCCATCAAATCTGTAAACATGGAGTTGCAGAAAAATATTGAAAACTTGCAAAGAGAATATGAAACTCCAAATAATCCAAAAGCATCTCATGATTACTAGATTCTTCTTGATGAGTTAATTCAAAATGATATTCTGGTTAAGGAAAATGAAAAGTTAAAATAGCTGACCTCTGCTATGTCTGAAAGACTTCTAGCCTTAGAAAGAGGAAAAACTGTTTGTATTGAAGATTCTGAAAAACTGAGCAATCTGGAACAAGAAATTGAAAAATACAAAACAGCTAACAAAGTACTGAATGAAGTTGTTAATTGCTGTGAATAAGAGATTGCTAGTTATAAAATAAATATTACATCACTAAAAATTGAGATTCAGGATTTAAAAGCTTCTTTGTCTAAATTTGTTCGTGGGCAAGAAAATCTGGATAAGTTGCTAGGAGTCAAGGTTAATTTCAGGAAGGAAGAGCTAGGCTACAATAATGTTAATAAGAAAGTTTTTAATAACAAGCTAATGACATCATTTATCATTGCTTCAAATGTAGCCACCACCTCAAAAGATAAATAGTCCATTGTTCAGAAAAATCAGAAACAAATTGACATTCAGAAACAAGCTGAAAAAGTGAAAAAGTATGTTCATGTGAAAAATAAGCAAAGAAACAATCATGCTGATGATGTGCATGTGACACATAACCTAAACACACACACGTGCACACAAAAAGAAAATGTCATGCCACTATTGTCATAAACTTGGGATGCATGAGTGTAGGTTGATGGAAAAGGATGGTCTGAGCGCTAGCATAATGCATGCTAGGAAACTTCATGATAAAAATCCTTCATTTCAGAAAAAGAAAATTGAATGTTTTCACTATGGTAAATTAGGATACACGATTACACAATGTTGGTTTGCAAGTGATAAGGAAAAATCACATTCATATCATGCTAAATTTCATGCAAACATTCATGATGTTAACAAGAACACGTTTGTTTCAATAAACCAGCATATGACATGCTTTAACTGTGGCAAATTGGGTCATAAGAGATTTGAATGCTGGCTGAATGCTGGTAGAAGAAATTCTAATTCATGTTCTCACTGTGGCAAGAAGGGCCACATTGGTGCCCTATGTTGGCATGCCCAAGGAAGAAATTTCCACTCCAAATATGGTAAATTCCTATAAATAAGAAGGTTTTTGATAGGAATACGTCCGTTTTTAAAGAAAAATTCATTAGATGCTTTGAATGTAGAAAGCCAGGCCATAGGGCTGCAACCTGTTGGCTGGCAGGTTATAGTAAACAGGCTGGGTTCGGTAAACAGAAACTTAATTTTGTTAACAAAAATTTTCATGCAAAGACTGAGAGATTTCTTGACAATAATAATTTACATAAAAAGAATTTGAAATCTGCTACATCATGCCATTACAGTGGTCAGATAGGTCATTCAATGAATAATTACTACTTGATGAGATTTGATGACCTTCAAGCACAAAAATTATTTAGAACACCTGCTAAAGGTGTCACTGTTAGTTTAGGACCCAAGACCTCTTGGGTACCTACTTGTGCAAAATAACCCAATTGCTACAGGTGTGCCTTGGAAATAAATAAACAAGGGGTTAATAAACCAAGGCACTCAAGAATGAAAACCCCATGATTGCACTCTTCAGGTCAGCTCTCAAACCTCTGCCTAAACTCTATCTTTTGAATCTGTTTGCTTTAGATGTCTGCATATGATGTTAATTCTTTTGTGCATCGTCTAACTAGGTCTCTTTGAAAGTCTGAAATGCACATGGAAATACTTGTAGGTGGTATCTGAATGCATTGCATATCTATGTCATGATGCATGATTTGTCAAACTCCCTGCATGTTGAGTATTGCACATGTGCATTTAGAAACTTCATACATTGCATTTAATTAGGGGGAGTAGATGCACAATTTGTCATGCATTTGTGACACTTAGATTTTTGGATTATACTGCACACTAGTTAGAGCAATTCATCCTGAGGAGAGCCATTGCATATGCATACATGTACTGGACTGCATTACATATCACTTATTTTGAAAACTATAAAAAGAAGTGACTGACTGCATATAGAACTGCATTGGCACTGTATTGTCATGCATGATCATCATGGTATATTAAATGGAATAGTGCTGAAGGGCAGATGGAGTCTGTCTGGACTCTATTGCCATGTGTGAGGTGGTCCTTGGACCAAGTCATCCGCTAAGTACCATGGGTCAAGTTGCATAATATCTTTGTTAGACCTGCATACATATTGCAAAATGCATATATTGATATATGAATTCATGCCCAGTACATGCATACTCTTGGGGGGAGCAAAATGCCTTTGTGACTCCAATTCTGTCTTGTTCGATCGACCAATCTGCTCTCTTCAGCCAACAGAAGCTCCCAATTCAGAATGTTGTGTCTGAACATCATTGCATATAGATAGGGGCAGTTTATGTCAAGAAAGCATTGTGTACATTGCATATGTTGCATACCTTCTGATGATTTTAATCTTGAACTCTTCCTGTCCATCTAATTCATTTACCCTGCCATATTTGTCATTCCAGTGACTCACATCATCAAATAATCATTGCTGGCTGCTATTGATTACTCAATAACTGAACTGAGATTTGAAGTAAACCTTCAGTTTGAATACTACTTCATAAATGTTAAAACACCTTTAATGTAGAATCTTCCATTATACAGGTTTAAGAATGTTAGTTGATTTGGATTTGATTTAAGTCTAATGTACTCTTAAGTTTGAATTCAAAGAACTTGAAAATATCTGATCCAACTTTTTAATAAACCTTAACAGATTGTCTCATGTAAATTCATGTAAGACTTCCTTAAATCTGAAAAGTTGAAATCATGATTTTCTTTGATTGAAATACTGAGTGTTAGTATTGCTATTACACATTGAATTTGTCTGAATTTGTCCTAAAAGAAATATTGTGGATAGAGCAATGACTGTGGTTACTGAGAAACCTGTCCAAAGGACTATGTCATGAAGTACCATAGTTAACTCTGATTAAAATCATTGAAAATAATGTGAAAATATGGTGGAGCAATGACATGATTATATTGAGTAACTAGGGATTCTCGCCTCTAATCAAGGTGTCTCCTCATGCCAAAGATACTTCTAATACTATCTCTGTTCTCTAAAATAGAGAAGCAATACGGTTATCACACTAAGTAACTGGGGATTCTGGCCTCTAACCAAGGTGTCTCCTCACGTCAAAAGGTGTTGATCAACCAAAATTACTCATTAAAAGAGTATATTGTTGATCAAAAGAAAAATATGAAATAGTGTGAATCAAAAAATTCTGGTAGAACAATAAAATTCAGATGCATTCACGTGTGTTTATTCTCAATACTACCTTATATGATTCTTAAAGAAATCATGAAAATTAAACTAAGTAAGATGGAAGAAGGTTGAACTAGAAGTGTTATATGAGCTTTTGGTTTACTTTTATTAAAAACTGTTTCAGATATGAGTATGAGTTTCTTTTTTTTAAAAAACTCTATTTACATCATCCTTAAACCATATCTGTCAATCAAAGGATTCATAAGCTTTTATAGTGGAAGACTCTAAAACCTAAATTTTGGTTTACGAAGTTGGTAACTTACTGAAAAATTCTATATCTCAGGGTCTTTGAAAATTTAATAATATTTTTGCTCAATTGTTGATCTTTGTTACTTTCATTGATCTGCTCAATAGATATCAAAAATTGTTCCTGAAATATATGCCCTTTGATTGATCTCTGCACATCAGCCTGAGTCTCTTTTCACTGGATTCCACTACCATATTTCTTTTGGCTAGCAAATCCTGATGGTTCTGTAGACCTTTCATCTGCAGACCATACAAATATGAGAATCCATTGTCATTATTACCTTGTTCACTTACAGCCTTCTGAACGTCAAAATTATTATGGTTGAATACCCCAGATTGATTCCTTGAATGGTCAACTTGCTCAAAGGGGGAGAATAGGTTATCCTGTCAAATTTTTGGATCTATTGTGCCTTTACTCTGCTCGAAAGCTTTTGCTAGCTTGCTCTCATTTTGTCTCAAAGGAAACCCTGCGCTCATCTTGACGACCATTTTCCTGGTTGCATTCCTCACTGCCATATCTCTGGGCTCGTTTAATTGTCTTATTGCCCCTGTGTTTTTGATGTATGACCCTTGGTATCCTCTCAGGGGGAGAATTGTTTGATGTTTGCATCTTCGCTCATGATTCAATGACCTTACAATTGGTGTTACTCTATTTTCTCTTTTTGATGAAGTCAAAGGGGGAGAATAGGTTGACATGAGTTGCTTTATGTGCTGGTATAGGTTGACATGAGTTGCTTTATGTGCTTTAATATCATTATGACTCATCATGGTGTTGCCATCATCAAAAACGGGGAGATTGTTGTGTCTCTGTGGTTTTGATGATAGCAAACACCAAGATGATTCATATGTGTGCATGTCTAGATGATTCATATGTGTGCAGGTTAAGATGATTCATATGTGTGCATGTGAAATGATGATGAAGTGTGCATTTGTGAATGTGTGCTTGTTATTATCTTGTGTGTGCATGTCATTTCTTTGTGTCTGACATTTTGACAAACACTTGGTCTATGCATTGCACTCTGTTAAACTTTTGGTCGATGCATTCATAATGTCTGTGCAATCTTTGCCTTGCGGGACGCAAGGTCCGTGCAGCTATTTGCAACATGCATACAGGAGAAGAAGGTCCATGCATATCACGTTCATTTAGGTTATAAGGTCCGTGCGAACCGGTTTGCCTTATGACATGTTAAATTTGTGCACATTCTAAGTCCGTGCATGTTCTTTTACTGCACTTACAAGGTCCGTGCATAGTTTGCCTTACGCATGCACTGGTCAGTGCAAATGTCAAGTCTGTGCACACTCTTGTCATGCGCACGGAAGTAGGTCGGTGCATATTCTTCGCTATGAGCGCCTCAGGTTGGTGCATACTTTTGCGCTGGGCAGATAACAACTGTGCACGTTTAAGGTCGATGCTAGCACATGAGGTGATGCGGGACGGACCACAGACACGACTCGAATTAGGAATGTGAACCTAAGACTCTAGACGAGCTCGTGATTATCCCGTAGCGAGGGAAGCGTCGGACGTGCGCGGTTGAGAAACCGGTAGTGAGCTAGGGTGGTCGGCTCTCTGTTGTGCCCGGATCGGGTCACGGGACGGTAACTCTCCCTCTCGTTGCAGGGGTGATACAACAATATATATCGAGCTAACGGCCCTACAACATGCTCTCTAGCAGCGGCATGCAAGCATAAATGGATAAAGTAAAATACCGAATCAGGGAGCGAATACGATACCTCCACGCTCTCGGCGTGGGGAAGACGGACCCGGCCAAACTCGTACTCCCGGGACAATTAATACACAATATTACAGCAAATGAATTACTGCCCACTCCACGCAGAGAGGTAAAGGGATACACAAGTGGGCCGTGGAGGACCGATTTCGGGTTGACGGGCGACTTCTCGCGTAACTTTGGCAGCACACGTGCTCACGACCGTGGGGCCTACGTGCTGTCCGGAGGGGGCGTGTGGGACCGGGGCGGCACCACTATGGTGGGGACGCTTGGGGAAGCATTGCCTGGGCTGGCGGCACGCTGGTTCGCCGGCCGGAGGCCAGGCGGCTCCGATCGTCACCGATCGGAAAAACCGACCACGGATCTGCACTTGCTGTTTTTCCGCGCGCGACCCGACAAAATTGCTCGCTGCGGCCAATCCCGACGTCGGATCGACGATCAGGAGGTACCGTTGGAAATCTCTCTCGAAATCCTTCAAGATAGGACTATAGAGAGAAGCTGGATCTTCACAGATCAGGGCCTTAACTATTGTTGAAGCTGCTATTGTACAGTACCCGAACTCTCAGAACAGTAGATAGTTTTCCTGAGAACAGCCATTGACCGATATGTAGACCTCCGAATCTGAAGTTGGGTTCTTCTGAAAAGTTGTAGATATTCAAGAGAGGCAAACGGACGTAGTTTTTTTGAAAGAATTGGAGGTAGCTACGATTTGTTATGATTTTTACACTGACAGGAGGTCAGATCTAAAAACTGGCTGACAACACTGTAGATGGAACTGAATACGAATTTCTAAAAACATGAAATGAGCTTTTGAAATTCCGCAAAAAATTGGAGGTGTAGAAGAAGGTGGACAGAACTTCTAGTAAATTTGGGAGCTCTTGGAAAAATTGAAAAGTGGTGAGGATATGGAAAACTCAGGGTTGCTGTCACTGTAGACAGAATCCTGGCAGATCTGGGAATAGAAGGGGAACGAAATTGAAAAATACCAAATGAAGGAATTTTGACTTGAATGTTTTTTTGAAGATAGGGGTTCGAGAGGGGAACCACTCCTGAAAAGTTCAGCTCCAGTGGAGGTGGGAGGTAAGAGAAGAAATTCAGGGAAGATGATTCTCTCTTGGATGGACAGAATACCGAAGACGACTTCGCGGCGGCTCGATGGCAGCACGAACGGCGGCGGCGGCAGCACAGATCACAACCAAAGATTGAGGGGAGGGGATAGAAGAGATTTCACTCTAGAATTGGGGTTGAAGAGGAAGAACACCAGGGGGAGAGGTAGGGGGCGCACCAAGCACTCTTGCTCCAAATGGATTTTTTCTTTCATTAATTGTTCTAAATGGAAAAAAACAAGTATATATATGCTACACATCAAATCCAATATCCACCATTAGATCTAGGGATGGGGAAGGGATGGCCTAGATTAAATGTGACCAACACACACAAAAAATATACAATATTCTAAGTGGAAGGGGGCACCCCCTTGACTAGGTGAAAGGTTGAATGGGTAGGTAGCCTACCTTGGAAAAATTTAACCAGTTGTCTACCTATGCGGCATTTGACATTCAACCCTTCTAGATGACCACCTAGGATGGTTGACCAGCCCCACATGAGTGACATGGACCGATGGGAAAGGGCTGAGGGGCCCCTAGCTGGACCTACTGCATATTTGCACAAAAACCCACACAATCTACGGGCATGACACATTGGCTTACAAAGCCTTACAATTGTGCATATACTTTCCCATGGATATAAAAATAAACTAAAGGACATAAATGTAAAATAAAATGTACATGCTCGGTGTCGATTCCCATCAACTCTCCCTGGGTGGGAGGAACTCGACCCCGTCGAGTAAGGGGTGCGGCTACTCGAGTACCCTGGCAGATCCGTCACCGTGCCAAGTAGCGCGGGTATGCTCCACTCCAAGTGATCGTTACCTGCTCGTTTCATATATACTCGATATGCACAAGCTGCTATGGGATAGCGGTGGACACTCCGGGTGGGGCACTCGTAAAGGGGAGGAGGCGGCTCGAAGACTTACTAGGAATCACCGCTGGGTCCCTGTAGGTGACTGATCCAGGTAGAGATGTAGAACTGATCCCAAACTCCTCGAGTGAGTCTACTCGCTTCACGCTCATAAAGGGACTGACATCGATGAGCTTGCACAAGACACATGCAGACAAACAAACCACGCAAAGAAAAAGCACACCGACTCATCTATGACCCTAGACACACCTAATGTTAGTCCGACCCGTACATGGGTGATGGCAGACTAGGACACCCGAATGTGTGCCATGCAAGCATGTTATGTAACCAGAGATGGGTGGCATGGGGAACATCTAAACGTCCAAGTATGACCCAATCATGCATGGACGGCCCTTTGGATTTGGGAGACTTGAGAGGGCTAGAAGAATCGGATGTTGGTGTTTCATGGACGGGCTTGGTGGGCATAGACGACCCGGCCCGTGGGAAGGGGTGTGGTAGCGGACTCCCTCGAAGAAGTGAAGTGAATATGAAGGGTCATGGGGTCCACTAAGGAATGGGTCAAAGGGATCAAAGAAGGTATGACCCCTTGTGGTGGGTTCCCACAAGTCACGGCCCCACGTGTAGAAGTTTTGAAGGTGTGAATAGTCACCTTCTTGCATTGTGACGGGTGGGACGGGGATCATCGGTAAGAAGTATGATTCCTCCCTCGGACAAAAGGGTATGAATTCGGACTCGGCCGGTAAGGGGAGGAGTAAGAGGACCTCCGTGGTGACCCAACCCACGGTGCACTCGGAGGTAATAGACCCTAAGGTCGGATGAGTGAGGCTAAGACTAGTGGGTTGGTCAAAGCCTCGGCCCAAAAGATGCGTCAACTTCCTGAATCTAATCCCAAGAAAAGATTGTCCAACGTGTCAACATGGTGACTAGATCGAAATGTGGTATGGAAGGAATTGACCGGCACGAAAGGTAAGATGGGGTCCATGGATGGGAAGGGAGGTGGGACCAATCCTTTCTTGAGCCATCTAAGAAGTGGCTCAGCTATATAAAGAGTACCCGTTAGAAATACGGGTGGCTCGGGCTTTGGTAGTTCCAAATGAGACGGTTTCGAATCAAGTTTGGAAGAGGGTGGTGATGGAGCACCTACGAGAGGTGAAGAAGCACGTGTCCTTTCCAACCAATCCCAAAACTTTCTCTCGAGTTCCTCAAAGGAGCGGGTTGGAGTAGGGACCTTGGGGTGGAATGGCTCCTCGGCTCTCGGCTCGGGTGTGGGCCTAGGTCCAACTAGGAGTGGGGCTTCCACTTGATTGGAGGTGCTTGGATGGGAGTGGATGGAGGTGCCAAGGGATAGTTGGTTGGAGGTGACTGGGCGGGCAGCTAGATTGGGGTTGCTTTGGTGGGGTGGGCGAGTGGTATGACCCCCGTGATTGAAGGTAGGTGGGCGGCGAAGGTAGGCCCTCCTAAGCGCTCTCTTCATCTCCCACCATGACCCGATGGGCCTTAGACTCCTATCCTCCCTCCAATATTTGATGTCCCTCCATGTTTCGGCGGCTTCACCAAAAAGTCACCTTTTGGCAACATCGACTTGCATGGGCCCGAACATATTGTACACCTCGAAGTAATCGTCCATGATGGCTTCCCACTCTAGGTAATCGCTCGGGTTATCGGAGCCGTAGAAGTCCCGGGTTTCGGGCCTCTTGGGGTGGTTCGGGTGGTCCTTCCATTTTAAATAGTATCGATACCACGGATAAGATCCGGGTGTTCGGTAATTGTGGAACGCGGATTTTATTTTATTTCATTATGTTATTTATTTATATTTTTATTTGGATTTTTGATTTATTAGGCGTGCCAGTCACCGGGGTGACAATTTTATTATGCGCTCGACTTGACTTGGTCAGCCGATTGTGAGGTCCGAGTCGGGACCAGAAGTCCGTCATACCATAAAGGCTATGACGTTAATTACGTCCTTTCAAGGAAGGACAACCCTTGATTAAACGCCAAAATAGGAGGCCTCGAGAGGCAAACATGTATTCATGTGCATAAAATGGAACTTCATACCAGAGCCAGGAGGGCAGGCAAGATAACAACATCAGCTGTAGAAGCAGACGGTATCGTTAAGTCAGCGGCTCAGAGACGATATCGTTAAGTCAGCGGTTCAAAGACTGAGCCGTGACCATGATGGAGGTTTAAAGCATCGATCAGTATTTCGACAGCATTTCCCCTTTATCTGGATTATGCCCAGGGGGAAATAGGCTATCACCCACGGAGTGCCGAGATGAAAGCCGAGAGAAAGAGAGAGGCCAAACCTCCCTACCTATATATATATGCCATGGGGCAATGTTTAATTTTCCCTTAGGGAAGCCGGCGGAACTCATGCAGTGGCATAGCCCTCCCGAGCTAAAGGGGTTACTCATAAATCCGATGCGGGACGACGGAATGTAAGTGAACGCTCAATGTTGCGCCCTCGCACGCGGATCGACCTGCGCGGTCAGGCAGCGCCCCTTGCGGGTTATTGGTGCAGTTCAACCGTGCATAGGTTCCCGGCGCAAAGGCAAGATGGCCAGGGGATTGCCGGCACGCAGGCAAAATGGCCAAGGTTCCCGGCGTAGGAAGGGGGGTTCCCGGCGCGTCCAGGAGATGGGGTTCCCGACGCGCCCAAGAGATGGGGTTCTCGGCGCGCCCAAGAGATGGTTCTCGGCACAAGGGCCAAACGGCCAGGGGTTCCCGGCGCGCTAATGGCAAGGCTCTCGACAGGAGGCCAAGGAGGTGGGCTTCTCGGCGTGGGGTTCCCGACGCGGGCCGCGCCGGGAGCTATGGCGCCGGCAAGGTTTGACGATACTCTGTTCTGGGGTTTGCTGGCGGGTCAGAGGATTTCCTGGAGATCCAAGTCAAAGTAGATGGGCCCTGGGTGATCAAAATGCATCTATTCATCGGGCTTCAACTGATTCTGGTTTGTGTTTCAAAAGAAGGCCAGAGGCTGAGAGGAACTGAGGAAGACCAATCCAACATAGAGGACCTCTTTCACCATTGATGTGCAGAGTCCCGGGGACAGTTCAATATTGTCTTTCATCATCCCGGGAGAATTTTGGCAGCACCTCCCCTGGACTTAGCATTTGCCAGGGAATGATATAGGCTGACATGCACGGAGTGCCGGGATGAAAGCCGGAAGGCGAGGGAGCACTAAGGCTCAAGGAGACTGTACATGTCTCTAGCATCGGTCACTATTTCCCTTCTCGGAGACCGACGAAACCCTTGTAAAGACAAGGTCCACCAAACCCGCGGGGTCGCATGTGAATCCAATTCGGGACATAGGAATGTAGGGGAGATCCTCCCCATTACTGTATCTCCTCGGAGCGTATGTGATGGTCTCTGAACATCCTCTAGACAGATGTGTGGAGAGATTAAAGGGATTGGAGGGTGATGGTGCGAAGGTGGATCTTGGCCTGGGTTTTATTGGCCAAAGAAGGAACCTCGGCGTGGGTTTTATTGGCCGGGGGGAAGCTCTCGGCGTGGGTTTTATTGGCCAAGGGGTTCTCGGCGTGACTTTTATTGGCCAAGGGGGGGGGGGGGGGTTCTCGGCGCGGGGGGGCTCCCGACGCGCCCAGGGTTCTCGGCGTGGGTTTTATCAACTCAAAAGGGCTCTCGGCATGACTTTTATTGGCCAAGGGGGGGGGTTCTCGGCGCGCTTGTCACCGCGCCGGGAACCTGGCGCCGGGAAGCCTCCGGGCCGGGAAGGCTTGAAAAGGGGTCTTCTTGGATAGTGAACAGGATTGAGGGTTTTGTCATCATGCTGAAGGGAAAAAAGGGGGAAGCCCTCTCGGCCGCATAGCTCTCGGCGTGGCAACGGCCGCGCCGGGAACCATTTACCCAACGCTCGCGCCGGGAAGGTGAAAGGGCTCAAGGCCAGAAAGGGTTTATGGCTTGATTACGATACTCTGTTCTAGAGATTTCTGGGATTACATGAAGATTTTTGCTGGAGGGATGCCAAGGGAATTGGAAGGCGAGGTCAGTAGATGAAATAAGACCCTCTCACAACGTCCTGTGGAAATTTTTATCTGTTTGCCACCAGCCGTCCGAGGAGATCAAGGGATGACTACCTCTGATCACCTGGACGAGCCCAATGGCATCGAGGAAACAAACCAGCGATGGAGGAACGACACAACCCTCGGCACTGGAATTCTAGGCCCTAATCATTCAAGGGTTAGAATGGAGGGCCCAGGGGTCGAGGTCATCACTTATCAGAACCTCGTGGGGTTGCATTCATCTACAGATTAAGCATATATCTCATAACCAGCAGTTCAGGGAACCGAGAAATCGATGTATCTGGTTCCTGAACGGCATAAGGGGGGAGCCTCGAAGGAAAACTCGAATGTATATCGGGGATCTGCCATCGAGACAGGAGGGGAGAAGGAAACAGAACCCAATAACCCATTAGATGGGGGTAGGGGCCCTATCTTCATTCCTCTTTGAAGAACAGACTCATAGAAACGACTATGAAACCCGAATCGTCTGGACATTTAAATAAAAGATATATGCATAGAAAGACAGAGGGCAGAGCTTCGGTTGAGATAAAGATGAAAACATATAAAGGAAAGACATGGCAGCAGACGGAGAGATAGCTGGCAGATACTTCAATCACCCAGCGCCCAAATGGGCCATTGGAGCGTTTCATTTCATTATATCATTCCAAGACTCACATCGATTACAAGAAGGGAGTAAGGGAAAGGGGGATGAAACAGAGGCCTGGATATCCCGGTTACATCCAAGGAATCGAGACAAAACTCGTATGATTGCATGAATAAGAAAAGAAAACATGGGGGTGGGCGGAGCATTGACTCCTCTCCCTCCCCGGCTGCCTGCCCACCTGGAGCTTCTTCTTCTTCTCCTTCTCTTCGGATTGATCTCTTCTCTCTTTTTTTTAGCGGAGGAGGCTCTCTTTCTGTGTTCTGGCCCTTTTCGAATGAGGGGATTTTTATCTCCCGGTGTCCTCTCTCCCCCTCTCCGATATGGAGGAAATGGGGCTTTTATAGACATAGCACCCCCCCTTCTCGGCAGGGTTGCCTTGGCGCGCATACATCAGGTTCCCGGCGCGCCCCCTTGCTTCCCGACGCAAAGGCTTCTCGGCGCCATGCTTTGGGCCGTGGTGAAGAGCTCTCGGCGCCATGGCCCATTTAGGCCCCTTTCTTATTGTTTTAATTTTTTTCTCATCACTAGGCTTCTGGGGCGCCTAATCTGCCTCTTCATTAGTCCTTCGAATCTGTCAGAACAGATGAAGGTCCTTTTAGTTGATGGGTTGACATAGTCTTATCAGAATACCTCTGGAGTTCTCATCAGTCGATAGACTGCAATTCTTATCAGTACTGCCATCTGAGGGATGGCAACACCGGACATCAGCTTGGCCGGGGAGGGCTTCAGCCGGGTGGCAGCTTCAGTGGTAATTCTTCCGTGGCTTCCGACCTTGCCGGAATCTTCACAATCTTCATTTGCTGGTTCTGGCTTTATCTTTATCTTTGCTCACATCTCATCTGTCAACAAATCAATATCTGACTTGATATGACGTGTCATCTGCAGACCTTCAGATGAGGCCGTAGTGTAGCTCTTGTTAAAGTGTGCTAGGGGGTTTCATCAGTCGGGTGACTGCTATTTCATCAGCGCCGCCGTCTGACTGGCAATGGCACCGAACCTCAGCTTGGCCGGGAAAACGCTTCAGCCGGGTAGACGGCTGACGAGCTTCGTCATTGATCTTTCACTGTTGGTCTGATCTTCTTTTCAATTCTGTTTCCACCCTTGCTCCTTTTCAAGGTGTCAACAGTAATCCATGGGATACGGGGAAGCTAGTGGATGGCCATGCCGACACTCGGACAAAACACTAGACACGACCCGAAGTAATGCAAAGTTCGAATGCCGACTCGACTACCAACCTAGACACGACAAAGACTCGGTACGTGGCGGAGCTAATTGATCCGAAGATCACTCGCGCAAGTGTGCGGCCTTCCCGATAGGCGTAGCCTAACATTCGGACAACACCTTTTGATATACCGATTAATGGGATGCAAGTGCAACCTAGACCGACTTAGACGATGACTCGACTTAAACGACTCATTTTTTTTGACACCCTAGACTCAACCTCGCTATGATAGCAAATTGATGCGGGACGGACCATGGACACGACTCGAATTAGGAATGCGAACCTAAGACTCTAGACGAGCTCGTGATTGTCCCTTAGCGAGGGAAGCGTCGGACGTGCGCGGTTGAGAAATCGGCAGTGAGCTAGGATGGTCGGCTCTCTATTGTGCCCGGATCGGGTCACGGGACGGTAACTCTCCCTCTCGTAGCAGCGGTGATACAACAATATATATCGAGCTAACGGCCCTACAACATGCTCTCTAGCAACGGCATACAAGTATATATGTATAAAGCAAAATACGGAGTTAGGGAGCGAATACGATACCTCCACGCTCTCAGCGGGGGGAAGACGGACCCAGCCGAACTCGTACTCTCGGGACAATTAATACACAATATTACAGCAAATGAATTACTGCCCACTCCATGTAGTGAGGTAAAGGGCTACACAAGTGGGCCGGGGAGGACCGATTTCGGGTTGACGGGCGGCTTCTCGCGTAACTTCGGCAGCACACGAGCTCACGACCGTGGGGCCCACATGCTGTCCGGGGGGGCATGTGGGACCGGGGCGGCACCACTGTGGTGGGGATGCTTGGGGAAGCGTTCCCTGGGCTGGCGGCACACTGGTTCGCCAGCTGGAGGCCGGGTGGCTCCGATCGTCACCTGTCGGAAAAACCGGCCACGGATCTGCACTTACTATTTTTCAGTGCGTGACCCGACGAAATTGCTTGCTGCGGCCAATCCTGACGTCGGATCAGCGATCAAAAGGTACCGTTGGAAAGCTCTCTCAAAATCCTTCAAGATAGGACGAGAGAGAGAAGTTGGATCTTCACGGATCAGGGCCTTAACTATTTTTGAAGCTGCTATTGTACAGTACCCGAACTCTCAGAACATCAGATAGTTTTCCTGAGAACAGTCATTGACCGATAGGTAGACCTCCGAATCTGAAGTTGGGTTCTTCAGAAAAGTTGTAGATATTCAAGAGAGGAAAACGGAAATAGTTTTTTTGAAAGGATTAGAGGTGGATACGATTTGTTATGATTTTTACACTGACAGGAGGTCGGATCTGGAAACTGGCTGATAGCACTGTAGATGGAACTGAAGTCGAATTTCTAAAAATATGAAATGAGCTTTTGAAATTCCATGAAAATTTGGAGGTGGAGAGGTGGACAGAACTTCCAGTAAATTTGGGAGCTCTTGAAAAAATCAACAAGTGGTGCGGATATGGAAAACTCAGGGTTGCTGTCACTGTAGACAGAATCCTGGCAGATCTGGGAATAGAAGGGGAACGAAATTGAAAAATATCAAATGAAGGAATTTTGACTTGAATGTTTTTTTGAAGATAGGGGTTCGAGAGGGGAACCACTCCTAAAAATTTCAGCTCCAGAAGAGGTGGGAGGTGGGAGCAGAAATTTGGGGAAGATACTTCTATCTTGGATGGACAGAATACCGAAGATGAGTTCGTGGCGGCTCGATGGCGCCACGAACGGCGGCGGCACAAATCACAACCAGAGATTGAGGGGAGGGGATAGAAGAGATTCCACTCTATAATTGGGGTTGAGAAGGAAGAACATCATGGGGAGAGGTAGGGGGCGCACCAAGCACTCTTGCTCCAAATGGATTTTTTCTTTCATTAATTGTTCTAAATGGGAAAATACTAGTATATATATGCTACACATCAAATCCAATCTCCACCATTGGATCTAGGGATGGGGAAGGGATGGCCTAGATTAAATGTGACCAACACACAAAAAAAATATACAATATTCCAAGTGGAAGGGGGCGCCCCCTTGACTAGGTGAAAGGTTGAATGGGTAGGTAGCCTACCTTGGAAAAATTTAACCACTTGTCTACCCATGTGGCATTTGACATTCAACCCTTCTAGATGGCCACCTAGGATGGTTGACCAGCCCCACATGAGTGACATGGATCAATGGGAAAGAGCGGAGGGCCCCCTAGCTGGACATACTGCATATTTACATAAAAACCCACACAATCTACGGGAATGACGCATTGGCTTACAAAGCCTTACAATTGTGCATATACTTTCCCATGGATATAAAAATAAACTAAAGGACATAAATGCAAAATAAAATGTACATGCTCGGTGTCGATTCCCATCATGAGGTCGATGCACATTGGTATTAGACTGATCTAAAGTCTACACACTTCACTGTTCAGAGTCAGTGCATGTTTTGCGTTGAACACTTAAGGTCGGCGCATCTTTCAATCTTTACCTACATTTCATTCATTCACATGCTCCGTGCATTGTTTCATCACACATACACATAGTCGGTGCATGTTTTACATGCACGCATATAGAGTCTGTTCAATGTTTGCATATGTGTTCACTAAGTCGGTGCATAAATTGATGTATACTCAAATGAGTCAGTGCACATCATGAAAATGCTAGTAACACTTGTGCACCTCTTTGCGATTATGCTTGCATATGGTCAGTGCACCTCCTTGTAGCTTGTCTACACAAGGTCGGTGCATCTTCCGTTCTGTCCATTCCTGAGCTCCGCATAGCACTCGTTTCTAGTCGGTGCAACAATTGTTGGTGCATGCTCAGAGTCGGTGCATAGCGTGCATTACACATAGTCCAAGCCCTTGCATATATTCAACCAGGTCAAATAAGACCTGTGCATTCAATGATCTTTGACCAGCAATGGCTTGGCTATCTACATACAACTTTCTGAGCATATTAACTATGTCTCTGACCATATAGCATTAACTAAGTGTTCTTCATTGCAGGAACTTATGCACGGAACAATCAGGCAAGGACAGCCAAGGTTCGAGCATCTTATGTGCACCTGAGCACTTAACTCACGAGGAGCAGAAGAACAAGAATTCATGAGGACAATAGAGCAAATAATTGACACGTGATCCAAGGCAGATCATTATTGGAAGAAGCTGCCACATGGATCATCGCTCCATCTGCACCTGACGCGTGACTTCTCTGGGAATGGCAGGAACAAGCTCTCCACATGCTTGAAGCAAGAGCTTGTGGGACCCAAGTCTAAAGCTCTATAAGAAGGCCCCTCTTGCGATCAACAAAGTAGTAGATGAAGATAAAAATAGAAGAAGGCATCAGAAGAATTCTGAGAGAAAGGAAAAAAGAGAGAGCAGAGCTAAGAGAAGTGAGTTTGTGAGAAAGAGAAAGAAGAAGAATAGAAGAGACAAAAAAGATAGAGAGAGAGAACACCCAGAAGAAAAAAAAAGATCAAAGCAGAAAGAGAGAGTAGAAGGAGAGCAGAGCTGAAGAAAGGGCAAAGAAGAAAAGAGGCGAGCAGCAGCCAGAGAGAGTAAGAGAGCCAACAGCAGAAGAGGAAGGGTGAAGAAGTTCAGTTCTAGGATCAGATCCTGAACTGATGTGCTCCTGCATGAGCTATATTTTTTTATTGAGCTTTATTCGCCAGTTTGTTTTTCCTTTTTGTTACTTTCATCTTCCAGTTTCTTGGTCTTCCGATACTCAGGTTGAGTTCGGGGTTCCTCTTATGGACTCAGGAGAAGGGAGACTTAGTGTCTCCGGTTGCAAGTGACTTGGTGTCACTTATGCTTTCCGTCTGGGTTTCAGAGGAAGGGGGACTTGGTGTCTCCGGTTGCTACTGACTGGGTGTCGCTAGTGGTTGCCCTCCTGGGTGAAGGAAGAGAGGAGTGTGTTCCTCTGGATCAAGCTGTTAGGCAGCGTCTGTTTGCAGACTGAGTCTGCGGTTCTTGCTATTGCAAGGGAAGCGTCACTCTGGTTTGGAGTGAGGGGTGGACGTAGGCAGACTGTGGGTCTGGCCGAACCACCTAAAAATATCCTGTCCATCGTGGTTTGCTCTTTGCGCTCCTCCATATCATCTTTCTCCCCTTCACAGGTTGTGTGTACTTGATTGCTTGCGTTCGCCCTTGTGTTACGTTGAGAGTTTTATATATGTCTGTGGAGTCTATGCTCCTATGCTTAGTAGAATTATATATGCGAGTCTGAGCATCTCAGCTCACGGTTGTGAGAAGCGCGTGGTTGTGCTGTCTCATTTGATTACTGAGTATTATTAAAAGTTTGATTTTGCAGTTGTTTTTAACTGTATGTATTTGTTGAAAGATTCATTCATGCCCCCCCTTCTGAATCCGTGTCTTGCACCCAAATATTCTAACAAGTGGTATCAGAGTGGGTTACTATCTTATCGGATCCAACGATCCGCAGTAGATCTTGCAACCTCTTTGGTGCATTTCTGAACTTCCTTCTGGTGCATTGATTTATTTGCCGATTTATTTATAGGATCAAGCCTTTACCATTGCGCTAAAAGCTTGAGCTGCTAGCGAAGGTTAGACCATATTTCCTTATGGCAGTGCAGAGCCCCACACTATTGTGCTGTGGGCGGACATGAGGGGCTTCGCACATGGACCCTATAATCCATGCGGCGGGTTGGGCTGCCAAGCACCGATGGTCCCACGTGGGTCCCATACCCCACCTGGTACACACCAAATCCAAGGTGACGCTGGCATAAACCAACAATCTCCCCCCCAGCGGCACCTGGGATTTGAACATGCGAGCTCGCTCTGATACCAGTTTATAGGATCAAGCCGCTACAATTGCGCTAAAAGCTCGAGCTGGTAGCGTAGGTTAGACCATATTTCCTTATGGTAGCGGAGAGCCCCACACTATCGTGCTGTGGGAGGACATGAGGGGCTTCGTACATGGACCTCATAATCCATGCGGTGGGTTGGGCTGCCAAGCATCGATGGTCCCACGTGGGTCCCATACCCCACGTGGTACACACCAAATCCAAGGAGACGCTGGCATAAACCAACACGATGGTGCACTGAACTCTCAAGACCGAGGGATAGGTTATGTTCTCCTCACTCCGGAAGCAGTGACGATTCCCTTTGCTTATCAGCTCTGTTTTCCTGCTACCAACAACATCACCGAGTATGAGGCTCTCCTAGACGGATTGAAGCACGCCTACCTTTTCGGCGCGCACTACTTAAACATCGTAGGGGACTCTTAGCTCATTCTGCGGCAAGTTCTGTCCACTTACCGCACCCGTGACCCGAAGCTCAAGCCGTATCAGGATTTGGTCACGCTCTTGGCTAGGTAATTTTGTGAATTAATCTACATCCATACTCCCCGATCTTAGAATATCCTTGCTGATGCGTTGGCGTCATTGGCTTCCTCCCTATCTTTCCCTCTTAGTCAGAGCACTAAGATTATCATCGTTCAGAGATTGGACGCACCTTCTCTTCAAGATCCTTAGTATAACAACCTTAGGAAGACTGTAGATGCTACGGCTGAGAAGGAAGATTTGAAGGAAGTATCTTTAACAAAATTAGAGGAGATCTTGGAGGAAGAAGAATTGCCATGGTATCATGAGATTGAGCTGTATTGCAAAGATGGATCATTCCCTAAAAGGGCAAATGTCGAGTAGCGTAAGGCTATCAGAAGAGTCACCTCGAAGTACACTATCATTGTTGGAGAATTGTACAGGTGCGCTCTCAATGGGATGCTCATGAGATGCCTAGATGATGATGATGCTTGGAAGGAGGCAGAAGCAGCCCATTCTAGTGAGTGTGGAGGTCATGTTAATGGCCAGGCTCTAGCGAAGAAGATCCTTAGGCAGGGTTATTATTGGCCCACTCAAGAGGAAGATTGCTCCCTCTATGTCTGGAGGTGTCTTAAATGCCAACTCTACGCTGATAAGATCCATGCTCCAGCTTCATCTCTTCATCATCTCTCTGCTCCTTGGCCATTCTCCATGTGGGCTTTCGACATTGTTGGCCCGCTCGGTGATCCCAACTCTCAGACCAAGTAAAAATCTTTCATCCTTACCGCCACTGAGTACTTCACCAAGTGGGCCGAAGCGGAGGCATACGCAGAGATCAAAGCAACCACGGTGTGCCGCTTCATCATGAAGAACACCATTTCATGGTTTGGAGTGCCAAGCAGCATCGTCACCGATAATGGACCCCAGTTCATCTCTCAAGAGCTCCAGGACCTAAGTAAGAATTTCAATATTGCATTACATCATTCATCACCATATTATCCTCAAGGCAACGGCTAAGCCGAGGTCACTAATAAAACCCTTCTTAAAATCATAAAGAAAATATGTGAATCTCACAAATTTTCTGATTGGCCTGAATGATTAGTGGAAGCTCTATGGGCTTACCACACCTCCGTCCGTACTCCTACGGGGCAAACTCCCTATGCTCTCACCTACGGGATGGAGGCGGTGCTCCCATATGAGAACTTAATCCCTTCCCTAAGGGTACAACTTGATAAGGAACTTAATCTCGATGAAAGTCGAGAGGCGTTGCTCGTCTAGTTGAAACTCTTGGATGAGAAGAGGATTAATGCGGCCGATCAGGTGTCCGTTTATCAAAAGAGAGTTTCGCGTTATTTTCAAAAGAAGGTAATCGAGTGTAAATTCCAAGTAGGAGATATGGTTTTGAAACAAAAATTCATTCGGTCCGGAGGTCTCAGGTCCAAATTGTAACATAACTGGGAAGGTCCGTTTGTCGTTAAAGAGGCTTATCCAAGGAACGCATATCGCTTAGTCAACATAGAAGGTGAGGAGTTGTCTCACGCCTAGAATGAGTTGTATCTTAAGCATTTTTTTCCTTAGAGTCAAGTTAATGAAGCCCGGTAGCAAACTGTCCCTTTTCCTCGATCACGAAGGAGGATCTCGAGTTTGGCAAATCACACACTTCACGACGTCCCTGGTCAGTTTCCCCAATCACGTAAACACCGTTTCTCCTTGGCCATGCCTGGGGGAAGTCACAGTCCCTGTCCGTTTCTCCCCTCGGCTAAATCTAGGGCAAGAAGGTATATAAGGGGCCGATGACTAATCTAGACACCCTGATGATAGGAGGCCTCAAATAGGGGCAGTCCGTTATGACATGTTTCCACAAGAAAAATAAAAAAGGGGGAGCAAGCCAAAGCAAAATTAAAAGTTCATCTCAAAAGCTCTGTAAAAATATAAAACTGGGCATGGCAAGAGTGGCAGTACAGTTTCCCCGCGGGACATTGTGAGCCCGGTCGTACGCGTGCCTAGGGTGGATAAGGGTTTGATGACGGACACAAAGCCACGGCTCAACAAACCGAATCTCTGAACGGGTCGTTCTTAGAAGGACTCAAACCTTGGAAACCTCTATCCTTGGCGCCCTAAGCTTACCCTCATATTCTATTTTCTCTTTTTAGGACTAGACAGTACCCTGGTTATGGCCTCGGTAGAATCATCATCATTGGCCCTGGCTAGGGATAGTCACTTCGAAAGCACACTGATCTCAGGAGAATCCTAGTAGGACAGGTAAGGCTCGCGTTACCGGGACAGGATTAGCCTTCAAAATCCAAAAAAATCATATATTTCAAAAGCCAAAAAAATCATATATTTCAAAATCTAAAAAAATTACATATTTCAAAATTCAAAAAAATCATATATTTCAAAATCCACAAAAAATCAGATATTCCAAAACCCACGAAAAAAAAATCAAATTTTGTCAACATTCCAAAAATACCATCGTCGTTGCATAGCATGCATTTGCATTTTCTTCATTTTATTTCCGCCTATTTGATAAGGCTCCACCCCTTGACCAAATATCAAGAACTGGTCATTTTCTAACTTGTTGCAGGTAAGGGGTTGGGTCTAAGAACATATCTAACTTATTTTCTTGTCTAAGTGTGTGTAGACGCAGGTTCAAGCACCTAATATTCAAAGCACACAAATCTTCTTTTTCTGGTACCCTTACGGTCTATCATTAGACCGCTAACCATCTCTGGCGGTGCATAATTAGACCGTTTTCCTTTCCCGAAATCTAGAAAAATCAACTCTCAGTAAGCTGTCCCTCGCGGTCTCACGATAGACCGTTAGGCCATTCTAGTGGTCTAGGATACGACCGTATGGCTCTCCCGAGAGTTTAAAAACTCAATTTTTCCTGAGCACTATCTCTGGCGGTCTTTCGTTAGACCGTTAGGCATGTTTAGCGGCCCTTTAATGGACCGTTTGTCAGATAGAGAACCCTGTTCTAAACTGATTTGTCCATCCATTCAAGAACAATCAAGCAATCCATTGCACATTTCCCAACACAAATCTCTTATTCCATTCAATCAAGTTCATTGAACATTATTTTATTGATCATCCCAAGTACATCAAGAAGAAAAGCTCAAATTACATTCATTCTTTTAGCCACGCAGGGACGGATCTTGCGTAATTCTTTCACATAAGCACGGTACTTCTCTTCATCCTCAGCCACTTCTGCTTGCAGAGCATGCACCCGGCTGATTTCCCACATGATTAGTGTGTTCCGGACGGCTCGCTCGTCCTCCTCGGTCCCTATCTTCCTAGCTAAAAGGGGAGGGAAGTGTGATAGTGCAGGAACCATAGTACGGGGTAGCCCAACTTGGAGATGGCACCGGTGAGGGTTGTAGATCGCTAAGGTAGTGTCCCCCACTAGCTGCAGGTCTAGGCCCGATCGCCGAGGTACCCTAAGGGTAGTGCTTCAAAGTGCCCTTGGTCGCATCACAAACTTATCAATAGGCAAAGTGTTGAGGTAAAGGCCCCATTCATCTCGTGTCCTCTTATTCACCACCCGACACTCAACCTGTGAAGAAAACCCAAATGCACCTCCTATAACAGATAGTGGGTGGCTCCCGAATATACGGCTAGTTGAAGGTAAGTCTTCCTTGGGTAGAAACTTGAGTCTCACCCCCATCCAACACTCAAGGATGATCATTGACCCAAAGAGAGGCCCTCCTAGGGAAGCTGAGCTAAGGCCTTCGTAGAGGTATGAAAGGACCGCTTGAGAGATAGATAAACCCCTCCACAGCCCACTAATAATGCTAATATTTTGGATGTCCAAGAGGTGGTCGGTGGTGGTGAAAAGGAAGACCCCGCACAAGCAAAGTGAAGTAGCTTTTGCTATGGCTTCAAATCTTCCGCTCTTGTTCTTGCAATAAGCAGTTATCCATTGAGCCATGGGTATCAAATGGATATGGCACGAGCTGACCATGGTCCTAACATCTTTTGGATTGTGTATGTAATCCCCTAGAATGAGTGATGGGTCTATAGAATCAACCGTATGACACACTAAGTCTTCATCCCCCACCTTAGTCTTAGGAAGGGCTAGGTAGGTATCCACCTCCTCTAATAGGACAGTGGCTTCAAAGCTTGGGAAGAGGAAGGTGTGTGTTTGTGGATGCCATAGTTCCACAAGGGCTGAAATACTTGACCAATCCAAGGAGATTTTCTGGAAATTCTTAGCTAGAACCACTAAAGGGTGAAGGTGTCATGCCCTTAGGATTGAGAGGACCTCTAAAGGAAATTCCTTGATCATGGGAGCCACCCACTTTAGATTAGAGTAGCATCTTGGGCCAGGAAGAAGCTAAGAAAAGGAAGGAAGAAGAAGAAGAAGAAAGAGAGGGATATCATCATGAGAAGAAGGAAAATTAAGCAATTACATAAACTTTTGATCAAATTACAACTTACCTCTCTTGAGGGACTTGAGCTCAAGTGCTTGGGGATTGAGGTCAGTAGCTGTAGCTCCTCATGCTCCTTTTTAGCCGCCTTTGGCCTGGTGTAGACCATCTCCCCCATGGCACTAATGTCAAAGCTCCTCTTCATGATGTTCTTGAGTGGTTTTTAAGAAATTTCAAGGCTTATAGCAGAGAATTATGTTGAGTTATGAATTCTGGGCTTGTTCCTACTTATATAGCTCTGATTTTAGTGTTGATGCATTAGGATTAGGGATGGGTAGCCTTAGTTTAAGTTAGGGTGTGTTCTTGTGCGTATTAGAGACCTTTATCCTCGGGTTCGGACTCTCACGGAAGAGTCCCGCTCGGACTACACAGGGTTTCTGCACTAGCGGTCTATCGTAAGACCGCTAGGAGTCCCCATGCGATCTACAATTAGACCATTTTATCCCTTCATCCACCACCTTCCTCCATCCCTCTGACGGTCATTGGTTTAACCATTTTCTACCTTTGGTGGTCTTAAGTTAGACCATTTGTCAGGTTTTGGTTAACTCTTTCCCCTCTTTCCCATCAGTCCTGCTGTTCTCACTCTATCTTTCTCACCCGTACTCTCTATCAGTACTAAGGTAGTAGTCAATCAGTTAGAAATCACATCCATACACATTTGCATTTTAAATAAAAACAACAAAAAGATTTCATTTCACTATCAAAATCATGTACAAGTGTGCATCAAAAAAAGGAAGAGTACAAATTACTCGGCCGGTCCATCTCCCGGGCCACCACTGTCGCCTGTGCCCTCATGCCGCTTCACTGGCGGCTCCATGGCGCTACTCTCCTCCTCCCGACGGCGTCGTCACTCCTCCTCCTCATTTCTCCAGTAGCCGAAAGAACCAGTGATGTAACCTCAGACCGCGCTGCTCGGTGCAACACTCTGGCTCCTGCTAGCATCCGACCTCTTTCCCAGAAGTCGGAGAGCATCCTTCAATCCTCCAATCACCCCCCTCATCTCGATGACCTGTGGTGCGGCATCCGCTCCTAGTTGCTCCACCTCCTCCTCATCGGCATGATGGCGGGCTCCTCCTGCGCTCAGTCGCGCCACCTCCTCACGGAGACGAGTCACCTCCATCGCCTCTACTCGCCACCGCTCCACCTCGGCCAAGGCTGTAGTCAGCTCTCTCACCTGCATTAGCATTCATCACAGTTAGGCATTTGCATATCACAAGCATTTAAGTCAAAAAGGTTCTCGGTTTAGTTTTTGCTTACCCTCTTCGCGAGAGTGGCCTCGGCTTCCTCTGCCCGAGTCACTGCACGAGCAAAGTCCGCATCTCGCTTGGCTCAGTCTCCCGCAGGCTGGGATGAAGAGGAAGGAGCATCTGGTCCGCGTCGCTGTGCTCCCTCAGCTCGCTGCATTTTAGAAATCAAAGTTAGTAACATTCATAAGCATAATTAGGTGTAAGGTTTAGTGAAACTCACCAGAAGATCCAGCGCGTGCTGGAGCTAATCCCTCTACTCTACAGTAGCGTGGAGGAGTCCTTGAAGCTCCGTTATCCTGCCCTCGAGATCCAGCTGCATATAGCAAATCAAGGTGTCAGTGCATATAGGAATAATTAAATTAAAGAGCATGAGTTTAGAAATTCATACCGGTCGACAGACGCCGCGGAACACCTTGTCACCGTACCTCTGCGCGTAGGCCTTCAGGTAGGCCTCATCACTGTCAGATCGGGACCTCACCTTCCGGCCCCTCCTTGTCCAATCTCGCACCTGGTCGAGCGCCGAGTAACCCAATCAATATCACCGTTGAGTCCCTTCGAGGACTTCCCGAAGCGCTCATCGTCTCGTGCGGGGAACTCGACCTCCGGCTAGTGTACTCCTCTCGTCCTCATGATTAGCCGATGATGGAGAGGCTCGATGATGTTCAAACAATGTAGCCAAATCTCTCGTCCGGCGTACGCCTGGGCTGCCTCCACCCAACTCTACCCCTCATGACCCTCATCACGATAAGGTGTCCAGCTCACCTGAAAAGGCAATTGAGTCAGTGTCAGCATTTAGATAAGCATTTATAAGCATTTAGAAGCATTTAGAGCATATAGAAGAGTTTGAGTTTTGAGTTTTACTGATGCATATGGGAAAATGTCTATGTCGTCTTGGATCGCTTGGGCTAGGCACCAGATCGATCCTATGTCCCGTGCCACCACCCACCGTCTTGCGATGGGGATTCGCTCGGGGTGTACCTCCTTCCCTCGCCTTAAGCACGGGAGGTACAAGTAGCTCCAGACCTGCATAAGTTAAGCGTCAGCATATAGCAATAGCGAGCATTTAAAGTTTAGAGTTTAGGGCATTTTACCTGTAGGAATGGCGAGAAGCCGCCCAGCATGGTCTACCAGTCGATCGTGCTCAGAGAGTCGAAAAGGAACGCCAGGACCGCCGCTCCCCATTCGTACCCTCCTACTCCGTCTAGGTCTCTCAGTAATGGGAGGAGCCTGCAGCTCACTCCGTCAGCCCTGGTTGTGAAGAGAAGCTTCCTGAATAGCAATATCAGGAAGCGCCGCAGGGTGATGTCTCCCGCTAGTCCCGATCCTGCCGCCACTTTCCCCTGGACCTGGTCTATCACTCTCCCGATGTGCTCCTCTGGCAGCTCCCCTACGGATATTGCCGCTCCCCTCAACCACAGGCTCTCCTAGAGTGTCGCTCATCCCAGCATGGAGGAGTGATGCCCTGGCCTCATCAGATCTAATCCGAGTAGCTCCTGTGACATCTCCCGGTAGTCTCCGTAGGTCCATCCTATCACCGGCGCTCTGTGGACCCGTAGTTCAGTGATCCTCACCATGTCTTCCAGCGTGGGGATCATATGACCCCATGGGAAGATGAAAGCTCTGCTGACTGGGTCCCATGCCTTGAGAAGGGCGTACAGGAGAGCTGTATCAATCCTCATCACCTCAATGCTCAGTAGCTCCCCAAAGCCCATGGCCGTCAATCTCTCCCTCTGATAATCTGGTAAGGCTTGGTATACTGCCCGGACTTGCAGCCAAGAACTCCGAGTCCGTCTCTTCCCCTGCACACATATAAAAATTGGAGTCAGTCATTTCATAAAGCATTGCATTTGCATTTGAAAATAATGACATCAAAAAAAAATGGAAGTCTATCTCTGTTCACTTGGCAGTCGCGAGTTGGACTATTTTTATTTTCTTAGCGGTCTTAGGTTGAACCGCTTGAAGACTTAGCGGTCACTGGAATGACTGCTAAGCAACCCGCAAATGGGCATTGTTTTCTCCGTTCCCCTATGCTTTGGAAAGGGCCTCAAAGGGCCTACATCTTGTCTGGATGGGTCCCCACACCCATTTTCCCATTCATTCACACACATGCATGGTAGGTCTTTGAGAATCAAAAATCAATGTTTTAAAAAAGTTCACGGCCTACCTCCGATGACCGGCCGGCAGCCACAGCCACGGGTGCTTCCTCTGCCGTGGGAACCTCCTCCCCTTCATCTCCATCACCATCATGTTCTCCCTCGGCCATGGGGGATTCTTCCCCCTCCGTTTGGGCCGTCGGTGGCTCCTCTCCCTCTGGTGGGTTCGTCGCCGCAGGGGGTGGAGTTCCCTCCTCCTCTAGTCGCCGTTGGAGGCGCTTCACGGCCCATTTTTTCACCATCCCCACGGTGGTCATGGTGGCCGCCGGTGGTGTAGGTCAAAGTGGTCGCCAGAATCACCGGTGCTCGATTTTGGGTGTTTGAATGAATTTGGAGTGGGGGGGGAAGTGAACGTTCGGTTTGTTTTTTTGAGCGCCCAGGATTTTTGCCGATCTATCGTTAGATCGTTAAAATCCTTCTGGCGGTCCTTCATTCGACCGTTTGTAATCAGGGTGTTCTTCCTCGAAGGATGTGAACCGACGTCCGTTAGCCGTCTATTATCAGACTGTCAGGGACATTATAGTTGTTCTATTATAGATCATTTGTGGCTTGAATTGTTTTGAAATGCTTTATCCATTATGTTTCATGCCTTATCTTATGTTTCATTCTTATTTTATGATCTATTTGTTGATGGCTAACTTTTTCATTTATCAAAAAGAATCTTGAACGCCATCGCAGGGAATGTCATCATCTCGCCAGGCAGGTAAGTCAGGTAAGTATGTCTATCCCTAGTCCCTTAATACATTACTATATGGTATCTATGATATATTACCTCGAGAACTGACTAGTCATTCATGTGTTCCGGGATGTGATGTTCCCCTCTAACAAAAATGATGATGATCTAGGTGCATATGTTTAATCGTTGGATAGGCCGTTAGGTTGGAAGAGTTGGGGGATGATGGTTCTATCTTGTACGCCGTGATTGCAGATAATATCTTTACCCTGATTTATCCGATCTAGCAATATTATTCTCGAGTATCTTGTTATTTTTATCCTTTCTTTGCATTCATTTTAATGATTTTTTTTTTACTTTAGCCCAACATGCATCATACGCATCTTTGAGCATTCATATGCCCTCATCTGTCTGAAAGTTTCTTAGTAATGGTGGGTAATTATGTGTCCATGGTCTTGAGTAAGGAGAGTCATTCCACTCTGAGTTGGAAGGTTTCCTTCGGTCTATTTACTCAATCTGATTAGCTGAATGTTCCGGTCTAGAGTTTAGTTACTCGTCTTTTTACTTTTCCGCTTGCTCCGACCGCCTATCAGCCGTTTGTTCCAGTGAGGAGGTTGGTCGTGTTTTTATTTTTCTTTAGTTGTTAGTTCCTCTAGACATGCGTCATTCGGTTTTACTGCTCCTTGTGATTATTTTGAAGTTTTTCGAAAGATTCCTATCACTCGTTGGTTGAGGACGGGTGTCGGTTTACCTTAACGCCCACTTTTCAGTCCACTTCACATCATTTCCGCTTCACCTCCATGTTCTATGTCGATTTCGCTTCACTTTCGCTCGCTCCTGTACAAAGAGGACGTTAAGGAGGGGTATCTATTGACACCCATTTTATGACCAATGAGTTAGGTCATCTCCTTATTTATCTTTATGATGCTCCGAGTTATACGTAGTTATTGGGCCATCTTGGTCATCTTTGAGGCTTATTTCATGGGTCATTCTCCTTGATTGGGTCTCGCTCCTTATTTATTTTTCCGTGGGCTGAAGCTTAGTAGGCCTTTCATTTGTTTTGCCACGCCACTGTCTCTGGCGATCTGTCGAATGGGCGTTTGATGACATATGGCGGTCTATCTTAAGGCCGTTTACTGACGCAAGAGTCCAGAGCCAACGTCTTTCTCTCAACCTTATCCTTTCTTATCCGTTGAGCTCTGGCAGTTTATCGTATGGCCGTTAGAGGAATTGTGGCGATTTTACCTTAGACCGTATCTTGGCTCCAGAGTCCTGATTCACGAGCTTTTCACCCGTTGGTCTTATCCTTTGGTGAACATTTGAGGGTGACGGTCTATATTTAGCCCGTTTGTTCCAAGTGGCGGTTTATCGTAAGACCGTTTGTGCAGACCGAGAGTCCTGCTAGAACTACTTTTTCTCTGCTATGCCGTGGCTGAATTAGAGTTTTGATTTGATGATTTCTCTCTCAATAGAAACTCTTAGAACCTCTAGTTTGTTTCTATGGACTCTTGGGAGTGTTATCTTCAAGAGTTTGCTAAGCTCTGCCCTACTTTTTCGCTGGAATCTCTCCAACTCGTCCAGAGAGTTTGAGGGCCTATAAATAGGACCCTTGAGTTCATGGGTTGAAGAGGAGAATTCTGGAGATTACGTCGAGGTGCTGCCGCGTTCTAGAGCGAGTACCCATCAAGGAGAAGTTCTATCTACGCCCATTAGCCTTCAAGTCCAAGGTGTATTAAGTTCCAAGGGTTCAATAGTGTTGTTTTCTTCTTTAGTTTCTTCCCCCTCTTCATAGCATTCATAAGCATTCTCCCTCTTCTTTTTCCATGTTCTTTGCATCTCAATCACGTTTTAAAACATCCTCCCATCTTTTCCACGCCCTATAGGGGTTAAAAAACTACCACCCCAGGTATCCACCATTCCTTTTGCATGCACTTTAGTTTATTTGCATTATAGTTGCTACACTTGTCATAGGGCTAATCTGGGTTATTTTTCTGTGCTTCTACACTTTTTTGCAGGTTCACAGGGTTCCTAGCATGAGGCCCAGCTCTTCTGGCCGGCCAGGAGAAGTGAAGATTCAAGTCCCAAGTTGTTGTTCTGTGTGCTCTGGTGGCTCTACATTGGACCATTTGCGAGGCTCTGGCAGCTTATCGTAAGGCCGTTTCTGTTTGCTCGCGGCCAGATATTCGACCGTTTGAAGGCATAGATCTCTGGTTTTCATCTCCCGTGGGCCCCGACGTGTGTTTTTCTTTTCTTTTGATTATTTCTGATGAAGATGACATGCCCATGTGCTTTACACTCCATGCTGGTTGCTTGAGTTGATGTTGCATTTATTCATGATTTGACATCATTCATATTGTTTTACTTATTATCATACCTACACACTTGAAGGAACCAATTTAAAACCAACAGTCGACACCTATCCTATGTTCTGCCCTTGGCTCAGGCCTCATGTCTCTGCCAAGTTCGTTGGCTTCGACATGATGTCGAGTCAACACCTATCCTACATTATACCCTTGGCTTAGTCCTCACGCCTCTGCCAAGTTCATTTGATGTAAAACCACCCATGGACCTATTTTGCAAGCATTCAAGTTTGAGCAGCGGACTCACACTAGCGAGCTCACCCGTATGGCGCACACTAGTGCCCGATAGCGACTAGGCGATGTTGGAGAGGGTCCGAGGCGGGACCTTGAGGCTCCAATGGTTGGCTAGCTTGGGGAGAACCCAAATGGGCCTAGGATGCCCAAATCATGGGCGGCCAACACACCAAGGGTGTGGGTTAAGTGGATGCTCACACAACTCGCCCGCGGTGGTCACTCAATTTGGGTAGCAATTTAAAATCGGACACTCTCTTACCGCCGACGGAGTAACTATAGCAATACTAAGCTAAGCAAGTCCATTACAGCAATGAGAGATGTTCAGGAGCTCACATAGCCGGCGTGAAGACGCCGACTCCGGCCGGAGACGGGGGCGAGCGGGGAGGCGAGGGTATGCACCCGCACGCCGCGTCGGTGTCGCTTCAACCTGAAATGGAAAGATTACACCACTACACCTCTCGCAGGAGGGGTGATCTTGGGGTGGGGATTAATCTTATTACATCCAATACTACCTCCACGCAGGGAGGGGCCTTCAGCTGGCCAAGCGGGGTGGGGATTTATGCTAAGGAAACCCGATTTGCCGATCCCCGCCGGTTCTGCCAACCTTCAGAATTGTTGGACAGGGGGCCGGTGATGTCACTGCCACAAATTCCACAGAGCTCAGATCTTGATGAAACCTGCGCCAAAACTTTCCCAACTGATAGAGGATGATGCCTGAATTTTTTGGGAAGCTCTGGATCTCGGGGCTAATCGGACCGGCGACTGGAGCAGGACAGCAACACTCTGCTTCGGACTGATGCAGAACTGATGCATTGGACTGCAGAAGGTGCTGCGGTCACTCCCGAATGTCAAATTGAACGAAACTAGCGGTGACGCAATCATGGTCGGAGTAGCTTCGAGCAGAAGTTGATGGGACCACAATCCGAGGTCGGAGATGAGAATGGTGGCCAGATAAATGAAGACAAGTCAAACCTGAGTCCACTGGTGGCAGACTGCACACTCCGACGAAATAATTCAGAACAAATAGCTCGGGCAGGCGATTGGCGTCGTTCTTTCTGCTACTGATGGAGGACTAGACGAAGAAGAATTTTGTAGAAGGAGGTGTGCTCGAATTCCTCCAAGGTTGACCGCAGAACAGCTTCCAAGATCGCTCTGGTCTTCAGTCTGGGACAGATTGCGCAGTCGTTGAAGATGACGCTCCTCCGGACAGCTCCGAACTCGGAAGCCGGCGAGACCACCACCGTTGGAAAGCTATCTCGATAATGATTCCAGCAATGTAGGCCTTGCCACCTGAATCTTTGAGAGACTATCGTGGCTGCCTCTGCAAGTCGCTGCAACTCTGCTGCCTGAAACAGAGGCTGAATGAGAAGAAGATGAGGGGGTGGGGAAGGGGATGGCCAAGAGGGTAAGAGGTGGAGGGTGAACTTGGCTGGTATGGGGAAGGGGGGCTGCGACTTTGGGTGGTTTGGGAGGTTGGGAGATGGAAGGGCACTGCACTAGGGAGAGGGAAATTTGAATTTGGGCTTAGGGAAGAGCCCCTTCAACCTTGGGGAGAGGAAGGGGTGCTTAGGAAGTGGTGTTGGGTAGTTGGGGGTTGGGAGGTGGGGTGTGGATTGGAGGATGCCACCTTGGGTTGGGGGGGAGTTAAATGGGTGTATGGGGAAGGGGAGAGGTCTTAATGAGGGGTGAATGGGGAGGAGAGAGAAAATTCCAAAAATTGGGGTGGAGGGAGAGAGAGAGAGAGAGGGGGGGACCCCTTAGAGAGAGAGAGAGTGAGAGAGAGAGAGATCTAGTGGGATTTGGAAGTGGATTTCAATTTTCATTCAATTGTTCATTACTTCAAAATGAGGGGAATGGGGTCCTATATATAGGCAACCCACATTTCTACAAAAGTCCCTGACATTTGACTCAATGACAAATAACCGAAGGGATAGGGGTGCCCTTGGGCCAAGCCCAATGAATTGGGCCCACTAGCCTAACAAACAAACCTAATGACACAATACTTAGGAAAATGACTCACTAACCTAGGTACATGACTCAAATAAAGGGAAAATTACATGATATTGACTCAAATAAAATGTGAAGATTACATGACTAGACTCAAAAATACATGACTAACATAATGGCGCTTGTCGACGAACAATTCGAGTCCGGAGAAAATGTGGAGGGACAAGGGATGCCCTCATCATACCCCCGGGGTGGGGAAAACTCGACCCCGTCGAGTATGGGTCCACCAGGGAAGTAGTACATCGAACTGCGACTCTGGGTGATCCACGATCTCCATACTCAACCCGCGACCATAGTCGGGGAACGGCGCTTCAGCTCGACAAAGTGGCTTGGTCATACCCTCATGCTGGCGATGGGATCTTGCTTGCCTAGTATTGCCGCTGTGTGCTCACGTCGGGCTCTCAGGCTATTTGTGGTGGCACTCCGAGGGTGTCTCTCACAAGGGTAGGTGTAAGTTCGAGGCACTCACTAGGATCGACCGCGGTGCCCTTAGAGCGTGCTGGATCCGCCACATGAGAAATGGGGAGAATCCCAAAACCCTTTTGAAAGTTCAACCCATAAACTTGGTTGCCAAAGCCACTCGGAACTTGGCAAGGTCCAAGTCCTCGTGCCCTCAGATTGGAGGTGACCCTAAAGTAGAGCCACTCCAAAGCCATCATCGCCAAGTTGTCAACTTGGAACTCAAAGTGGTGCTTAGGAGTTTGTGCTCGTTTCTTGTGAATCCCACCGCTTGTTGCTTGATACTTGCTTGAATGCATATGCCATGTACTATGATGCGGTGTGAGTTGACAATGTATGGTATGCAAAGGGGGTCCAGGACAATCACATATAGACCTATCATGCATTGATGTTATGAAGACTTTGAAGGATTTGGGAGGACCGGGGCATCCATAGGTGTCCCTCTTGTGAGTGAGTGTGATGAATGTTGGAGGACCCGGACATCCATGAATGCTCCTAACATGCTTGAGATTTATGATGAATGATGGTGGACCATTACAACCAAATATTGACCACTCATGTTTTCTTCTTGACATGTAGGTGATATGGATGAATGTACCCGACGGACTAATCATGCCAAGCGGTGTGATGTGCCAAGACATATGAATTCCTTTCCCAAAGATGACTTCCTCATGTGGGATGGTGGGGTGGTCTTTGAGCTTCCACTCAAAAGGGTCGAAGGGATCTAGGTAGGTGGATATAGGGTGGGGCACCTTCTTGATCTCTAGGCGGGTGTTGCCTAAGGTCATGATTCCTATGGTGTAACCTGGGTCATGGATGAGGTGGGCTTGGCCCAACATGGTGGGTGGGGATAGGAAAGGGTGGGTGGTGAATAAGGTGAGTGGGTTACATGGAGATCTAGGCTCCCATAGAAAAGGGTTAAAGGGATCATGGTAAGGGTCACCTTGGTAGGGGTACTCTATGCTCTCAAGGTCCTCGAATGGTGAGTCCTCCTCCTCAATAATTGGGCCAAAGTTGCTAATGGGTTGGCCGATCAAAGCACTTGGGATCTCTATGGTTGGGGAGTGGAATATGATAGGTTCTTCCTCCATGGGAAGAAGGAGGATGATCTCACTAGTAACTTGGCCATTAGTGTAGATGGAAGTGATGGAGCCAATGGTGGGATATGCTAGGCTAATGGTGTTAGTTTTAGACGGTCTCATGGCTAGCATATTGGTCAAGTGAATTTGCCAATGTAGGTAGTTCACTAAGTCTCCCAAATCTTTCACACAATAGGAAGTTTGATAAGTGACATGTGGCTGAATGGGAATGATTTGGGATTGATATCCCATGGGTAGGTGGCATGGTTGTGAACTAGGAATGGTGAAACCTTTCTTGAGCCATTGGAGTATGGACTTACCTATGGTGAGGTTGGGTGTCTCTAGAGGAGCTAGGCTAGAGGTGTGTGAGTTGTTTGGCCTTTGGATTTCCTCTATGTTGGGAGGGGGATTCAGATGGGCATCCTTCTCCACTTGGGTGGGTGTGTGGGTTGCAACTTCTATTGCTAATGGAGTAGGGGGATCTATGGGGGGTGGTTTGGTGATAGCTAGCGTATGACACACCCGGGGTGGTGAACAAGCATGGGCTTGGGTTGGGATAGGAAGGGGAAGTAGAGGAGGCCTAGGTTGGGGAAAGATTGGTGTAGGAAGCGGGAGGTGGGTTGGGTGAGGGATTTTGGGTTGATTTGTTTTGGGAGATGTGTCCCTTTTTGGGGATGATGGTGGGTTTGTGGTGGTGGTCAAGGGGGCTTGTGGGGTATGGGTTTGGTGAGGGGTTTTGGGTTTGGGGGTGGTGGCCATTATGGGCCTCGGTGGATGGGTGGACACGGGGTCCAATTGGGTTTGTGGACATATGGTTGTGGTGGGAGTTTGTAGGTAGGGTGCTGGTGTGGTGGTTGGGGTAGGATAGGTGGGAAGTGATGTGGAATGGGGAATTAGGGTCATGGGTTGGCTAGGTGGGGATGAAGGAGTTGAAGTGCTCCTTAGGTCTTGGTGATTTGAGTATGAGGGGGAAACATATCTAGCCCTAAGTTGCTCCTTCATGTCCTTCCAAGTGGTGATGGGAGTTTCCCTTCTAAGTACCTTTAGCCCGATAATTTGCATCCAATAAGTTTCTGCCGGTTTGGTAAGTTGCATTTTGACAACCAATGCCTTTTCATCCTCGGACATATGATACCAAGTGAAGTATTGGTCCATTGTAGCTTCCCAATCTAAATATTCTCTAGGAGAGGTTCTATCAAAGGTGGGAAGTGGGAAAGGGACCATCCTATCGTCCGTCCTTGGGGCGGGCCTATTTTCTCCAAGTTGGTTGAGTCGGCCCGATATGTTATCAAGCCGCTCATTGGCATAGGTCAAGGCTTTCATGAAGTAGTTGACATGGCCAGGGAAGTTATGGGTGTTAGTGGTAGGCATCTCTTGGTGGCTTGGACTTATGGAGTGGGCCGATTGGTAAGGTCGATATGAGGTGGCCATACTAGGGGACAAGAGTGATGCACTTGAAGACTCTAAATGCATAGACATGCCCTAGGACCAACTTGATAGAGACAAGTTATGAACTTTCTCTGATAACACTTGATGTAAAACCACCCATGGACCTATTTTGCGAGCATTCAAGTTTGAGCAGCGGACTCACACTAGCGAGCTCACCCGTATGGCGCACACTAGTGCCCGATGGCGACTAGGCGATGTTGGAGAGGGTCCGAGGCGGGACCTTGAGGCTCCAATGGTTGGCTAGCTTGGGGAGAACCCCCAAATGGGCCTAGGATGCCCAAATCATGGGCGGCCAACACACCAAGGGTGTGGGTTAAGTGGATGCTCTCACAACTCGCCCGCGATGGTCACTCAATTTGGGTAGCAATTTAAAATCGGACACTCTCTTACCGCCGACGGAGTAACTATAGCAATACTAAGCTAAGCAAGTCCATTACAGTAATGAGAGATGTTAAGGAGCTCACCTAGCCGGCATGAAGACGCCGACTCCGGCCGGAGACGGGGGCGAGCGGGGAGGCGAGGGTATGCACCCGCACGCCGCGTCGGTGTCGCTTCAACCTGAAATGGAAAGATTACACCACTACACCTCTCACAGGAGGGGTGATCTTGGGGTGGGGATTAATCTTATTACATCCAATACTACCTCCACGTAGGGAGGGGCCTTCAGCCGGCCAAGCGGGGTGGGGATTTATGCTAAGGAAACCCGATTTGCCGATCCCCGCCGGTTCTGCCAACCTTCAGAATTGTTAGACAGGGGGCCGGTGATGTCACTGCCACAAATTCCACAGAGCTCAGATCTTGACAAAACTTGTGGCAAAACTTTCCCAACTGATAGAGGATGATGCCTGAATTTTTTGGGATGCTCTGGACCTCGGGGCTGATCGGACCGGCGACTGGAGCAGGACAGCAACACTCTGCTTCGGACTGATGCAGAACTGATGCATTAGACTGCAGAAGGCGCTACGGTCGCTTCCGAATTTCAAATTGAACGAAACAGGCGGTGACGCGATCATGGTCGGAGTAGCTTCGAGCAAAAGTTGACGGGACCACAATCCGAGGTCTGAGATGAGAATGGTGGCCAGATAAATGAAGACAGGTCAAACCTGAGTCCACTGGTGGCAGACTACACACTCCAACGAAATAATTCAAAACAAATAGCTCGGGCAGGCGATTGGCATCGTTCTTTCTGATACTGATGGAGGACTAGATGAAGAAGAATTTTGTAGATGCTCGAATTCCTCCAAGGTTGACCGCAGAATAGCTTCCAAGATCGCTCTGGTCTTCAGTCTGGAACAGATTGCGCAGTCGTTGAAGATGACGCTCCTCCGGACAGCTCCGAACTCGGAAGCCGGCGAGACCACCACCGTTGGAAAGCTATCTCGATGATGATTTCAGCAATGTAGGCCTTGCCACCTGAATCTTTGAGAGACGGTTGTGGCTGCCTCTGCAAGTCGCTGCAACTCTGCTGCCTGAAACAGAGGCTGAATGAGAAGAAGATGAGGGGGTGGGGAAGGGGATGGCCAAGAGAGTAAGTGGTGGAGGGTGAACTTGGCTGGTATGGGGAAGGGGGGCTATGACTTTGGGTGGTTTGGGAGGTGGGGAGATGGAAGGGCACTGCCCTAGGGAGAGGGAAATTTGAATTTGGGCTTAGGGAAGAGCCCCTTCAACCTTGGGGAGAGGAAGGGGTGCTTAGGAAGTGGTGTTGGGTAGTTGGGGGTTGGGAGGTGGGGTGTGGATTGGAGGATGCCACCTTGGGTTGGGGGGGAGTTAAATGGGTGTATGGGGAAGGGGAGAGGTCTTAATGAGGGGTGAATGGGGAGGAGAGAGAAAATTCTGAAAATTGGGGTGGAGGGAGAGAGAGGAGAGAGGGGGGGACCCCTTAGAGAGAGAGAGAGTGAGAGAGAGAGAGATCTAGTGGGATTTGGAAGTGGATTTCAATTTTCATTCAATTGTTCATTACTTCAAAATGAGGGGAATGGGGTCCTATATATAGGCAACCCACATTTCTACAAAAGTCCCTGACATTTGACTCAATGACAAATAACCGAAGGGATAGGGGTGCCCTTGGGCCAAGCCCAATGAATTGGGCCCACTAGCCTAACAAACCAACCTAATGACACAATACTTAGGAAAATGACTCACTAACCTAGGTACATGACTCAAATAAAGGGAAAATTACATGATATTGACTCAAATAAAATGTGAAGATTACATGACTAGACTCAAAAATACATGACTAACATAATGGCGCTTGTCGATGAACAATCCGAGTCCGGAGAAAATGTGGAGGGGCAAGGGATGCCCTCATCATCATTAGCTTCGACGTTCTGTCGGGTCGACACCTATCCTATGTTCTGCCCTTGGCTCAGGCCTCATGCCTCTGGCAAGTTAGTTGGCTTCGACATGACATCGAGTCAACACCTATCCTACATTATACCCTTGGCTTAGGCTCACGCGTCTGCCAAGTTCGTTGGCTTTGACGTGTCGTCAGGTCAACACCTATCCTATGTTCTGCCCTTGGGTTAGGCCTCGTGCCTCTGCGAAGTTCGTTGGCTTCGACATGACATCGAGTCAACGCCTATCCTACATTATACCCTTGGCTTAGGCCTCACGCCTCTGCCAAGTTCGTTGTCTTCGACATTCGTCGGGTCGACACCTATCCCATGTTCTGCCTTGGCTCTCATGCCTCATGCCTCTGCCAAGTTCGTTGGCTTCGACATGACGTCGAGTCAACACCTATCCTACATTATACCCTTGGCTTAGGCCTCACGCCTATGCCAAGTTCGTTGGCTTCGACATTCCGTCGGGTCGACACCTATCCTATGTTCTGCCCTTGGCTCAGGCCTCATGCCTCTGCCAAGTTTGTTAGCTTCGACATGACGATGAGTCAACACTTATCCTACATTATACCTTGGCTTAGGCCTCATGCCTTCACCAAGTTCATTGGTTTCGATATGACGTCGAGTCAACACCTATCCTACATGATGCTCTTGGCCCAAGTCGCATGCCTCTGCCAAGTTTGTTGGCTTCAACAGGACGTCAAGCCAACACCTATGTTATATTCTGCCTTTGGTTGAGGCCTCATGCCTTTTCCAAGTTGGTTGACTTCGGCAATCTATCTAGTCAACAACCATATTCTGCTCTGGCACAGACCCTTTGTCTCTTCCAGGTTGGTCGTGTTCAACATGACGTCGAGACGACAACAGTGTTCTATCTCTACCCTTGTAGTGGACATACCGTCTAAGCAAGGTTTATTGGCTCTGACATCCCGTTGGGTCAACATCCATATTTCTACCTCTGGCTCAGACCTTCCGTCTGACCTGTCAACAAAAAGATCCTTTCACCTTTGGTCCGGACATTCCGTCCAACTATACAACAAAAAGACCCTTTCACCTTTGGCTCGGACCTTCCGTCCAACCATACAACAAAAAGACTCCTTTTCCTTTGGCGAGGTCCTTTCGTCCAACCATACAACAAAAAGACCCTTCTACCTCTGGCTCGGACCTTTCGTCCAGTCAGTGAACAAACAGACCCTTTTACCTCTGACGCGGACCTTTCGTCTAGTCAGTGAACAAAAAGACCCTTTCACCTTTGGTCCGGACCTTCTATCCGACCATACAACAAAAAGACCCTTTTACCTCTGGCTCAGACCTTTCGTCCAGTCAATCAACAAAAAGACCCTTTTACCTCTAGCTCATACCTTTTGTCCATCCAGACAACAAAAAGACCCCTTCACCTTTGGCTTGGGCCTTCCGCCTAGCCAGGAAACAAAAGATCCTTTCTACTTGTGACTCTACCCTTCCATCCTGTTGAAGAACAAAAAGACCCCTTCTATCTATGACATCATGACTTCATGTCTAAGCCGTTAAATATTCTTGTCTGGCGTCATGGCTTTCCACCTAAGTCGATAAATATTCTACCTTGGCGTCATGGCCTTCTGCCTAAGCCAAGTTGTACGGCGTCATGACTTTACGTCTAAACTGTTAAATGTTCTTGTCTGGCATCACGACTTTCCGCCTAAGCTAGTAAATATTCTGCCTTGGAGTCATGGCCTTCTGCCTAAGCCAAGTTGTACGACGTCATGATTTTACGTCTAAGTTGTTAAATACTCTTGTCCGGCATCATGACTTTCCACCTAAGCCGGTAAATATTCTGCCTTGGCGTCATGGCCTTCCGCCTAAGCCAAGTTGCACGGCGTCATGACTTTATGTCTAAGCTGTTAAATATTCTTGTCCGGTATCACAGCTTTCTGCCTAAGCCGGTAAATATTCTGCCTTGGCATCATGGCCTTACGCCTAAGCCAAGTTGTACGGCGTCGTGACAACAGACTAAAACAAATTACAACCCTTGGATATAACTATATCACCCAGACTTAAACTATCAAAAAATGACTCCACGAGGGCTTCTAGCTGGCTCGCTCCAAGGTCTTCACTCCTGCCTATCCCCATCAGTTTGAGAGTCCTCACCTGAGCTACATGAAAAGGGGGGAAAATAACTGGGTGAGCGAACGCTCAGTAGGTAATAGCAGGCAATGTTTAAGTAATTAACCAGTTACATTAATGTTATGCGATAAGGAAAGAAATGACAATGCAATAAATAAAAAAATAAAGAGAGTAAAAGAACATGAACATAGTCCATCAGGGAACTGGCCGATCAAGCATGAAATAAGCAAGTCATGAAGATAATTCCATGGAGGAAATTATTAACTTGAACTCAAGAGAAGGAATCATGTAAATGAAATGTCATTGACATCACGTTAGTCATGCACTCGGTGCAATACCTCACCATGTCATTACAACTACCCGGGACACTAGTACTTTTCGGGCGCTCCTCCTAGGACCAGACCAGACCCTTATGATGCGTTGGCATTGATTTGGTGGATCCAAGATCCCAAGTTATGTCTAGACATTTACTGGACTCGGTCAGGAGATATAAGTTCTCAAGATATAACCTGGAATAAATAAGGTTAATCCAGGGTTTAAAAGGCACGAGCCAGTCATGGCCCGATTCAAGAGGCACACAAGAAAACATGAGAAATCAATGCTGGAAGGTACATGGTCACCCTATGGCCGCTTACAACATAAACGGTCTTATGATGGACCGTGAGAAGTAGACTGGGCCAAAGGATCACCCAGCTCAAAGCTAAGAAATGCATTGTCCTATTATGGGCCGTGTGAAGATGGAACGGTCCAAAATTGGGCCTCCCTATCTCCAAATGGTTCATAAATGGTCCGTTCAGGATATGGCACGATCTATAACCAACTGTGTAAGAAAAGGCCCAATTAGACTAGAACAAAAAACTTGATTTGGGCTCCAAGGCTACCCGGGGCATAGTGGAACCGAACCAAGGTTCAGCCAACAGCTCACATGCTAAGTCTGGAGGCTCCAGGTTGACTAATCACGACTAGGCCGAAGGAGAATCAAGGATGATCGACCATCTTTGACTTAGCACTTTAGCCAGTAATACACGGTTTGGATCCTGTCATTCAAGGAATCGAACGGTCCGATGCAAGCCGTGTAGTGACCCAGACAGTCCACTAGGGGCCGTGATTCGAAATAGAGCCAACCATGCGATTCAATCGAGTCAAACATGAGCGGGATTTTGAGGTACAACATGCCTGGTGTCCTAGTGGGAATCCCAGGCTCGCGGGGACTTACAAAGGTCTCATAATGGAGGTCCTAGTCTGACGGAAGGAGTATCTGGTGGAGAGTTCTAGCCATTACAAGAATTGAGGGCTAGTGGAACATCGAAAAACAATATATAGCGGTCAGTCAATTCCACCGGAGTGGAGTGACTGTCAAAAGACTCCTAATATCATTATTCTCATTAACATCCATGATGTAGGTTCATGCTTTAACAATTTGATAAGAACGAAGAAGATATGATTGGAAGAATAAAAGTAACCCAAATCAAGATTTGACATTAATTAGCTTCCATATGTTCCAAGTTATTGTGGATTTCTACCCTATCATTAGCATCATTTAACTAGAACTAATCATGCTTACAAAATAATGTTTAAAACAATTCTACGATCTAGACGGTCTACCCAGAACCGCTGGACGGGACTTAGCGGTCTGTCGCTAGGCCATTCAGGTCATGCAGGCCGAAATCCATACAGGCCCTACGCGGTCTATCGGGCGGCCGATGGGGTCTCCGCGCGGTCTGGACATGAACCGCTTGCCCAACTCCAAGGTCTGTCATTGGGCCGTCTTCATTCATGAAGGTTTTAGAAAGCAATAACCAATTAGACTGTCAAACAATAACCGCCGCCCTAGACGTCACGGTCTATCGAGGGCCGTTCAATGTAGAGCGATTCCTGTTAGGACGGTGTTCAAACCAACATGGCTGAACTCCGGAGAGCTCAGCTAGGATCGACTTAAATGACTAATACACACAATAGGGAGCATGCAAATTGGGCAAAGAGATATCAATAGAATGAGAACAACAAGATGCATATCCTAACATGATCAATTAAATCTTAACGCCTGCTAATCCCAACATTAATCGTGGACAAACATGAAAAACCCTAGTTTTGACATGATCCGACTAAAATGGTTAATACTCTCATGATACTAAATAACTTTTACGGCTTTTTATATCATTGGAAAAATAATTTAACGACGAATCTTGCAGTATATGTTTCTTAGGGTTTGGTCCACTAGAACCTACCTTAAGAGGAGGAAGAAGAAGATGATGACACAGGCCGATCTCGCGAAGAACACGCCTAAATTCTCCCACAATCGTGCGTCTCATCGGCCACCACAGCATCCAAGCGTTTCTAGGTCGGTCTAGGGTTTGTTTTATAGGATCAATTGGTCTCCGGGGCATCGAATAGGGGGATAGAGTCCTCGCCTCCGGTTGCGCGCGCGATTCACGCATTGACCCGGTCACGTCACCTTCAGCTCCAAAACTCAAATTTTTGAGTTAGGGTTTCGGTGGGAAAATCAAGGGGAAACGACCTACACATCGTTGCCGTTTGAGTGGGTCCGCTCTGAGCTTAAATGGTCGAGAAACGGGTTCAAATTAGATGATCCAAAGCCCGATAGGGTAAAACGTGGATTTCGCCCTAATACCCTTAATTTGGCTAACTTAAGATTTTATTTAGGGTCAGACCCATGAGAACAATGTTTAAACTTTCCGTCCCCTACAAGGTTATAATTATTTCTAGATTTTTTATAAAGTGGTTGTAACTTTTACCTATCGTATTTTTAATAAAATTCTTTATAAATTCTCTTTATTTTATTTAATAATACACCGGGGTGCTCACCCTCCCCCACTTAAAGGAATTTGGTCCTCCAAATGCACTGCACTTATCGAAAATGGGGAGTGAGATAACTGACCTTAGAATAAAACGGGGTATTGCTTCCGAATAGCGTCTTCAGATTCCCAAGTAGCTTCTTCAGTTCCACGTCGGCTCCATTGAACCTTGACCATAGGTATGGAACGATTTCTAAGTTGCTACTGCTTGCGGTCCAAAATCTTGATGGGTCTTTCTTCATAAGTTAAATCTTTCTGTAACTCCAGATCCGCATGCTGAATGATGTGAGTGGGGTCATAAACTTATTTCCGTAACATAGATACGTGGAAAACATTGTGTACTCCGTACAACTGAGGTGGTAAAGCTAATCTGTAAGCAACCTCTCCGACTCTTTTCAAAATCTCGAAAAGGCCAACATATCTCGAACTTAGCTTGCCACGAATGCCAAACCTTCGAATTCCTCTCATGGGCGAAACCTTCAGAAATACATGCTCGCCTATTTGAAACTCCAAGGCTCTTCTTCTGTTATCAGCATAACTTTTCTATCTTGATTGTGCCACTTGCAGACGTTCTCGGATAATGCGGATGTTCTTGGATGATTTTGAAATGAGATCTGGCCCCAACCATTGCTTCTCGCCTACCTCATCCCAACACAATGGTGATCGACAACTTCTCCCATAAAGAGCTTCAAACGGAGCCATCTAGATACTGGACTGATAACTGTTATTGTAGGCAAACTCAACCAACGCTAAGTGCTCATGCCAGCTGCCTCTAAAATCAATCACGCAAGCTCTTAACATATCTTCCACAATCTGATTGGTTCTTTCCGTTTGCCCGTCTGTTTGAGGATGAAAGGCAGTGCTAAAATTCAGACGGGTTCCCAAGGATTCTTGTAGTCCTCTCCAAAAGTGCGAAGTAAACATGGGGTCCATATCTGACACAATGCTTACTGGTATCCAATGAAGTCTTACAATTTTCTTTATATACAAAGCAACCAAAACATCAACTGTCCATTTGGACTTAATGGACAAGAAATGAGCAAACTTAGTCAGTCTATCGATAATGACCCATATCACATCAAATCCACTGCGAATCCTAGGTAGACCCATGATAAAATCCATGCTAATGCTCTCCCATTTCCATTGTGGTATCTCAAGTGACTTCAACTTCCTAGCAGGTCTAAAGTGGTCAGCCTTTACTTGCTGACACACCAAGCATCTACTTACAAATTCTGCGACTTCCTTTTTCATGTTCGGCCACCAAAAGGATCGTTTCAAATCCCGTACATCTTAGTACCTCCAAGATGAATAGTATACCTGGACCTATGGGCTTCCTCAAGGATCTTGGTTTTTACTTCAGCTACATCAGGCACACAGGTCCTTCCTCGAAATAGCAATCTGCCGTCATTGGCTAAAATAAAATCAGGTCTATTGCTCAGACTTTCCTTGATCTCTACCAACATCGGATCATTTTCTTGCGAGGACTTGATTTCCATCAATAATTCTGGAAGAAGCTGTATCTGTGCAATCATGACCCGATCCTCAATAATATTGAGATCTAAACTAGCCAACTGTTCCAGCAATCGCCATTCTTGCAACATAAGACTTGACAATTTTTATATTGGCTTGCGGCTTAAAGCATCAGCCACCACATTACCTTTTCCATGATGGTATTCAATGAAAAAATTGAAATCTTTTAAATACTCAAGCCACCTTCTCTGCCTCATATTAAGCTCCTTTTGAGAAAAAAAGGCACTTCAAACTCTTATGATCCAAAAATACCGTGAATGTTTCTCCATACAAGTAGTGCCTCTAAATCTTCAAGGCAAATACTACCGCTGCTAGCTCCAAATCATAGACATGATAATTCTCTTCATGCTTCCTTAACTGCCTAGAAGAGTAAGCTATCACCTTCCCATGCTACATAAGCACACGGCCTAGGCCAATACCTGAAGCGTTGGTGTAAGCTACAAAACCTCCTTCTCCAGAAGGTAAGACCAAAATAGGGGCAGTGGTTAATCACTCCTTTAAAGTCTGAAAACTCTGTTCACAGTCTTCTGATCACTCAAATCGATTCTCCTTGCGGGTCAGTCTGGTCAGGGGTATCATAATCTTAGAGAAATCTTTAATAAATCTCCGATAATAACCTGCCAAGCCTAGAAAGCTTCTTACTTCAGTTACATTTGCAGGCCTGTCCCAGTTCTTTACTACATCCACTTTTGAAGGGTCAATAGATATACCTTCCTTAGTGATAATGTGTCCCAGAAAAGACACCTCCTGCAACTAGAAGTCACATTTGCTAAACTTGGCGTATAACTGATGATCTCTTAATAATTGCAACGCCATCTTCAAATGCTCAGCATGCTCTTCCTTATTCTTAGAGTATATCAAGATGTCATCGATAAACACTACGACCCACTGATCTAGGTAGGGTCGGATCACGCTATTCATCAACTGCATGAAAGCTGCAGGGGCATTTGTTAGTCCAAAAGACATTACTACAAGTTCAAAATATCCATACCTGCTACGGAAAGCTATTTTAAAGATATCATCATCCTTGATCTGTAGCTGGTGGTATCTTGATCGAAGATCGATCTTAGAAAAATATTGAGCTCCTACTATCTTGTCAAACAGTTTATCAATCCTCAGCAATGGGTACTTGTTCTTGATAGTGAGCTGGTTCAATTGCCGGTAGTCAATGCACAATCTCGTGGAACCATCCTTCTTCTAGACGAACAACACTGGGGCTCCCCATGGGGATGTACTTGGATGAATAAACCCTTTTTCGAGCAACTCCACTAATTGTCACTTTAATTCCCTCAGCTCCGCAGGAGACATACGATACGGAGCCTTAGAAACAGGGGACACGCCAGGAATTAGATCAATAGAAAAGACTACCTCTCTCTAAGGCAGAAGTCATGGCAAATCCTCAAGAAAAACATCTGGAAAATCTTGAACAATAGGAATATCCTTAATCTTAATCTCCTTCTTAGGGGTTAAGGAAACCAAGGCTAGAAAAGCCTGACATCCTTTCTTCAATAACTTCTCAGCTCGGAGGGCCGAAATAAGCGGCACAGATTTAGAGCGCCTAACCCCAATAAAAGAGAGCTCAGGGTGTCTAGAAAAAGACACAAAGCTGGTGCTGCAATGGACATTGGCCTCATATCTAGCCAACCAATAAGCTCCTAGGATTACATCATAATCCTTCATTTCCATACAAACCAAATCAGCCGGCATATTCTGCCCACTAACCATGACTCTACTAGAAGGGTAGTAATATTTAATTGCTGATCTTGAACCAATAGGGGTTGAAATTTCTAGTAGAGAATTCATTAACACAAGGTTCATAGCTAAAGACTTAGCAAAACTCCGAGAAATGAAAGAGCGCATTGCTCCGGTGTCAAACAGAACAAACACTAGCTTATTACAAATAATAAGTGTACCTTCAACAAGTCCACCCTCCTTGGTGGTTCTCGCCTCATCTTCTTGTAGGGCTTGAAGCTTGCCCTATTGCTTCCGACCTCCTTGCGGCTTGCTTGGTGTAGCTTGATCTGACAGGAGGGGACATTCTGGAATACGATGGTTCTGACTTCCGCAGTGCAGACAGGCACCTAACTTGCGCCAACATTCCTCCATCTTGTGACCTGGGCGGTCACAGTACCTGCAAAGGGCCTTGGATGGTACAATCGGGCCAGGCTTCTTCTCATCATTTTTCAGCACCTTTCCTTTCGACGAGCTAGACCCACCATTGGGTCTCTTCTTGCCATTGCCGGGTTTAAAGTTCCCAGAACTGGTGGTATGTTCCTTCTTGGAGTTCCTTCCTTGGATCCTCTCCGTCATCTCTAGGGTATCCTCCAGGACTTGGGCTTTCCTTGCCATCTCGGCATAAGTCTGGATTTCCAAAGGTGCTAACTGGTTGATATAATGGAGCTTCAATCCGTTCATAAAATTCTTGGCCTTCATCTTCTCGGTGGATACCAAGTGCGTTGCATAACAGCATAGTCTGGCAAACTGAGCTTCATATTCTACAACTTACAAGTTTCTCTGCTTCAGAGCAGCAAACTCGGCTGCCTTCTTCTCTTGCACCCGGTCCGAGAAGTACTTGCTATTAAAATGCTCCTTGAATTCGTCCCATGTTGCACGTCGATTTCTGAGTGTTGCTTCAACTGCTTCCCACCAAGCACGTGCATCCCGTTCTAACTGAAAAGTTGCTAGAAGAACTCGATCTTGGTCGTTGCACTACATTACTCTAAAAATATGTTCTATCGCTTTTAGCCAATTCTCGGCTTCATCGGGATCCGCCGATCCACCAAAACGCGGGGGACTCAAGCCTCTGAAGTTTTGGTGAAGATCACCAGCTCCTTGGTGTGCTGCTCCTGCCTGGGCCACTTGCTGGAGGGCCTAGGTTAAGCCTTGCATAGTACGCTACATGTCTCTTCATTGTGCACGTTCTGCCGCCATTGAGACGAGCCCTACACGTGAAATATTTAAGTTAGAACAATCTAGCTGGAATTTCTATTGTCAATTATCAACTTAACCCGAGTCTCTACCCAATCTCACTAGGTCCCAGTTTCGTCACCTTTCCTGTATCTTACCCCGTAACACGTGTCAATCATCGCCACTTCCACCACATCCCGGTATATGAAAAGCTGCTCCTGGAATAATAGGTCACGCCTACTGGGAAGAAAGTTAGCTTGCGTGAGAGGACCTTCGGATCCCCATCTCCGCCCTGTAGTTAGTTGATCAAGTGACGACCATAACATTGGAACGGGCTGAATGCTGAACTACTCTCGCTTCTCTGAGAGGGACTGCGGTGCAGATGAGAGATGCAACTAACACCTCTACGCAGCACCGGACTTTCCTTGTGGCCAGGATAGCAGAGCTGCAAGCTGAACTCTCCAGGGCTGAGGCCGAGCTTCGGAAGACTGAGCATCTGGAAGCCCAGAGTGTAGAGGAAGCAGAGCTGGCCGAAGGACAAGCTGCTTCTCTTGAAGAGAAGTTATCACAACTGGAGGCTGCCGAGTCTCGACTACAAGAGCTGCCCCGCCACCCTTCCTTCGATATTTTAGAGTTGGAGGACATCTTCCGACGCCCATTGCAATAGCTTCTTTTGTTTGCCCTTGTTTTGGTGGACTTTTATGTATCCTAGGGTATGCCCCGAGTAACATGTATCCTATCGCCTCATAGAAATGAATATCCTCATTCACCGTTAAGGGATAAGGGTTAAGGGTTAAGGGTTAAGGGATAAGGGTTAAGGGTTAAGAGATAAATGATAAGGGATAAGATTAAGGGATAAGGATTAGGGATAAGAGATAAGAGATAAGGGATAGTGTTAAGGGTTAAGAGTTAAGGGGAAAAAATGAATTAGACAATCAACAAGAATAGAGAACACATGCTCCCCCTATCTATGAGTATCATGATTGGTCAAAACAAGGTGACATATGAATGCATAATGAAAATGCTTGACACAAATGCACGACACAACTATGACTCTATTAACGAACAGAGTGCAATGCATGTAATTAAACTACTAACAGATGTCCTTCCCTGGTCCTTTATGCCCTGGGGTTTCTGCATTTCAGAAAAAATCGCTCAAGTGTCTCTAACGGACCTAAGGGGGTGCGTTAAAGTTCACGTAATGCACTATCCTCAATCTGTTACGGCCTGTGTTTTCCTGTGTTCAGGTAAATAACTCGGGTGAGCCTACCAAAACGTGGGGGATTCAAGCCTTTGAAATTTCAGTGAAGATCACCAGCTCCTTGGTGTGCTGCTCCTCCCTGGGCCACTTGTTGGAGGGCCTAGGTTAAGCCTTGCATAATACGCTACATGTCTCTCCATTGTGCACGTTCTGCCGCCATTGAGACGAACCCTACACGTGAAATAATTAAGTTAGAACAATCTAGCTGGAATTTCTAGGGTCAATTATCAACTTAACCCGAGTCTCTACCCAATCTCACTAGGTTGGGTTCTTAAACTTTTAACAAATCATGGTTCTATAACACCACTAGGGAACCTTGGAACCTTAGAAAACCTAGGCTCTGATACCATCTTACGGTCGGTACTCTATACCGTCAAGGTATTGTCCGCTTTGTCCTGCTGGCCTCATGATTTTTTCCCTTTCTAACAGTGATCGGCTCCAGAATGGGAGACTTCCCGGGAGGTCACCCATCCCAATACTACTCCCAATTAAGCACGCTTAACTTCGAAGTTCTTTTCAAGAACTGAGTCGATACTTCAAAATGCGTCTCGATGATATAGAGTATAACTTAGCTATATTTGAGGGTGTTACAATCTACCCCTCTTATATAGGCGACGTCCACGTCACTGGGCACATATAGCACGCACTCAAACCTCCAGGCAGGTAGGACTTTCGAGGTGGCGCCTACAGGCTCAAGAGGTGGCTCCCACTATGTAGCACTTTGTCCCATTACAGGTTCAAGAGTTGGCTCCCAGAGCATAACACTTTACCCTGCATGGCACTTACTTCCCACACTTCCAGCTGGGGTATAACTCTGATACCACCAAACTGTCACGCCCAGATGCGGAATATCAGGACGTGACAGTAGAAAGAGTAAAAATATGTTGATTTCCAGACATGCTGTGCCTTGGGTCAGCGAATCCAATCATCCAGCACAATATCATGGCAAGAAATAATTTCTATCATAACCATTAAATACCAACTAATTAATCATACCGAGTCTCATCATTCCAAAAAACTAAAGTACCAAAGAAAACTTCAATACCCATCAACATTAAACAACTACACGACAACAGACTAAAACAAATTACAACCCTTGGATATAACTACATCACCCAGACTTAAACTATCTAAAAATGACTCCACGAGGGCTTCTAGCTAGCTCGCTCCAAGGTCTTCACTCTTGCCCATCCCCATCAGTTTGAGAGTCCTCACCTGAGCTACCTGAAAAGGGGGGGAAATAATTGGGTGAGCGAACGCTCAATAGGTAATAGCAGGTAATATTTAAGTAATTAACCAGTTACATTAATGTTATGCGATAAGGAAAGAAATGATAATGCAATAAATAAAATAATAAAGAGAGTAAAAGAACATGAACATAGTCTATCATAGAACCGGCCAATCAAGCATGAAATAAGCAAGTCATGAAGATAATTCCATGGAAGAAATTATTAACTTGAATTCAAGAGATGGAATCATGTAAATGAAATGTCATAGACATTACGCTAGTCATGCACTCGGTGCAATACCTCACCATGTCATTACAACTCCCCTGGGCACTAGTACTTTTCGGGCGCTCCTCCCAGGACCAGACCGGGCCCTTATGATGCGTTGGCATTGATTTGGTGGATCCAAGATCCCAAGTTATGTCTAGACATTTACTGGACTCGGCCAGGAGAGATAAGTTCTCAAGATATAGCCTGGAATAAACTGGGTTTAAAAGGTATGAGCCAGTCATGGCCCGATTCAAAAGGCACACAAGAAAACACGAGAAATCAATGTTGGAAGGTATGCAGTCACCCTATGGCTGCTTACAACATAAACGGTCTTATGATGGACCGTGGGAAGTAGACTGGGCCAAAGGATGACCCAACTCGAAGCTAAGAAATGCACGGTCCTATTATGGGCCGTGTGAAGATGGAACGGTCCAAAATTGGGCCGCCCTATCTCCAGACGGTTCATTAATGGTCCGTTCAGGATATGGCACGGTCCGTAACCAACCGTGTAGGAAAAGGCCCATATAGACTGGAAACAAACAACCTGATTTAGGCTCCAAGGCTACACGGGGCATAGTGGAACCGAACCAAGGTTCAGCCCACAACTCACAGGCTAAGTCTGGAGGCTCCAGGTCGACTAATCACGACTAGGCCAAAGGAGAATCAAGGATGATCGACCATCATTGACTTTGCACTTTAGCCAGTAATACACGGTTTGGATGGTGCCGTTCAAGGAATCGAACGGTTCGATGCAAGCCGTGTAGCGAGCCAGACGGTCCACTACGGGCCATGATTCGAAACAGAGCCAACCACGCGATTCAATCGAGTCAAACAGGTGTAGGATTTTGAGGTACAACCTGCCCGGCGTCCTAGTGGGAATCCCAGGGATGCGGGGACTTACGGATGTCTTATAATGGAGGTCGTAGTCCGACGGAAAGAGTATCCGATGGAGAGTTCCAACAATTACAAGAATTGAGGGCTAGTGAAACATCGGAAAACAATATATAGCGGTCAGTCAGTTCCACCGGAGTGGAGTGACTATCAGAACACTCCTAATATCATTATTCTCATTAACATCGATGATGTAGGTTCATGCTTTAACAATTTGATGTAGGATGGACCACGGACTCGACTCCAAGTTGATATGCAATCATTGGACTCTAAACAAGCCGCGATCGTCCCTACCGAGGGAAGCGTCCGGATGTGCACGATTGAGGAACCAGCAAAGATCTAGGGTGGTAAACTCACAATTTCGTACCCGGATCGAGTGACGGGACGTGTCTCGCTCTCTCTCGTAGCGGTGATGAAAGTAAAGTGAGCTAATATCCTATCACTAGCAGCGGCATATAAACATATACGAGATAAGCAAAGTGCCTATGAAGAGGGCGGCGAGTGTACCTCCACGCTCTGGGTGTGGGGTAGACGACCCCAGCCAAGTATCGTAACTCCCGGTAAAACAATTATTCAATAATTACAGCTGTGATTTCTTGCCCACTCCACCCAGGGAGGTAAAGGGCTACAAGTGGGGCCCGGGAGGACCTATCCTAGGTTGACGGACAGCAAGCCGGAAGGGCTCTCGGGGTGGAACCGGGCAGCTGGGCCAACTCGGTACTGTGCCGACTCGGTGCTACGTCGACTCAGTTCTGAGTTACAGGACAGCAAGTAATGGCCTGCAAAGGGACATCCTCCTCCTTGAGTCTTCTGAAGATAACGTTTGGCTGGGATGATGGAGGGACGTCATTGGTCGACTCCCTGAAGTGGTGGTTCATGAAATTGAGCTTTGATATTTTTGCAAGATTTAACTTGATGCTGCTTCTACAGGTCTGTTCACGGAATAGATTTGCGCAACTTGGCGGCTAGAATTATTTCTCTCAGATCCGGTATCAGATCGAGGTGAGGTTGGTGCCGTTGGAAAGAGGACTCAGGTCTACAATATATCTTTTTTTCAGGTCAATCAAGTAAGGGATGGGAAATGGGAAGCTCTGAAAACTACATGTTTTTCTGTGGATCTAGTTACAGACTGTCAGGACAGAAAGGGATTTACCTGAAAATAAATTTTGACCGGAGGGTAAGTGAATTTTTTGGGTGCTGGGAAAATTATTGGTGGAAGGGGGGGGTGTAAGGATCAAGTGATAACTTTTGGGATGTTTCTGGAGATGGTTAAGGGGGTGAGAAAAATAGCACAACAGGACACTATCCTGATGATCTGCAGACTGGCATATTACTGGGGGGAAGAACAAAAATATGGGGAAAATACTAAACGAAGGTTTACTGGCCTGAAATTTTTTGTGGAGGATGGGGAAACGTGGGAAGATCACCCTCCAATTTTGGGCATGATTTGAGCTCCTGATGGAGAGCTAAAATTCATGCTTCACTGTTCTATCCAGGGGTGGACAGAACACCGAAGGCGCGGCGGTGGCGGCGGCGGTGCAGAGCGTGTCACTCAGAGAGGGGGAGATGGGGGAGGCTTCACACATCTAGAATTGGCAGAAATCTATCTGCAAGGGGGAGATAGGAGAGAGGAGGAGGGCGCCCCGGGGCCTTGCTCTTGGTAATTTCACAAAATTTCATGCATTAATTCTATCACATTGGAAAATACAAGGGATTTATAGAAAATTAAAAATGACCTTAACTACCCCTAGATCTAGGGTTAGGGAGGGGTAAACTAGAGATAGGATTTTCTTCCCCCATGTGGTCAAATGACCAAATAAAATAAAAATACATCATGGAATATAATACATTAAAAGGGGGCGCCCCCTTGACTTTAAGGGCCTTCACTTTTGAATTTTTCATTTTTTTGTCCCCTTGAATGGTCAAGTCTTCTAGAAGCCCACCTTGGACATTTGACCAACCCCACATGGGCCCTAGAGCCTAAGTGGACCAATGGGGAAGAAGGTGGGGGGCCCTTGCTGGACCTACTGGACTTTTGCAAATGAACCCAAACATCCTTAAGGAATAACAAATTGACTTATAAAGTCTTACAATTGCAAACTCGTTTTCCCAAGGATATAAATGCAAATAAAAGGACACAAATGCAAACTAAAAAGTTAGTGCTCGGTGTTGATTCCCTTCAATTCTCCCCGGGTAGGAAGAACTCGACCCCGTCGAGTAAGGGGTGCGGCTGCTCGTGTGACTCCTGCGGATCCGTCACCGAACCTGGAAGCATGGAGTACGCTCCACTCCAAGTAATCGACACATGCTCATCCCGTATAGATTCGATATGCTCACGTTGCTAGTGAGAATGAGGCTAGAGGTGGACACTCTGGGATAGGGTCACTCTCAAAGAGGAGGAGGAGGCTCGAAGACTCACTAGGAATCACCTCTAGGTCCCTTTATGTGACTAGATCTAATATGTTGAGGTAGAGCCGATCCCAAATTTCGGCAAGTCTCCAATGTACGCATTAGATCCGACTTACCTCGCACTTGAAAGGGGCTGACAACGCGAGCTGACATGAGACGGACTCGACACGATGCATGCAGACTCACTATGCACTCGACAATAAAGAAAAACACGGACTCACATAAGACCCTAAATAAACCTACTGTTAGTCTAACCCATACACATGCAATGGTCGACCAGGACATCCAAAAGTGTGCCATGTATACACTAGATGCAACCAAATGTCGGTACAATCATGGGACGATCCTTTGGATTTGGGAGGTTTGGGTGGGCCAGGAGGGTTGGATGCATCCCTATATGTGGGTGTATGTCGCATGTGTACGGGCTTGGTGGGTGTAGATGGCCCGGCCCATGGGGAAGGGGTATGATAATGGACTCCCCCAAAAATGTGGAGTAAATGTGGTGGGTCAAGGGGTTCACTAGGGAATCGATCGAAGGGATCAAAGAAAGCATGACCCCTCGAATTGGGCTCCCATAGGTCACAGTCCCAATTTTCGAATTCTTGAAGGTAGAGGTGGTCACCTTCATCCGTTATGGTAAATGGGACGGTGATCTCATAGAGAAGGTATGGATCCTCCCTCGGGGTAAATGGAATGATATTTGGCTCGGCCGACATGGGGAGGAATAAGAGAATCTCCATGGTGACACAACCCACAGTACACACAGAGGTAATGGACCCTAAGGCCGGGTGGGTGAAGCTACGACTTGTGGGTTGATCGAAGCCTCGGGCCAATAAGTGTGTCAACTACAATTGTCAGTCTAATCCCTTAAGAAGGTCATCTAATGTATCAATATGGTGACTAGATCGGAATGTGGCATGGAAGGAGTTGACTGGCATGAAAGGTAAGGTGGGGTCCGCAGATGGGTAGTGTGGTACTCTATGGACCAAGCCTATCTTGACCAGCTAAGTAGTGGCTCGGCGATGAAAAGCATTCCCGTTAGAAACATGGGTGGCTCGGGCTGAGATGGCTCCAAATGAGATGGCTCCGAATAAAGATGTGAGGGTGGTGACGAAGGAGCTCTCATGGGTGAGGAAGGCATGTCCTCTCGGAGGGGTAGAGGTCCATGGGACGCCGCAGGTGGGGCTGGGTTGGGACTACCGGCTATGACCTGCCTCAGCTCGGGTATGGCTACCTCCTGTCTCGGAGGTGGGCAAGAGGAAATTAGCGACTCCATATAAGAACACCTCCTATCCAACCGATCCGAAAACATTTGCAAGAGTTCAGCAAAAGTGGGGCTTGGAGTTGGGGCATCGTTGGGGAGTTGCTCATACTCAACCGGCCTAGGCTTGGGTCGAGGCTTATCTAAGGGCGGGGCTCTTTCCCTCCAACTATGACCCACTTGGTTGGAAGAGATTGGGTGCGGTCAGTTGGAGGTGACTCGGCCGGGTAGGTAGACCCTCCTAAGCTCGCCCTTCATCTCTCGCCATGACTCTATCGGCCTTTGCCTCCTCATTTCCCTGAAGTATTCTATGTCCCTCCATGTTTCGGCAGCTTCGTAAAAAAGTTGCCTTGTGGCTAAGTCGACTTGCATGACATCAGGCATAATGTAACACTCAAAGTATGTGTCCATAGCTGATGCGCTCGACAGTCGTCGTTTAAAAATGCCGTGCCACACAAATTTCAAAATTTATAACCGCACTCACTCACTCGAATGATTTTGAAAATACGAGTACAGTGGTGAATACGGGTCGATCCCACGGGGAGAGAATATTTGATTTTAGCTCAAGTTGGAAATACCCTTATGCTTGAAAACGTAAATTTTGTTCATGGAGTGCGATTATCACTAAGTGGAATGAAATTACAACTTTAAATATCAAGAGAAAAGTAAAGGAATATATAGTCAATTGAAGAACGCCGTCGTTTCCTTGCCTAGCCTTTGATGAAGACCGCTCTGCCTTGGAAGTCGACGCCATGAGATGATTCGAAGATGACTTACCGCTTCGGGTGTGATTGAAGAACTTATGAAGAAATGTAAATAGAAACAAACATAACTTGAAAATACATCAGAATTTTGTTAAAAACATGGGGCTGGAAGGAAACAAATAACGTGAAATCTAGATGGAATTAGAATAAATGGAAAACATGAAAGTTGTAGAGAATGAAAAGATGAAGAACTTTGATGAAGCACGCAGACACAGAACATAAGAGGAAGATAGTGAAAAATGAGAAAAACTAGAGAACTATCAATTCGGATGAACAGTAAAATGGCAGAAAATAGCACAGTAAATAATTAATTATAAATCTAAAAATAAGAAGAATTAGACAAAGTGGTAGAAGAATGAAATTTAGTTCTACAATAGAGGAACAACTTTGATGAAGAACTCAGATTGAAAAGAGGTTTAGAAAGGCTTCAAAACATAAGAATACTAGAAGGTCTCACCACGGATGAATAGTAATCACACAAAATAGCACTTAAGAAAATAGGTAATAAATCTATGAATTAGGAAGAATTTGAAGAAATGCTAAGCATGGAAGTTAAAGAACACTTGAAAATGAACAACTTTCGTGAAGAACTCAAATTGAAATGAAGATCACAACAATGAGAAATGAGACTAAGAAAAGATTGAATTCCAAAACCAAACTTGTATTGAAATAACTTCAACTTACAATCTTGACATCAAAAGCTTACAAAATACCACTCCTACAATCAACAACTTCAGAAATACAAAGAACAAACTTACATTACAAATGACCCATAGCTTCCTACTCTCCTAACATCTCTTCCTTCACAACCTCTAACAACTTAACCACTTTTCATTACAAAATGAATGCCCTTTATATAGGGTCACATATAACACCTTAGATAGTGTGAACATTTTGCCAATGTGAATCAATCAAATAGCTGCTATTTTGACCCAATTTGTGTGCTAACATGTGTTGCACATGTTTTCCATTTTTTTGGAATTTTTTCGGATTTTTCTGGCCTTCTTTTCTTCTTCTTTCTCTCATTCTCTCTCTGGCGACGCAACGCGCCTGCCGGCCACCTTCTCTCTCCTCCCCGCGCTTTGCCGCCGCGTGGACCGAAGCCGCCGACCACGTGCGCCGCCCTCCTATTCTTCCTCCGCGTGTGACACGGGCGGCGCTGTGCGCCGCCCCCGCCTACTGAGCACCCGCGCGTGAGCCGCGGTTTTACCGCGTTTGCTGCCGACCGCCACGACCCCCTCCATTCGCCGTCATCGCCTGTGCCGGCAGGCCTTGTGCCGCCCTCGCCTCCCTCAAAGACGCGGGTTCGAAGCCCGCCTTCTGCACAAAACACACACACACACACACTTTCATTCACACACACACATTATATTAATATAAATATATATTAAATATATTATATATATATAATAGATATATTGATATCTATATGCATTAACTTAGAAAAAATTCAAATCAATGTCAAATAAATTTATTTTCTTTTCTATTATTATTTTTTTTTCTTTTTGACCAAGTTCAAAATTCTATTTATTATATTTTTTTATTTTCATAATATATATATATAGATGTATATATGTATATATTATGTATATAGCTTATTAAGGCCTAAAAATATCAAATAAATTTATTTTATTATTGTTATTTTTTTTCCTTTTTTTTGGATCAAATCCCTGGGCTTTTGGCCCAGTTTCACATATATCTATATATATATATATATATTGTATTTTCTTTATTTTCTTATTTTTATTGTTTTGAGTGTTTGTTAAATAAGGAAATATATTTATTAAAATCATTTAATTACAGAAAATTTACTATTTTACTCTAAATTAAAAGTAAGCGTGATAAGTGTATATTTATTATTATTAAAGCCCATAAATAATGTAATTAGCCATGAATTAAGATGGAAAAATACACACTTATCACACCCCCCAACTTACTCATTGCTAGTCCCTTAGCAATGTAATTAATGAAAACTTTCAGGACCAACAAGAGGTTAAAGCATCCAGGTCTCATTTCCAGATCATCTTTTATAGAGTTAACTAAAGATCAGGGATTTGGAATAAGTACCACAGACTAGCCTTAGGAACATGATCAAGAATTCTAATCAAAATTCAGTAGCACTTGTGCAAGTGGAATACTAAATTCACAGTAGAGACAATTGCGTCCTCCAGTTGCTATTCCGAACAAATACCTTTCAATTCTGCACTTCTTACTCAGAGTGTTCAGCACACTAGCTTTTTGTCTGCCTTATTGCTATGTCCCTTTTGGGATCACTCTCTCTATATATTTTTTCTTTTCTTCTTCTTTTTCTGTTTCTACTTTTTCTATACACACATGATGCTACACTACCCGTCACTGTTTTACGCGAACCTCAACACGTCTTAGGTGAAGTAGGCCCGGTGCCACAGATCAAAGTTCTCTTTTCCTTTTTACGCGAACCTCAACACGTCTTAGGTGAAGTAGGCCCGGTTACTCAGAATCAGAGCATTTTTCATGGTGTGTTTTTTTTTCTCATAATTTTATATGGCAGAAAGCTTCTAAAAAGATCTCTTCTTCAGAAAGTGCAGAATATCAGACAGTATGTCTAAAATAGCAGAAGGCTTGTCCTTCTTGTTTCATTAGCGTGCAAAGTGATTTTCTTTTTTCTAAAGTGCAGCCGAACTTTAAAGAGATTCTTACATCAGTTTTCCATAGCTAGATTAAAGAAATTATCCATCATCCTTGTCCTAGTCATTTCTATTCTAAAATTACTTTTCATGAGATATGAATGAAGAAATGCTAACTGGGGATGTACTATAAGGGTAAGGGAAAAAAAATTTGGGCGAAAATTTGAGAGGTATATATATGACTGCAGAATGTGCAACAGGATTTCCTGTCCCCCCAACTTAAATGACATTGTCCTCAATGGCATAAACAATAGAGAATAATAGAACAATGAAGATGAGAAATGTATGAAGGAACGGGAGAACCTGACAGAGGTGGGCTGCGAACATTGGGGCTTTGAGAGGAATAGATGGTATGTGACGTGTGACAGCTTGGCGTAGAGTAAGCAATCTCCTTTCTCCCCCCAACTGATCGGGTATTCCCTGCAAAATAAAAACACACGAAAAGCTTGGGTGCCTCCGAAGAAGCCATTTAGTTCCAGACAAAGAGTAGAATTCATCGTGTCCATGAGTTTCAAAGGGAATCAACCACCGATTTCAACAATGGGTCACGGATACGGATTTCCCGCAGAAATGCCCCCCTATTTCATGTGTATGCGAAAAGCAGTCACAACGGGACAATGAACACATGGAAACTTTGGGCCAAAAATTCAATAAAGCATGCCTCCGACTCGGTCATGCCACATGGTAGAGTGGGCGCGAGAGTAAAAGGAGGGGGACTTGTCACCAAGGCTGTTGCTAAAGGTGACAAGGACAGATGCCGATCACCGTCTCTCCAATCCTATAAATACCTCCCTTCCACTCGACTTGGGAACATCGAAGTCGAGAGAGTAGAGTTGAGGAGTGAAAGGTTGGAAAAGGAAGTAGTGAGTGTTGCTCAATTTTAGAATGGAGGGTGAATCTAGCTTCAGAGCCAAAGGTGAGTCCTCTCGCTCCTCGAAGAGGAGCAGATCGGGTAGCAGTTCCAGGAGATTCTTAGAAGTCGAAGGACAACTAAGGGAGAGGACCCTACCACAACCTGTAAGTGACTCCTTGCATTCCTTTCGTTTCCTATCTTCCTTTGCAAAGCTCCCATTTCTCACTTCGTGTGTATGTGCAGAATGTGATGAGATCGCACATATCGTGGGAGCTGGTAGTGGCGGCCTATCGAGGTCTCCCGGACTTCTAGAAGGTGAGATTAGATGTGATGGGATTTGGGGCCTTTCTCAGAATCGAGCCTATCAAGCTCGATCTTACCCTGATCCAAGCACTACGTGAAAGATGGGACCCGACGAGTCGGGCATTCTTGATGCCGTGGGGACACATGGTACCCAGCCTGGAAGACATGGTCCGGATTACGGGCCTAAAAGTAGATGGGGAAGCAGTGACTGGCGTTACTTACGCGGACTACCGAGAAGGTGCCCACAAGCTATTGGGGATGGAATTAGACGGCAGGAAGAACAGGTCAGTAGCCAAGGCATCGATCATGGAGGCATTAGGGCTTACTGACACGCGTCCTCGTGATGATGAATCCCTTGAAGAATTTATGGAAAGGGCAGAAAGAGGTGCCCGTGCGGTATATTATGTGGACACCAGCAACTGGGAGAGGACTAACATGGATCTTAGGAGGTTCCTCCTCTTTCTTTTGGGCAAATTGCTATTGGGCTCCAAGGGTGACAGTATCCACTGTCGCTTCTTAGAGCTGCTTGTAGACCTGGAGAGAGTAGGACAATACGCCTGGGGTGCTGCCATATTGGCTCATCTGTTTACAGGTTTGTCACAAAGGACAGACCGAGAGATGACACTCAGTGGGTTTACGCCCTTCATCCAGGTAAAGAATGTTTTTGTTGTTTTGTTTTATGCCCTTTTTTTTCTTGAATTTGTTGATATTAATGACACATAATGGTGTAGCTATGGAGCTACTATTACCTTCCAATGGGGAGAGCTCGTCACTGCCGGCCACTGACGGTCCCGCTTGCTAGACGGTGGCAACCCATCTTGAGTACAGCACCTCTATCCTATCAACTGATGGTGGTAGGGCGGGAGTTGCAAGAGTTCCCTGCAGCGATGGTATGATACCTTTTTCTCCCTTTTCTTTGGTTTATTTTGTTTGATCATCATTTTTTTAGCTAACCAAGAAGATGCGTACAACCCATCAAAGGTGAATTGGAGGCCTTTCTTGAAAATGGTCGATGTTGACCAACCGTGGGTTAGTGGAAGCCGCGCCCGATTCGGACGGGACCTCTGGCTCCATTGCTTGAATGAAATCGAGCCCCTCACACTGAGATTAGCTATGAGGACCCTAGGGCTAGCCCAGGAATGGGTAGATATGACCATATCTCCCAGCGTCGGAAAGCAGACGCGTGGACCGGCAACCTATGTCGATTGGAGGGTGCGCTTCTCCGAACAATATGAAGACTGGCAAAGGGGTGGCACGCTCGTGGAATCTGAAGCACAAGACAGCGAGGATTACCTACGCCTCTATAGGGCAATGTATGCAGAGAGGCTCCAGCCTGGAGGGCTTATAGAGGTTAAGAAACCATGTTTTTGTCTTTTTCATTTCTTTCATTGGTTTGTTTTTTGATTTTTTTGTTTGTGTGAACTCATAAGTCATAACCTGTAGGATGCCCGTGATACTATAATAATGAACTTACGAGCTCGTCTGGCAGACACTGAGCAAGAGTTGAGTGACACCCGAGCGGCTCTCGGTTCATCAGTAAGTGTTTTGTATTCACCCCAAGTATGATTTGAGATTCACGACGCTATCCACTTAATGTCATCTCATATGTGTTACAGCGTGCCCAGCTCGATGCAGTTTCATCTGCGATGGGGGCAGATGATGTTTCTTCCAGTCTATGGATTCCTACTGCAGAGCTAGATCTACTCCATGAGCAGCTTGCTCATGCCACGCAACGAGCTGCGGAGGCAGAAGGGATGCTTTTTACACAGGTGAGGGTTTCACTATTTAAAATCCCTTGTGCAAGCATTGCTATTTACCTGAGATTAAATATATGGCAGGAGAAGGAAACACAGGAGGCGCTCGCGCTTACCACCCAGCAGGAAGCGAGAATAACTGAGCTGGAGAAGGAACTACAGCGTCATCCTGATGAGGACTCTTCTAGGGACGCTGTAGAGCTGAGGATTACCCTTCAGCTGGAAAGAGAAGACAAAGAGAGAGAACGGGCTGAAAGAGAAAGGGATAGAGACAGAGAGAAAGCTAAGAGATTGGCCGAGAAAGAAGAGAAGAGGGCCCTGGAGGCCCAATTTTTTGAATTGAGGACCAGTCTCGGCCTTGCCGATCAATGGCTGAAGGATGGCGAGGAGCGCTATCGTAGAGCACGAGAGCGTGGCTTTCGTGTCAGTAGCTTTTTTGCTGCCCCCGCGGATCGGCGTTGAGGAACACCCTCTAGAACCTGATATAATCTCTTTGTTTTTTTGTTCCTGTTGTTGAGAGTTTGAATAAAATGCCTTTTGCTTGGTTCTCTATTGTCCTGGTCTCTCGAATCCCTAAACACATCTAGCTTCCCAAAACAATTAATTACCACACAGAATTCACTTAGGTTGTCTCCTAAGAAGCCATTTATTTGCACACCAAACTATGAAGATGTTGGGCTGCCTCCCAAAAAGTGTTAAATTTAACGTCTTCAGCCAGACGTAATGTAGCTCATTAACCAACGCGTGGCATTCAGAATGAGCCACCACGTGATCTTGTCTTCCTTCAAATTCCAGCCTTTAATCCATTGAGAGACAAGAGTAACCATGTATGGACCGGGGCTAGAAAGAGGTAGGACTCGCACATGATTGTTTGTAACATTAACCCTATGTGCGAGCCAGTTTTCAGCTGTAGGGATCCAGAAATGATTAATGTCTAATTTGTCAAGATCGAGGTGGAACCCTTGCACCATATCAATACCTTGATCCCCTTCTCCTTTATCGTCCTTCATGACTAACCCTTCAGGAATGACTTCCTCCATGGATACTTGTTTAGGGCCTGGTAGCTTAGGAATAGGATTGTCATCCTTAGCCACGTTTCTTTCAGTAACAGCCTCATGAACTTTAAGAGCATTGATCAATTTATCTTCCTGAGAGGAAGGTAAATTGAAGATGAATGTGGTTGGCACATCCTCCTAAGGTCTGAGAATCTCAAATTGGAGAGGCTCAACTGAAAGGGGAAAAGTAGAAGGAAGCACTAACTCATCCACAGATTCAGATGTCATTGGATAGGCCTCAGGGGTTAGATCAAATTTAAAATTTTCTAATGAAACCCCGTCATCATACCCCTCACTCATCTGAGGATTGTTAACCAAATTATCCAACAATGGGGTGGATGGAGAAAATGTAAATGATTCTAGCCCGGCCCTTTCATCAGAGGTCATATCAAATGTGAAGTTCTCGAAGACGGGCCACTCATCACACTCCGTACTCAACTGAGAATTATCACTCAAATTTTTCAGAAATGGGGTCGGTAGATGAAACGTAAACTTTTCTAATAAGGCCCCATCATCATGTTCTTCCAGAGAAGGAGGATATTCAGAATTTGGTTCCATTAAATCAACAATTTTATTACTTACAACGTAATCCTCCTCTTGATTCATTTCCTCAATTGAGTTGTTTGGGCCATTATCCTTTACCGTAGTATTCTCAATCTCAAAACATTCAGAGAATGAGGTGATATGATCATCATTATGAGCATCATTATCCGTCAATTCACCCCCTACTTCCTTTCCTTCCTTTATCATGGTATTACGTGCATCATACCCCCTCACTCTCAATAGTGATATCTTGAGCCAAAATAACATGCAGAAGACTGTCATCGTCATCATCGTTCACATATTGAGGGGGTTGGTGAAAGGTTGAAGGAGAGGGTTGATAGGTAGACTGAGAGTACACGCTTTGAGGGTCAAAGCAGTGGCCTGGTGAATCACCCCTAGTATCCATGTTGAATCCAAAATTTGGGTGAGATGAGTTGAGCGGAGGTTGAGTACACATGGGCCGCTCGTAGGTTGCTTGGGTGGAAAATTCAGACATATGGGCTTGAAATGGTGGATCCATCCAAGGCAAATTTGTGTGATTACTCCAGCCAAGATTGTAATCTGAAAATGTAGCAGGCTTGGGCTGAGAGAATCCTAGGGCATTTTGGACCTGTGCTTGGATGACTGGAGAGAGTCGGGCTATAGTAGGACACTGACTCACATGGTGAGTGAGACTGGCACAGAATTCACAGACTTCCATGCCAGTGTGGGTTGGGTTTTCCGCCTGTTTGACATGTCCTACGAGTTGTTGATGAGATGAGATGGAGGCACGATTTATCGAATTTTCACTCAAAATCTCAAATAGATCATACGCCTCATCTTCACTTTTGCTCAAAAATGCCCCTCCACAATATATATCCACCATTTGCCTATCATAATCGGATAACCCCTCATAAAATGTAAATATAATTTGCCATTTGGGCAGCCCATGGTGTGGACATTGACTTATTAGATCCTTTAGTCTCTCCCACGATTCATGAATTTGCTCTCCCGGACGTTGAGTAAACCCTGTAATCGCCCTTCTCATCATGTTGGTTTGGCCTATGGGGTAAATTTTTTTCAAAAATTCTAACTGCATAGCATCCCAAGTCCTGATAGTTTCTCCAAAACTCCTTAACCAACATTTTGCTTTATCTTTCAATGAGAATGGAAATAAGATCAACTTAAGGGCCTCATCATTAAAATTCTGAATTTTTATCAGGGAGCAAACTTCTAGAAAATCATCTAGATGCCTATAAGGATTTTCATTGAGATTCCCATAAAAAGATGGGAGCATCTGGATGAGACTAGGGCGAATCTCATATTGATCAACTAGAATGTCAGGGAGTTGAATACAGGTTGAGGGCTTATAAGTAGAAGGATAAAAGTGCTTCAGCATAGGCGTGGATTTGTGATTTTATTTTTTTACTCTTTTTTTTTTGTTTTATGCAACCACAAACAAGTTAACACAAATTATCTAATGATCTAGATGCGACTCAGACCTACTAATAGGGTTTCACAAAGTGATTAAAATGAAACTTAAGTTTACCCTCAATATGACCACCAGCCAGGTAAGGGGTGGGGAAGTGGGAGGTTCCCCCTACTTTCGGAGGGACCTTATTATGCCAAACCACTAGCCCGCTTAAGGCGTTTTCCGTCCGATCGTCTTGCCTTAGGCATCGGTTTTCATATGAGAGTAAACCCAAATAACACAAGAACCACAGTCTGATCCTAGGGCCAACGTTTACTGACTTTTATTTATGGCGTAGGTCATGCAGATATGCAAGGGTAGTGTGGTTTGTGGGCTAAGGGAGGGTGATGAAATCCCCACCTTATGTTATTTAAAGGTATCGCCCTTAAAGTATTTTGAAATGAAATGCACACCGCAATTTCAAACAAGGTGTTCTTATGCAATATGCATGCCATAATAGGATAAATAGAACGTACCTTGCCCCTCGCAATCTTCAAAATACAATACATGAATTAAACAAAGAAAAAATTATATGCTAAATGATGCATGTCCTAAACATGATGTGTGGTTTCTAATCTTGAAATGTAATTTTTTTTTGATTTTTGATGCAAGTATCTTTTTTTTTAATTAATGAACCTGTCTAACCAGCATAAAAATGTCTTTTGTTTTGATGTTTTGATTTTTATAGAGTTTTCAAGAAATTTTCAGATTTTTGTAAGGATTTTTTTCAGAAATCGAAAAAATAGAACCTGTTTCGACGTTTCTGCCCTTTAGCGATGCTTCCGGGCTTTCATCGACGCTTCATTTTCTGAGGATTGTAGGTCCGATTTACCTCTTTCTTTGATTTTCTGATTTTTTTTCTTTTTCCTGCACAAGTAAAAAGAGTAAAATTAATATTCACATATATACACCAAACACAAGAATATCCAACTATCAACATAATTTCTCTCCCCGGCAACGGCGCCAAAAATTTGATGCGCTCGACAGTCGTCGTTTAAAAATGCTGTGCCACACAAATTTCAAAATTTATAACCGCACTCACTCACTCGAATGATTTTGAAAATACGAGTACAGTGGTGAATACGGGTCGATCCCACGGGGAGAGAATATTTGATTTTAGCTCAAGTTGGAAATACCCTTATGCTTGAAAACGCAAATTTTGTTCATGGAGTGCGATTATCACTAAGTGGAATGAAATTATAACTTTAAATATCAAGAGAAAAGTAAAGGAATAATTAGTCAATTGAAGAACGCCGTCATTTCCTTGCCTAGCCTTTGATGAAGACCGCTCTGCCTTGGAAGTCGACGCCGTGAGATGATTCGAAGATGACTTACCGCTTCGGGTGTGATTGAAGAACTTATGAAGAAATGTAAATAGAAACAAACATAACTTGAAAATACATCAGAATTTTGTTAAAAACACGGGGCTGGAAGGAAACGAATAACGTGAAATCTAGATGGAATTAGAAGAAATGGAAAACATGAAAGTTGTAGAGAATGAAAAGATGAAGAACTTTGATGAAGCACGCAGACACAGAAAATAAGAGGAAGATAGTGAAAAATGAGAAAAACTAAAGAACTATCAATTCGGATGAACAGTAAAATGGAAGAAAATAGCACAGTAAATAATTAATTATAACTCTAAAAATAAGAAGAATTAGATAAAGTGGTAGAAGAATGAAATTTAGTTCTACAAGAGAGGAACAACTTTGATGAAGAACTCATATTAAAAAGAGGTTTAGAAAGGCTTCAAAACATAAGAATACTAGAAGGTCTCACCACGGATGAATAGTAATCACACAAAACAGCACTTAAGAAAATAGGTAATAACTCTATGAATTAGGAAGAATTTGAAGAAATGCTAAGCATGGAAGTTGAAGAACACTTGAAAATGAACAATTTTCGTGAAGAACTCAAATTGAAATGAAGATCACAACAATGAGAAATGAGACTAAGAAAAGACTGAATTCCAAAACCAAACTTGTATTGAAATAACTTCAACTTACAATCTTGACATCAAAAACTTACAAAACACCACTCCTACAATCAACAACTTCAGAAATACAAAGAACAAACTTACATTACAAATGACCCATAGCTTCCTACTCTCCTAACATCTCTTCCTTCACAACCTCTAACAACTTAACCACTTTTCATTACAAAATGAATGCCCTTTATATAGGGTCACATATAACACTAAAGAATATTTGATTTTAGCTCAAGTTGGAAATACCCTTATGTTTGGAAAATCAATTTTTATTTGTGGAGTGCGATTATCACTAAAAAAATTGAAATTGCAACTTTAAATGACAAGAGATAAGTAAAGGAAATTTAGCCAATTTGAAGAATGTCGTCGTTTTCACGCCGAGCCTTTGATGAAGATCGCTCCGCCTTGGAAGTCGACGCCATGAGATGATTTGAAGAAGACTTACCGCTTTGGGTATGTGTGATGAAACCGTGAAGAAAAGGTTTGGATTGGAATTGAAACAAAACACAAGTGGAAACACAAATGGCAATTACAACAGAAATCTATTGAAATAGAGGTTTGGAAGGCAAAGAATAATTTGAAATCTAGAAGGAATTAGACAAAGTGAACTAAATAAAAGTTGTAGAGAATAAACAGATGAAGAACTTTTATGAAGAACACAGAAACAGAAAATGAAAGGATGATAATGAAAAACTTGAAAAACTATGACCTATTGGTTCGGATGAACAGTAACATAATAAAAATCAGAACGTTGAAAAATTAATTCTAACACACAAAATAAGCAGAATTTGGAGAAGTGGTAGAAGAACAAAACTTAGATCTACAAGTAAGGAACACCGTTCATGAAGAACTCAGAGTAAAATTAAGATGAGAAAGGCTTCAAAATGAAGAAATGGCAGAAGGTATCACCACGGATGAACAGTAATTACATAGGACAACACTTAAGTAAACTTGAAATAACTTCTAATCTAGAGAGAATTGGAAGAAATGATAAAAAGAGAAGTTAAAGAACACTTAAAAACGAACAACTTTCATGAAGATAAGAATTTGAAATAGGGATCACAACAACAAATAATTAGACTAAGGAAAGACTGAATGCTCAAATCAAACTTTCATTAAAACAAATTCAACTTACAACTTTTTCATCAAATGATCTTACAAACAACACCTTATGAAACCAAACTAAGGCCAACATGAAATAACTTCAAGAACACAAAGAACTCTTAGCAATCCATAGCTTCCTACTCTTAACATCTCTTTCCTTCACAACCTCTAACAACTTAACCACTTTTCATTACAAAATGAATGCCCTTTATATAGGGTCACATATAACACCTTAGATAGTGTGAACATTTTGCCAATGTGAATCAATCAAATAGCTGCTATTTTGACCCAATTTGTGTGCTAACATGTGTTGCACACGTTTTCCATTTTTTTTGGAATTTTTCGGATTTTTCTGGCCTTCTTTTCTTCTTCTTTCTCTCATTCTCTCTCTGGCGGTGCAACGCGCCCGCCGGCCACCTTCTCTCTCCTCCCCGCACTTTGCCGCCGCGTGGACCGAAGCCGCCGACCACGTGTGCCGCCCTCCTCTTCTTCCTCCGCGTGTGACACGGGCGGCGCTGTGCGCCGCCCCCGCCTGCTGACCACCCGCGCGTGAGCCGCGGTTTTACCGCGTTTGCTGCCGACCGCCACGACCCCCTCCATTCGCCCTCGTCGCCTATGCCGGCGGGCCTTGTGCCGCCCTCGCCTCCCACAAAGACTCGGGTTCGAAGCCCGCCTTCTGCACAAAACACACACACACACACTTTCATTCACACACACACACATTATATTAATATAAATATATATTAAATATATATATAATAGATATATTGATATCTATATGCATTAACTTAGAAAAAATTCAAATCAATGTCAAATAAATTTATTTTCTCTTCTATTATTATTTTTTTCTTTTTGACCAAGTTCAAAATTCTATTTATTATATTTTTTTATTTTCATAATATATATATATAGATGTATATATGTATATATTATGTATATAGCTTATTAAGGCCTAAAAATATCAAATAAATTTATTTTATTATTGTTATTTTTTTTCTTTTTTTTTTGGATCAAATCCCTGGACTATATATATATATTTTTTGTATTTTCTTTATTTTCTTATTTTTATTATTTTGAGTGTTTGTTAAATAAGGAAATATATTTATTAAAATCATTTAATTACAGAAAATTTACTATTTTACTCTAAATGAAAAGTAAGCGTGATAAGTGTATATTTATTATTATTAAAGCCCATAAATAATGTAATTAGCCATGAATTAAGATGGGAAAATACACACTTATCAATAGCGGCTTCCCACTCTAGGTAGTCACTCGAAACTTTGGAGCCATAGAAGTCGCGGGTTGCGGGCCTACGGGGGTGGTGGGGTTGGGCCTCCCATCTTTGGGCGTATCGCCACCATGCATAAGATGTTGGCTTTTGGTGATCCATGGGACACGGGGAGCTATATGGTAGACATGAAGACACTTGGTAACAAGACACTAGACACGACCCTAAAACGATAATGCAAGTTAGAATGCCGACTCGACTACACACGTAGACTCAACCAATAGACGATACTTGGCGGAGTTACAGGATCCGAAGATCCTCTCTCGCAAGTGAATCACCTCCCTGATAGGCGTAACCTAACGGTCGGGCAACATCTTTTGATATACTGAACAATGGTATGCAAATGCAACCTTAGACCGACTTAGACTTAGACTCTTTTTTTTGTTTTCAAGCAAAGACTACCCTAGACTCAACCTTCCGCTCTGATACCAATTTGATGCGGGACGGACCACAGACTCAACTCCAAGTTGATATGCAATCCTGGGACTCTTAACAAGCTCGCGATCATCCCTAGCAAGGGAAGCGTCCGGATGTGCGCGGTTGAGGAACCGACAAAGAGCTAGGGTGGTCAACTCACAATTTCGTACCCGGATCGGGTCACGGGACGGGTCTCGCTCTCTCTCATAGCGGTGATGAAAGTAAAGCGAGCTAATATCCTATCACTAGCAGCGGCATACAAACATATACGAGATAAGCAAAGTGCCTACGAGGAGGGTGGCGAGTGTAACTCCACGCTCCGGGCGTGGGGAAGATGACCCCGGCCAAGTACGGTAACTCCCGGTAAAATAATTATTCAATAATTACAACAGTGATTTCTTACCCACTTCACGTAGGGAGGTAAAGGGTTACAAATGAGGCCTGGGAGGACTGATCCTGGGTTGACGGGCAGTAATCTAGAAGGGCTCTCGGGATGGAACTAGGCTGCTGGTCCGACTCAGTACTGTGCCGACTCGATGCTGCGCCGACTCGGTTCTGAGTTGTAGGACAGCAAGTAATGGCCTCCAAAGGGACATCATCCTCCTTGAGTCTTCTGAAGACGACGCTTGGCTGGGACGATGGCGGGACGTCCCTGTTTGACTCCCTGAAGTGGCGGTTCCTGAAATTGAGCTTTGATATTTTTGCAAGATTTAACTTGCTACTGCTTCTGCAGGTCTATTCACGGAACAGATTTGCACAACCCAACGGAAAGAATTATTGCTCTCAGATCTGGTATCAGATCGAGGTGAGGTTGGTGCCGTTGGAAAGAGGACTCACAGGTCTACAACATATATGTTTTTCATATCGATCTAGAGAAGGTATGAGAAATGGAAGCTCTAAAAACTACGTGTTGTTCTGTGGATCTGGTTACAGACTGTCAGGACAAAAAGGGATTTGCCTGAAAATGAATTTTGACCAGAGGGTAAGTGAATTTTATGGGTGCTGGGAAAATTATTGGTGGAAGGGGGGATGTGAGGATCACGTGGTAATTTTTGGTATTTTTATGGAGATGGCTAAGAGGCTGAGAAAAATAGCTCAACAGGACACTGTCCCTCTGATCTGTAGACTGGCATATTACTAGGGGGAAGAACAAAAATATGGGGAAAATACTAAACGAAGGTTTACTGGCCTGAAATTTTTTGTGGAGGATGGGGGGAACGTGGGGAGATCATGCTCCAATTTTGGGCACGATCTGAGCTCAGGATGGAGAGCTAAAATTCATGTTGTACTGTTCTATCCAGGGGTGGATAGAGCACCGAAGGGGCGGCGGTGGCGGTGCGATGGCGGCTCGATGGTGGCGGTGCTGAGCGTCTCACTCGGAGAGGGGGAGATGGGGGAGGCTTCACACCTCTAGAATTGATAGAAATCCATCTGCAAGGGAGAGAGAGGAGGGAGGTGGAGGGCGCCCTTGGGCCTTGCTATTGACAATTTCATAAAATTTCATGCATTCATTCTATCGCAATGGAAAATACAAGGGATTTATAGAAAATTAAAAATGACCTTAACTACCCCTAGATCTAGGGTTTGGGAGGGGTAAACTAGGGATAGGATTTTCTTCCTCTATGTGGTCAAATGACCAAATAAAATAAAATACATCATAGAATATAATACATTAAAAGGGGGCGCCCCCTTGACTTTACGAGCCTTCATTTTTAAATTTTTCATTTTTTTGTCCCCTTGAATGGTCAAGTCTTCTAGAAGCCCACCTTGGACATTTGACCAGCCCCACATGGGCCCTAGAGCCTAGGTGGACCAATGGGGAAGAAGGTGGGGGCCCCTAGCTAGACCTACTGGACTTTTGCAAATAAACCCAAACATCCTTAAGGAATAACAAATTGGCTTATAAAGTCTTAAAATTGCAAACCCGTTTTCCCAAGGATATAAATGCAAATAAAAGGACACAAATGCAAACTAAAAAGTTAGTGCCCGATGTTGATTCCCATCACAATTTGAAAAGAACGAAGGAGATATGATTGGAAGAATAAAAGTAACCCAAATCAAGATTTGACATTAATTAGCTTCCATATGTTCCAATTTATTGTGGCTTTCTACCCTATCATTAGCATCATTTAACTAGAACTAATCATGCTTACAAAATAATGTTTAAAATAATTCTGCGATCTAGACGGTCTACCCAGAACCGCTGGATGGGACTTATTGGTATGTCGCTAGGTCGTTCAGGTCATGGAGGCCGAAAGCCATACAGGCCCTGCGCAGTCTATCGAGCGGTCGCTGGGGTCTCTGCGTGGTCTGGAGATGAACCGCCTGCCCAACTCCACGGTATGTTGTTGGTTCGGCTTCGTTCATGAAGGTTTTAAAAAGTAATAACCAATTAAACGATCAAATAATAATCGCCACCCTAGACCTCACGGTCTATCGAGGGGCCGTTCAATGTAGAGCGGTTCCAGTTAGGACCGCATTCAAACCAGCATCGCCAAACTCCGGCGAGCTCGGCTAGGATCGACTTAAACGACTAATACACACAATAGGAAGCATGCAAATTGGGCAAAGAGCTATCAATAGAACGAGAATAACAAGATGCATATCCTAGCATGATCAATTAAATCTTAACGCCTGCTAATCCCTACATTAATCATGGACAAACACGAAAAACCCTAGTTTTGACATGCTCCGACTAAAATGGTTAATACTCTCATGATACTAAATAACTTTTAGGGCTTTTTATATCATTGGAAAGAGATCTTAACGACGAATCTAGTAGTATATGTTTCTTAGGGTTTGGTCCACTAGAACCTACCTTAAGAGGAGGAAGAAGATGATGATGACGCCGGTCAATCTCGCGAAGAGCACCCAAGAACACACCTAAATTCTCCCACAATCGAGAGTCTCGTCGGCCACCACAGCATCCAAGCATTTCTAGGTCGGTCTAGGATTTGTTTTATAGGATCAATTGGTCTCTAAGGCGTCGAATAGGGGGATATAATCCACGCCTCCAGTCGCGCGCGCGATTCACGCATTGACCCGGTCACGCCTCCTTTAGCTCCAAAACTCGAATTTCTGAGTTTGGGTTTCAGTGGGAAAATTGAGGGGAAACGACCTACACATCGTGGCCATTCGATTGGGTCCGCTCTGAGCTTAAATGGTCGAGAAATGGGTCCAAATTAGATGATCCGAAGCCCGATAAGGTAAAACGTGGATTTTTCCCTAATACCCTTTATTCGGCTAACTTAAGATTTTATTTAGGGTCAGACCCAGAAGAACAATGGTTAAACTTTCCGTCCCCTACAAGGTTATAATTTTTTCTAGATTTTTTATAAATTGGTTGTAACTTTTACCTATTGTATTTGCAATAAAATTCTCTATAAATTCCCTTTATTTTATTTAATAATACACTGGGGTGCTACAGCCTAAGCCGGTAAATGCTCTACCTTGGCGTCATGACCTTCCGCGTAAGTCAAGTTCTACGGTGTTATGACTTTACGTGTTAGCTGTTAAAAGCATTGCCTTGGCGTCATGGCCTTCCGCCTAAGCCAAGTTGTACGGCATCATGACTTTACGTCTAAGCCGTTAAATATACTTGTCCGGCATCATGGCTTTCGCCTAAGCCGAAAAATATTCTACCTTGGCGTCATGGCCTTCCGCCTAAGCCAAGTCATTCGGCGTCATGACCTTCTGTCTAAGCCGAAAAAACATCTTATCATTGGCCCGGAAACTATCATCCAGCCCAATGAACAAAAAGACCCCTCTACCTTGGCATTATGGCCTTATAGTCAAGCCAAGTCTTTCGGCGTCACGACCTTCAGTCGAGGCTGACCACCACCCTACTATTGGCTCGGAATTGTTATCCGAACCAATGAACGAAAAGACCCCCTTTGGTTTCACACCAATCCTTAATCCCTCCAAGGATTTACCATAACATATGACACTTTCTCTCCATTGCCGTGGCATCAGCTACCCACCTACAAAATAGTCGGCCTATGGACGTACTTACTGAGCCCTACAAAGATAAAAAGAGAGCAAAAAAAAAGAATGAAAAAAAAGAGAAAGAAGAAGAAAAAAAGAAAAAAAAAGAGGAAAGAAAAGAATAAAGAGAAAAAATGAGAGAAAATAAAAAATAAAAAATAAAATAGGAAAAAAAGAAAAAAATGAGCACAACATGGTTTGCTTGATTACTTACCTCATGTGCATGCCTGCTTGTAATATAGTATTGATACAGTTGCTTCAAATTTCTAAGGCCGCATGTTTCTTTGCTAAAATAACGCTGCCCTAGTTCAGGATATGCGTGCGTCACGGCACATACTAAGGATGAAAGGCCAATTCTTGGTGAGTGCATACGGCTAGAGGAAGAGTCATAGCTATATTGCTCGCATAACTCACAGGATACACCCTAGGCGAAACTCTCATACTTTGCGCACAATATGAGCAATGGTCCTTAGCCATAGGGACATGATAAATTCTTTTTAACAGTTCATGGATGCTTAAATCTCTACACTCACATAAAGGGTGACCGTGAGGAAAAAGCTGCCTACCCCCTTTAAAAAAAAGAAGAAAAAAATGATGATAATGATAAGTGGAATGTGAATCCAAGTAGCTGGGAATCCCCACTGAAACAAATGAGGAGACTCGCGCGAAAATGGTGCAACAAACTCCATAATTAAAATAAGGATGAATCCTAGTAGCCGGGAATCCCCATTGAGACACATGAGGAGACTCGTGTCAAACGGTGAAATCCATCATAAAATCATAATATATGACGAATCCTAGTAGCCGAGAATCCCCATTGAGACATATGAGGAGACTCACGTCAAATGGTGAAATCCATATTTGTATCATAATAAAGGACAAATCTTAGTAGCCGGGAATCTCCATTGAGACACATGAGGAAACTCGCGCCGAACAGTAAAATCCAAAATTAAGAAATAAACAAGGGGGTTGTGCGAAGCTACCAAAAGTCGAGAGCCCTGAATGTATGTGTAGGTAATGAAGTAATCCTCCAGTGTTACTCAGAACATCTGCACGTCCCTATGTCTAGGGTTCATTACCTATATAATTGCACTTTCACACTACGGAGGAATAGTCCTGGGTGTAGATTGTGGCTCATGCTATGCAAATGATCTACGCGGAGTCCCCTTTACGTATGCACATCTCCCTTAGTTGTGCTTCGTGAGCCGCACTCTGTCCGTGAATCGTTGGTGATGTCCTTATCCCATCCCCGATATAGGGAAACTATGCTACATGTAGCTATTCTATGCTTGCGGTCGTTGGATGCATGCGTGCCTGGATGAGGCTATAAAAAAAAGATAATGAAAATGAATGATGAAATAAAAAAAATGAATGAATGATGATAAATAGAAATGGAATAAATAAAAGGAATAAATAATAAAAATATACATGCAATATTTTCAAATGGGCTATGGGCTACACCCGCACGTCCCGCTCTTTCATCCCTCTGTCGCAACACCCGCGGGTGGGGGGAATTTGTTGACACTGAAAATATTCTTCATATTTCCTAACTTCTACTTTTGCAGGTCTCAAGTTCTGATCGAGTGCTCCTAGGCCGATAGAGAAGAAAAGAAAGAAAAGAAGAAAGGGAATCGTGGAAGCCAAACAAAAGATGAAAACCAAAGAAATGAGAGGGTGTTTGGCTCCAACGAACAGCTGTTGAAGCGAGACCCAGTGATGGGAATCAACACCGGGCACTGACATTTTTAATTTACATTTGTGTCCTTTTAGTTTATTTTTATATCCTTGGGAAAATATATGTGCAATTGTAAGACTTTATAAGCCAAACTGTGAGTCTTTAGGTTTTAGTGGGTTTTTATACAAAAGTCCCATAGGACCAGCAAGGGCCCCCCACACTCTTTCCCATTGGTCCACCTAAGCCCTAGGGACCTATGTGGGGCTGGTCAAAGTCCTAGGTGGGCTTCTAGATGGTTTGACATTCAAAGGGGGACAAGTGGTGAAAAATGTCTAAGACGCTTCCCCTTAAGTCAAGGGGGTGCCCCCCATTAAAATGACATTTTGTATTTTCATTTTTTAGGTCAATTGATCACATGGGGGAAGAAAATGCTATCCCTCCTCTCTCTCCCATGAAATTCCAACCCCCTCCCCCTTCCTCCCCTTCTATATAAACCCATGTATGGTGTTTTGTAATGATGAATGATGAAAAATTGAGTGAATTTGGTTGGAGCCATTGAAGGGTGCACCCCTCTCTCCTCCGCCCCCCTTTTGCAGATAGATTTCTGATAAATCTTGGATGTGAAGCCCTTATATCTTCTCCTTAGCCCCTCTGGATTCTACTTCTGCCGCCACCGCCGCCGCCATCGCACCGCCATCGCGCTGCCATCTTCATCGTCGGAGTTCTATCTAACTCAGGATAGAGCCCTACTCCGTGATATTTAGCTCTCCATAAGGAGCTCAGATCGCAACCAAATTTGGAGGGTGAATCATCCACGTCCACCCCAGTCTCCACAAAAAAAATCCCGTCATTTACCTTTCGTTTTCTATTTTTCCATTTTCGTGTATTTCCACCTTCCAGTTCTGTCTTCTATTCAGATCCTGTCACAGCAACCCTGAGTTTCCACTCTTCGACCAACTTCTTCTTATTTGTTTGAATCCCCAAATGTATTGGTAGTTCTGTCCACCACCCCCATCATCCATGAATTTTCTTGTAATTTCTAAAGTCCTTTTTGTATTTGTAAAAATTGTTGTCTTCTCCCAAATCTGTTCTGTCCTGTGCAGTTCAGATCCGACCCTCTGTCAGTATAAAATCCCCTAAAAATGAAACCACCACCAAAAGTCAAATAAAATTTATCTCCGTTTTCCTTGTTTCCACCTCTACAACGTTCGTGAAGAGGTCAACTTCCAGATCAGAACTTTGATCCACGGTCATTGTTAGTTCTCAAGAAAAAGCATCTCTGTCCTGAGATTTCGGGTCCTGTCCAACAGCTGCTTGTAAAATCGGTCAAGGCCAGATATGAGAAATTCAAAATTATTTCTCTAGCCCTAGATCAAAGCATTTTGAAATAGCTTTCCAACGATACCTCTTGTGCGTCGATCCGACGTCGAAAGTGATCGCAGCAGCAGATCTTGCCGGGTCACGTGCTGTAAAACAACAGCTTCAGATCTGTGGGCAGCAAAGTCAACAAGTGAGGCCGGAGCCGACTCACCTCCCACGAGGCGAACCAGCATGCCGCCATCTCATGGAGCACCTCTGCAGGATCCAACGTCACATCGGTACCACTCTGGGCCCACTCGGATCCACCGATGAGCACATGGGCCCTACGTTCGTGAATATGCATGCCGCTGAAGCTACATCAAAATGTTGTCAGTCAACCCAAGTTCGGTCCTCCCGGGCCCCACTTGTAGCCCTTTACCTCCCTGTGTGGAGTGGGCAATAAAATTCACAGTTGTAATTAACTTTTTACTGTTGTTACTGGGAGTTACCGTAACTGGCCGGGATCGTCTTCCTCACGCCCGGAGCGTGGAGGTAAACTCGCCCCCACTCTTTATCGCATTTTGCTTATCTTGTATATCTTTGAATGCTGCTGCGAGTGTAGGTTCCTACCTATATATATATATTGTTATCACCGCTGCGAGAGTGAGTGAGTGTACCGTCCCGTGACTCGACCCGAGTTAACGCAGAAAGGCCGATACCCGAGACTCACGGCCGATTTCTCAACCACGCTCGGTCCCACGTCTTCCCTCGCTTACGGGCGATCGTGAGATAGAGTTCCCGGTCGCGTGTCCGTCTCGCATCACCCAGGAGTTTAGAAAAATGCTCGAGACCATCCCCGACCAAACAAGCAGAAGCCTGGACAACGAACACCAGCCGGTCGATTGGCCAACTTGCACAAAAGAAGGAAATAAACACAAATGGGCCTATATAAACTAAATGGGCCAAAGGATGCTAGAGATGGGTCGAAGGGGTCTTAAACTGGCGCGGCCCATGATGAACCAGTGGGGATGCCACTTGACCAACCGATTGAATCTTAAGATGGCGCCCTCAATTTCGGCGCGCAAAAGATGATCATTGAGGTAATTTCAACGTGTAAATCGTCACGCCGGATTAGCCGAAGGAGGAACTCATTCTATAATAGCCTTCGCTTCGAGCAACAAAGAAAACCCTAGAGAGACTCCAAAAAAAAGAGAAGGCGGTGAGAGAACAAAAGAAAAGGGTGCCAGAGAAGAGAGAGAGCAGAGAAGGAAACTTCCGGAGGGGGCTTCGGGAAGACATGGGAAGGAAGAAACAAGAGGGAAGAAGAGTGCCAGGATCAAAGGTGGGTCTTCGTTCATCAATGCCCAATTCGGGCTATAGTTCCCTTCCCCTACTGTCATCTCCCCCCGTGAATCTCATGTAATTTTTTTTGGTTCGCTAGTTTTATAGCATGTATCGTTTCTTCTGAAGTTTAATAAAAGAACATAAGTTTATCATTATTGCCAATCGTTGCTATTTCATTTTCTCTCTCTTTTGTATTTCTATTACGGCCAGAGCATTCTCTGGACCAAAGAAGTTACCCCATGGGGGGGGGGGGGGGGGGCGTGCCGCCTGAGTGGTTCCTTATCCAGTAATCCACCATAATCAGAGCCCCACTGGTTGCTGGGAGTTCGTCGATTCTCAGACGTGACTGTTGACACCCATTTTTTGCCTATGAGTTGAGTCATTCCTCTTACTATCATTTTTTTGATGCCTCGAATTGTCCATTACCCATTGGGCTATTTTCAGGCACGCTTTTGGGCTTGTTTTATGGGTATCTCCATCCCTGGCGAGGTTTGCTCTCATATTCGGGCTTAATGGGCCTCGATTTCGCTTGGTTTTGGGTTAATTGGGCTCATTTATCTCATTTTATCAATTTCAAACGCCCAGGTTTTACGCGGTCTAGCGACTAGCCGTTCAATGACTAGGCGGTCTTCCTTGGAACCGTTTATTGACTTAATAGATATTTATTTAATTTTTTGAATTTCCACCGATAAGTCTTTGCGCGGTCCAAAGTTAACAGTTTACTACATTAAACGGCCTATCGTTAGACCGTCCAGATCCCAGAGTCCCAAGCTCGTTGGTTTTTTTCAGATAATTATCTATTTATCCTGTTTTTCTGGATTTATCACCGACAAGTGTACACGGTCTAGTATCAGACCGTGCCACTCTTGAGTGGTCTAGCAGAAGACCATTTAATTAATCCTCAAGAGTCCAACCCTGTGGTGGCCGGTCCGTCCGGTGGATAAGTGGATAATTTCTCATTTTATTTTATTTATCACCGACGGCATTGGACGGTCTAGCGTTGGACTGTCTAATGCACTGGACGGTCTATCACAAGACCGTGTACATGCTCGAAACCTGTGGATTATGTGGATTTTCTCTCTCCATCTGTGGCTAAACCTCCACCTTCCTCCACCATTTTCTCCGTGGTTTCTCAATCAAATACGGTGTCATTTGATCCTGGTGGAAGATAAGAGGATTATCTACGAATTTTGTTTGATAATCTTGAACTAATATTCATTGGAAAATCCAATTTCGAGATTGGACTTTTTGGGCTCTATAAATAGGATCCGTAGTCTAAACTTGGAAAGAGGGAGATCCAACGTCGACGGCGAAGCTCTGTCGGATTTCTGAGTGAACTAGAACAAGGGAGGGAGGCTTTCTACACCCCCTTAAGCCTCCGGTTCAGGGAGTAATCGTTGTTTTATGTTCTAGTCTAGGATTTTTAGTCTTTAGTTCATTCATTGCATGCTTGTTTTCCCCCATTTCTTCCCACGCTTTTGCATTGCTTCACGTCATTTCACACCCTCTCATTTGTTTTGACGCCCTATAGGGGTTTAAAAACCTCCCAGGTATCGCCCCTTCCAAGTCATTATGTTGATTTTCCATTATTCTTTATAGTTACTACACGTTTTAGGGCTAATTTGGGGGTTGTTTGCTTATCTTTCATGTTGTTTTGCAGGTCAGCATCAGCATAGCACGAGGCCCATCCCCTCTGGCCCGCCGGAAGGGGTGTGTTGAGTTATGATTTTGATGATTGTTGTGATTGTGATTGAGTTATGACTCACCATATCTACTCCCCTTCTTCTCGGGAGTCCACTACCACCCCCCTTCCCCACGGGCCCGTCCACCTACACTCCGCAAGGAGTCCGTTCATTGGGGAAAGGAAGAAGGAAACTTTGGATCTCCTATCCCTCCCAAGTCTCCCAAATCCAACCGGCAGCCACATGCTAGGGGCATACTAGGATGTCTCGGAGTCCCCCATTCCGTCAACCATCGATTGCATCTAGTGTATGCATGGCACACATTCGGATGTCTAGGTCCACCATTGCATATGAATGGGTCGGTCTAACAGTAGGTTTGTTTAGGTTCATGTGTGAGTCCATGTTTTTCTTTATTTTTTTCAAGATTATCGAGTGCATAGTGAGCCTACATGCATCGAGTCGAGTCAGTCTTTTGTACGCTCGTGTTGTTAGTCCCTTTCGAGTGCGAGGTAAGTCGGATCTAATGTGTACGTTGTAGACTTGCCGGAATTTGGGATTGGCTCTACCTCAACATATCGGATCTAGTCACATAAACGGACCCAACGGTGATTCCTAGTGAGTCTTCGAGTCGCCTCCTCCCCTTTGAGAGTGACCCCACCCCGGAGTGTCCACCACTAGTCTCATTCCCATAGCAGGATGTACATATTAAATATATACGGGATGAGCAGGTGATGAATACTTGGAGTAGAGTGTACTCCGCGCTTCCAGGTTCAGTGACGGATCCGAAGGAGACACAAGCACCCGCACCCCTTACTCGACGCGGTCGAGTTCTTCCCACCCGGGGAGAATTGATGAGAATCAACGTCGGGCACTAATATTTTTATTTTGCATTTGTGTCCTTTTATTTGTATTTATACCCTTGGTTAATTGGGTTTACAATTGTAAGGCATTATAAGCAAAAGGGTTAGTCTTTATAAGTCTTTTGGTTTATTTGTAAAAGTCTAGTAGGTCCAACAGTGGCCCCCACCCTCTTTTCCATTGGTCCACTATTGGCACTCAAAATATGATCGTTGGTGACCAAGCCGCAAAGACGAATGATACGGCCCACCGAAGCACAGAAGCTGATAAAGAACAACCTGCTGAAGACTTCTCAAGCTACCAGGGCCTCGGGTCACCTAGAATGAATGACCGGGGACTTCGCTTCAGGAAAGTCGAGACAAATCCTCAACTAACCAGCAGTGCGACCAAGCCTGCCTAATGATCCGGCATCGACTCCGTCGTGCTGCTACCCTGCACCCGTCACCTGACCAAGGATGACGGTCTACCCAGTGGCTCGCCACTTGAATGAAGACTCTCCTGAGAAGGAAGAACGTCCTCGGCCCGTCACAACAAGGAACCGAAGGCTCTGTCAGCAGATGGTCCCGATCACCCGACATGGGTTCGGCTTCTCGCCATAGTGGGCCCGTTAGTGGCCGAATGGTCGCCAGTCAAGGCGGAATTATCCCGGATGCCATACCATCCCATAAGGAAGCTTTGAGCATGAGTCAGGCCAAGCCGGAAGCACAAATCATAGTGCCAAAAGCCGTGTCAGCAAAAACCCGTGTGCTCAAGCCGAACACACACGAAGTTCCGATTAAGGCAGTTCATCGTGCCGAGAGCTTCGTCAACGCCCGCCAAGGTTTTTCGAGGACCGAGGCGAGAGGAAGAGTCGATGAGAGCTTCCGGAACCATCCCCGGACCCATCGGCTAGCCCGCGTCGAGCGAACAAGCTAAACCGGTGCACAAAAGTTCATCGGCACCCCCTTATCCGGCGCCACTGAACCCAAGCGCCAGAAGGCTTTAGGCCTACCTACAACCTGGCGCCACTGAACCCGGAGGGCCAAAAACCCTTTAGGGGTACCTATCCCCACCGCCCTGCAACCCGGCGCCACTGAATCCGGCGCGCCCCCACGGCGCCGGATCAACCTGGTGTTATAAAGACACCGCTTGTTCGACCAAAGAAGAAAAAGAGGGGAATCAGAAGAAAAAAAGAGAAGAGCACGAGAGAGGTCGAAAAAGAAAGGGCCACCAATTAGAGCGAAGTGAAGGGTTTCTTGGGGAGATATCCCTCCCTCTGAGAGTCCCCGTGGCCGCCACCCCGCTCTGCCCGAACCTCCCGGTGCCAGAGAAGAAGAGCGTCTGCTTCTTTACCTATTTAGGTGGGTCCTTGTAATCCCCCCATCAGTCCCCCTCGGTTCAGGTTTCTCCTCCGATATAATGTAAGTGAGAAAGGGGGAAGGAAGGCGATGATACGAGCCTTGTTTCCTCTCCCCTTTCTCACCATCTTTGTGATTCTCTACCTCTCCCTCTGTAATTTCTTCCTCCTTTATTAATGAAAACGGTGACCGCGCGACAACGCCGGCACCGGAATGATAATCTGTACATTTTTCTTCGTCTCGTTCATGGAATGAATGAATATGTATATCAACGGGTTAAATAGTCAATGGGCTTACTCTATCTCTGCATTGCCGCTTCCTCCTCCTCCTTGCATTTTCTTTCTGTGGCTGGTGAGACGGCGCCGTGCAACAGCACCGGCGTCGGAATGGAAGCATATATGTGTATACCACCACTCACTGTGCGTCGAATGGATGAACTACGGTTGTATTCGGTGCCGTTCCCACCTTCCCCAGTTACTCATCTTTCCTCTATCCGTGTATTTAACCATTTTCCTACGCATATTGTTTTCGTATCAATTTTCTCCGATGCCGAACATATGCCCTCGAACTCCACGGGCTATAGCAATCACCCCCCCCCCCGGGGTTTTCTCTTCCGATCGAATGATTAACGTTTTCTTCGCCGGAGGTGCATCCATAAATATATGTCCCTTCAACCCGTTTTGGACGATCTTTCTCACTCCCCCTGTTCTCGACTTTGGACAGAGGGAGATGAGGCCGTCCTACACTTCTGGTCATTGTTTTCCCCAATCGTCACCTGATGAGTATGTAACTAACCTATTAACACTTACCTGCACGCACACATGTACATCCACGAGCATTGATATTAATCTCCTCACTATGCAAGTTTTCCCCATCGTGCTGCTTTACTATTTTATTAAGGTTCGGTGACTCCGGGGGGGACATTCTCCTGAGTTCTCATCTTGATTGCTCAGTCTGCAGGAGCCCATTCATTAATAATGGATCCCCGAAGGTCAACGAGTGCATAGAAAGTGTGTTAATCCCAACATTTCAAATCCACAGCCCCTAGTGGGCCCTGTGGTGGCCGTGGGTTGTGTGCCCCTCGTAGGCTAGCCCTCGGGGTCTTCGCTCCCACTGTGAGTCACGCCATCTGTCTACTTTCTACCCACAGACTCGGTGCCCCTAGTAGGCTAGCCCTCGGGGTTCTCCTATCCGTCTGGGTTTCCCAGCCGCTGTTGTGCCACCCGACTTTCAGGGGTTGCTCCACCACATGAGTACTCCCCACTTCTCCCTGACAATCCTCCGGGATGGGGAGATGCTGCCGAAATTTCGGCTCGAAAGAGTTTAACTCGGAATGATCGCCGCGCTCGAGTACAAACCTCACGCGAGCCTGTGACTCGGCTTTCGGATGGCCCGGGGCCGATCCTTTGAATAGCTGACTCGATAAACTTTCAAAATCTCCCAAAATGTTTTAATAAACCCAAAAATAACCAATAAAACCACGGTTTCCGCAAAACAGGGCTAAACCGGCGCCGTCAATACCCGGCGCACCTTAAAATAGCGCGCCTTATCCCGGCGCGCCAGGAAGAGGGGTGCGCCATTTTCAGGCCAGCCCTACGCCTACGTTAAGTGGCGTCGTTTCAAGCCTTTACCCACACTTCTCACGCCGTTTTAAACTCTATGCCTACGTGCATCGCACCGGTTTCGTCCCAAATCGCGTCGTCATGCCGTTCCAATCTTTTCCTCGCCTTCGGGATGATTTTCAATGTTAATAACAGAATCAAGTAAACTCTGTAATCAATAAATTGAATAAACTGGTTCGTTTAAAACTTGAATTAGCAATTCTCATAACTTCGTCATTCTACTTAGTCTAAGCATTCATGCCGCATCGATGCATGCCTGAGTGCACGGACCCTCGGTATATCAAATGACATGAGCTGATTGCCGGGCAACGTCCGACGAAAAGCTTTTGCCACACGTGATGGTGGTCTTCGGGGCTAGGTCCTCCGCCACGTACTGAGGGTCCGCCCTAATGAACCGTGCATGGTAGATCATAACATCTTGCATGATCATTCGCATCCTCTGCATCCTTTATTCCGACCTCGACAGCCCATTATCTCGGCAACTAATAAAAAGTTTTCCCTCCTCGTGGGGGATGTAATTAACGCCATAGCCTTTATGGTATGGCGGACTGCTGGTCCCGACCGAATCTTACTCTCGCCCGACACGGGTCAGAATGAGCGCACAATAAACTTGTCACTCACGTGATTGGCACGCCCGCGCAGTCAATTAGTCAGTTAATTACCAGTTAGTTAATTGGTCGATCAACACGTGAAATAAACCCAAATGATAATAGACCAAACAAGCAAACATGAGCGGAAATTCTCATCGCAAACAGTCTGGCACGCCCGGTGGGACCAGTGTCACCTTTCATCTCTTTGCCGAGATACTTGGGCTTCGAGGCCCTCCCAAAGGTTGCTGATCATTAGTTTGTTTGTCTTTGTAGGCGAATGATGACGACAACTGTTAAGGTGCAAGCCCTGGATACAGAGGGGGGGTGAATGTATCCTGCTAGGAATATCACCCAATTTCCAACTTCGGAAGCTAAATACAATACGAGAATAGAAACTAATTCAATTGAACAAATGAAGAGACACTTGGAGCGCTCCTAATCAATCATCTAGCGGAAGCAAAACACACAAATAAACCACTGCTCAAGAGATTTTTAGGTGGTTCGGTCCAAAGACCTACGTCCACCACTCACTCCCAACCGGAGTGAGGCTTCCACTAGTAACACTAGCACAGCAGACTAAGTCTGCAACAACTGCTGCCAAACAGCTTGACCAGGGGAACAACCTCCCCTCTTCCTCCCAACCAGAGGGACACCCCAAGTGACTCCCAGCCACTTGGAAACCAGAGACACATAGTCTCTCTTCCTCCAAACCGGAGGGAAAACCTAGTCTTGCAACCCACAAGACTAGAACCGGAGGACCAATCCTCCCTTCCTCCAAACCGGAGGGGAACCTAGAGACCCAAGTCTCTCTTCCTCTAAAACTCAGAGGGCAGCACAAGTGACCCAAGTCACTTGCAGACTAGAGGTCTCGGACCTCTCTACCTCCCAACCGGAGGGACCCCTGGACTCGAACCTACAAGCCCAGAACCGGAGATAACTCTCCCTTCCTCCAACCCGGAGGGAAACAACTGATAACACCCTGTCAAAGGCAACTAGAGACGCAAGTCTCTCTTCCTCCACACCGGAGGGAACCCGATCTCACACTAGAGGATCGGAAGAACAGCAAGTGAATAGTTCAAAGGAAAAACAAAAACCCAGCAACAGAAAGCTGAAAAGATAAAATCAAATATGGCTCTCGCAGGAGTTGGCTGGCCTGGATTTGATCCACGGTCCAGCAGGAGCTTCTTCTTCTGCTTCTCTCTTTCTCCCAGCACTAACTCTCTTTTCTTCTTCTTCTTCTTTCTTCTTCTTCTTCTCACTGCTTCTGCCTTCGCCTTCTTCTCACTTCTTTTCTTCTTCTTCTCTATTCTCTGTATCGTGGAGACACTCTCTGCATTTCGATCTTCCTTTCTTATCTTCTCTTTTTCATGCGTCTTCAGATGGAGGCGGCTTAATATTTATAGCTGCAGCATTTAGGGCGTTATCATCGGATCACGTGCCAGGTGGCAACCTCGGATCACGTGTATTTCATAGGCTTCACGAGCAGTACCTGTCACACAGTCATAAGAAGATATCAGATGATGTATAGACTTGAAAGTTTAACTGAGTGTATAGAGTTCAAGCTAATCAAACGAATGTATAGACTTCATGTTAGCGAGCGAGTGTATAGACTTAGTTGAGTGAGCATGCAGTGTACAGACTTGAAACCCTTCAGCAACCTGAGTGCAGAGACTTAGTGTTAACGTGCCAGAGAGACCAGTGTATAGAATTCATGCTGTACAAACTTGATGTTGATCAAAAAACCTTTGGACATCAGCCCAAGGCGTCAATGCTTCCACCGTGCAGCGTCGCCTCAGCTCCGCAAGCGAGATGCTCAACGCCCTTGGCAACTGGCCAATGCGTCAACGCATCCTGTGTCAGCGTCGACGCAGTGAACAAGACAGAAGGTGTAAGACGCACAATTGCATCTACGCAGTCAGCCAAGTGCGTCAACGCACTAAAAACATAGAACCAATGAAGACAGACAGGCTGTACAGACTTTGATGCTCAAAGGCGATTGTATAGACTTTGCCTTAGAAACGAGTGTATGGACTTTGAAACAGCAAATGAATAAGTATGTACACTGAGGGAGTGTATAGACTTGGAACCCAAAGGCAGTGTACAGACTTGCTAAGTCTGAGCCAATGTACAGACATAAAGTGAAGACCAGTGTATAGACTTTGAGGCGTTTGACGGATGTATATACTTAGCCTTTGAGGAACGATGTATAGAGTCTGAACGTGAAGGCAGGCTGTATAGACTTGAAACGCTTGGAGCGATGTACATACTTGCCAATATGAGACACTGTACAGACTTTGTCAAGTGACTGGCTGTACAGACTTCCGAAGATGAAGACTCTGTATCGACTTGAAGACCAATGAGCCAAAGTATAGACTTGCCTTAACAATGACTGTGTAGACTTTGAAACAGAAGTCAGGCAACTGGATTGATGGAGGCATCATCCACAATTCCCTTTGGCTAGGGTCTTCTTCACACTTTGGCACTGTTTGAGTTCGGGCCTCTCTCTATAAAGGCCCACTTTTTCTTTTTTATGCTATGTACTTGAGTCATTTGATGTAATTTGCATTTTATTTGAGTCATGTCCCTAGGTCTTGCATTTATTTTCCTATGTTTGAGTGTCATTAGAATGTGTAATGTGCTAATTGGGCCCATTTCTTCGGGCTTGGCCCAATGAGCTCCCCTACCCCTTCGGTTATTTGTCAATGAGTCTTTTGTCAGGGTCTTATTGTAAAATGTGGGTTTCCTATATATAGGGCCCCATTTCCTTCATTTGGAGGTAATGAATCAATCAATGAAAAAAATGCCATTTGAGAGTCCAAAGCTTACTTTAGTGGAGTGATTCCAATATTTTTTGGGTGAGAAACCCTAGGGGAGAGATTCCCCACCCTTCCCTCTCTTAATCCCTCTTTTTCACTCCACTTTCTCTCTCCTCAACACCCAATTTCAAATTTTCTTCTCTCTCCTCCCTTCCCAACCACCTCAACCCCCACCTACCATCATTAAAACCCTCCACTTCCCCATGGCCTCCATTACTCCACCCCCTAGTCCCAAGGAGATCCCTCACCATTCCAACACCATCTTCCACATTCCAACACCACTTTCCCCATTCCAACACAATCAAACCCTTCCCCACACAACCCCACAACTTTCTAGGCCATTTCAAATTTGAAAACCCCTTCCCTCCCAAAGCATTGGCCGCCCCTCTCCCCTCCCTCTTGGCCATATTCGCCCCCCTCCTCCTCACCACCCATTCCTCTCTTAATCTCTCTCTTTCACCCCTCTTTCTCTCTCCTCTACACCCAAATCCGAAAATCTTCTCTCTCCTCCCTTCCCAACCACCACTCTCCCACCTACCCCCATTAAATATCACTCCCCTTCCCCACACATCCCATTACTCCACCCCCTAGTCCCAAGAGAGCTTCCACCAATCCTAGCTCCACCTCCCAACCCCCAACTACCCTTCCCACAACCCCAAGCACCCCTATTATGTTCCCTACACACCTCTTCCCATCCCCCAAGACCAAAATTTAATCCCACCCTTAAACCCATTTTCAAAGACCCTTTCCCTCTTACCCACCTTCCCAAATTCGTAGCTCCTCCTCCCACCACCTGTTAGACCCCATTCTTCCCTTCCCCCACCTTAGAACACCGCCTCCTAGACCCCCTCACAGCCCAGGCTTCCCCCACACTCATCCACCCCCATTTCCCCACCTATATACCCCATTCCCCCCCATCATCTTCAACCTACAGCTCTTAACCGAAGATCTGCAGAAGAGTAGCACCTTGCAGAGACGACCACGGCTTCTCCCGGATGTTTCTGAAGGATCAGGAGCCATCATTGGAAGCGGCTACCTGTCCTCTTCGCAACGAAAGTGGTTCGTCCTCATCGGAGCTCGGTGCTGCCCGGGAGCCCCGTTCTCCCACGACTGCGCAGGTCGGCCACTGCAGAGTTCCAGAACCGGAGGAAACACTTTACCATGACGAGCCCTGAAGGAATCAGGCTTCAGGATATTCTGCAAAGTTCTTCCTCGGCCTGTCTACTTTCAGAATCAGGAAGCGGAAGTCCATTCAGCATCCGAGAGCAGCAGTTACCAATTTTCTCCCACAATCGCGCGACTCTGCTTTCCACAGTCTGCACCGACCCCTATTAAATCTTATGGTTCCACAGATCATCTCCCGCATCTTTTGGGGTCCCCGTTTATTTCTCTGCAAAGAGGACTCTCCCACGGTTCTAACGGCACTAACAGCACCTCATTCGGAGTTCAGGAGCGGTCGGGAAAGCCTCGTCTTCCTACTGTTGGTGACCTGCTACTGCCAGTCCAAAAATCAGGAGCCTTGTTCGAGCTCCCGCCCCGATCGGGAGCAACTCCAGAAGAAATTAAGAAAATTCTGAGGCAATCCCCTTCCAGCTACGAAGGTTTTCCCTCTGGTCTCGTCATCAACAAAATTCCTGATCAAGATCTACAACAGCAAAACCGACCCTCTGTCTCGACTCGCAGATAGCAAGTAGATTCGGCGTCCACCCTTATTCCTCGTTCTTTGCTATAGTTTCCCCACCCCGCTTGGCCGGATGAATGTCCCTCCCTACGTGGAGGTAGTATTGTCTGTAATTTCATTAACCCCCACCCCAAGATCCCCCTCCTGCGAGAGGTGTAGTGGTGTACTTTGTTTGGGCAGGTCAAGCGACACCGCCGCTGCGTGTGGGGATCCACTCGCCTCCCCGCTCGCCCTCGTCTCCGACCGGGACCGATTTCTTCAAACCGGTCGAGTAAGTGCTCAAACCATCACTCCACTTAGTGCTTGTCTTTCAATATTAGTTTTAATTCCGCTGGTTATGCGAGTGAGAGCCCGATCCTCAAGCCCCATTGCCTTGAGTGATCACCGTGGGAAGAGTGCAACCGGTGCCTTCGGCACTTCGTCGGCCCCGTTGAATTGGGCTTCCAAATCCATTGGAAATCAAATCTTGGCCTTGCTGGCCCTCTACCAGCAAGGGCCCAACCCCTCAACCTCACCTTGGCATTGCCAAGTTACCCCGGACTTAGGTAAGCGACGATAGAGCGGTGGCCCAATTCGGCCCATTTGAATGCGATTGTGCTTGCTTGCATTAAGTCTAAGGTTGTTTCACATCAAGTGGTATCAGAGCAAGTCTTTGACTTGTCTCTATCAAGTCTAAGTCCTAGTACCATTGCATTGTGTGTCCCTCATCATTTACCCCTTGTCTTGCATGTCCACCCGTAGTGGTGCTAGTTACCGATTTGATCCTTCATCCTCCAATCCACCCATGGATCCCAATCCTCAACCCAATCAAGATGCTCCTAGGGAGGAACCCCAAAGCCAAATGAATAGGGTAGATGCTGCCCTTACCAACATCCTTGCCCAACTTGCCTCCCTTAACACTCGAATTGCTCGGTTAGAAGAACATGAGGTCCACCCAAGGGACAACGAGCCTAGAGTCCACCCAACATATGTTGACCTTCATAGGGAAGACCCTCACCCAAGGAATAATGAACTAAGAGGCCATCCACCACATGGTGAGTTGCCTAGAAATGAGTTCCACCCAAGGAACAATGAGCCTAGACTCCACCCTCCACATGTTGAGCCCCATAGGGATGATCCCCATCTAAGGAACAATGAGCCTAGAGTCCACCCTCCACATGTTGAACCTCATAGGGAAGATCCCCATCTAAGGAATTATGAGCCAAGAGTTCATCCACCACATGGTGACTTGTATAGGAATGAGTTCCACCCAAGGAACAATGACCCAAGAGTCTACCCTCCACATGTTGAGCCTCGTAGGGAAGAGTTCCACCCGAGGAATCATGGACCAAGAGCCTATCATCCACATGCTGAAATCTATAGGGAGGACTTGGACTTTGACCCCTACTATAACCATGAGAGACCCCGCCATCATCCAATTCATGAAAGGCGTCCACGGGATGACCCGGATGACCCCCTCTTAAGGATGATTAAAGTAGAGGCCCCAAACTTTGATGGTTCCCATGAACCAAGTGTCTACTTAGAATGAGAGACCGCCATGGACCAATACTTTGAATGGTATCCTATGTCCGACCAAAGGAGGGTAAGGTTGGCCAAAATGCATCTTGTCAAATTAGCCAAAACATATTGGTTAAACCAAGAGGGTCTAAGAAGGATTAGGCGGGGAGAGCCTATTGAAACTTGGGCGGGAATGAAGAACCTACTTAGGAACAAATACCTTCCCCAATCCTACCATCAAATGCTCTTAGATGAATGGCAAAGCCTCACCCAAGAGGGGAAGACCGTAGTAGAATATATTGAAAAGTTTGACTCCTACCTTTTGAAGTGTGGAGTTCATGAGGACCCGGAAGTTACCTTGTCCCGCTTTAGGAATGGGCTTCAAAGTCACATCAAAAGAGAGATTTTCATGAGAGATGTTGATAACCTTGAGATAGCTTATCAAATAGCTAGGGATGTAGAAAGATTCTCTAGGATCCCTCAATTTGCTACTCCCCGACTGGTCGACCCCAAAAACATGGGACCACGACCCATTCCGGCCACTCCCATGAAAGCCCATAACCCAAGTGGGAACACCCCATTAAGGTCTTACAACCCCCCTCCCACCATCACTCCAAACAAACCCACTCCTAGTCACCCCCTCCCACGGAGGGAAGACATTCCCAAAGGCCCAAATGTAGGAACTACTTCGGGTAGTGGGCACCAAAAATATTTTAGGTGTCAAGGGTTTGGCCACTTTGCGGGGCAATGTCCATCCAAGGGATCATCTAACTTGCTTATTGAGGAAGAAGCTCCACCCCAAAAAGAGCTTGAAGATGTCGTGGAGGACCATGAAGCCTCATTAGATTGGGAGGAAGAGTATGAAACCCAATACCAAACCCAATACCTAGAATCAGGTCTAGATCACACCACTCCATCTACCAACTCTCATCTAGGAGTGATTAGATGCACCCTCACCAAACCTCAAGAAGAGGATTGGCGTCGAACTTCAATCTTTCACACCTTTGTCAAAATAGGGAATCATGTAAGGAAAGTGATCTTGGATAGTGGGAGTTGTGTCAATGCCGTGTCACCCGATACCGTCAAGCTTCTTGGGCTAGCTATCACCCCTCACCCAAGTCCATACCGGGTCTCATGGATCAACAACAACTCCATCCCGGTCAACACTCAATGTCTTGTGCCCCTCACCTTCTCCTCATACCATGGTCAAATATGGTGTGACATCATACCCATGGAAGTAGGTAGCATCCTACTAGGAAGACCTTGACTTTATGATGTAGATGCCACTATCTTGGGTAGAAGCAATAAGTGCACCTTTGAACATGAGGGTAAGACTATCCGTCTTAACCCCTCCCCACCTCGTCCCATGACCAAGAGGGACACTCCCCCTCAAGAACAACACCTCACCCCCACACAAGTCTCGGGGAACTCCACCCCTCCAACCCCATCCCCAACCCAAACTCCCAAACAAAGTGAGACCTCGGGGTTGGCCAAGGGTCTTCATCTCATCACTAGAAAAGAACTTGAAGAGGAGATAGTTCGAGGAATACCATTTTGTGCGGTGGTCATTTGTCTAGGAGAACCCACTTCCACCAATCCACATCCCATAGAAATCCAACAACTCCTAGAAGAATTCCATGATGTGTTCCCGACGGAGCTCCCGGACCAACTCCCTCCCATGCGGGATGTGCAACATGCCATCGATCTAGTCCCGGGAGCCACTCTCCCAAACCTTCCTCATTATCGCCTCAATCCCACGGAACATGCTGAACATAGGAGGCAAATAGAGGAACTCATTAGGAAGGACTTCATTCGCATTAGCAAAAGCCCATGTGCCGTCCCGGCCCTTCTAACTCCCAAAAAGGATGGGTCATGGCGAATGTGTGTGGATAGTGGGGCCATTAACAAAATCACCGTCAAGTATAGGTTTCCCATCCCTAGGCTTGATGACATGCTTGATATGTTAACCGGAGCCACCATCTTCTCCAAAATTGACCTTAAGAGTGGCTATCACCAAGTTAGAGTAAGGCCCGGAGATGAGTGGAAAACGGCTTTCAAAACCAAAGATGGCCTTTTTGAATGGCTAGTCATGCCTTTTAGGCTTTAAAATGCTCCAAGTACTTTCATGCGTCTTATGACGGAGATCCTTAGGCCCTTCATTGGGATCTTTCTAGTGGTCTATTTTGATGATATACTCATCTATAGTCAAACCCAAGAAGCCCACCTTGATCACCTTAGGCAAGTTTGTATCATCCTTCGTCGAGAGAGCCTATTTGCCAACTTAGGAAAGTGCCACTTCATGACCACATCCCTCATCTTCCTAGAATTTGTGGTGTCAACCAAAGGCGTCTCCATGGATCCCGAGAAGGTCCAAGCTATCATTGATTGGCCGGAACCCCACACCCTACACGAGGTCTGAAGTTTTCATGGATTGGCCACATTCTATAGGAGGTTCATTCGAGGGTTTAGCACTATCACTGGCCCAATCACCGATTGTCTCAAGAAGGGGACTTTTGTATGGACCAAATCAGCCTCCAAAGCCTTCCAAGAACTTAAGGAGAAATTGACCCAAGCCCCGGTCCTATGCCTTCCCGATTTCTCTAAAGTCTTTGAAGTCACATGTGATGCATCCGGGATAGGGATAGGAGGGATTCTTAGTCAAGAGGGACACCCGGTAGCCTTCTTTAGTGAGAAGCTTTGTGATGCTAGGACAAGATACTCCACTTATGACAAGGAGTTCTATGCCGTGGTTCAGTCCCTCCGACATTGAAGGCACTACTTGTTGCCCAAAGAGTTTGTCATCTTTTCTGACCATGAGGCCCTCAAATACCTCAACTCCCAACAAAAGCTAAATGCCCGACATGCCCGATGGGTTGAGTTCATCCAATCCTACACTTTTGTCATCAAACACAAGGTCGGGAGTGAGAATCGAGCGGCGGATGTCCTTAGTAGGAAAGTTTCCTTGTTATCCACTATCCAAGTGGAAGTGACCGGATTTGATAGAATCAAGGATGAGTACCCTAGCTGCCCCGACTTTGGGCACATCTATACCACCTTGACCACCCCTTCTAGCAAGGAACATGAGAGATTTATCTTAGAGGATGGGTTCCTCTTCAAGGGACCCAAGCTTTGCATCCCACAGACCTCATTCCGTGACTTCTTGATTTGGGAAATACATGCGGGAGGGCTAGCTGGCCATTTTGGAGTCCACAAAACCATTGCCCTAGTTGAGGGATAGTTTTATTGGCCTAGTCTCAAGAGAGATGTAGGCAAGGTTGTGGGTCAATGCCGAACATGTGCCTCGGCCAAACAAGTGAAACAAAATACCGGCCTATATACCCCACTCCCCATCCCTGACCGGCCATGGCAAGACCTAAGCATGGACTTTGTGCTAGGATTACCCAAGACTCAAAGAAGGCATGACTTGATCTATGTGGTGGTTGATAGATTTTCAAAAATGGCCCATTTCATCCCATGCTCCAAAACCTCCGATGTCTCCCATGTGGCCCGATTGTTCTTTGATGAGGTTGTCCGCCTCCATGGGCTACCCAAAACCATAGTCTCCGATAGAGATGTCAAGTTCACTACCTACTTCTGAAAAACTCTTTGGCACATGATGGGTACCCTCCTTAAATTTTTCACTGCCTACCACCCCCAAACAGATGGCCAAACCGAAGTTGTCAATCGGAGTCTAGGGAACCTCCTTAGGTGTCTTGTTGAGGATCGACCTGGAAATTGGGATCTCATCCTACCCCAAGCTGAGTTTGCATATAACAACTCCATCAATAAGTCCATAGGGATGAGTCCATTTGAAACTGTGCATGGGTACAAACCAAGAAAACCTTCCGATCTCATTCCCCTTCCCCAGCATGCTAGAATGTCCATTTCAGCCGAGTCTTTTGCACAATATATTAGAGAATTGCATGAAGAAATTCGCAAGCACATCAGCAAAAAGAATGAGGCTTATAAAAGGCTGGCCGACTCTCATCGGCGTCACCAAGAATTCTAAGTGGGTGACTTTGTGATGGTAAGGATGGAGAGGCTCTCCCCAGGAGGCAACTCTAAACTGAGGCCACGTGGGGCTGGTCCCTTCCAGGTCTTGAGGCGCATAGGTGCAAATGCCTGCGAGTTAGATCTCCCTGAGGAGTATGGAATAAGTCCCACATTCAATGTTACCGACCTAGTGCCATATAAGGGACCCACGGTGGTACCTAGTGAGGAGATTGAGCCTACCTCTTCCCTTGAGAGAGCACCCACCCATGATGATAAACCACCAGCCAAGAGAGTCCAGCGTGAACAAATTGAACGAATATTGGATGAACAAGTCACTACCACTCGGAGCAAGGTATATGAGCGCTATCTCGTCAGGTGGAAGGATCGGCCTCCTTCGGAGGATTCTTGGGTGAGTCGGGAGGATCTCCAGCGGTTGGATCCGGACCTCCTCGAGCAGTACCACAGCCGGATGGACCCATACTTGACGAAGTCGAGCTCTTCACAGCCCAGGGGATTTGATGGACGCATCATCCAAAATTCCCTTTGGCTAGGGTCTTCTTCACACTTTGGCACTGTTTGAGTTCGGGCCTCTCTCTATAAAGGCCCACTTTTTCTTTTTTATGCTATGTACTTGAGTCATTTGATGTAATTTGCATTTTATTTGAGTCATATCCCTAGGTCTTGCATTTATTTTCCTATGTTTGAGTGTCATTAGAATGTGTAATGTGCTAATTGGGCCCATTTCTTCGGACTTGGCCCAATGAGCTCCCCTACCCCTTCGGTTATTTGTCAATGAGTCTTTTGTCAGTGTCTTATTGTAAAATGTGGGTTTCCTATATATAGGGCCCCATTTCCTTCATTTGGAGGTAATGAATCAATCAATGAAAAAAATACCATTTGAGAGTCCAAAGCTTAGTTTAGTGGAGTGATTCCAATATTTTTTGGGTGAGAAACCCTAGGGGAGAGATTCCCCACCCTTCCCTCTCTTAATCCCTCTTTTTCACTCCACTTTCTCTCTCCTCAACACCCAATTTTGAATTTTCTTCTCTCTCCTCCCTTCCCAACCACCTCAACCCCCACCTACCATCATTAAAACCCTCCACTTCCCCATGGCCTCCATTACTCCACCCCCTAGTCCCAAGGAGATCCCTCACCATTCCAACACCATCTTCCACATTCCAACACCACTTTCCCCATTCCAACACAATCAAACCCTTCCCCACATAACCCCACAACTTTCTAGGCCATTTCAAATTTGAAAACCCCTTCCCTCCCAAAGCATTGGCCGCCCCTCTCCCCTCCCTCTTGGCCATATTTGCCCCCCTCCTCCTCACCACCCATTCCTCTCTTAATCTCTCTCTTTCACCCCTCATTCTCTCTCCTCTACACCCAAATCCGAAAATCTTCTCTCTCCTCCCTTCCCAACCACCACTCTCCCACCTACCCCCATTAAAGACCACTCCCCTTCCCCACACATCCCATTACTCCACCCCCTAGTCCCAAGAGAGCTTCCACCAATCCTAGCTCCACCTCCCAACCCCTAACTACCCTTCCCACAACCCCAAGCACCCCTATTATGTTCCCCACACACCTCTTCCCATCCCCCAAGACTAAAATTTAATCCCACCCTTAAACCCATTTTCAAAGACCCTTTCCCTCTCACCCACCTTCCCAAATTCGTAGCTCCTCCTCCCACCACCTGTTAGACCCCCTTCCAGACCCCATTCTTCCCTTCCCCCACCTTAGAACACCCCCTCCTAGACCCCCTCACAGCCCGGGCTTCCCCCACACTCATCCAACCCCATTTCCCCTCCCATATACCCCATTCCCCCCCATCATCTTCAACCTACAGCTCTCAACCGAAGATCTACAGAAGAGCAGCAGCTTGCAGAGATGACCACGGCTTCTCCCGGACGTTTCTGAAGGATCAAGAGCCATCATTGGAAGCGGCTACCTGTCCTCTTCGCAATGAAAGTGGGTTCGTCTTCATCGGAGCTCGGTGCTACCCGGGAGCCCCGTTCTCCCACGACTGCGCAGGTCGGCCACTGCAGAGTTCCAGAACCGGAGAAAACGCTTCACCACGACGATCCCTAAAGGAATCAGGCTTCAGGGTCTTCTGAAAAGTTCTTCCTCGGCCTATCTACTTTCAGAATCAGGAAGCGGAAGTCCATTCAGCATCCGAGAGAAGGAGTTACCGATTTTCTCCCACAATCGCGCGACTCTGCTTTCCATAGTCAGCACCGACCCCTCTTCATTCTTCTGGTTCCACAGATCATCTCCGGCATCTTTTGGGGTCCCCGGTTTGTTTGCTGCAAAGAGGACTCTCCCACGGTTCTAACGGCACTAACGGTACCACATTCGAAGTTCAGGAGCGGTCGGGACAGCCTCGTCTTCCTACTGTTGGTGACCTGATACTGCCAGTCCAAAAATCAGAGGCCTTGTCCAAGCTCCCGCCCCAACCGGCAGCGACTGCAGAAGAAATTAAGAAAATTTTGAGGCAATCCCCTTCCAGCTACGAAGGTTTTCCCTCTGGTCTCGTCATCAAAAAAATTCCTGATCAAGATCTACAATAGCAACACCGACCCTCTATCCCGACTCGCAGACAGCAAGCAGATTCGGCGTCAACCCTTATTCCTCGTTCTTTGCTATAGTTTCCCCACCCCGCTTGGCCGGCTGAAGGTCCCTCCCTGGGTGGAGGTAGTATTGTCTGTAATTTCATTAACCCCCACCCCAAGATCCCCCTCCTGCGAGAGGTGTAGTGGTGTACTTTGTTTGGGTAGGTCAAGCGACACCACCGCGTCGTGTGGGGATCCACTCGCCTCCCCGCTCGCCCTCGTCTCCGACCGGGACCGGTTTCTTTAAACCGTTCGAGTAAGTGCTCAAACCTTCACTCCACTTAGTGCTTGTCTTTCAATATTAGTTCTAATTCCGCTGGTTATGCGAGTGAGAGCCCGATCCTCAAGCCCCATTACCTTGAGTGATCACCGTGGGAAGAGTGCAACCGGTGCCTTCGGCACTTCGTCGGCCCCGTTGAATTGGGCTTCCAAATCCATTGGGAATCAAATCTTGGCCTTGCTGGCCCTCTACCAGCAAGGGCCCAACCCCTCAACCTCACCTTGGCATTGCCAAGTTACCCCGGGCTTGGGTGAGCGACGAGAGAGCGGTGGCCCAATTCGGCCCATTTGAATGCGATTGTGCTTGCTTGCATTAGGTCCGAGGTTGTGTCACATCACGGATGTACAAAGTTGGTCAAAGCAGCAATGTATAGAGTTGAAACGCTTGAAGGCCAATGTACAGACTTGTAAGATGTGAGGCGATGTGTAGACTTTGCGTTCAACAGGATGTATAGACTTGGAGGGTTCACTTATGGCTGTACAGACTTGGGCGTTGTATAGACTTGGAACAGCTTCAAGGTAATAATGTACAGACTTTGAAATAAAGAGTGTACAGACTTGAAAGTTCAAGGCCACGATGTATAGACTTTGCCCAAGGAAACGAATGTGTAGACTTTGGCTTGGAACGAAGGTAAAGATGAGGTTGTATAGACTTGACCAGAACATAGGGAAAAGCTATGAATGTATAGACTTGGCCAAATGTAGGAAAAAGCCCCTAATGTGCAGACTTGATCATCCAGATTCAAAGCAACCGATGTATATACTTGAACGCTATACAGACTTCACGAAGTGATGCTTGAGCCAAGAGACAGTGTACAGACTATGTGATGAAAGGCTGATAGAGCGAGCAATGTATAGAGTTGGAGAATGCTGTGCAATGTATAGACATCCATACAAAAAATAGACAAAGCAGCATGGCGTCAACCCAGCTGAACCACTGCGTCAACGCAGCAATGTAGCGTCAACACAGCTAGTGAACAAACTTGCTAATGCGTCAACCCAATCTCCAACTACGTCAACGCACTGCATGAACAATTAGCTGCTACGTTAACCCAATCTAGCCATATTCATGAAATAGCTATTCAAGCAAACAATCAGATATTCAGTGTGACTCATGGTGTGTCAGCCATCACTAAATCAGTGTGACTCATGGTGTGTCAGCCATCATCAAAACCACACAGGGGCACAACAATCTCCCCCTTTTTGATGATGGCAACACTATGAGTTACACTGACTCAGCTTAGATTCTTCTCCCCCTTTGCCTTCAGCAAAAAGACATGAGTTGAAGAGGAAAGAATGAGACTGTATAAAAAGAGTGAATTAAAAGCTCCCCCTTTTGACTAATCTGCCCCTTTTACTTTAGCAAAACGAATAATCCAGAGATGTCATATGAGACACTCAACATAGTTCAGCAGATGAGGACAACACAATATCAGAAGCAATTAAATCAATTCTCCCCCTTAGTCAAACAACTTATGCAGTCATGTATATGCAACAAATACTCCCCCTTTGACAAGGCAGAAGATATAGAGCTAATACAGACAAACAACATGATCTGACAGTCTAGCACATTGTCCCCTTATGCAAATAGTCTCTCAAACAGACCAGAGAATCTTGCCCTTATGATCTATGATGCAAGAGAAATCCACAAGGATGAACTCTGGTTATCCAAAAACTGCAAGTACACATGGTAAACTGAGAGAAGTGCTTCTCAAAAATGACAACCAGTCTAATACCACTGAATCAAAACACAGTGATAAAGAGCCATAGGATGAGCAGATTCAACAGTTAGTGAAAATTGAGATATTGAACTTTTCAGCAAGATACTAACTTCATAGAACATAATCTTTAAGTTCTAGAGTCCTCCATTATAAAAGCTTATGAAACCTTGATTTTCAGATATGGTTTAAGAATGATGTAAACAAGTTTTTCAAAAAGAATTGTGCTCATATCTGAACCAGCTCTTAATAAAAAGGAACTACAAGCTCATATAAAATTCTAGTTCAACCAACTTCCATCTTACTTAGTTTACTTTCCATGACAGTTTTAGGAGATACATAAGAGAATGCAACAGAATTTTACATTGTTCTTTCACAATTTGATTTACACTTGTTCATAATTTTCTTTTTAAATGAACAATTTTAGTTTATCAACACCTTTTGACATGGGGAAACACCTTGATCAGAGGCCCGAATCCCCAGTTACTCAGTGTGACAACCGTATTGCTTCTCCCATTTTGGAGAACAGAGGTAGCATTGGAAGTATCTTTGGCATGAGGATACACCTTGATTAGAGGTCAGAATCCCCAGTTACTCAATACAATAATGCCATTGCTCTGCCAAATTTCACAGTATTTTCAATCATCTCTTTAAGCAGAGTTAACCATGGTACTTCATGACACAGTCCTTTGGACAAGTTTCTCAGTAACCACAGTTATTGCTCTGTCCATGATTCAGAACAAGTACACTATATATCTCAGTCAACATAGACAAGGATATCAACTTTTCAGATGTCAGAAGTTCTTACATGAATTTACATGAAGCAGTCAGCTAAAGTTTATTAAGAGATTGAATCAGATATTTCCAAGTTCCTTGTGTCCAAACAGGAGTACATAAGACTTAAACCAGTTCCGGTTAACAAATGTTCTTAAGCATGTATAATGGATGGTTTCTCATTAAAGATGTTTTAACTTTCATGAAGTAGTATTCATACTGAAGGTTTACTTCATATCTCAGCTTAGTAATTCAAGTGAGCTGACTGATATTTCAAAAAACAGCATAGATTCTGAAAAATTTCAGCAAAGAATCTGCCCCTTGAGCAAAGAAGTTCAGAATTGACTGGATTGAAGTGAAACTCTCCTTCAGCAGAGTTAGGAGAGGCAGACAGATATCAATAAGGTATAAATTCAGATTAAGAATATTCAAAAACAGTCAAGAGAGATCATTTGATGTTGAAATCACTGGTAACACAGATATGACAGGATGAATCAGATAGGTGGATAGGTAGAGTTCAGATAAAGACAGTTGAAGAGATTAAGCAAGCTCCCCCTATCTATATGCAATGTATCACCCCCTTTTTTTTTATTTTTCAAAATGAGTGATATGCTATGCATTTACTCCCCCTATCTAAAAACACATAATCAACCTATATGACATGAAGACAATGCATGAGACTAGACAAACTCCCCCTTACAAAGTGCATGATAGTGCATCAGATTTTTCAATGGCAGCATATGCAAATTCAGTCTATCATTAAATATGCAAATCATGTAGGAAGAGAGTTTAGAAAATTAAATCTAACAATGCAGATGGTGAGTTGATATGCAAAGATAGATTTAACATGCTATGTAGTTATTCTAAGAACAAGAAGTGCAGAGAATTTACCTTAATGGGGCTTTATCAACTTGGGTGCCTTGGTTTATTTCCCCCTTTTTATTCTTCAGCATCCAAGGCACACCTGCAAAATATTGATCATTTTGAACTTGCAGGGACCCAAGCAGCTTTGGGTCCTGCCTTACCCCTAACAGGTGTTCTAAGCAAATTCATAGCAGCATGGTCATCATGATCCATCAGATAGCAAGTTTCCATAGAGTGACCATACTTTCCACAGTATCTACATGATGTGACTGGTTTCTGGTTCTTAGGATGCATAGTAACAGTAGCATGAGGTTTATAAACATGATTATAAGATTTTCTGTTATATGCATGAATAGTTTGATTCTTATTCCTAACCAGCCGACATTCACAAGATTTGTGACCTTGCTTCCCACAGTTATAGCATGAAAATCTTGTAAATAGTTTTGTAGGGAATTTGACACCATAGGGGTTAACAGTGTTCTTCTGAACATGCCAACAGTTCTTGACTGTATGGCCATTCTTCCCACAGTGAGAGCAAGCAAAAGAATTTCTTTTATGAAAACCATTTTTACCCCAAGTAGATCTAAACCAGCACTCAGCAGCCTTGTGCCCAGGCTTATTGCAGTTGAGGCACACAATGTGCTGATTAGAGTTGTGTTTAGATCCATATGGATCATGAAAGTGCATGGAAGACCTGGCATGTAGTTTATCGTCTTCTTTCATGATAAAACATTCATTCATGAGATGACCATGCTTCCCACAATAATAACATAAAGCATCAGGCTTCCTAACAACATGGTTTCTATCAGAAAGATTTCTTGAATGTAAGGTTCCACTAGTATGCTCATCCTTTAACATCAATCTGCAATCTTCCATTATGTGACCTCCTTTCCCACAATAATAACATGACCCCTTTTTAATATGAGTGTGTGAGAGATCATGTGAATTGTGTGTAGCCTTTTTTATAGTAACAGGAGTGTATTTATCCTTCTTCTGTGAAGTTTCACCCTTTTTCAGTTTTTGATTTTGTTCCACAGTTTTGGGTTTCACAGTGGATTTTTGTGCAGTGAATTTGAAGACAGAAGGAGCAGAGGTTGTGTTCTGATTGGTGGCTTTGACAAAAATAGTAGATGTTTCATTCCCATTACTCCTTTTATTTGTCGGACTATAGCCCAGTCCCTTCCTCTCAAAGTTATCACTGTTTCCAAGAAGCTTATTCAGATTGTCCTTACCTTTGACAAATTTTGATAGAGAATTTTTCAAATCTTTAATCTCAAAATTCAAATCAGCAATTTTAGCTTCATATTTGGACAAATCTGTTTCACAGGAAATTACTTGTTGATGCAAGGCATCATTCAGACTTTTGAGTTTTTCTACTTCCTGTTTTAATTCTATTTCCTTGTCAGCTTCAGATAAGGACTTGTAAAGATCATCAACTTCTTGTTGAAGGGATGTGATAGTAAGCTCATATCCAGCTATTTTCTATTCACTACAACTGACATTTCCATTTAACATTAAGTTGATGGTTTTGAGACTCTCAATTTCTTGTTCTGCATCCACCAACCTATCAGAATTATTCATACTCACACCCTTGCCTTTTTCAATTGTCAATAGCCTATGTGACAGTTGGTTCTTTAGATGATTCAGCTTGTTGATTTCCTCTTTCAATTTTCTATTTTTCTCTAGGAGATCATCATCAAACATCCAATCATCTAAGGAACACTGACATTCATAAAAGTTTTCCTGTTGTTTCTCAGATTGAGGTTTGTTGAGATTTTTCTGAAGCTCTAGATTCATTATTCTATCAGCCTCCATTTTTTCAGAAATCAATCTGTTTTCTTTTTCAAGGCTCATCAATTTGTGTTCAAATTCTTTGGACTGGTTTTTGAGTCTTTCATTTTCAGATTTCATATCTTCAGCTTCAGTTTTCTTTTCTAGCAATGATTTATTTTCTTCTTTCAGAGATTTGATTAAATCCTTTTGAAGTTTATCATCAGAATCAAATTCATTTATCAAGTCTCTTAAAGCTGCACAAGCATTGCAAGCATTTTCAGATTTCATTTTTTCCAATTCAGAGTTGACACATTCTAATTCTCTCACCAATTTTTCATTTTGAACGATATCATTTTTGTGAGCCTGATCAACTAAGCTAAACCTTTCCCTTAGTTCAGCAATTTCACAAACAAGCTCTTGACTCTCCTTTTTGTGTAGACCAACTTGTTTCATAAGAGATTGTTTTTCAGATTTGAAATGATCTAAGTCTGAACTAATAGAATCAAACTCTGTTATCTGTCTTCTAAATATTTCATTTTCAGTTTTCAGAGTTTCAAGATTTTCACCTCCTAGTTTTTCCAGCTTCTTTTTCAGTCTTCTATACCTCTTACTCATTTTTTCATGGGAGTGTAACAGATCAGCATAGGTATCTTCCCAGTCATCTAAAGTGAAGCTAGAGAAGGGGATGATTACCTCTTCAGCATCTTGGAATTCCTCTTGATCACTGCTATGGTTGCTCTCGTCAGCCATCATGCAGTTGTCCTCATTCATCCTCTGAGCTAGCTTCAGCTGATCCAGAATGTCCTTAGCGGACCTGCAGTCATAAAAATAAGAATGTAGAGCCTTGTCAGTAGCTGCTCTCATCAGGTTAAAGGCTTTCTGATTTTCTCCATATTTTGACTTGTGACTTTTAGTCCATTTGGACTTTTCCTTTGGCAATCTGTGGGGACCTTGTGAAATTAACTTCCACAGATCCGGATTAATCATTTTCACATAATTGTGAAGACTACTAATCCATGAGTTAAAGTTAGAGCCATTGAAAACCGGTGGAGAACCCATTGAATAAATTGGCAACTGGATTAATGCAGCAAGGGGTAGAAACAGGAATGCACCAAGGGACAACAGGATTCTCTGCAGATCATTGGATCTGATCAATCAGAGAACTGCTCTGATACCAATTGTTAGGGTGCAAGCCCGGGATACAGAGGGGGGGTGAATGTATCCGGCTAGGAATATCACCCAATTTCCAACTTCAGAAGCTAAATACAATACGAGAATAGAAACTAATTCAATTGAACAAATGAAGAGATACTTGGAGCGCTCCTAATCAATCATCTAGCGGAAGCAAAACACACAAATAAACCACTGCTCAAGAGATTTTTAGGTGGTTCGGTCCAAAGACCTACGTCCACCCCTCACTCCCAACCAGAGTGAGACTTCCACTAGTAACACTAGCACAACAGACTAAGTCTGCAACAACTGCTGCCAAACAGCTTGACAAGGGGAACAACCTCCCCTCTTACTCCCAACCGGAGGGACACCCCAAGTGACTCCCAGCCACTTGGAAACCAGAGACACACAGTCTCTCTTCCTCCAAATCGGAGGGAAAACCTAGTCTTGCAACCCACAAGACTAGAACCGGAGGACCAATCCTCCCTTCCTCCAAGCCGGAGGGGAACCTAGAGACCCAAGTCTCTCTTCCTCTGAAACCCAGAGGGCAGCACAAGTGACCCAAGTCACCTGCAGACTAGAGGTCTCGGACCTCTCTACCTCCCAACCGGAGGGACCCCTGGACTCGAACCTACAAGCCCAGAACCGGAGATAAATCTCCCTTCCTCTAACCCGGAGGGAAACAACTGATGACACCCTGTCAAAGGCAACCAGAGATGCAAGTCTCTCTTCCTCCAGACCGGAGGGAACCCGATCTCACACTAGAGGATCGGAAGAACAGCAAGTGAATAGTTCAAAGGAAAAACAAAAACCCAGCAACAGAAAGCTGAAAGAACAAAATCAAATGTGGCTCTCGCAAGAGCTGGCTGGCCTGGATTTGATCCACGGTCCAGCAGGAGCTTCTTCTTCTGCTTCTCTCTTTCTCCCAGCACTAACTCTCTTTTCTTCTTCTTCTTCTTTCTTCTTCTTCTTCTCACTGCTTCTGCCTTCTCCTTCTTCTCACTTCTTTTCTTCTTCTTCTCTATTCTCTGTATCGTGGAGACACTCTCTGCATTTCGATCTTCCTTTCTTATCTTCTCTTTTTCATCCGTCTTCAGATGGAGGCGGCTTAATATTTATAGCTGCAGCATTTAGGGCGTTATCATCGGATCACGTGCCAGGTGACAACCTCGGATCTCGTGTATTTCATAGGCTTCATGAGCAGTACCTATCACACAGTCATAAGAAGATATCAGATGATGTATAGACTTGAAATTTTAACTGAGTGTATAGAGTTCAAGCTAATCAAACAAATGTATAGACTTCATGTTAACGAACGAGTGTATAGACTTAGTTGAGTGAGCATGCAGTGTACAGACTTGAAACCCTTCAGCAACCTAAGTGTAGAGACTTAGTGTTAACGTGCCAGAGAGACCAGTGTACAGACTTCATGCTGTACAGACTTGATGTTGATCAAAAAACCTTTGGACATTAGCCCAAGGCGTCAACGCTTCCATCGTGCAGTGTCGCCTCAGCTCCTCAAGCGAGATGCTCAACGCCCTTGGCAACTGGCCAATGCGTCAACGCATCCTGTGTCAGCGTAGACGTAGTGAACAAGACAGAAGGCGAAAGACACAGAATTGCGTCTACGCAGTCAGCCAAGTGCGTCAACGCACTAAAAACATAGAACCAATGAAGATAGACAGGCTGTACAGACTTTGTGCTCAAAGGCGATTGTATAGACTTTGCCTTAGAAACGAGTGTATGGACTTTGAAACAGCAAATGAATAAGTATGTACACTGATTGAGTGTATAGACTTGGAACCCAAAGGTAGTGTACAGACTTGCTAAGTCTGAGCCAATGTACAGACATAAAGTGAAGACCAGTGTATAGACTTTGAGGCGTTTGACGGATGTATATACTTAGCCTTTGAGGAACGATGTATAGAGTCTAAACGTGAAGGTAGGCTGTATAGACTTGAAACGGTTGAAGCGATGTACAGACTTGCCAATATGAGACACTGTACAGACTTTGTCAAGTGACTGGCTGTACAGACTTCAGAAGATGAAGACTCTGTATCGACTTGAAGACCAATGAGCCAAAGTATAGACTTGCCTTAATAATGACTGTGTAGACTTTGAAACAGAAGTCATGCAACCGGATGTACAGAGTTGGTCAAAGCAACAATGTATAGAGTGAAACGTTTGAAGGCCAATGTACAGACTTGTAAGATGTGAGGCGATGTGTAGGCTTTGCGTTCAACATGATGTATAGACTTGGAGGGTTCACTGATGGCTGTACAGACTTGGGCGTTGTATAGACTTGGAACGGCTTCAAGGCAATAATGTACAGACTTTGAAATAAAGAGTGTACAGACTTGAAAGTTCAAGGCCACGATGTATAGACTTTGCCCAAGGAAACGAATATGTAGACTTTGGCTTGGAACGAAGGTAAAGATGAGGTTGTATAGACTTGACCAGAACGTAGGGAAAAGCTATGAATGTATAGACTTGGCCAAACGTAGGAAAAAGCCCCCAATGTGCAGACTTGATCATCCAGATTCAAAGCAACCGATGTATAGACTTGAACGCTGTACAGACTTCACGAAGTGATGCTTGAGCCAAGAGACAGTGTACAGACTCTGTGATGAAAAGCTGATAGAGTAAGCGATGTATAGAGTTGGAGAATGATGTGCAATGTATAGACATCCATACAAAAAATAGACAAAGCAGCATGGAGTCAACCCAGCTGAACCACTGTGTCAACGCAGCAATGTAGCGTCAAAACAGCTAGTGAACAGACTTGGTAATGCATCAACCCAATCTCCAACTGCGTCAACGCACTTCATGACCAATTAGCTACTACGTTAACCCAATCTAGCCATATTCATGAAATAGCTATTCAAGCAAACAATCAGATATTTAGTGTGACTCATGGTGTGTCAGCCATCACTAAATCAGTGTGACTCATGGTGTGTCAGCCATCATCAAAACCACACAGGGGCATAACAACAACTGGGCCGACTGGCTTCGGCTTTGGCCCTTCAATTGTTGATGATTATGCGCAAGGGTACTTGGCGGTGCCCACGGTGTTTGGCAGATTCCCTACCGCCGTTGGCTTCCCCAACTTCTTGGGGTTAGCCTTCGTAGACATGCTGGAGGTGGAACCCTCGGAGCATGTCGAGGGAGCTACGAAGAACATGGAGCCTCTGAAGGCTTGATGCTGCCACGAGTCGCTCAAGAGTCCAACCTTGGTCGCCAGCTACCTGGTGCACCATGCTGTCTGTGGGGTCCACCCCGATGTTGTCAACAGGAACTCCGGAGGACATCAGCGCAAGCAAATCCGGAGGAGTACTGCTGTGGTTATCGAAACCCTCTCAGAATCCGGTAAATCTATGATGGTTGGTGGCATGTGCGTCTTCCTCAACGGACGCAACACACGGATAGTCTCGGATCGGGTTGTCCCTTCCATCCCCGTCCACAACTCATATCAAGCCCTTGCTGGAAGGAGGGCAGAAACAGAGGAAGCCGGCCATTACGGCCATGAGAAGTTGGCCCCCAGGCAAAGGAAATGTAAACAGGTGTGGGTCCCTAAGAGGGTCCAACATGTTCATCAAGCTGCACCTGTCCGCCACCGCCTTGCTCACGACGGAGCGGAAGGAAGCAGAGAAAGGGGCCTTGCCCCGAAAGAAGAAGAAGTGGTTGTGGACCCTTTACGCCGCTAAAGTTTCAGGGCCTGTGCCCGCCAAGCCAACGTCCCTGCTATGGGATGAAGATTCTGGCAACCTGCCGACAGAGCTCGACTAGCTTATACCCCTCCTGCGGGAGGTCGACAACTGTCCCCCGTGCTGTATAAAGAACGAGGTCGAGAAGAGATGACCAACTTGGTCAAGAGTTATTTTCGAGGGCTAGCCAACCCCTCGCGTGGGCAGCAGCAGTTGATGCAAGCAGCTGCCGCCAATGAAGACTACTGCCCATCAATGGCAGATGAAGAAGATGTAGGAGAAAAGATGATGGTGTCGTCGGTTGATGACAATAGTTATGATGACGGCTTCGAGATCGAAGCCGATGAAGCCGTCCCCAAGCAGGAAGAAACAAGAAGGACTTCTGTGTTCGAGAGGCTGACCATCCCGCATCAGGTTAAGAGAAGGGTCCACCGAAAGAGAAGAAGGATGCAGGTTTTCACCTGCAACATGGCTGGCATATTCAGCCGATACGGGGGGCTTCTCGAAGACCCCCGCGAGTTGGCTCGATTGGCCGCAAGGCCGGGGCCGAATACTCACAGAGCAGAAGCAGCAAGGGAGCTCCTGGCAGCAACTAAGGGAGAACAACCCCTGGTCTACCACCAGTGGGATGATGAGGCTCCTGTCTTAACCGCCAATGTGGTAACGGCGGAGGAAGAAGATGACGTCCTCCTCGACGTCCTGCCCGAGGGTACGTCTAGAGAAGCAACAGAAGCCATTCCTAGTGCGGAAACTATGGACCCAACGGTCCTGATGCTACTCCAAAGATATCGGCAAGAGATAGACTTGCTGAAGAAACAACTAACGGAGAAGACTCAACAGTCGTCAGCTTCCAAGCCGCTCGAAGTCCAGGGTGAATCATCCCAGGGAGCGGTTCGTCATGTCGACCCTCCGCCACTTTTCACCTTGCCTCAGTCGTCAGAGCCGAGCATGGCGACGACTCAGCAGTGGCCACCACAGCCCAAGCTGCTAATGCCACCGGTGCTCCCTCAAGTGCACTAGACACCCCCGCTGTTGCATCCTCCACAGGTGACCACTCTGGTCACCTCGTACCTGCAGCCTGCACACTTCTATCCGGAGCCAGTTGACCCCACAGTCATGAACCAAATGATGGTGGAAAGAATGATCAAGCTGAAGCTCACAGAAAGAAGTGAAAGCGACTAAGTCACATTTGATGCCTATCGGGTGCCCTACCCGCAACACCATGCTGCCAAGCGGCTTCCCCCAGGGGTCAACAAGCCGCCCAAGTTCGACAAGTTCAACGGGAAGGGATCCCCGAAGGAACACGTTGCATATTACATGACTGTCATGGGTGATTTGGCCACCGATGAGTCATACTTGCTAAAGTTTTTTGGGTCCTCGCTGACGGGGCTCGCATTTGAATGGTACTCCAGCCTCCCGGCTGGGTCGATCAGCGACTGGTCGGATATGCAGAGGAAGTTCAGGGAGAGATTCCATGTTACAGAGAGGGAGGTCACAGTGGCCGAACTCTACTCAACGAAGCAAAGGGCCGATGAGACAGCCCTCCATTATATCAAGAGGTGGAGGAACCTCGGAATGAGGTGCAAGCGGCCCCCGCATCAGGAAGACGCTGTACAAATATGCAAATAGAACCTCAAGAGGGAGGTTCTGGAAAACATGATCGGAATGGAAATACGGTCGTTTGATCGATTGAACAATGTCATGGCCGAGGTAGAAGCTTTTCTGGCCAGACCTGTTCCTACATTAGCTGCCAGCACAACCCAGAAGGGCAAGGCAGTGGAGCGGTGCTCATCGCCTAAAGAAGTGAACACTCTCGACATCAAGGCGTTCGAACAACAGAAAGATGAAGGCAAGAAGGCAGTCACCCCACAGCCTGCAGAAGCCCCAGATGGCAAAGAAGGTCCCTCGCTACGGGACAAGATGAAGAAAGCCTATTCACTTCTAAAGGACAAGACCCAGATTCTGTTCGACTGGATAACAGAATATGGCATGGTCACCCTGCCAGAGCCAAAGAGGCCAGAGGACCTAAAGAGAAGAGACAGCCCAAGATTCTGCCCCTACCACCAGATGTTGGGGCACCCAATCGAAGACTGCTGTTTTTTTAAGGACATCATCGAAGGAATGGTGAAGAAAAAGGAAATCGAGTTGGGAGAGTACAAAGTGGACCCTCCTCAACCGCATGAAGCCCCTCGGAGGAGGGCATCAGTCAACATGATCTCCCTATACCAGGCACTGCCCGAGGAGATCTCCGAAGCAAGTACGTGGAGCACTTATGAAACTCATTTCTTGGAGCCCGCGAAGGAACAGCAGGGATGGCAGCAGATCCCTGCGAAGCACAAGAGGAAGAAAGCACCCCGCCCGAAAGTGGGGGTACATATCCGTTGTGTTACACCCCGACCAGCTCTGTCGGTGGCGGCACCCGTGTGGATCACTCCACCTACAACCATCAGGATACCTACCCACAATCGGAGGAGACAAACTCCGCTGCCGGTGGTCAAGGAAACCAATCCTGGGGTCCGCCGACTACAAAACCTCATTGAGGGGCTGGACGAGTACGTGCAACCCGAATTGAAGCCTTTGCTGGTACGAGACCATGTCCCATGGCAAGAACTAGAACAGCTCTCACTCGAGCGAAAGGAGAAAGCTGAAGCAGCATCCGATAAGGAGGGCCGTCTGTTCTAGGGGCAGGCGCCTACTGAAGCAAGGAAGAAGAAGAAACAAAACAAGAAGAGAAAGGCCGCTAAGGCCGATAAAGTGCAGGTTGTCTCCTGCAATACTCTATCAGCACTCTTCAACCTGCCCGGAGAAGAGGAAGAGGAGGAAATTTGCTTCACACCCCTTTTTGGGGGAGGCAGGGCTGAGGCCGCAACTACTACACATGCAACCCAGTCACGCAGGAAATGGGGGCGCCAACCGCCACCCAACCACAACATCATGTTCAGGGGAGAGTAGCCCTACAAAACACCTCCGCTGGAGATGAAGGGAGCCCAGATCCCTCCTCCGCCAGGCCTATATAACAAGAGTGGGGGCAAGGGGGTCCCTTCATTTCTTGAATTCATGAAGATGTCTAAGGGGAAGCAGCCTTGTCAGGAGGCTAACCCTACACCCGGGGATGTTCAACCGTAGCCAGCACAATCTGCCGAAGATCCAAATACATATGGAGTTTGCCCTACAGCAGCTAATGAAGAGCGCCGAGGATCCGGTACCAGCCAGAAGGGCGCCGAATCCGAAGCAGATGAAGCAGGTCCATCAGGGGCCGTAACTCGGGACTCTCCCAAGCCCAGGTGGGCTGAAGAGATGAAGCTCTCCAATGTTCGAGTTGGGAGCCGAATAATGAAGCTACTCAAGAAGCTCCCTGCTCGATTTACCATCTGGGAGATCCTCTCTTTGAGTGAAGAGACTCGATAGGTGATCATCACTGCTCTCCAGACGCCTACTCATTTTGAGACCTGCCTGGCTGAAGCAATGCCGGAAGCTAGCATGACCTTCACTCCAGAGGACATGCTGATACCTACCATCAGCCACAACAGGCCACTGTACATGAAGGGGCACCTGAATGGAAGGGAGCTAAAGAGGATTCTGGTTGATCCCGGTGCAGCAGTCAACATCCTGCCCTATAGAATATACGAGAGGCACCACTTCAATATGCATCTCGAGAAAGTCGGGGATATGCGTATCGCCGGCTTCAATCAAAAATGTGAAGTGTCGATGGGGGTGGCAGAGTTCACCCTTACCCTAGCGGATTTCACTTCAATAGTGCAGTTCCATGTCATCGACTCCCGCACCTCATGCAAAGCATTGCTCGGCCACCCATGGCTACATGAGAATATGGTGGTGCCCTCCACGCTCCACCAATGTATCAAATACAGTCTCCAAGGGAAGGAGGAGAGGATATTTGCTGACCTTCACCCGTTTGACGTATTTGAATGTCACTTGGCGGATGCCAACCTGTATGCGGGGCCTTCTCAGAAGACCTCTGAAGCTAAGACCCCAGCCGGGGCATCAAGAGGCGCATCCGGCGACGATTGGTATCCACCACCGCTGCACGGATATGTCAAGCCCAAGGTGGTCTCTCATATCACAACATCTGGGGATGTGGGCTGAATAGCACCCCAACATTATACCCTGAAGCTAATGAAGTGCAGGTCGCTTGGCAACACAATCACATTGGAATCCCAGACGGCCTCACCAGATCGATTCCCGGCCTTGATAACCCCACTGTCGAGCCTTTCAAAACTTGGGAGGTGACACAGGAAGATGGACCCAACAGCTTGTTCTATACGGCTGAAGAGCACCCTACTCGAGAAGACACAGACTGCGGCCTCCCAGAAGACATAAGCAACCCGTCGGTCCCCGTCAAGGGTCTGGCATTCACAACCAGTAGTATGGCCGAGATGTTTCAAAAGAAGCACATCCCCTCTGATCAGTCTCAAAAGCGCAAGGAAGCTTTCCAGAAAATGTGGTATCCCACAAATCTGGATAGGAGATGAGACGCGTCTCTCAGCATCCGGGGTTGGGCTTCACCCTGAAAGAATATTATCGCAGTGGGCGATACGAGGTGGACACCCTCTCTGTCTTCTACCCTGCTGAAGACAGCATGCTGGGGGCAACCTTTGATGAATACCCAGTGGAAGCTGAACATGCTGACCCGGGCCAGCCCGGAAATCAAGAAGCGGAGACCATGATTCCTTGCCGATGTTGGGAGCAGGTCTATCCCGAAGAGGCGTCCCTACAAGCCGAATTTGAGACGGCTAGTAGCAGCGAAGCCGAAGGTGTTGAAGAAGCAGGGATCTCTCCCTCCTGTGGAGTCCTACCAATAATGACCTCCGCACCCTTTGTGCCAATCGGGGAAGCCTCGGCCAGCCCCAACCAGGAGGTGTGTGCTGTCGACAATGGGACTGCCACTCCTATTGAAGATGCAACTGCCCCAGAAGGCGAGATCTCCTCACCTTTTGCCACGAGACTGGGTTGCTATTCCAACCCAACAACAAGTAGTCACTAGTCTGGCACGACTGCAACCCTAACTATAGGGGCTGAAGCTGCTCTCCTGCCCACGGAGACTACAACGGCGGTGGATTTGCTGAGAGAGCAATATGCATGGCCGCTACTAAATGAAGCAGAGGACTTTCGAGAAGCTCTGATGACGTAAAATGGGGAGGGCGAGGTCCTCGACCCTAAAGATGATATTCCAGATTTCGTCGACCTCCAACCGGCACCTCCGGAGATAGAAGATGGAGGCCATGCTACAGTCGACGAGCTGATAGAAGTCAACTTGGAAAGTGAGAAAGACCCCAGGCCTACCTTCCTCAGTGCCCAGTTATCCTCAGAAGAACGAGAGTTGTACACCCAGCTGCTGCAAGAGTACCGGGATTGCTTCGCCTGGACTTACAAAGAAATGCCAGGTCTGAGCCCTACAGTTTCGCAACATGAACTGACGATCAGCCTTGAAGCCGAGCCGGTGAAGCAACCACCGCGGTGCATGAGGCTGGAGCTCATCACTCAAATTTGTGCAGAAGTCGACAAGCTCGTTGATGTGGGATTTATCGAAGAAAATCGGTACACCACATGGTTGGCAAATATCGTCCCCGTGAAAAAGAAGAACGGACAGATCCGGATATGTGTTGACTTCCGAGATCTGAATAAAGCTTGTCCCAAGGATGACTTTTCGGTGCCAATAATGGAGGTCATGATAGACGCAACAACCGGTCATGAGGCCCTATCATTCATGGACAGGTCATCCGGTTACAACCAGATATGGATAGCGGAACATGACCGAGTCCACACTGCCTTCCGAACCCCTAAAGGCATCTATCACTACAGGAGGATGCCGTTCAGACTAAAGAATACGGGCGCAACTTATCAGCGTGCAATGACAAAAATATTTGATTAGTTGCTCTACCACAAGGTCGAGTGCTATATAGATGATCTGGTGGTCAAGACCAGAAGAAAAGAAGACCATCTGCAAGACCTCCGAGTCATTTTTCAGAGGCTGAGGCAGCACGAATTGAAGATGAACCCTATGAAATGCGCGTTCGGAGTGTCGAGCGGAAAATTCTTAGGTTTCATTGTCAGATATCGGGGAATTGAGATAGACCCCGCAAAGATCAAAGCAATTCAGGAGTTACCTGCACCAAGAAATCTCTCCGAGCTGAGATCACTATAGGGCCGCTTGGCTTATATCCGACGGTTCAATTCCAATTTGTCAGGGCGATGCCAACCTTTCGACAAACTGATGATGAAGGATGTTCCCTTTTATTGGGATGAAGATTGCCAGACAACCTTTGACAAGCTGAAAGACTATCTGAAGACTCCTCCAGTGTTGGGCGCACCGGTGAAAGGATGGCCGTTGATATTATATATAGCAGCCACACACAATTCCCTGGGGGCAATGCTGGCCCAGAATAATGAAGAAGGGAAAGAACAAGCCCTCTACTACCTCAGTCGGAGACTGGTCAGAACTGAGGAGAAATATACTTATATTGAGAAGATCTTTTTGGCACTAGTCTTCACAGTTAAGAAGCTTCGACACTACATGTTGTCGCATGAAATCAGCTTGGTATCCAAAGAGGACCCGCTGAAATATATTATGTCCCAGTCGGCACTCAAAGGTCGCTTAGTTAAATGGGCAGTAATCCTTATGGAGTTTGACATCTCCTATGTGCCGTGCAAGGCTGTCAAGGGCCAAGCTATTGCAAACTTCTTCGCCGAGCACCCAGTACCCTGGGACTGCCCGCTGGAACAGGAGTGATGTGGCACAGCCCAAAGACCACTAAATATGATGAGATAACCCTAGGACTTAGACCCGCAAGCATACAAGCGCTCAATGATTCTCACAATGACGATTTTTGCTCACCCGATTCACACGTTCACCCGGTGGGTCCGGGAGATAATGATGAAGGTCCGGGGCGGGACCCAATTGTTCTAATGGACTTACAATGCTAGGGCTGACCCCAAATGAGTCTAGGATACCCAACTTTGTGGGCGGCTGGCCCGCAAGGCGGGGGCTTGGTGGCACTCACTCACGGTCCGCGGTGGACACTAACAAACTAGCATGCAAGTTCGAGCCCTCTTCTCACCGCCGACGAGCAATCAAAGCAATACTAAACTAGCAGGAATAAGGCTACTAAGGATAGTATCAGAAGCTCACCTGATCGGTGTGAAGACACCGATCCCGATCGGAGACGAGGGCGCGCCGGGAGGCGAGGGTATGCACCCGATCGCCGCGGCGATGTCGCTTGACCTGAAACTTAAAGAGTACAACACTACACCTCACGCAGGAGGGATGAACTTGGGGTGGGGATTAATCTTATTACACCCAAAACTACCTCCACGCAGGGAGGGGCCTTCAGCCGGCCAAGCGGGGAGGGGATTTATGCAAAGGAAAAGCCGATCTTCCGAGCCCGCCGGTTCTGCCAATCTGCAAGTTGGCAGGACAGGATGTCGCTGTTGATGCTGCCACGGGATCCACGGGGCTCCAAACTTGACGAAACCACTGCCAAAAGTTTCTCAGCTGACAGGGGATGAAGCTTGAATTTTTGGGGTAGCTTTGACACCCGAGGCTGGCAGTGCCGGCGATGAGAACAGGACAGCAATGTCTGGCTCCTGGCAGGTACCGAACTGATGCAGCAGGTTGCAGACGTCGCTGTGGCCGCTCCTGAACTCTGATTGGGACGAGGTTGGCGGTGACGCGATCGTGGTCGGAGTAGCTTCGAGAAGCAGTTGACGGGGCCTCGATCCAAGGTCGGAGGAGAGCGGGGTAGCAGGAAGAGTAGGTACAGGTCGAACCTGGTCCCACAGTGGGCAGACTACCCACCCTGATGAAGAAAATGTTAACTTGCAGCTCCGGTGGCCGAATGAGGTCCTTCTTCTTGGAGGAGACAGCTAACTGGTAGTAGTTTCAGCCCTCCAAAAATGGCGCTCAGATCTTCAGGGAGGAAGTCGTGGTCGGACTGTGACTGCAGCTCTGGTTCCCTGCCTGAGAGCTTCTGCGCAGTTGAGGGAGATCGGCTCCTGCGGACAGCTCCGACCTCGGATGTTGACGAAACCACCTCGCCTTGAAAGCTCTTTGAACGCCCTTTCCAGAGATGTAGGCCTTGACACCAGGAGGACCAGGGAACGGCCGGTCCTGTTGCGATCTTCAGGACCCAACTCTGCAGCCTGCGACCTGTTTTCTGAAATGGCAAACTAGCAAGAATGAAGGGAGTGGGAGGGGGTTAACAAAGCTTGAGGATGATGGCTGAAGGTTTAGGGAGGGGGGTAGGACGTGGCTAGGGCTCCAGGAGGTTAGGAATGGCAGGGATGGAGGGAGAAAGGGGGCTGGAACTGCTAGAGGTGGAGATGGGGGGGGGTGGATGTGCACAAGAGAGAAGATGAGTGTGAGGGAAGGTGGGGGGCGAACTTGGTTTGAGGGGGAGAGGAGGGCTGCGACCTAGGGACCAAGGGGGAAGGGGAGATGGGTAGGAAATTCGAATTTGGGGTGTTGGGAGGAGTGGAGTCAGCCTTGGGGAGGTGGGAAGATGCTTTGGGAAGTGAAGGGAGGTAGGTGGTGGTTGGGAAGTAGAGCTTGGATAGGTGGAGGGTTGTTGGGAATAGGTGGAGAGTTAAGGAGGGTGTGGGAAGTTGTGGGGTAGTAATGGGGGTAGGTGGAGGGATGGATTTGAATGAGAGGGGGGGGGAAGAGAGAGGAAGGGGGCGAACTATGCCCCTTGAGAGAGAGAGAGAGGTAATGAGAGAGAGAGAGTACAAGAGAGAGATCTAGGGAGGTAGAATGAAGTGGTTTTCATTAATTTCATCCAAAGTGAGTACAAGTGGAGAGGTGGGGCCTATATATAGGCAACCACTCTTTACATGACCAAAATGTCCCTGACAATAGGACAAAAGACCGAGCATATCCTAGACTCAATCCTATGGGCCCATAACTAAGGAAATAAGGCCCAATTAAGCAAAATAAGGGAAATGGACTAGAACCACATGACTCAATAAAGGGAAATACATAAGATAGGACTCAATAAAAGGAAAATACATAAAATGAACCCGGGAAAATAAAGATAACAAGTGGAGACCATGATCAATCCATATCAAGAGTGTGTAGACGACCAAAGCTAGAGGGAGTGTCGTGAGATGCCCTCATCAAATCCCCCGGGGTGGGGAGAACTCGACCCTGTCGAGTATGGGTCTGCCTGACTGTCGTACTGCTCTATCATGTCGGGGTCCAGGCGCATCAAATCCTCCCGACTTACCCATGCATCCTCGGTCGGGGGACGGTTCTTCCACCTAACCAGATAGCGCTGATACACCTTGTGCCTTGTAATGATACTCTGCTCATCCAGTATTGCCTCTACCTGCTCTTGTCGGCCCCTCAAGCTAGAAAGTGGAGTCCCTCCGGGGGTGTCTCTCATAAGGGGGGGTGAAGGCTCAAGCTCCTCACTAGGTTCCACCGCGGGGCCTTTGTAGGGTACCAGGTCCGCCACGTTGAAGGTAGGGTGTACCCCATAGCTCTCTGGTAGGTCAAGCTCATAAGCATTGTTGCCAAGTCGTCGTAGAACTCGAAAGGGTCCCGACCCTCGTGCCCTCAACTTGGAGGCAGGCCCGGGAAGGAGCCGCTCCGTCCTCACCATCACCGGGTCCCCCACTTGGAATTCACAGTGGCGCCGGTGAGCATCGGCCCGTCTTTTGTAAGCCTCATTGCTTTTACCTATATGCTTGCGGATGTCATCATGCAACTCTTTGATATGCTGTGCAAAGGACTCAGCTGAGACTGACACTCTAGCATGTGGGGGAAGGGGAATGAGATCCGAGGGCTTTCTAGGCCTAAAACCATGTACTACCTCAAATGGACTCTTGCCTATGGACCTATTGACAGAATCATTGTAGGCAAACTCGGCTTGAGATAAGAGGAGATCCCAATTCCCAGGGTGATCCCCTACAAGGCATCGGAGCAAGTTCCCAAGGCTTCGGTTGACGACCTCAGTTTGGCCATCGGTTTGAGGATGATAGGCAGTGGAGAATTTGAGGAGGGTCCCCATCAAGTGCCATAGAGTCTTCCAAAAATAACTAGTGAACTTCACATCTCTATCGGACACAATAGTCTTAGGTAACCCATGGAGTCGGACTACCTCATCAAAGAATAACCGGGCGATCCTAGAGGCATCAGAGGTCTTGGAGCAGGGGATAAAGTGGGCCATCTTTGAGAACCTGTCAACCACTACAAAGATGGAATCATGTTTGCGCAAGGTCTTTGGTAGGCCAAGAATGAAATCCATGCTCAAATCCTCCCATGGTTGGTTGGGTATGGGTAGTGGTGTGTAAAGCCCGGTGTTTTGTCTTACTTGCTTGGCGGATGCACATATGCGGCATTGTCCCACAATGTGGGCCGCATCCTTCTTGAGACTGGGCCAGTGGAATTGCCTCTCAACCAACTCTATGGTTTTGTGGATCCCAAAGTGACCAGCTAGGCCACCACTATGTAATTCCCAAACTAGGAAGTCCCTAAGTGAAGTCCTAGGTATGCAAAGCTTATTCCCTTTGAACAGATATCCATCTTGAAGTATGAACTCCTTATACTCCTTGAGTGGCTGGGTGGAAAGGGTGTTGTAGTGAGTCCCAAAGTCAGGGCAATGTGGGTATTCCCCTTTGATTCTCTCAAATCCGATTACCTCCACTTGGACGGTGGAGAGTAAGGCTACTCGCCTACTTAGTGCATCGGCGGCGCGGTTCTCACTACCCATCTTATACTTGAGGACAAAGGTGTAGGCTTGAATGTATTCTACCCATCGGGCATGGCGGGCATTGAGTTTTTGTTGAGTGTTGAGATATTTCAGAGCCTCATGGTCCGAGAAGATCACAAATTCTTTGGGTAGGAGATAGTGCCTCCAATGCCGGAGGGATTGAACCACGGCATAAAGCTCTTTGTCATATGTGGAGTATCTCGTCCTAGCCTCACAAAGTTTTTCACTAAAGTAGGCTACTGGGTGACCCTCTTGGCTAAGGATACCTCCAATCCCTACCCCGGAAGCATCACATGTGACCTCAAAGATCTTTGAAAAGTCGGGTAGGCAGAGGACCGGGGCTTGGGTCATTTTCTCTTTAAGCTCTAGGAAGGCTTTGGAGGCTGCCCTAGTCCAAACAAATGTGCCTTTCTTGAGGCAATCCGTGATAGGAGTGGTGATAGTGCTAAACCCCCGGATGAATCTCCTATAGAAGGTGGCTAGCCCATGGAAGCTTCGGGCGTCATGAATGGTTTTGGGCTCGGGCCACTCAAGAATAGCTTGGACCTTTTCGGGGTCCATGGATACTCCTTGGGATGAGACAATAAATCCTAGGAAGGCTAGTTGATTGGTCAAGAAATGACACTTCCCGGGATTGGCAAAGAGACTCTCTTTCCTAAGGATGGTGCACACTTGTTTGAGGTGATCGAGGTGGGCTTCCTTGGATTGGCTATATATGAGGATGTCATCAAAGTAGACAACTAGAAAGATGCCAATGAAGGGCCGGAGGACCTCGGTCATGAGACGCATGAAGGTACTTGGTGCATTAGAAAGGCCGAAAGGCATAACAAGCCATTCATAGAGACCGTCCTTAGTTTTAAAGGCGGTTTTCCACTCGTCCCCGGGCCTAATGCGGACTTGGTGGTAGCCACTTTTGAGATCAATTTTGGAGAAGATGGTGGCTCCCGCTAGCATGTCCAGCATGTCATCAAGCCGAGGGATGGGGAACCTATATTTGACCGTTATCTTGTTGACGGCTCGGCTATCTACACACATGCGCCAAGTCCCATCCTTTTTGGGTGTGAGAAGAGCCGGGACGGCACAAGGGCTTTTGCTAATTCGGAGGAAGCCCTTCTTGATGAGCTCCTCAATTTGCCTCCTGAGCTCGGCATGTTCGGTGGGGTTGAGGCGGTAGTGTGGGAGGTTGGGTAAGGTAGCTCCGGGCACAAGGTCGATGGCATGTTGCACATCGCGCATGGGTGGTAGCTTGTCCGGAAGCTCCTCGGGAAACACATCATGGAAGTCCTCCAAGAGTTGTTGAATTTCTATTGGGTGTGGGTCAGTTGGGGTGGATTCCCCAAGGCAAATAACAATGGCACACACATGTTCCCCTTGGTTGACTACTTCCCTAAGCTCTTTCCTAGTGATGAGGTGTAGACTCCTAGGAGGCTTGTTGACCATACTAGGGTTAGGGCTTGGTGGGGTGGGGTTTGGTGAGTTTGGAATAGTGGGAGGGGTAGGGGATCCCTCAAGGGAGGGAGATGCTTTCTTGGGAAGGGGGCGAGGTGGAGAGGGGTTGAGTTGGATCTTCTTCCCTTCATGAATGAAGATGCAAGTGTTTGTCTTTCCTAGAAAGGTGGCATCTACATCGTAGATCCAAGGTCGTCCTAGGAGTATACTCCCAACTTCCATAGGTAGGATGTCGCACCACACTTGGCTTTGATAAGATTGGAATGCAATGGGGACAAGGCAACGATCACTAACGGGTATGGAGGTGGTATCAATCCATGCTACCCGATATGGGTGGGGATGTGGGGAGGTGGTAAGGCCCAAAAGTTTGACGGTGTCGGGTGACACCACATTCACACTACTTCCATTGTCCAAGATGACTTTTCTAACATGGCTCCCTATCCGTATGTAGGTATGGAATATGGTGTTTCTCCTCCAATCATGCTCTTGGGTTTGAGTGAGGGTGCATCTAACCACTCCGAGGTGGGAGTCGGTGGGTGGAGGAGGTTGTTCTTGGTTGCTTCCCATGTAGTGGTTCTCATACTCCTCCTCCCATTCATGAGAGGGTTCATATACCTCAACTTCTTCTTCAAATTCAACTTGGGGTTGGGGGTTGGTCTCCTCTATGAGTAAGTTTGATGCTCCCTTGGTGGGGCATTGATTGGCAAAGTGTCCATACCCATAACACCTAAAGCATTGCTGCCCACTTTGATGGTTTGGGGTCATCTTAGTGTGAGGGAGAGTGGGTGTCGGACTGGGCCTATTGGGAGTTGTGTTTAGGGGTCCACTTGTGGGGCGGAGTGGTGGAGTGGCATTAGGAGGGGTGACCCGTGTGGGGGGAGCTCCCATGGGTGTAGGAAGGAGACCTCTTTGGGGTGGTGGGGGGTTGGCCCGAGGTGCCATGGCTCTAGGATCCATTCCCCGAGGGGAACCCATTCGCGTGTACCGAGAGAATTTCTCGGCATCCCGAGCTACTTGGTAGGCTTGCTCTAAAGTTGTTACTTGACGCATGAATAGTTCCTTTTTGATATGGAATTGAAGCCCATTCCTAAAGCGGGAGAGTGTGACGGAGGGGTCCTCTTGGACTCCACATTTGAGGAGGTAGTAGTCAAACTTTTCAATGTATTCCATAACGGTCTTTCCTTCTTGAGTCAAGGCTTGCCATTCATCTAGGAGGTTTTGATGGTAGGAGGGTGGGACATATTTGAGTTTGAGTTGGTCTTTCATGGCCCCCCATGTGGTGATTGGAACTTCCCTCCTAACTATCCTTAAGGCTTCAACATTCATCCAATGAGTTTTGGCAAGTTTGGTTAATTGCATCTTTGCAAGTCGGACTTTCCTATCCTCGGTCATTGGGTACCAATCAAAATATTGATCCATGGCTGCCTCCCAATCTAAGTAGATGCTCGGATGATGAGATCCATCAAAAGTGGGAGCATCGACTTTCACAAGTCTCATTAGTTGGTCATCCGGGTTGTCCCGGGGAGGCCTCTCATTCCTTCTAGGGGGTGGGTCCCTTTCCGGTTCGGCAGGGGGGTCAAGGTTGAGTCCTCCTATGGCTGGCTCCACATGTGGAGGGGGATCTCTCCTATCTCCTTCCCTTGGAATAGGTCTATTTTCCTCAAGTTGTTCAAGCCGGGCCGTAATACCGTCAAGCCTTCCCATAATTTCGGTCATGTAGTCCACAAGAAACCTCATTTGGTCGGGAAGCTCATGCTCATTGTGAGGGGGATTTCCTTGGGGATTGGGATTCATGGTGTTATTGGAAGAAGATGGATTGCCTTGATAATGAGTTCCACTACGGGTGGTCATGCAAGGTTGGGTGGGCTATGCAAGGGTGTGCGAATGCACCTAAGAAAGACTTAGTGTGACCCAAGACTAGACTTGTAAGGACAAGCCTATGACCGCTCTGATACCACTTGATGTGGCACAGCCCAAAGACCACTAAATATGATGAGATAACCCTAGGACTTAGACCCGCAAGCATACAAGCGCTCAATGATTCTCACAATGACGATTTTTGCTCACCCGATTCACACGTTCACCCGGTGGGTCCGGGAGATAATGATGAAGGTCCGGGGCGGGACCCAATTGTTCTAATGGACTTACAATGCTAGGGCTGACCCCAAATGAGTCTAGGATACCCAACTTTGTGGGCGGCTGGCCCGCAAGGCGGGGGCTTGGTGGCACTCACTCACGGTCCGCGGTGGACACTAACAAACTAGCATGCAAGTTCGAGCCCTCTTCTCACCGCCGACGAGCAATCAAAGCAATACTAAACTAGCAGGAATAAGGCTACTAAGGATAGTATCAGAAGCTCACCTGATCGGTGTGAAGACACCGATCCCGATCGGAGACGAGGGCGCGCCGGGAGGCGAGGGTATGCACCCGATCGCCGCGGCGATGTCGCTTGACCTGAAACTTAAAGAGTACAACACTACACCTCACGCAGGAGGGATGAACTTGGGGTGGGGATTAATCTTATTACACCCAAAACTACCTCCACGCAGGGAGGGGCCTTCAGCCGGCCAAGCGGGGAGGGGATTTATGCAAAGGAAAAGCCGATCTTCCGAGCCCGCCGGTTCTGCCAATCTGCAAGTTGGCAGGACAGGATGTCGCTGTTGATGCTGCCACGGGATCCACGGGGCTCCAAACTTGACGAAACCACTGCCAAAAGTTTCTCAGCTGACAGGGGATGAAGCTTGAATTTTTGGGGTAGCTTTGACACCCGAGGCTGGCAGTGCCGGCGATGAGAACAGGACAGCAATGTCTGGCTCCTGGCAGGTACCGAACTGATGCAGCAGGTTGCAGACGTCGCTGTGGCCGCTCCTGAACTCTGATTGGGACGAGGTTGGCGGTGACGCGATCGTGGTCGGAGTAGCTTCGAGAAGCAGTTGACGGGGCCTCGATCCAAGGTCGGAGGAGAGCGGGGTAGCAGGAAGAGTAGGTACAGGTCGAACCTGGTCCCACAGTGGGCAGACTACCCACCCTGATGAAGAAAATGTTAACTTGCAGCTCCGGTGGCCGAATGAGGTCCTTCTTCTTGGAGGAGACAGCTAACTGGTAGTAGTTTCAGCCCTCCAAAAATGGCGCTCAGATCTTCAGGGAGGAAGTCGTGGTCGGACTGTGACTGCAGCTCTGGTTCCCTGCCTGAGAGCTTCTGCGCAGTTGAGGGAGATCGGCTCCTGCGGACAGCTCCGACCTCGGATGTTGACGAAACCACCTCGCCTTGAAAGCTCTTTGAACGCCCTTTCCAGAGATGTAGGCATTGACACCAGGAGGACCAGGGAACGGCCGGTCCTGTTGCGATCTTCAGGACCCAACTCTGCAGCCTGCGACCTGTTTTCTGAAATGGCAAACTAGCAAGAATGAAGGGAGTGGGAGGGGGTTAACAAAGCTTGAGGATGATGGCTGAAGGTTTAGGGAGGGGGGTAGGACGTGGCTAGGGCTCCAGGAGGTTAGGAATGGCAGGGATGGAGGGAAAAAGGGGGCTGGAACTGCTAGAGGTGGAGATGGGGGGGGGTGGATGTGCACAAGAGAGAAGATGAGTGTGAGGGAAGGTGGGGGGCGAACTTGGTTTGAGGGGGAGAGGAGGGCTGCGACCTAGGGACCAAGGGGGAAGGGGAGATGGGTAGGAAATTCGAATTTGGGGTGTTGGGAGGAGTGGAGTCAGCCTTGGGGAGGTGGGAAGATGCTTTGGGAAGTGAAGGGAGGTAGGTGGTGGTTGGGAAGTAGAGCTTGGATAGGTGGAGGGTTGTTGGGAATAGGTGGAGAGTTAAGGAGGGTGTGGGAAGTTGTGGGGTAGTAATGGGGGTAGGTGGAGGGATGGATTTGAATGAGAGGGGGGGGGAAGAGAGAGGAAGGGGGCGAACTATGCCCCTTGAGAGAGAGAGAGAGGTAATGAGAGAGAGAGAGTACAAGAGAGAGATCTAGGGAGGTAGAATGAAGTGGTTTTCATTAATTTCATCCAAAGTGAGTACAAGTGGAGAGGTGGGGCCTATATATAGGCAACCACTCTTTACATGACCAAAATGTCCCTGACAATAGGACAAAAGACCGAGCATATCCTAGACTCAATCCTATGGGCCCATAACTAAGGAAATAAGGCCCAATTAAGCAAAATAAGGGAAATGGACTAGAACCACATGACTCAATAAAGGGAAATACATAAGATAGGACTCAATAAAAGGAAAATACATAAAATGAACCCGGGAAAATAAAGATAACAAGTGGAGACCATGATCAATCCATATCAAGAGTGTGTAGACGACCAAAGCTAGAGGGAGTGTCGTGAGATGCCCTCATCACGGAGCTTCCTGAAGATGAAACCCTGGAAGCCGCTCAGGTGTGGCCCTCCTTGTGGCAGCTATATTTCGATGGTGCTTCCAGAATTGCCACCTCTGCCACTGGATCAGCCAAGGTCAGGGCAGGAGCAGGCATAGTCCTGAAATCTCTAGAAGGGAAAGTGGTGCACACATCTTGCTTGATAAACAAGCATTGCACAAATAATGAAGCAGAGTATGAATCCCTGATAATCAGGTTGCAAATTATTCTATCCATGGGAATTCAGATGCTGGAAGCATTCGGAGACTCCATGCTAATTATAAAACAACTGGAAGGAGAGTTCGATGTGCGAAAGCAAGAGCTCCTCCCCTACCATCAGCTGGCAACCCGCCTAATGTCAAGATTCTACTTCATCAGCATCAAGCATTTCAACCAAGGCCAGAATGCTCAGGCAGACGCCCTCGCTAAGCTGGCTAGTTCTTTGGCGGTCCCGTCAGACACGAACCTGAATATAACAGTGATCAACTGCCGGCAAGTGCCCAGTGTAACAAAGGTCTTAGCCGACGAACAAGAGATTGAGGTGGTAGCCGTCGAAGAGGTTCAGTAGCCCGATTGGCGAGAACATCTCCTGCGGTGGTTCCAACACCAGCATCTCCCAAAAGAAAAAGAACAGAGAATGAAACTCCTGAGGGTCAAAGACTCTTACGAGATGAGAAACGGAACCCTGTTCCGAATAATGGCAGATGCCCGAAGAAAAGTCCTACTTTGTTGCTTGTCTTCAGCAGAAGCGGGGCAGGTGATGCAAGAAATCCATGCGGGATCAGCTGGAGCGCATCAGGCCGGCCCAAAGATGAAAATTGAGATAAAGAAATTGGGTTACTATTGGCCCACTATATTTGATGACTGCTGCAAGTTCGCCAGGGCTTGTCAAAAGTTTCAAGAACACACAAATGTGTCAAGAAGGCCTCAAGTGCCACTACATCCTACCTTACCAAGCTGGCCGTTTGCTCAATGGGGCACGGACGTGGTAGGGCCACAACCAGCATCTTCATCAGGGTGCAAATACATCTTAGTAGCTACAGATTACTTCTCCATATGGACAGCAGCAGTTGCATTAAGAGATGTGACGGGAGAACGGGATGGAAGATTCTTCCGACAGAACATAATATTCCGGTTCGGGATTCCCAGCCGAATTATCTCTGACAATGGTAGCCATTTCAGAAATCAAAAGGTTTACCGGCTAGCCGACAAATACAAGATTGACTGGAGGACATCGTCCCCTACAACCCTCAAGCCAATGGACTTGCAGAAGCCTTCAACAAGACACTATGCACATTGCTGGCAAAGACTGCCAAGTCTAATAAAAAGGACTGGGAAGAAAGGATGTACGAGGCGCTCTTGGCCTATCGTACTATCTATAAAACCCCAACCGACTGTTTGCCATTCTCCCTCGTGTATGGGTCAGAGGCTGTGGTACCGATTGAATTAGAAGTTCCTTCCCTGCAAGTCGCCATCCAGCATGGACTAGTCAGCGGTGAACAAACCAATGCTGAAAGAAGATTGGAAGAGCTGGCCGAGCTCGAAGGAAAGCGCATCCGGGCGCAACAAAACATCCAGCTCTACCAAGCTCGCATGGCCCGTGCTTTTGATAAGCTGGTCAAAGGGCGAGAGTTCAAGAAGGGAGACCTGGTAATGGTCAAAAGAAGAGAAGTGATGGCCGTGTTATGCCCCTGTGTGATTTTGATGATGGCTGACACACCATGAGTCACACTGAGGTGTGCTAATTAATTTAGATGACTGTTTGAATGCTTAAATATCTGGTTGGTTGCTTCAATAGCTAATTCATGAATATGGCTAGATTGGGTTAACGTAGTGGCTAATTGTTCATGCAGTGCGTTGATGCAGTTGGAGATTGGGTTGACGCATTAGCAAGTCTGTTCACTAGCTGCGTTGACGTTACAAGGACACTGTGTTGACGCAGTAGTTGCTGATGTACTTGCTGCGTTGACGCAGTGGAACAGCTGGGTTGATGCCATGCTGCTTTGTCAACTTTTTGTTGCTTATTAAGTCTTAAAGTCTGTACAGGGTAGTTCATGCATCACTCTATTTGCCAAGTGTATACATCAGTCAGCATTGCATCTTGTTCATGGAGTCTATACATCCACCGTCTATGTTAAGCTTCAAAGTCTGTTCATCTGATCTTCTCATTTGTGTTGAAGTCCATACATTGGTGGCTAAGTATATACACTGTCTCTTTGATCAAGCATCACTCGAGAAGTCTGTACAGCGTTCAAGTCTACATCGGATGTTCTGAGTTTGGATGATCAAGTCTGCACATTGGGGGATTTTCCTACGTTTGGCCAAGTCTATACATTCATAACTTTTCCTACGTTTGGCCAAGTCTATACACTGCTAAAGTCTGAACATCACAGTGTTCATGTCTCTCAAAGTCTGTACATTGGCTTCGCTTTTGCAAGTCTGTACATTGGTGTCTCATCACCAAGTCTGTACATCGGCTTCACTCATTCAAGTCTGTACATCCACAGTGGATCATCAAGTCCATACATCCACAGTGGAACTTCTAAGTCTGTACAACGCTGAAGCCTTCACAAGTCTGTACACTACTTGAACCACCAAGTCTGTAAATCGCTTCAAGCGCTTCAAGTCTATACAGCCTTCCTTCACGTTCAGACTCTGTACATCGTTCCTCAAAGGCTAAGTAGATACATCCGTCAATCACCTCAAAGTCTGTACACTGGTTTTCACGTGAAATCTATACACTGGTCTTCACTTGATGTCTGTACATTGGCTCAGACTTACCAAGTCTATGCACTGCCCTTGAGTTCCAAGTCTATACATCCAGTTGAACGCAAAGTCTACACATCGCTTCACACCTTACAAGTCTGTACATTGGCCTCAAGCTTCACAAGTCTACACATTGTCTTCGGCTTCAAAGTCTGTACAGTGGGTCAACCTGCTAGTCTATACATTGGACTCTGTTTCACAAAGTCTATACATTGGACTGTGCTCCGCCAAGCCTATACATTGGGTTCGGCTCTGCAAGTCTGTACACTGGTCCTCAGATGTTCCAAGTCTATACATTGGCGTATTGTTCATGCATCAGTTATCAAAGTCTATACATCGCTGATTGGGCTACAGTCTGTACAGTTGTTTGGAAAGTCTATACTTTGTGAAGTCTGCACATTGACTTCTCATTTGCATCAGAGTCTATACACTGGTTCAAGCTGCAAGTCTATACATTGGCGATTGGGCATCCAAGTCTAGACATTGATTCACTATTCAAGCCTTGATTCGAAGTCTGTACATCCGATCGTCTCAGTCAGCGTCTCATGCTTTCAAGTATATACATTGGCATATGCATTCACATGTAAAGTCTATACAGCATCTGCGTCTCATTCAGCGTCTCTCTCAAGTCTATACAATGTTGCATTGCATATGAAGTCTATACAGCCTGTGGCTTGTAATTCGACTGAACGTTCTTCAGCAGAGTATATACTCTTCAGAGGTTAAGTCTGAACATCCATCCTTGTAGACTGTACACACTTCAGCACATGTTCATCCCCTTCAAAACGAAGTCTATTCACTCGTTTCCAAAGCTTCAACTCTATACACTCGATATCAAGCTTCAAGTCTATACACTCTATACTTCACACGAAGTCTGTACACTCAGTTAACCTTCAAGTCTATACACTCTATACTTCACACAAAGTCTGTACACTCAGTTAACCTTCAAGTCTATACACTCTATACTTCACACGAAGTATGTACACTCAGTTAACCTTCAAGTCTATACACTCAAGCTGCATCGTGGCTATACACACTTTGTTAAACAGCCTGAACCAAGTCTATACATCATCTGATATCTTCTTATGACTGTGTGACAGGTACTGCTCGTGAAGCCTATGAAGTGCACGTGATCCGAGGTTGGCACCTGGCACGTGTCCGAGGATAACGCCCTAAATGCTGTAGCTATAAATACTAAGCCGCCTCCATCTGAAGATGTATGAAAAAGGGAAGATAAAAAGGGAAGATCAAAATGCAGAGAGTGCCTCCACGAAATAGAGAATAGAGAAGAAGGAGAAGGCTGAAGCAGTGAGAAGAAGAAGAAGAAAGAAAGAAGAAGAAGAAGAAAAGAGAGTTCGTGCTGGGAGAAAGAGAAAAGTAGAAGAAGAAGTTCCTGCTGGACCGTGGATCAAATCCAGGCCAGCCAGCTCCTGCGAGAACCACATCTATTTTTATCTTTTCTGCTTTCTGTTGCTGGGTTTTTGTTTTTCCTTTGAACTATTCACTTGTTGTTCTTCCGATTGCCCTGTTGGGGATCGGGTTCCTCCTGTGGACTCAGGAAAAGGGAGATCTTGTGTCTTCGGTTTGCAAGTAGCTGGGTGCTACTTTTGGTTGGTTCCCTCCGATTGGGAGGAAGGGAGGTCCGAGACCTCTAGGTTGCCTTTGACAGGGTGTCATTGGAAGGTTACCCTCCGGTTTGGAGGAAGGGAGGTTTGGTCCTCCGGTTCAGGGCTTATGGGTAGCAAGTCCAGGGGTTCCCTCCGGGTCTGGAGGAAGAGAGACCGTGTGTCTCTGGTTTCCAAGTGGCTGGGAGTCACTGGGGTGTCCCTCCGGTTGCGAGGAAGAGGGGAGGTTGTTCCCCTGGTCAAGTTGTTTGGCAGCATTTGTTGCAGACTGAGTCTGATGTGCTAGTGTTACTAGTAGAAGCCTCACTCCGGTTGGGAGTGAGGGGTGGACGTAGGTCCTTGGACCGAACCACCTAAAAATCTCTTGAGCAGTGGTTTATTTGTGTGTTTGCTTCCGCTAGATGATTGATTAGGAGCGCTCCAAGTGTCTCCTCATTTGTTCAATTGAATTAGTTTCTATTCTGGTATTGTGTTTAGCTTCCGAGGTTTTAATTGGGCGATATTCCTAGCAGGATACATTCACCCCCCCTCTGTATCCAGGGCTTGCACCCTAACAGTTGGTATCAGAGCGGTTTCTGCTTCAAGATCCAATGATCTGCAGTGATCCCCGTGCTTCTCGGTGCTTATTCCGATTTGCTGCTCCTTGATCTTTGTCTAATTGATCATAGCCTACAAATGGCTCTTCCACTGGTTTTCAATGGGTCTAACTTTGATTCATGGTTCAGTAGTTTGTGTAACTATGTCAATCTAGATAATCCTGATTTGTGGAAGTTAATTACTCATGGTCCTCATAGGTTACCACGAAAAGAGTCCAAATGGACTGATCGTCATAGATCAATGCATAGAGAAAATCAGAAAGCTATAAATCTGATAAATGCATCCATCAACAAGGCCTTACACTTTTGCCTTCATGATTGCAGGTCTGCTAGGGATATTCTGGACAAGATGAAACTAACTTGCAGAACAGGGAAGGAAAACTGCATGATGGCTGATGGGAGTGACCATAGCAGCAGCCACAGTGATAAAGAAGAGAACAAAGTTCAAGTAAATCTCTTTGCGGACTACACCTTAGATGATTGGGTAGATGCTTATTCCAAGCTGTTAAGATCTAGCAATAAATTGAGCAAGAAACACAGATCTATGAAAAAACGGCTAGATAGGTTTGAGAATTCTAAACTTACTGGTGAGGACAGTGATACTCTGAAAACTGAAAATCAGATATTTAGAAGACAGTTGACTGATCTTGATTCTATTACTTCATATCTGGAATATCTGAAATCTGAAAATGCTAGACTCAAAAAACAAACTGAGGAATCTGGATCTAAATCAGTGAGCCTTGAAAATGAAAATAGATTGATTTCTGAAACTTTGGAGACTGTCAGAATAGAAAACTCAGAACTTCAGAAAAGGCTTGAAAATCTTCAATCTGAAGATGAACAAGAAGTGTTTAGTGAATGTCAGACCTCCTTAAGTGTTTTGAAATTTGATGATGAAATCCTCGAACAAAATGGTAAAATGAGACAGGAGATCTGCAAGCTAAAACAGTTAAATACAGCTATGTCTGAGAGACCTATCACTCTTGAAAAAGGGAAGAGTGTTAGCCTGGATAGCTCTGATGAGCTAATGAAAGCTGAACAGGAAATTGAAAGTCTTAGGACTGTTAATCAAATGTTGAAAGAAGATGTTGTGTGCTATAAAAAGAAAGCTGATGAATATGAAATCCATGTATCAAAGCTTGGATCAGAAGTTACAGAATTGAGGAAATCTCTTGAGAAATTTGTCAGTGGAAAAGAAAATCTTGATAAAATTCTTGGATCTAAAGTGAATCTCCGAAGAGAGGGTTTGGGCTACAAACTAATAAATAAAAAGAGCTTTGAAAGTAAGCTTCAAACTTCATTCGTGAGTAGCTCTAAGTCTGGCAGCACATCGAATGTGCCTATTTTTGAATTTAGTGCTAAGAAGAATCAAAATTCCACTGACAGCCCTAAGTCTAAGAAACAAGTTCAAAAATAGAAAGAGACTGTTCATGTTCAGAACAAAGATTCAAGGAACTCTCATGATAAAACTGAGAATGCTGTGCCTAAATTGAACAAACACATTCATGCAAATAAAAAGAAAATTTCATGCCATTACTGTCATAGGTTTGGTCACTTGATGCATGAATGTAAATTGATGGAACAGGATGATAGAATGCATGCTAGGAAGTACAATAACAAAAACAGTCCTGTTGAACAGAAGAGAAAAAGTTGTTCTTATCATTGTGGAAAAACAGGTCATGTTAGTGAACAATGTTGGTTTGCCAAAGGTAAAGGCAAATATTTTTCAAATTCTAATCATGTCAATTTGTATGGAAATCAGCATGTCTTTAAAAGGAACAAAAATGGGTCCAGGGGCCAACACATGGTGTGTTCCACCTGCAGCAAGTCAGGCCATAGGGCGGTCGACTGCTGGCTTAATGTTGGTAGAAGAAATTTCATCTTCTGCTATCACTGTGAGAAACCTGGCCATACAGTCAAAGACTGTTGGCATTCTCAGAGAAAGAAGGTCAACTCTAAATTTGTTAAACAAATAGGAACAAATTTGTTCAAACAAGAAAATCCCTCACATGCTTTGAGTGTGGAAAGCAAGGTCACAAGGTGACTGATTGCTGGTTTTCTGAACATCTGAAACAAAATGGTGGTAAAAACAGAAACATTCATGCTCATGAATTTAGCACACCTGCTTACATGCATTGTAAGAAATTCAGACCGAGTGGTTCATGTGATTATTGTGGTCTGTCTGGACATTCCATGTCTAGTTGCTATATGAAAAGGCATGATGATATGATGGCTCAGAAGCTTTGGAAAACATCCCATCAAAATGCCACTAACCCTGCAGGTCCCAAGGAAACTTGGGTACCAAAATGTGCCAAGTGAGAAACTTTTTGAAGGTGTGTCTTGGGAACGAGAAATAAAAGGGGCAAATAAACCAAGACACCCTAAAAAGGTAAACCCCACTCATGCACTTCTCAGGTAAGTCTCTTGACTCTTCAATGAGTCTGCTTAGATGGCATTAGGTATATAGATAGATTTGTTAACTAGTGGTTTAAACATGCATGGTTGCATTTCCATACAATAGTTGTTGTGTCTGGATATGCTCATTCTGTGACTGCATACATCTAGAATTCATGACTCAAGAATGATCTTCAAATGTTTTGAATGCATACCGTCAGGGGGAGCTGCACAACATATCATGCACATTTGACTAGTCTAATACCCTTCAGGGTCTTCATGCCTTTCATGGGTAGTTAATGCATCTAATTGCATTTTAGAGTGGCATCACTTAATCATGAAATTTTTCAAAAGAAAAGGGAGGGTTTCAATTTATGCATTCAGTGAGGGGGAGCATTTCTCATTATTCATTCATGTAAGTGCATGTGACCATCAGACCTCTCATCAAAGCTCATGTTTGATGACTAATACTCACTTTCCTATTTGAACTGTAATCTTGATAAACTCCTTGGTGATTGTGAAATGCATTGTATTTCAGCCTCTTGCTTCAATTCTTGTCAGCCATTGTCACTCATACTATCAATTGGTATCCATTGGCATTTGTTGACGTGGCTGTACCTGAAAAATGCTCTTGCCTTCCTTGAGGTCCCAGAAAGATTTCTCTGCGCATATCTTAATCATAAATCCGAAAACATTATTTTTTAAGGAAATTTCTATCATATAGGACTGTGAATGTCTAAAGATTTCAGCCAGTTGAAGTTTCATGTATTTCTTGTGTTTGCTTATGAATTCTTCTTGGAAATATCTGAGTTAGTCTTAATAAACTTTAACCAACCCTTTCATGTTGTGTCTTTTAAACTCTTCTGAAATCTGAAATTCTGAAATCATGATTTTCCATGACTGATTTGTATGAAAATATGTATTGTTTTTAAACATCAGGGAATATGGATTATGTCAAATACCAAATCTTGTCAGAGCAATGTCTTTGGTCACTGAGAAACACATCTCATTCATCAAAGAAATGAATTGAGATATGTCATGAAGTGCCATAGTTAACTCTGCTTAAATATGTTGATTAAAAATCTGGCAGAGCAATGGCAGGCACACTGAGAAATACATGTCCCTCATCAAAGAAATGAGTTTCAGTGTGTCATGAGGTGTAAATGCTATCTCTCTTCTTAAGAAGCATGACAGTTAGTCCTTCCAAGCGCTTAAGGATACTGGCGTCTAAACAACGTGTATCTCCAGTTGTAAGGATGTACTTAACTTAATTGCTCCTGAATATTGTTGTTAAAAAATTCATTGCCTATCTAGCATATCATCTGAGATTGTTTGGAAAAGAATCTTCTTTCAATAGAAACTTTGACAGAAATAAATGGTTTCTTGTTTGTTTATCCTCAATACTATCGATTGTATTTCTTGAGGAAATCCTTGAAATTAAGTGAGTAAGAATGAAGAAGGTTAAAAAGGTCTCTCAATATGAAAACTTGGTTCACTTGTTATTAAGAAAACTGATTTCAGATATGATTAGAAATAGCTCATGTTCAAACCTTGCATACATAAAATTCTGAACTGGCTTGTCAACATAGGTTCATTCATAGGTTTCTATGATGAAAAAGTCTGTAATCATCTGTTTAAATCAGATTTATGAAACTTGATATTTCATTGAAAATCGTTCTCACTCTTTCTGAATTCCTTTTTACTCTCTCATATTGGACTCCAGTCGTTCAGACCAAACTGACTGCTTCATTTGCACTCAGTTCTATCAATTGGTTCCAACTGTTGACTTCCACTCATGTCTTGGGCCTGCATAAGCATGGTGGATGCATAAGGGTTGTATGACTAAGGGGGAGCTAGTCAAACTAATTGCATAACATGCCTTTCAGATTTTGACTCATGCACAGTTCTCATATCCTACATGAATTGTCAATGACTGTGCACTCATATAATTAATTGCACTGCATTCATAACATCTTTCTAGTTGACGATGGGGGAGACTTGATTCATGCATTTTATTGAGCTCCTAACTCTTTACATGATTGAGTTCTTCATACTTCAGTGCTCCTGTGTGATTGAAAATATGACATATCTACAGGGGGAGAAGCTCTTGAAAGGATACATTTGGAAGATAGATGTCACACTCCAAAGGGAAGTATAACATTCATGTGCTTTACTGAATTGTTTCCCTATATCATTTTTTTTATGAAGGCAAAGGGGGAGAAGAATCTAATATGAGTCAGTGTAACTCATAGTGTTGCCATCATCAAAAAGGGGGAGATTGTTGTGCCCCTGTGTGATTTTAATGATGGCTGACACACCATGAGTCACACTGAGGTGTGCTAATTAATTTAGATGACTGTTTGAATGCTTAAATATCTGATTGGTTGCTTCAATAGCTAATTCATGAATATGGCTAGATTGGGTTAACATAGTGGCTAATTGTTCATGCAGTACGTTGACGCAGTTGGAGATTGGGTTGACGCATTAGCAAGTCTGTTCACTAGCTGTGTTGACGCTACAAGGACACTGCGTTGACGCAGTAGTTGCTGATGTACTTGCTATGTTGACGCAGTGGAACAGCTGGGTTGACGCCATGCTGCTTTGTCCACTTTTTGTTGCTTATTAAGTCTTAAAGTCTGTACAGGGTAGTTCATGCATCACTCTATTTGCCAAGTGTATACATCAGTCAGCATTGCATCTTGTTCATGGAGTCTATACATCCACCGTCTATGTTAAGCTTCAAAGTCTGTTCATCCGATCTTCTCATTTGTGTTGAAGTCCATACATTGGTGGCTAAGTATATACACTATCTCTTTGATCAAGCATCACTCGAGAAGTCTGTACAGCGTTCAAGTCTACATCGGATGTTCTGAGTTTGGATGATCAAGTCTGCACATTGGGGGCTTTTCCTACGTTTGGCCAAGTCTATACATTCATAACTTTTCCTATGTTTGGCCAAGTCTATACACTGCTAAAGTCTGAACATCACAGTGTTCATGTCTCTCAAAGTCTGTACATTGGCTTCGCTTTTGCAAGTCTGTACATTGGTGTCTCATCACCAAGTCTGTACATCAGCTTCACTCATTCAAGTCTGTACATCCACAGTGGATCATCAAGTCCATACATCCACAGTGGAACTTCCAAGTCTGTACAACGCTGAAGCCTTCACAAGTCTGTACACTGCTTGACCACCAAGTCTGTACATCGCTTCAAGCGCTTCAAGTCTATACAGCCTTCCTTCACGTTCAGACTCTGTACATCGTTCCTCAAAGGCTAAGTAGATACATCCGTCAATCGCCTCAAAGTCTGTACACTGGTTTTCACGTGAAGTCTATACACTGGTCTTCACTTGATGTCTGTACATTGGCTCAGACTTACCAAGTCTGTGCACTGCCCTTGAGTTCCAAGTCTATACATCCAGTTGAACGCAAAGTCTACACATCGCTTCACACCTTACAAGTCTGTACATTGGCCTCAAGCTTCACAAGTCTACACATTATCTTCAGCTTCAAAGTCTGTACAGTGGGTCAACCTACTAGTCTATACATTGGACACTGTTTCACATAGTCTATAAATTGGACTGTGCTCCGCCAAGCCTATACACTGGGTTCAGCTCTGCAAGTCTGTACACTGGTCCTCAGACGTTCCAAGTCTATACATTGGCGTACTGTTCATGCATCAGTTATCAAAGTCTATACATCACTGATTGGGCAAAAGTCTGTACAGTCGTTTGGAAAGTCTATACTTTGTGAAGTCTGCACATTGGCTTCTCATTTGCATCAGAGTCTATACACTGGTTCAAGCTGCAAGTCTATACATTGGCGATTGGGCATCCAAGTCTAGACATTGATTCACTATTCAAGCCTTGATTCGAAGTCTGTACATCCGATCGTCTCAGTCAGCGTCTCATGCTTTCAAGTATATACATTGGCATATGCATTCACATGTAAAGTCTATACAGCATCTGCGTCTCATTTAGCGTCTCTCTCAAGTCTATACAATGTTGCATTGCATATGAAGTCTATACAGCCTGTGGCTTGTACATCGACTGAACGTTCTTCAGCAGAGTATATACTCTTCAGAGGTTAAGTCTGAACATCCATCCTTGTAGACTGTACACACTTCAGCACATGTTCATCCCCTTCAAAACGAAGTCTATTCACTCGTTTCCAAAGCTTCAACTCTATACACTCGATATCAAGCTTCAAGTCTATACACTCTATACTTCACACGAAGTCTGTACACTCAGTTAACCTTCAAGTCTATACACTCTATACTTCACACGAAGTCTGTACACTCAGTTAACCTTCAAGTCTATACACTCAAGCTGCATCGTGGCTGTACACACTTTGTTAAACAGCCTGAACCAAGTCTATACATCATCTGATATCTTCTTATGACTGTGTGACAGGTACTGCTCGTGAAGCCTATGAAGTGCACGTGATCTGAGGTTGGCACATGGCACGTGTCTGAGGATAACGCCCTAAATGCTGCAGCTATAAAAACTAAGCCGCCTCCATCTAAAGATGTATGAAAAAGGGAAGATAAAAAGGGAAGATCGAAATGCAGAGAGTGCCTCCACGAAATAGAGAATAGAGAAGAAGGAGAAGGCTGAAGCAGTGAAGAAGAAGAAGAAAAGAGAGTTCGTGCTGGGAGAAAGAGAAAAGTAGAAGAAGAAGTTCCTGCTGGACCGTGGATCAAATCCAGGCCAACCAGCTCCTGCGAGAACCACATTTGTTTTTATCTTTTCAGCTTTCTGTTGCTGGGTTTTTGTTTTTCCTTTGAACTATTCACTTGTTGTTCTTCCGATTGCCCTGTTGGGGATCGGGTTCCTCTTGTGGACTCAGGAGAAGGGAGATCTTATGTCTTCGGTTTGCAAGTAGCTGGGTGCTACTTGTGGTTGGTTCCCTCCGGTTGGGAGGAAGGGAGGTTCGAGACCTCTAGGTTGCCTTTGACAGGGTGTCATTGGAAGGTTACCCTCCAGTTTGGAGGAAGGGAGGTTTGGTCCTCCGGTTCTGGGCTTGTGGGTAGCAAGTCCAAGGGTTCCCTCCGGGTCTGGAGGAAGAGAGACCGTGTGTCTCTGGTTTCCAAGTGGCTGGGAGTCACTGGGGTGTCCCTCCGGTTGCGAGGAAGAGGGGAGGTTGTTCCCCTGGTCAAGTTGTTTGGCAGCATTTGTTGCAGACTGAGTCTGCTGTGCTAGTGTTACTAGTGGAAGCCTCACTCCAGTTGGGAGTGAGGGGTGGACGTAGGTCCTTGGACTGAACCACCTAAAAATCTCTTGAGCAGTGGTTTATTTGTGTGTTTGCTTCCGCTAGATGATTGATTAGGAGCGCTCCAAGTGTCTCCTCATTTGTTCAATTGAATTAGTTTCTATTCTGGTATTGTGTTCAGCTTCCGAGATTTTAATTGGGTGATATTCCTAGCAGGATACATTCACCCCCCTCTGTATGCAGGGCTTGCACCCTAACAGGCCGCTAACCCCAAAGGGAAGTTGGTCGAAAACTGGGTCGGACCGTACATCATCCGCCGAGTATATGAAGGGGGTGCCTACGTCCTGGTAGACCACAAAGGAGTCGTCCAGTTCTCTCCCCTCAATGGAAAGCATATAAAGCTATATCACACGGTTCAACCGCCATTCCCTGAATAATCGGAATACCCTGCACCTTGGTCTAGTGCCACTCCGCCCTAACCGAGCTACCTCCACCTTGGTCTAGTGGCACTTTGCCCTGACTGAGTTACCTTTTACCTTGATCTAGTGGCACTCCGCCCTGACCAAGCTACCTACACCTTGGTTTAGTGGCACTCAGCCCTGACCAAGCTACCCACCTTGGTCTAGTGGCACTCCGCCCTGACCGAGCTACCTCACCTTGGTCTAGTGACACTCCGCCCTGACCAAGCTACTTCCACCTTGGTCTAGTGACACTCCGCCCTAACCGAGCTACACCCACCTTGGTCTAGTGGCACTCCGCCCTGATCAAGCTACCTTTACCTGGGTCTAGTGGCACTCCACCCTGACCGAGCAACACCCACCTTGGTCTAGTGACACTCCGTCCTGACCAAGCTACCTCCACCTTAGTCTAGTGGCACTCCACCCTGATCAAGCTACCTCCACCTTGGTCTAGTGGCAATCCGCCCTGATCGAGCTACCTTCACCTTGGTCTGGTGGCACTCCGCCCTGACCAAGCTACCTCCACCCTAGTCTAGTGGCACTCCGCCTTAACCAAGCTACCTTTTTCCTTTGTCTGGTGGCACTCCGCCCTGATCAAGCTACCGCCACCTTGGTCTAGTGGCGCTCCGCCCGGATTGAGCTACCTTCACCTTGGTCCAGTGGCACTCCGCCCTGACCGAGCTACCTTTTTCCTTGGTCTGGTGGCACTCTGCCCTGATCAAGCTACCGCTACCCTGGTCTAGTGACACTCCGCCCTAACTGGGCTACCTTTACCTTGGTCTAGTGGCACTCCACCCTGACCGAGCTACGCACACCTCGGCCTACTAGTACTCTGCCCTAGCCAAACTCGCATAATATATACATCTTTGCCATTGCGGGCCTTACACCCGAATTGGCACGAATCCATCCTTCGCATTAGCATTGTCTCCTTGCTGATGAATAAACCCCTTTCCGGCGTAAGACTTCGTGTCCTAGCCAACTTATATACATCTTTGCCATTGCGGGCCTTACGCCTGAATCGGCACGAATCTATCCTTTGCGTTAGCATTGTCTCCTTGCTAACGAACAAACCCCTTTGCCGGCGCAAGACTTCGTGTCCTAGCCAACCTTTACACATCTTTGCCATTGCGGGCCTTACGCCCGAATCGGCACGAATCCATCCTCCGCGTTAGCATTGTCTCCTTGCTGACGAATAAACCCCTTTCCGACGGAAGACTTCGTGTCCTAGCCAACTTATATACATCTTTTCCATTGCGGGCCTTATGCCCGAATCGGCACGAATCCATCCTTTGCGTTAGCATTGCCTCCTTGCTAACGAACAAAGCCCTTTGCCGGCGCAAGACTTCGTGTCCTAGCCAACCTTTATACATCTTTGCCATGGCGGGCCTTACGCCCGAATCGGCACGAATCCATCCATTGCGTTAGCATTACCTTCGTGCTAACGAATAAACCCCTTTTCCTCGGGGCAGAGCTCCATGTCCTAGTCGATTCTCTCAACATCCTTATGTCATAAAGAAAAGAGAAAGAAAAATGGGGTTAAAAATAGAGATACCCCGTCGGACTTGTTCCTAGTCTAGGACAAGGGCAAAAATGGCTATAACCCGACTGTGGCGAAAACCTGAAAGGGCGTTACAGGCAAAATCGGGTACCCCGCCACGTGAAAACCCGAAAGGGCGCGTGGGCAAAAGTAAGAGGGGGCTGACTTCAGCGAAAACCTGAAAGGGCGCTCAGGTCAGTAAAGTGGTAATCTGAAAGGTTCTTCTTTATTCTCCTCCTAATAAAACTCCCAAGGGACAACCATCAAAAGTCCCAATAGGAATCCCCTACAAAACCATGTTCGGCCCTCGTCACAATCGGTGAGATCGGTCGGCCTACACCTTTAACTCGGACCTTTCATCCCGGTTATTGAATGTACTCCTTGCTTCGACATGTAAACCACATCGATGAACAAACCCAGGTTTGACCCTCGTCATCATCGGCGAGATCGGTCGACCCCTATGCCTTAGCTTGGGTCTTCCGTCCCGATTAATGAACATACTCCTTGCTCCTTACCTCGGTCGACCTCTATCTCTTAGCCTGGGCCTTTCATCCTTGTTAAGAACTGTACAGTCTTTGCTTCGGCATTTAGCCAATGTCGACGAACTAAACCAGGGCCCGACCCTTATCATCACCAATAAGGCTGGTCGGCGCTCTAGCAGACAAGTTCTCCCATGTTCCGGGTTCTCCATGAATAAAGAAAAGAGAAAAGAAAGAAACAAATGGGGTTAAAAATAGAGATACCCCGCCGGCCTTGTTCCTAGACTAGGACAAGGGCAAAAATAGCTATAACCTAGCTGTGGCGAAAACCCGAAAGGGCGTTATAGGCAAAATCGGGTACCCCGCCATGTGAAAACCCAAAAGGGTGCGTGGGCAAAAGCAAGAGGGGGCTGATTTCGGCGAAAACCCGAAAGGGCGCTTGAGTCAGTAATGTGATAAAAAAAAGAAAAGAAAAAAGGATGAAATAAAAATGATGATGATGATGTAGTAACGACGCTACCCTCGTTCATCATTCCACTTCCTTCTACCCTCTTTCGGCCCTTGTCACCATCGGTAAGATCGGTCGCTACCCCTTTCGGCCCTTGTCACCATCGGCAAGATCGGTCGCTACCCCTGTTCGACCCTTGTCACCATCGGCAAGATCGATCGTTACCCCTTTCGGCCCTTGTCACCATCGGCAAGATCGATTGCTACCCCTGTTCGACCCTTGTCACCATCGGCAAGATCGGTCGCTACCCTTTTTCGACCCTTGTCACCATCGACAAGATCGTTCACTACCCTTTTTCGACCCTTGTCACCATCAGCAAGATCGGTCGCTACCCCTTTCGGCCCTTGTCACCATCGGCAAGATCGGTCGCTACCCCTGTTCGACCTTTGTCACCATCAGCAAGATTGGTCGCTACCCCTTTCGACCCTTGTCACCATCGGTAAGATTGGTCGCTACCCCTATTCGACCCTTGTCACCATCGGCAAGATTGGTCGCTACCCCTTCCGGCCCTTGTCACCATCGGCAAGATCGATCGCTACCCTCTTTCGGCCTTTGTCACCATCGGAAAGATAGGTCGCTACCCCTATCCGCCATTGTCACCATCGGCAAGATCGGTTGCTACCCTTTTTCGACCCTTGTCACCATCGGTAATATCGGTCGCTACCCCTTTCGGCCCTTGTCACCATCGGCAAGATCCTTCGCTACCCCTTTTCGACCCTTGTCACCATCGGTAAGATCGGTCGCTACCCTCTTTCGGCCCTTGTCACAATTGACAAGATCGGTCGCTACTCCTGTTCGACCCTTGTCACCATCGGTAAGATCGGTTGCTACCATTTTTCGACCCTTGTCACCATCGGCAAGATCGGTCGCTACCCCTTTCGGCCCTTGTCACCATCGGTAAGATCGGCCGCTACCCCTTTCGGCCCTTGTCACCATCGGTAAGATCGGTCGCTACCCCTGTTCGACCCTTGTCACCATCGGCAAGATCGGTCGCTACCCCTTTCCGCCCTTGTCACCATCAGCAAGATCGGTCGCTACCCCTATTCGACCCTTGTCACCATCGGCAAGTTCGGTCGCTACCCTTTTCGGCCCTTATCACCATCGGCAAGATCGATCGCTACCCCTTTTGGCCCTTGTCACCATCGGCAAGATTGGTCGCTACCCTTTTTCGACCCTTGTCACCATCGACAAGATCGATCGCTACCCTTTCCGGCCCTTATCACCATCGACAAGATCGGTCGCTACCTTTCGACCCTCATCACCATCGGTGAGCTCGGTTAACCATCCTTTAACTCGGACCTTCTGTCCTCATTAATAGACAAACTACCATTGCTTCGATATTTGAACCGTGTCGATGAATAAACCGCACTCTCAGCTTTCGTCACCATCGACGAAATTAGTGGGGCACATCCGCCTACTCTACCCATGTCCCACCCTGGTCAAAGCTCGATTCGGGAATAGTTAATCTGCGGTGGAGCGAACACCTCACCCCTTCGCTGAAGGTGTGAGTGCTCTCCTGCGCCAGTAACTTACATCCCTGGACTGAGCTAATCGGCCGGAAGGAGAAAGAAACGAAAAGAAAGAAAGAAGTCGTGATTGAAGCGACAAATAAGATATTTCATTAATATGAAGTGTCATAATACATCTGTGTTCGAGGCGTGCCCCAAGATACATGAGCTCCGAAGATAAAAAGGAGCGAAACTAAGAAAAAAGGGGAAATAAGATGAAATTACTGTAGAGGGTGCCAGAAGATGTCTTCCAATGCCAAAAGACCCAAGGAGGGATACTGGGTCAACTCTTGCAACTGAGATTCGGTAGCTGTCAGCTGCGATAATTTTTCATCCAGAGAGGTGAGTTGTCCTTCAGCTAGGTCGGATTCTTCTACGGTCTGAACCTCTAGGCACTCAGTCTCCTGCAGTTCGGCTTCAGCCCTGGCAAGTTCTGCACGCAGCTCCACTATACACGCTGTGAGGAAGGACCGATGTTCTGAAGTAGTGCGGGCAGTATCTCTCAGTTGCCCCACGGTCCCTCTCAATGAAGTGGCAGCAGTTCGACAATCAACCTTCTCCAATTCATAGCCGCCAGCTGATCGAATACCTCCCAGCTGAGGTACTCTCGCCTGTTGGCATGCTTCAGCAACATGGTAACCCGCGGGGTCCAATCATCCATTGGGCACCCGAATGCCAACAACGAGCGAGAGAGGTGTTCTATCAGACTCCTCAGCTGCACATAAGTCAAGCCCAGAGAAGCTGATATGGCTCGCTGAAGATTGTCTAGAGACTGCCACACCATGTCACTAGAAAATTGTAAACCTAGTGGCGAAGTCTCGGTGAGCTGAAAGTCCACCCTACTGTCCTCCTCAACCCAAATATCGTCGTTCCCCCCGGAGGACGTCGACGGCATGGTTTGCATGGCACCGATGCCAGACTCGACAACGGCGACTGATGCAGTTGCGGGAGCCTCCACTACAGAAACTTCCTTGCCTGCCCTTTGAGGTGAAGCCGTAATAGCCACCTCGACGGCCGAGGATGCTCGCTCCTCGTGGGTAGTCTCACCGGATTCTACATAAGAGGATTTCTCAACGACAGCCAAGGCCTTAGAAGCGTTGGCCTCTTCTTCAAAAATCTCTCCCGCCTCTATCTCCGGGTGGCTAATCTGCTCCAGCAGCAATTCCTTATCGGCGACCAGGGCTTAAGGTTCCGCGACTTCGACTGGGCTGTCGATATCTACAATGGTCCCGGGCTCCTCTGAGGCCGCTGCTGCGGCATAAGTTTGTGGAAGTCGTAGGGCGATAGGACGCACAACTGGTGGAAAGGTTGGTTGGCTCATTCCTAAAGAAGGAAGGGGTATGCGAACCATCACAGTTGGTGGCACCGCCTCAGCCTGCATCACATATATGTATGTCAGCCAGCAGACTTGGAAATAAAAAGAGGGGCTGCGAGCGGGTGTCAGAACACTTCCTACCTCGACCATCACTATGTTTAGGCCTTCAAGAGTGGCCTCTGAAGTTCTGGCCCTCCTCCTGCAGTCAGGTATGATGGCCCGTGCTCGACTCCTAGTAGTCTCGAGGGCTAAATGTCAAAAGGTCACTTTCATAAGCTGAAGAGGCCCCTGCGTCCTCAGTCTCTGTGTCAATTGGTGGGAACCCCTCGTCGTCACTGGAGCCGCCACCGTAATCAACTCGCTCAGGGGAGGAAGACTCTTCTGCCTGCTCTCGAATCTCCAACACTTGAGCGGGTACCATGCTACTAGGAGGGCCCCCCCTTAGCTGGAACCTCCTCAATGGTTTCTATCTCGGGGACATTAACTGGCTGAACCTCTTGGGATTCTTCCACGGAAGTCGCCCGCTCTCCAGCAGCAACTTCTCCCACGGTCTCAACTTCGGGGAGCATCGTTGGTCGAACATCGACTGGAAGTAAAAGACAATAAACAGTCAAGACCTGACTAAAGGCACGGTGGACCACCGAGCTCTACAGGCAAGCTGCAAGTTACCTTCCATCTCCTGAGGGGGTGTCGGTGAAGGTAGATCTCTCTCTCTAGCCGTGACACCCGTCACCGTCTCCAGCCCGACAACGGCAGAAATAGTGCAAGCAGCTGCAAAAAGATGATCAACCAAGGCATCAGAAATAAGCAAACAAGTCATACAGGAACAAGAAGTACCTTCATCCTCGGGCCCTTGTGTCCGAGCGGCCTCAAACTCAGCAAATGAGGGGATCCGGGGAGGCACGATAGCTGGTTCCTCTTCAGCGGCCCTCCTTCGGCGCGCTCGTGCAGCACGGGTGTCCGCCTGCTTGGCCTTCTTAGCCCTGCTGATAGCCTCCTTGACTTGGGACCGGGTTCACTTCCGCGAATCACCGAGAGGCAGTGGCGTCGTGGTCGGAGCTGGCTCTGGTATGTCAAAATATGAAGGCTTCTGTGACTTAGAAATCAACTCCCTGTAATGCCGAGTCACCTCTGCAGAGAGGTGAGCTGCAAAAGCATGTAGGTGAGAAAGATGCATGCTGACTATGAAAGAAATAGCTTGAAGCTGAAATAAAAGACAAGCATACCTGGCGGCCCTGTATATCGGGGAGTGAGCGGCCAATAACGTATTGCGGGGGCCTTGTCTCGGGAAGCCGCCTCGCGAACAAGCCAGCACATGTCACCTATTTTCTCACTCTTCTCAACCAGCTGTGCCAAATCTTCATGGCCACAAGAAGATAAGTGATAATATAGGCCCAAGTGGTCCAACCCCCAGCCGTCAGCATACTTAAAAGATATTAAGAGCTGGTTGTCCAAAATGGCTTCTAACGGACCAGAAATTGAAAGCCCTTGAGAATGAAGGAGGGTGAATATCTAGGGGGTGTTGGAATACAGGTCTTCCCGCCTATCCTCCCTCCTGATGAAAGTCCTATATGGATGAAGGCAGTCAACTTCTGGATGCCAGCCCGCCGCTACAGGAAGGGGCTCCTCTGCTGGGATGGGAATCGTTTGAAGAACTGTCCGTTCACTGCTAGCCTGGAACAGCCCCCAAAGTGTCTTGACATAGTCATCTTTCTGAATGTCTAGAATCTTCGGGTCGGCCTTGGATGACCGACTCTTCGCAACTTTCATGGCTTCCAAATATGTCATCACCTCGGTATTTGACCAGGACTTCAGTTTCTTCAGATAAGATGGATCAATGTCCAAAACAGGCTCATGCTGAGAATCTAGGAAACGTCGCTCGACAACATGCCAGCAGTCTTTTCGAAAGTTCTGGTCGAAGCCAGTTCGTGCATTCCACCACTTGATAAAATCAGGAGTCACTCTGGGCAGGCGAGCGGGGGATGGCACCGTGAAGGACACGTCCTCCCGGCGGTGGAAATAATCCCACCATGTGCGAGCTTCATCCGTGGCCGTCTGACCGGCCCGATGCCTGTTCGAAAGATTAAACTGGGCTAAAGAAGACGGAATCTGCTGGTCGTACCCGAAGTTCTGGCCAAAGCGGAAGGGATAGTATGGCTCCAGCCACAGCAAACCGCTCTTTCTAAAGACAAGGACACTGGGGCGGATGGCCAGTGCCCAATCAACTAGTTCCGGCACCAGAATTGGCCTTGTAGTTTTGGTGCCGGCAAGCGGATGGATAAACTCCTCTCTCTCGAACAGGCGGCATTGCTGCATCTTATTGACTAGGGGGCCGAGCTAGCTGCCAAGCTCCAAAAATGCAAAACTCCTAGGGAATTTGTCGGGACTGTGGTCAACTTCCCCCGAATAGCAAAAAGCTGATCCGCCAATGAAGACGGCTCAGCATTGGCAAACTCGATCATCCTCGGCACAGGACGATCTGACTGCATCGACCGGGGAGCTGCTTCAGGAAACAAAGTGCAGACCCAGGCGTTGAAAAAGTGAATCGGACCAACTGTCTGTGAATTTCTAGGGATGCGCGATTTATGCAGGTCCCCCAACATCTTATATATCAGACATAAAGCCACTGTGCACAAGGATAGCTTTGTCCCCCAGGCCATCTAATGGGAATCGACACCGAGCCTGTACTTTTTCTTTTGCATTTATGTACTTTTAGTTTGTGTTTATATCCTTGGGAAAGTATGTACGTAAATGTAAGGCTTTATAAGCCAAGGAGCCATTCCCATGGATTGTGTGGGTTTTTATGCAATTATGCAGTAGGACCAGCAAAAATGCTGCCATGGCCGGTCCCAAGGGGGCCCTCAGACCTTTCCCATTGGTCCATGTCACCTTGTGGGCCTGGTCAACCTTCCTAGGTGGACATCTAGAAGGGTGGGCTGGTCATATGGACACATGGGGTTAAAGGGGTCAACATTCTAATAGGTTGGCCACCTACCCCATTCAACCTTACACCCTTGATTTTTTTATTAGTATTTGTGTGTTATTCACACCTCATCCCAGCCCTTCAATCCCCACCCCTAGATCCAGGGTTGAGGTTGGGTTTGGTTGGAATCATTGTGGACGCCAAAAAATGATGATGACGATCATGGCGACATTCGCGTCTACACATTAGAGCGCGAGTCAAAGACAGAACTACCGAATAAACCTCATGCCTCGCTCGATCAGGACGAGAACTTGCTTGGTGGTCCGCTACCCGCTCAGGAAGCCACCTAAGCAGAAGATACAGCTACAACGCTCCGACCGGCCATGTCGAGAGCTGAATCAGAGAAAAGTCGAGAACTCCGGCACAGTCTCGGCACACACCGAGAGTCACGCAAAGTCTGGGACCGAGTCTCGGATGCTGCGAACAGAATATTACGGAGGCCATACATCGCAACTAGAACATGCCGGGAATGCCAACATTCATACAAACGGCCTCAACCTTGAAAAGAATCCGTTCGGCGCTTAAATCGGCGCGATATGCACTTAAAACGGTGCCACAAAGACCGGCGCGCCCCTTTCCCCTATTCCTTGCATTTTGGGTTAAACCGGCGTGGCCTTCATCTAAACCGGCGTGGCCTTCATCTTAGGTTAAACTGGCGCGCCCCCTTCATCTTGGGCTAAACCGGCGCGCCCCTTTTCCCCTTCATATGGGTTAAACCGGCGCGCACCCTTTCCCTTGCATCTCATGTTAATCCGGCGCGCAAACAAGCCATCCCATCCACATTCCGATGCTCTGTTTTGCATCATTATGGCGTGCAGAGGACATTCAATACCCATGACTCTGCTTCTACCTTTGTTCGATAGCACACAAGCAGTAGCAGCAAGGCAAGCTCTGACAGATCTCTGAGCGTCCCATCCTCGGACGAGCAGCAGTGTACGGGACAAATGAACAGCGTCCAGCACAGCGAGTCAACTCCTGACTTCGTTGCGGACGAGGTGGAAGTGGCAGGAATGCTCCCAGGCTGGCTGTTTATAAAAAGAAGAGAAGAAGAAGCTCCAAGAGGAAGAGGCACCAATAGAAGGGAACAGAAGAAGAGAGAAGAGGAAGAAGGGAGAGGCAAAAGGGAAGGCTGCTGGTTCGGCTAAGGTCCCTAACGTCCGAAGAGAAGAGGAAGCTACATCCATCCCCTTCTACAAGGTGAAGAAGAAAAAGAGTGAGGGTGAGAAAGAGAGAGGGGAGAGAGGGGGAAGAGCTTGTGCTCTGTTCCTCCTTCTCCCCCACCGATGTATCTTCTTTTCCCACCTCAACACTTAGCTTCTCTTTTATCTTCTCCGTTGTATTCTTCCTTTCCTTTCCCTTGAGGATGAATAAAAGAATGACTTTGTAAGCATGCGCAGTATTCTATGGCTCTGATCCTTTCCCCCCTTTTCTTCCGTTTCATTTCTCTGGTACTCTGAATCACCTGGGGTCCTCGGAAGCTTGCCCTTCTGTGGCATGAACTCCGAGGGAACCCGTTCGAAGGGTGAACAGTCATGGCAACCTACGGCCTACATCCATCCCGTTCCACGAATTCATCACCCGTGAGTTGTGAGAGCTCTTGAAGGCTAGTCCTCGAGCTCTCCAACACTCACATTTGGGTTTTTGGACCGCCATGAGTTCTAGATTTGAGGTGTACCCCGGAGTTATCCATTTGGTGCCCCTTATTTTGCTCTGGCAACTCTCAGTCCGGGGGAGGTGCTGCCCGATCTTCGCCAGAATAAGAACACTCAAGAACAGACGAACAGGATGTGATGGGGACATCCCTTGCCCCTCTACATTTTCTGAAGCTTGGATTGATCGTCGGTGTATGCCATTATGTTCCTCATGTGTTTGTGAGTCGAGTCATGTAATTTTATTATTTTTATTTGAGTCTTAAACATGTAATTTTTCCTTTCTTGAGTCATGTACCTAGGTTAGAAAGTCATTTTCCTAAGTGTTGAAGTCATTATGTTGGTTTGATAGGTTAATGGGCCCAATTTATTGGGCTAGGCCCAGGGGCGCCCCTCCCTTGGACTGTTTGGTCATTAGTTAGTTTGTCAAGGTCAGTTTGGTCTTAGGAAAAGCGTGGGGTCTATATATAGCCCCACCCCTCTCTCATTTGTAACAATTATGCTTGAATATTGAATCCAGAAAATTTCCACACCTTCTAGTTCCCTCTCAATATCTCCTTCAGTCTCTCTAAGTGGGTTGTGCCCCCTCTCTCTCTCCTCTCCACCCCAATTTCGAAATTCATTCTCTCTCCTCCCCATTCACCCCTCATTAAGGCCCCTTCCCCTTCCCCATGCACTCATTCAATTCCCCCTCCAACCCCTAGGTGGAAACCCCTTCTCCTAGGCACCTTTCCACTCTCCCAAGCAACCCTCCCTCTCCCCAAGACTGAAAGAGCCCTTCCCTAGGCCAAATTTCAAATTTCCCTCTCCCTTGCGCTATGCCCTTTCATCTCCCCACCTCCCTAACCACCCAAGGTCGCACCCCCCCTTCCCCATCCACCAAATAACCCCTTGTTCATGCCCTTCCCCACACCCTCTCCTCCACCTATTCTGTCCATATTGAAAGTTTTAGAAAAGCAGTGATTTGCAGTAGCAGCCACGACTTCCCCTAAAGGCTCCTAGTGGCATATCTTATATTGCTAGAATCATCTCCAAGTCTTCTTTCCAACGGTGGTACTCCTGCCTGCATCCGAGTTTGGAGCTGTCCGGAGGAACGTCATCTTCAACGACTGCGCAATCTGTCCCAGACTGAAGGCCATAGCGATCTTGGACGCCGTTCAGCGGCCAACCTTGGAGGAATTTGATCACGCTTCCTTCTACAAAATTCTTATTCATCTAGTCCTCCATCAGTAGCTGAAGGAACGACGCAAATCGCCCACTCGAGCTATTTTTTCTGAATTTCTTCGCCAGAGTGTGCAGTCTGCCCCCTGCAGGTCCAGGTTCGACCTGTCTTCACTTCTCCGGCCACCATTCTCCTCTCTGACCACAGATTGTAGCCCCGTCAATTTCTGCTTGAAGCTACTCCGACCACAATTGCGTCACCGCCAGTTTCGTTTGATTTGGAGTTCTGGAGCGACCGCAGTGCCTTCTGCAATCCACTGTATCAGTTCTGCATCAGTCAGAGGTAGAGTGTTGCTGTTCTGCTCCAGTCACCGGTCCGATCAGCCCTGAGTTCCAGAGATTACCAAAACATTCAAGCATCATCCTCGGCCAGCTGGGGAACTTTTGGCACCAGTTTCATAAAAATTGGAGCTCGGTTGAGTCCGTGGCAGCATCTTCATCGACAACCTGTTCAGCAAAACTGAAGAGTGGTAGAACCGGCGAAGCTTGGAGAGTCAGGGTTCTCTTCATAATTTCCCCACCCCGCTTGGCCGGCTGAAGGCCCCTCCCTGTGTGGAGGTAATCTTCGTTGTAATAAGTCTAACCCCCACCCCAAGTGCCCCCCTCCTGCGAGAGGTGTAGTTCATGTAATAATATTTTCACAGATTTGAAGCGACACCGACGCGGCTTGCGGGCGCAAACCCTTGCCTCCCAGCTCGCCCCCGTCTTCGGCCGGAGTTGGCGTCTTTACGCCGGCTAGGTGAGCCTCGGTCCCCCTTTCCTTGCTGGTCAATATCACTTGCTTAGCTTAGTATTCTTGCTTTGCTGCGTCGGACGGAGAGCGAGGGCCCGGCCCAAATTGCCGAACACGTGAGTGTCCATCGCGGGCGAGTTGTGAGCGAGCCATTTCAACCCACACCCATGGTGTGACGGCCGCCCGTGAGTGGGAATCCCTGGCCCAATTGGAGTTCTCCCCAAGCTTTCCAAGCACCGGAGCATCATTGTCCCACCCCAGACCCTCTCCATTATCGTTTAGTTGCCCACGGGCACAAGTGTACACCAAGCGAGTGAGCCGCTCGAGTGGTATCATCGCCAATTTGCTTGCTTGCAACCTTAGGTCCAAGGGTCATATTGTCTTGTGGTCATCACCCCAAGGTGGTGTCACATCAAAATGGTATCAGAGCAAGTTCTAGACTTGTCTCTACGAGTCTAGTCCTAGGGCATTAGCATTTGAGTCTCCCTTGCATCATGTTTTCCATCACTCCTTTGCATGACCACCCTAGGGAGATGCCCCAAATACACATGGGCCAATTTGACACTGTCGTCAACAAGATTCATAACTGTATAGATACCCTTACCTCCCGGCTTGAACGGCTTGAAGCAAAAGGGAACCACAGCCCTAGAGCTTGGTCACCTCAGGATGAATTTGGATGGGAAGCCAAAGGACCCATAAACTCATTGGAAGAGATAAGGACTGAGATAGGAAGATCTTCACTCCCCGACCTTCCCACTCCTACCTTGAGAACCATAACCCGAGGAGCACTCCCACTCCCCCTTTCCCTCCCAGTCATCCCAAGACCTCCCTTAGGACCCAAACTCCACCACCCCAAATGATTCCAATCCCGATCACCACCACCACTCAAACCAAATTGGCCACCACCCAACCCAAAACCCCTCACCAAACCCGTACCCCACAAGCCCCCTTGACCACCACCACAAACCCACCATCGTCCCCAAAAAGGGACACATCTCCCAAAACAAATCAACCCAAAACCCCTCACCCAACCCACCTCCCACTTCCTACACCAATCTTTCCCCAACCTAGGCCTCCTCTGCTTCCCCTTCCTATCCCAACCCAAGCCCATGCTTATTCACCACCCCGGGTGTGTCATACGCTAGCTATCACCAAACCACCCACCATAGATCCCCCTACTCCATTAGCAATAGAAGTTGCTACCCACACACCTACCCAAGTGGAGAAGGATGCCCATCCGAATCCACCTCCCAACATAGAGGAAATCCAAAGGCCAAACAACTCACACACCTCTAGCCTAGCTCCTCTAGAGACACCCAACCTCACCATAGATAAGTCCATACTCCAATGGCTCAAGAAAGGTCTCACCATTCCTAGTTCACAACCATGCCACCTACCCATGGGATATCAATCCCAAATCATTCCCATTCAGCCACATGTCACTTATCAAACTTCCTATTGTGTGGAAGATTTGGGAGACTTAGTGAACTACCTACATTGGCAAATTCACTTGACCAATATGCTAGCCTTGAGGCCGTCCGAAACTAACACCATTAGCCTAGCATATCCCTCCATTGGCTCCATCACTTCCATCTACACTAATGGCCAAGTTACTAGTGAGATCATCCTCCTTCTTCCCATGGAGGAAGAACCTATCCTAGTCCACTCCCCAACCATTAAGATCCCAAGTGCTTTGATCGGTCAACCCATTAGCAACCTTGGCCCAATTATTGAGGAGGATGACTCACCATTCGAGGACCTTGAGAGCATAGAGTACCCCTACCAAGGTGACCCTTACCATGATCCCTTTGACCATTTTCTATGGGAGCCTAGATCTCAATGTAACCCACTCACCTTATTCACCACCCACCTTACCCTAACCTTACCACCCATGATAACCCAAAACCTTCCCTTCCTAGAATTGGGTTACACCAAAGAAGCCTTAACCATAGGCAACACACACAATGGGATTGATAGATGGCCCCACTCCATGATGTCTCCCTTCTTAGATCCCTTTGACTCATACGAATGGAAGCTCAAGGGCCACCCCACACCTATGCACATAGAAGTCATCACTAGGATTGAAATGCATGTGCTTAGGCATACCACCCCACTTGACATGATTAGAAAGTCGGGTCCATTCATTCATATCACCCACATGTCAAGAAGAAAACATGAGTGGTCAATATTTGGTTGTAATGGTCCACCATCATTCATCATAAATCTCAAGCATGTTAGGAGCATTCATGGATGTCTGGGTCCCCCGGCACTCATCACACTCACACATGAAAGGGACACCTATGGATGCCCCGGTCCTCCCAAGACATTCAAAGTCTTTATAACATCAATGCATGATAGGTATACATGTGGTTGCCCTGGACCACCTTTGCATACCACACACTACTCACTCAAACCGCATCTTAGTACATGGCATATGCATCAAAACATGCATCAAGCAAAAAGCGGTGAGAATTACAGAAAGCGGGCAAAAACTTGTGAGCGCCACTTGAAATTCCACGTTGGCGACTTGATGATGATGATGATTTTAGAGTGGCTCTACTCTAGGGTCACCTCCAATTTGAGGGAACGAGGACTTGGGCCTTGCCAAGTTCTGAGTGGCCTTGGCACCCAGCTTGTGGGTTGAACTTACCAATGGGTTTTGGGATTCATCCCACTTCCCACGTGGCGGATCCGGCACCCTCTAAAGGTACCGCAGTGGATCCTAGTGAGTGTCTTGAGCCTACACCTATCCTTGTGAGAGACACCCTCGGAGTGCCACAACAAACTAGCCCGAGAGCTCGACGTCAGCACATGGCGGCAATACTAAGCAAAGCAAGATCACTTCGCCAGCCTAAGGGTGTGTCCGAGCCACTTTGTCGAGTGGAAGCACCGTTCCTCGGCTATGGACATGGGTCGAGTTTGGAGAACAAGGTTCGCCCGGAACTGCGTTTGGGATGCTACTTCCCCGGTGGACCCATACTCGACAGGGTCGAGTTTTCCCCACCCCGGGGGTATGATGGGGACATCCCTTGCCCCTCCACATTTTCTGAAGCTCGGATTGATCGTCGGTGTACGCCATTATGTTCCTCATGTGTTTGTGAGTCGAGTCATGTAATTTTATTATTTTTATTTGAGTCTTAAACATGTAATTTTCCCTTTATTGAGTCATGTACCTAGGTTAGAAAGTCATTTCCTAAGTCTTGAAGCCATTATGTTGGTTTGATAGGTTAATGGGCCCAATTTATTGGGCTAGGCCCAGGGGCGCCCCTCCCTTGGACTGTTTTGTCATTAGTTAGTTTGTCAGGGTCAGTTTGATTTTAGGAAAAGTGTGGGGTCTATATATAGCCCCACCCCTCTCTCATTTGTAACAATTATGCTTGAATATTGAATCCAGAAAATTTCCACACCTTCTAGTTCCCTCTCAATATCTCCCTCTCTCTCTCTCTTACTATCACTCTCTCTAAGTGGGTTGTGCCCCCTCTCTCTCTCCTCCCCACCCAATTTTGAAATTCATTCTCTCTCCTCCCCATTCACCCCTCAATAAGGCCCCTTCCCCTTCCCCATGCACTCATTCAATTCCCCCTCCAACCCCTAGGTGGAAACCCCTTCTCCTAGGCACCTTTCCACTCTCCCAAGCAACCCTCCCTCTCCCCAAGACTGAAAGAGCCCTTCCCTAGGCCAAATTTCGAATTTCCCTCTCCCTTGGGCTGTGCCCTTTCATCTCCCCACCTCCCTAACCACCCAAGGTCGCACCCCCCCTTCCCCAACCACCAAATAACCCCTTGTTCATGCCCTTCCCCACACCCTCTCCTCCACCTATTTTGTCCCTGTTGCAGGTTTCAGAAAAGTAGTGATTTGCAGTAGCAGCCACGACTTCCCCTGAAGGCTCCCGGTGGCATATCTTATATTGCTGGAATCGTCTCCAAGTCTTCTTTCCAACGGTGGTACTCCTGCCTGCATCCGAGTTCGGAGCTGTCCGGAGGAACGTCATCTTCAACGACTGCGCAATCTGTCCCAGACTGAAGGCCAGAGCGATCTTGGAAGCCGTTCAGCGGCCAACCTTGGAGGAATTCGATCACGCTTCCTTCTACAAAATTCTTCTTCATCTAGTCCTCCATCAGTAGCATAAGGAACGATGCCAATCGCCCGCCCGACCTATTTGTTCTGAATTTCTTCGCCGGAGTGTGCAGTCTGCCCCCTGCAGGTCCAGGTTCGACCTGTCTTCACTTCTCCGGCCACCATTCTCCTCTCCGACCTCAGATTGTGGCCCCGTCAATTTCTGCTCGAAGCTACTCCGACCAAGATCGCGTCACCGCCAGTTTCGTTCGATTTGGAGTTCGGGAGCGACCGCAGTGCCTTCTGCAATCCACTGTATCAGTTCTGCATCAGTCAGAGGCAGAGTGTTGCTGTCCTGCTCCAGTCACCGGTCCGATCAGCCCCGAGTTCCAGAGCTTCCCAAAAAATTCAAGCATCATCCTCGGCCAGCTGGGGAACTTTTGGCACCAGTTTCATAAAATTTGGAGCTCGGTTGAGTCCGTGGCAGCATCTTCATCGACAACCTGTTCAGCAAAACTGAAGAGTGGCAGAACCGGCGAAGCTTGGAGAGTCGGCGTTCTCTTCATAATTTCCCCACCCCGCTTGGCCGGCTGAAGGCCCCTCCCTGCGTGGAGGTAATCTTGGTTGTAATAAGTCTAACCCCCACCCCAAGTGCCCCCCTCCTGCGAGAGGTGTAGTTCATGTAATAATATTTTCACAGATTTGAAGCGACACCGACGCGGCTTGCGGGCGCAAACCCTTGCCTCCCCGCTCGCCCCCGTCTTCGGCCGGAGTTGGCGTCTTCACGCCGGCTAGGTGAGCCTCGGTCCCCCTTTCCTTGCTGGTCAATATCACTTGCTTAGCTTAGTATTCTTGCTTTGCTGCGTCGGACGGAGAGCGAGGGCCCGGCCCAAATTGCCGAACACGTGAGTGTCCATCGCGGGCGAGTTGTGAGTGAGCCATTTCAACCCACACCCATGGTGTGACGGCCGCCCGTGAGTGGGAATCCCTGGCCCAATTGGGGTTCTCCCCAAGCTTGCCAAGCACCGGAGCATCATTGTCCCACCCCGGACCCTCTCCATTATCGTTTAGTTGCCCACGGGCACAAGTGTGCACCAAGCAAGTGAGCCGCTCGAGTGGTATCATCGCCAATTTGCTTGCTTTCAACCTTAGGTCCAAGGGTCATATTGTCTTGTGGTCATCACCCCAAGGTGGTGTCACATCAGATGAGTTCTCCGAACACGAGAGCAGACGAATAGACTTAGCTCTGCGGGGGAAAGAACAGTGTTCAGCCTAAACTTCTGAGTTCCTTCAATCTTCATGCTCGTTCATCTTAATAAATGATTAAAAAGCTTTAACCACCTTCTCTATCAACATAACCCATCAATCAAGTGAATAAACCAATCGAAATGTCAATCTACAGGTTGAAGAAACAAGAACGAAAACATAAAGAATAAACAGAGCACAAACAGAATGAAATAAGGCTTAACCCGGCGCCCCCTTAATACGGTGTGGGCTAATCCGGCGTGCTACCCCCCCCCCCCCCCACTCCGGATTAGCTCCACACTCAAATCCACTTCGAAATTTTGGAGCTCAAACCGGCGCGCTACCCCCCCGCGCCGGATTAGCTCCACACTCAAACCCACTTCGGATTTTCGGAGCTCAAACCGGCGCGCCCCACTCTTCTTAGGTTATTCTGGCGCGACCCCTCTCCCTCCTTGGCATTAACTTAACCCGGCGCGCCCCCTTTACACCTCCATAGCCAGCGCGCCTCCCTTGCATCATGTTAAACCGGCGTGCCTCTTTTATATAAAAAGGGGGAGGTAGATAATGATAATAAAAGGGAGAAAGGTTCAAACAAAAAAATGCAAAGATCAATGCCAAATAAAAAATTAAAGGAACTCTATTACCTGTGCTTCAATTAAAATTTTGTTCCTGACCGGGCAGGTCGAACGCTGCCCCCTTGACCCCCGCGACCTGACCGGGCAGGTCAAACCCCGCGACCTGACCACGCAGGTCGATCCGCGTGTGAGGGTGCACGTTAGTGAGCTTGGGCTATGCACTTAATAATTCACTCCCTCGGACTGGGTGCAAAGAGAAAATCGATGACGCCTTATGGTATCGGACGTGGTTTACGGAATTTCTGACATGGCCATAGTCCGGAATCATCTCCGGCCAACAGTCTATCAGCTTGACCCATCTCTACCAGGATCCAATCCCGTATTCTCATTAAACTTGCCTTGTTCGTGGCAGACATTCACGCGGTTTTGTCACCGTCTTTTATACTACAAGCACGGAGCTTCGTCCGAACATGAAGTGGCCCATGAGTGGCCGACATAGTCTGAACATTCACGTCCCAATACGGGTTTCTAGCATAGTTCGTCTTTCACTATCCTCCTGCATGATTAGTATTCTCTCTAGGCCGTAGGGCCCTTATTCCCGGTAATCAATCAAGGGTGTTCCCCCATATGGGGGATGTAAATAACGCCGTGACCTTTATGGACTGGTGGGTTTCTGTCCCGACACGAACTACACAATTGTCTGATTAGTCAGATCGAGCGCACCATGGGCTTCCATGAAGCTCGAATAAATCGTCACTTTGTGACTGGCACGCCCTCGCACTAAATAAACGAATTAACCCCGACCAACAAACGAACAGATTCCCCCTCAAATTTTAGTGCGTCCACAATCATATCTAAGCTTGTATTTTCATGTGAAAATTAGAAAATTGTTGGAATCCTTGGAGTTTGGTGCGCCCCATTCCTCTCTCCCCCTGGTTTTCTCTCCTCAAACCCCCCATTCTAGAGTGTTTCAATCTTCTATCTCCCCCTCTCAACCTATGATCTTCATTGGTGCAGCCGCCGCCACCGTTCGTGCCGCCTTTGAGCAGCCGTGAATCCGTCTTTGGTTTTCTGTCCTGCTAGACGAGGTGTCTTCCCGAAATTCCTGGTACCAGCCACGGCCTCTTCGTGGTCTGTAATTTTTATGGTATGTTCCTCTCTTCCACCCTCTCCTCCACAAAAACTTCCAATTCCAAAATCCATCGTTTGTTATTATTACATTTTCGGTCTTTAATCACTCCCTGATCTGTCCTGTCTCTGTCTACAGTGACAACAGCTATGAGTTTCCTATCTCCGACCATCTGTTTGATTTTTTTTACGGCTCTCAATTTTACTGGAGTTCTGTCCATCACCCCCTACATCCAACAATTTTCGTGATTTTTGATCAGCCTTCTACCTATTTTTAAAAATTCGTGTTCTATCTCTGCTATAGTGCTTTCAACTAGATTCCAGATCCGACCACCCTCTAGTCAAAAAATCAGAACAAATCACAGCCAGCTCCAAACCCTTCAACAAAAATAGTCCTGGCTTCCTAGATTGATTTTATACAACTTTGCGCAAGACCACTACTTCAGATTCGGACGTTCACATCTCGGTCAAAGGCAGTTCTCAGACAAGTTCTCTGCAGATCTAAGAGTCCGGTCACTGTACAATAGCAACTCAAAAATTCATGAACGCCAAGATCCGTGCAGATCCAGGTCTAATCTCTAGGGCTAACTTGAAGTATTTGAAGAGAGCTTTCCAACAGCGCCAGTTTTGTCGCATTTCGACGTCGGGGCTGGTCGCAGCGCCCGTTCTCACCGGGATGCGCGTTGAAAACCAGAAGTTGTAGATCTGGGGCCGGTCATTCCTACCGGTGCCGAACGGAGCCGCCCGGCCTCCGGCCGGCGAACCAGTGTGCCGCCAGCCCAGGGAACGCTTCCCCAAGTGTCTCCACTACAGCGGTCTCACCGGGTCCCACACGGCCCCTTCGGACAGCACGTGGGCCCCACCGTCACTAGTTCAGCTGTTGCCGAATCAACGCGAGAAGCCGCCCGTCAATCCGAATTCTGTCCTACCGGACCCCATTGTGTCACCTTTTACCTTCCTGCGTGGAGTGGGCAGCGACTTGTATTGCTGTAATATTGTGTATTATTGTTCCGGGAGTACGAGTTTCGGCCGGGTCCGTCGTCCCTACGCCGGGAGCGTGGAGGTATCGTATCGCTCCTTGCTGGGCATTTCACTTATTTCCATATATGCTTTATATGCCGCTGCTAGAGAGCATGTTTTAGGACCTAGCTTGCTATATATTTTCATATCACCGCTGCTACGAGAGAGAGCGAAGCCGTCCCGTGACCCGATCCGGGCACAAAAGAGAATTGACCACCCTAGCTCTTGCCGGTTTCTCAACCGTGCACGTCCGACGCTTCCCTCATTAAGGGACAATCACGAGCTCACCTAGAGTCCGAGGACTGCATTCCTCATTCGAGTCGTGTCCGTGGTCTCGTCCCGCATCAATTTGGTATCAAAGCAAGTTTGAGTATAGGGTGTCTAAAATAAAAAAAAAGAGTGTCATTTACATCTTGTCATTAGTCATTGTCTAAGTCGTGTTTAGGGTCATCATTGTTTTAAAACAAAAAAATGTGTCTTTTTGCATTTGCACCCCTTTACTCGGTATATCAAAAGGTGTTGTCCGAACGTTAGGCTACGCCTATCGGGAAGGCCGCACACTTGCCCGAGTGATCTTCGGATCGCTTATCTCCGCCACATACCGAGTCTTGGTTTACGTCTAGGGTCCTTAGTGTGCATGCATTCCAACTTTGCATTACTTAGGGTCGTGTCTAGTGTCTTGTCCAAATGGCCTTGCATATCCATTCCTAGGGATCCATTCCCATATTTTGGCAACTATGGCCAACCCATGTCGACCCATCCAAGGCGATAGGTCCGTGCCCGAGTACATTCGGGCATATCATACGTATTGGTTGGAACATTGCTTGGGAGAGGAGAGCAACACGGCCGCATTTCAGTTCCGGAGAGGTTTGCACCTTCACTTCCAGTTGGAATGTCTTATCCACAATGCATTCTCTCTAGCGGAATCCTATACGGTCGCTCTAGTGGTCGAACCATTTGAGTCACACTTTTCTCGGTATGGTGGCTTTCGACAAGCATCCACCTCCCAGCGGCCTACACCATGGCCTTCACCACTCGAGAGAGTTCCAATGTCATTCCCCTCAATTTCTGAATTTGATTCGGAATCCTCTCATTTGGAACCACCAAGGTTCGAGCCACCCGTATTTCTAACGGGTACGCTTTTCATAGCCGAGCCGCTTCTTCGTTGGCTCAAGGATGGCTTGGTCCCACCTCCCTTCCCATCCATGGACCCCATCCTATCTCTAATGCCCGTCAACTCCTACCACACAACTTTTCGATCTAGTCCCCATGTTGACACATTGGATGATCTTGTCATGGGATTAGATTCACAATGGAAGTTGACGCATCTTCTAGCGCAAGGCTTTGACCAACCCGTTAGTCTTAGCTTCACCCATCCGGCCTTTGGGTCCATTACCTCCGAGTGCACCGTGGGTTGTGTCACCACGGAGGTTCTTCTACTTCTCCCGCTACCGGATGAGCCCGAGTTCATACCCTTTTGTTCGAGGGAGGAATCATACTTCTTGCCTACAATCCCCGTCCCACCCGTCACAATTCAAGAAGGTAACTATCCACACCTTCAAAACTCCTACACGTAGGATCGTGACTTGTGGGAATCCACCACAAGGGGTCATACCTTCTTTGATCCCTTTTACCCACTCCCTAGTGGATCCTTAGACCCTCCATATATACTTTACTTCTTAGAGGGAGTCCACTATCATACCCCTTTCCTACGGGCCGGGCCCTCCATACCCACCAAGCCCGTCCACGATACACCTACACCCGGCTCTTCCACACCCGGCTCTTCCACACCCGGCTTTCCTAGCCCTCTCAAGTCTCCTAAATCCAAAGGGCCGTCCATGCATGACTGGGTCATACTTGAACATTTAGGTGTACCCCATGCCACCCATCTCTGGTTACGTCAAATGCATGCATGGCACACATTCGGGTGTCCTGGTCCGCCGTCACCCATGAATGGGTCGGACTAACATTAGGTGTGTCTAGGGTCATAGTTGAGTCAATGTGCTTTTCTTCGTGTGGTTTGTGTTGTGTGGTTTGTTTGCATGGTTTGTGTGTCGTTTGTTTGTCTGCATGTGTCTTATGTAAGCTCGTTGTCGTTCTCTTATGAGTAAGAGGCGATTGGACTCACTCGATGAGTATGGAATCGGTTCTACAGCTACACCAGGATCTAGTCACCAACAGGGACTCAGCGGTGATTCCTAGTGAGTCTTCGAGCCGCCACCTCCCCTTTTGAGAGTGCCCCTCCCGGAGTGTCCACCTTTTGCCCATAGCAATCTGCGCATATCGAGTATATATGAAATGAGCAGGTGACGATCACTTGGAGTAGAGCGTACCCGCGTTACTTGGCACGGTGACGGATCCGCCGGAGTACTCGAGCATCCCTACCCCTACTCGACGGGGTCGAGTTCTTCCCACCCGGGGAGAGTTGATGGGAATTGACACCGAGCCTGTACTTTTTCTTTTGCATTTATGTCCTTTTAGTTTGTGTTTATATCATTGGGAAAGTATGTACGCAAATGTAAGGCTTTATAAGCCAAGGAGTCATTCGCATGCATTGTGTGGGTTTTTATGCAATTATACAGTAGGACCAGCAAGGGGGCCCTCAGCCCTTTCCCATTGGTCCATGTCACCTTGTGGGCCTGGTCAACCTTCCTAGGTGGACATCTAGAAGGGTGGGCTGGCCATATGGACACATGGGGTTAAAGGGGTCAACATTCTAATAGGTTGGCCACCTACCCCATTCAACCTTACACCCTTGATTTTTTTATTAGTTTTTGTGTGTTATTCACACCTCATCCCAGCCCTTCAATCCCCACCCCTAGATCCAAGGGTTGAGGTTGGATTTGGTTGGAATCATATATAAGCTTGTATTTTCATGTGAAAATTAGTGAAAATTCAGAAAATTGTTGGAATCCTTGGAGCTTGGTGCGCCCCCTTCCTCTCTCCCCCTGGTTTCCTCTCCTCAAACCCCTCATTCTAAAGTGTTTCAATCTTCTATCACCCCCTCTCAACCTCTGATCTTCATTGGTGCTGCCGCCGCCGCCGTTCGTGCCGCCTTCGAGCCGCCGCGAATCCGTCTTCAATTTTCTATCCTGATTGACAGGGGTGTCTTCCCGAAATTACTGATACCAGCCACGGCCTCTTCGTAGTTTGTAATTTTTATGGTGTGTTCCTATCTTCCATCCCCTCCTCCAAAAAACATTCCAGGTCCAAAATCCATCGTTTGTTCTTATTATATTTTCGGTCTTTAATCACTCCCAGATCTATCCTGTCTCTGTCTACAGTGACAGCAGCTCTGAGTTTCCCATCTCCAACCATCTTTTTGATTTTTTAGGGCTCTCTATTTTATTGGGAGTTCTTTCCATCACCCACTACATCCACAAAATTTCGTAATTTTTTATCAGCCTTCTACCTATTTTTCAAAATTCATGTTCTATCTCTGCTACAATGCTTTCAGCTAGATTCCAGATCCGACCACCCTCTATTCCAAAAATCAGAACAAATCACAGTCACCTCCAAACCCTTCATAAAAAATAGTCACGATTTTCTAGATTGATTTCTACAACTTTAAGAAAGACCACCACTTCAGATTCGAACGTTCACATATCGGTCAAAGGAAGTTCTCAGACAAGTTCTCTGCAGATCTGAGAGTCCGCTCACTGTACAACAGAAATTCAAAAATTTATTAAAGCCAAGATCCGTGTAGATCCAGGTCTGATCTCAAGGCCTAGGTTGAAGTATTTGAAGAGAGCTTTCCAACGGCGCTGGTTTCGTCACATTCCGACGTCGGGGCTGGTAGCAGCGCCCGTTCTCGCCGAGACGCGCACTGAAAACCAGAAGCTGCAGATCCGGGGCCGGTCATTTCGACCGGTGCCGAATGGAGCCGCCCGGCCTCCGGCCGGCGAACCAGCGTGCCGCCAGCCCAGGGAACGCTTCCCCAAGCGTCTCCACTACAGCGGTGCCACCGGGTCCTACACGCCCCCTCCAGACAGCACGTGGGCCCCACCGTCACTAGTTCGGGTGTTGCCGATTCAACGCGAGAAGCCGCCCGTCAACCCAAATTCGGTCCTCCCAGACCCCATTTTTTCACCCTTTACCTCCCTGCGTGGAGTGGGCAGCGACTTGTATTGCTGTAATATTGTCTATTATTGTTCCGGGAGTATGAGTTTCGGCCTGGTCCGTCGTCCCCACGCCGGGAGCGTGGAGGTATCGTATTCGCTCCTTGCTTGGCAATTCGCTTATTTCCATATATGCTTTATATGCCGCTGCTAGAGAGCATGTTTTAGGACCTAGCTTGCTATATATTTTCATATCACCGCTACTGCGAGAGAGAGCGAAGCCATCCCGTGACCCGATCCGGGCACAAAAGAGAATTGACCACCCTAGCTCTTGTCGGTTTCTCAACCGTGCACGTCCGACGCTTCCCTCGTTAAGGGACAATCACGAGCTCACCTAGAGTCCGAGGACTGCATTCCTCATTCGAGTCGTGTCCGTGGTCTCGTCCCACTTCACCATCAGAAAGGCGGGGTAAATTACCTCCAGTCTGACTACTGTCTCGTCACCCTGAGGAAGAGCGAATGAGCAAAGCCAATATGTCAGGTATGCGGCACAGTGTGTGACTAGGTCGACTCCTATAGGGTTCAGGCCCTCTTGTCGCCCTCTCCCTGAAGCGGCAGGATAGGTTGTCTGGCAATGGACCCTCTTCTTTTGCTTCACTGCTATCGGAGCTACTGTGGGGAAGTCTTCATATTGCTGCTCCCCACCAAAGAAATACTGAAGCCACATGCCCATCCGCACGCGTCTCTTCTCACCAGGCTTCCGTGCTTCCCGGGAGTCGAGCGTTAAACGCAACAGGGTGCGGTACGCCTTCATTAAATAGCGATAGGTAAACCCTGTAAAATATTTGCCTTTGCCGTCCGTCTGGTCCTTCAGCCAGTCCGGAAAATAAACTTCTTCATACGGCTCTCCATCTATCGGCAAGCCACTTAATTGGGACAGACTCCCGAGATCTAGCGAAGTCTCTCCCTCTGCAGTATAGAAAGTGTTGTATTCCGGGCAGAAGACTTCGATCATCCCGTAGCACAGGCCTCGGGAGATTGGATACCGATACCGGGAAGCATATACGCTCTGATAGACGCCGGCATGCACCAGGATTGGAGCATACTACCGTAGCACATAATCTGTAAATTCGACAGCCCCGGTCTGAAGGCATGGGCATCGGTGGCTTTGAGCTCTCCAAACCACCCCACTGAGATTTGATGCTTAAAACGGATTGCCAAGTAGTCTAAAAGAAAGGGCTCATCTCGATACACCAAGTGCAACGGGGCAAGGAATAAACCGTATACGGGCTTCTCTCTGTCGACACGCCCAGCGGTCTCGTTCCAGCGGGCTGGCATGAACTGTGGTGCTCTTGTCGGTAGCCCGGCCTCCGGAGATAACTCCTACACACCAAGAACAGCTCCCCATTTTCTTAGTTTGCCGGGAAGATATATGGGCATGCCATGAATGACCGACTCGGTCAAACTATCTCTGTCCGCCAGTAAAGCTCCCTCAACTCGACGGACAAGAATTATATCGCGCTTCCCGCGAAGGTTGAAGCGTCCGAGGAGCGCCATCAAGTGTTTATCCTTGGGGTGGTCCAGTCTGATGCCATCCCCTCGCTCATACTTGAAATGATTACCGTCGAGAATCAACATGTGGCCGGTGTCAACGGTATCAGTCTCCGAGTCTGAAAACTCAACTACTACAGCTATCCGCCTGGACCCCCGATCAAGGGAGTGGACATTCCCCACGTCACAGCAACTCGGGATGCATAGGAAGAAGGACCGGATGCCATGTTATCTACACGGCAGCGTCCAGAAGAGAATAAGCAAAGTCAAAAATCAGTTAATTGAAATAAGACTTCTGACAAAATTTCGGCAGAGTCTCCCCAGCTCAGGGGTTCGCCAAAAGAAAAGTGGAAGCCGTCCACTATGGGAGCGGCCCCTAAAAGCAGCCATAGGCGCTAAGCCAAGGCCAAATGGGACACCCGAGGGATCTAGCTCCAAGGACAAGTCCTATGAGGAGCCTCCCGGGACCCGAGGAATGGGTTTAAACCCAAATAACCAACACTAAACTCACCCGCGTTCTCAAACTCAAACTTGCTCGGCGCCGCGGTGGAGAGAAATGAGGAGAGAGAAGGATTTCTTGTGAATGAGCAAAGAAGAAGAGAAACAAAGGACGAAGTCCTTTTATATGGTGAGCTCCCCATCCGTTTTAACCTATTTACGCGCTGGAGAAATCGGCGCCGTTTTAATCTATTTGCGCGCTGGAGAAATCGGCGCCGTTTTAACCTGTTTGCGCGCCGTGTTAAACAACGCCGTTATAACCTCCAACCACACCGGATTAACATCGAACGTCAGAATTAAGTGCCGTTTCGGGCTTCCATCATCTAATGAGATCAATCTGGATGAAGCTCATCCGTCGGTCCTGCTGCACTCCTGCCTCGCTTGCACCACCCATGTCTGGGGGGCATTTGTTGGCACTCAAAATATGATCGTTGGTGACCAAGCCGCAAAGATGAATGATACGACACACCGAAGCACAGAAGCCGATAAAGAACAACCTGCTGAAGACTTCTCAAGCTACCAGGGCCTCGGGTCACCTGGAATGAATGACCGGGGACTTTGCTTCAGGAAAGTCGAGACAAATCCACAACTAACCGGCAGTGCGACCAAGCCTGCCTAATGATCCGGCATCGACTCCGTCGTGCCGCTACCCTGCACCCGTCACCCGACCAAGGACGACGGTCTACCCGGTGGCTCGCCACCTGAATGAAGACTCTCCTCAGAAGGAAGAACGTCCTCGGCCCTTCACAACAAGGAACCGAAGGCTCTGTCAGCAGAAGGTCCTGATCACCCGACACGGGTTCGGCTTCTCGCCATAGTGGGCCCGTTAGTGGCTGAATGGTCGCCATTCAAGGCGGAATTATCCTGGATGCCATACCATCCCGTAAGGAACCTTTGAGCATGAGTTAGGCCGAGCGGAAGCACAAATCATAGTGCCGAAAGCCGTGTCAGCAAAAACCCGTGTGCTCGAGCCGAACGCACACGAAGTTCCGATTAAGGCCGTTCATTGTGCCGAGAGCTTCATCAACGCCCTGCCAAGGTTTTACGAGGACTGAGGTGAGAGGAAGAGTCGACGAGACCTTCGGGAACCATCCTCGGACCCATCGGCTGTGAGCGACGTCACGCGGTTCGGGGAGCGGAGAAGACGCGGAGCGCGCGGGCTCCTCTTTTGTTTGCTGCAACACAGAAATAAGAGAAAAGAGAAGGGGCCACCACGAGAGATTGCTCCGGCGGGGCGAGCGAGACAAATGTAATATAGCAAGATATGGGGGTTAAACGGCCATAGCGGGAAGTGACTCTCCGCGGCCTCGGGGGGACGGGAATGGTGCAGAAATTAAATAGCAAGAATTGAAACGGCCATTGGGGAAGTGACTCGCCGCAGCCTCGAGAGTATGAGCAGATAAGAATATAGCAAAATATAAAGAGAATATAAGAGCGGAAATTTAAACGGCCATTGGGAAGTGACTCGCCGCGGCCTCGAGAATATGAATAGATAAGAATATAACATATAAGAACGGGAATTTAAACGGCCATTGGGGAAGTGACTCGCCGCGGCCTCGAAAATATGAATAGATAAGAATATAACATATAAGAACGGGAATTTAAACGGCCATTGGGGAAGTGACTCGCCGCGGCCTCGAGAATATGAGCAGAATATAACAGAATATAAAGAGAATATAAGAACGGGAATTTAAACGGCCATTGGGGAAATGACTCGCCGCGGCCTCGAGAACAAGATGGATCGCTAGGGGCCAAAAGACCCCAGAAATAAAGAAAGTGATCGCGCCTACCTCAAGAGCGGGAGATGGCGGGTTGCTTCTTCCTCCCCCTTCGGCCGATCGACGGAGAGGGCTTTCCTTGGTTACCCTTGCAAAACAGTGGACAATAAATGAACGGAATTAGAAAATGGCAGTGTAGTAACAATTCCTTGCAATAAAAGTAACGAGATCGTGACCTGACACACACCTAGTTGGTGTGGTTTTAAACCCCTCTCGACTCGAGTAGGAGGAAAATGCGATGATGAATGCAAGAAGTATGCAAGAGACGATGCCCTTATGTAGGGAGATAGAGGATGCAGTATGATGAATGTAAAGAACTATGGAGAAAAAGGGGAAGAAAAGGCTTATTGGATGAGCCGAGGGCGAGATCCAGCGGAGCTCCGGCAACGTAGGGACGACGTGGAAGCGCGGTGGATGAAGGCGACCTTCCTCTCGCGAGCGTGGGCACCCGAGAAGCCGGCAGAACCTCCACCTACAAAAGACCCCACGGGTTAGAAATGACTCTGGTAGCCTCTGGGCTCCGGCAGCCTATCGGATCTCTTAGAAGCTCCCCCAGAACTGAGGGGGTGGGCCTCTATTTATAGGGCTCCGGAGGGTGGAGGCGTGCAGGACCCTGGACACCTCCATCAGGGCCGAACTAATATTTTATTCTATTTTTATTTATTTTTTCAGAATATTTTTGTGGAGGCGTCCAGGGCCCCGGACGCCTCCAACAGGTCCACCGAACCCCACCGACGGCCGCACGCGGTTTGGCACAACGCGTGGTTTCGTGAGCGGCGCCTCGTGATTTTGAAATGGGCGCGTACAGCTATCTGGACGTCTCTATAATTTGGATCCTTGAGTTGATGGAGGCGTCCAGGTCTGACGCCTCCAAGAAAATATATTTTTATTTTTGTTTTGTTTTTCTATGCCAAAGCTGGCATTTTATATTTTTTTATTTTTGTTTTTATGGAGGCGTCCAGGGGCCTGGACGCCTCCATTAATATATTATTTTTATTTGGCTTTTGGTTTATTTGAAAATAAATTAAAAGAATGGGGGCGTCGAGGGGCCTGGACGCCCCCAAAAAGACCCACCCGGATCCTCGGACAAGGTGTTGGCGGCTGCCCGGCAAACACCCTTCTTAGTTCCAGAACCTCCTGATGCGTCTGACTGGTGTTGATGCCATCCGAATGCCGTGACGAGACGATTCCGGATGCCGAAAAGGGCTGAAGAAGACTCAAGAAAAGGAAGCACTCAAGTGATTCAAAACGCGTAAGCCGTCGTGGGGCGTTGTATAGTGATATGAGACTTTCTCAAGAGACGTTAGGAATAGCGTGTCTACAGCTGCCCCGCCTTGGCGTCTGCTTTGCAAGGGAGTGACGCGTAATGCAATGGAGTGGGAGTGGACTGATAAGTTGATGCCAAGGTGTGATGAGACACGCTTTTGACGTTATTATTTGGAATCTGTCCTGAAGTTTCAATGAGGCGACCTTGAAGGAGGTCTTTTCAAATTTTGACGATTTGCTTAGACGGAGATCAAATAAGGGAGGGTGAGATGTGCGCTCAGGCACGAAACAAAAAGAGACCAACTTCTCGGTGTGGAAGTACCTGGGTCATAAACCCGCAGGTTTCACCTTTGGTGAGCGGTTACCAGCCGATGTGGAAGTGCTGCGGCCAAGGTGGGTCAAACAAGGTAAAAAGTAAAGAAATATCTGAGAGTCTGTCCAAACAAGGGTCTCCTTTGGAAGAGCAACGTAGGGCCGTTTCAAGGAAACTCAGTATTTCATTCGGAGTGGAATATCTCATATTTGTAAGAATTGAAGCACAGCGGCTTTCACAATCGAATCACTTGAATGATCTTTCGCGATAAATCAAAGTCCTATATGAATGCATGCTGGGTTAAAATAAAAATTTAAAACAAACTAAAATAGAAAATAGCCAAGGATAATATTGTCAACTTGTTAAGAACGTGTCAGGATACCGATCCAGTGAGCCGATACTGGGCTGGGGCCCGTTTATCCGCGCACCAACTCACTGAATGGAACCGTCGTCCCCATGCTACCACAAATTAACTGCCTATCCGTACAACCCAAATTCTTCTGGGATCATCACTATTTTTGTTGAAGGGGAACTCAAATCCAGATTCGTTCGGGCCGCAAGGTCCTTGACATGTTCTAGTAGCGTAGGTATCATATACTACGATGCATGACATGGTGGGACCAACCATTGAAAGGTGGGACAGGAGATAGGACAAAGGCGTCCGTTAGTAAAACCTGCACAGGCCAGCATGGATTAATAACATCAGAAAGTAACAGAATCGTAACAGAATCGCACCACAATGGAAAGGAGATCTAGCAAAAATCCTGACATTGACCGCTGATGTGACATGTTCCGTCCTGTAGCGCCCTACCGTTCCTATAAGAACTCCCCTTAGGCTAGTTCATTCAAAAGCATCGAGGTGGGTTTTGGAAGCTCAGGAGAGGAAAGAGAGGAGAATCTAGAGATCTCAGGATGGAAGGAGAGTCTTCCCGCGTTATGAAGAGGAGCAGGCCTAGCAGCGAGATCAGGCGACTCTCCGATCTTGAGGGTCATTTGAGTGGGACGATCATGTCGCATATGGTAAGCTGATTCTTTTCAAATTTCTCCACGTGAACCTTCTTCTTACTTCCTTCCTTTCTTCTTCTTTCTTTTCTCAGCCATATCCACTCTTCCCGGGCCCGAGGAAGTTTTCCAAACTGCCATGGCTTTCAAAGCTAACTTCCAACATCTCCATCGGCATGAGGGCCATACCCTCGAAGTGGCATCTGCAGGGGCTCCTTATTCACGCCAAACACTATGAGAAGATTCGTATGGACTGGGCGGCTATGGGCGCACTAGTGGAGATCTGGCATCCCCAGACCCATACTTTTATCTTCCCGACCTTCGAGGTGACCATCCTCCTCGAGGAGGTGGAACTTCTGCTCGGATTGAAAAAATTCAAGAGTGACGGGAAGGTGAAGGCTATGCGGATGCTGACACGGGGGACTTCTGAAAGCGTCCTTGGAAGCTTCATGCCACCCGACGCAGCCTGAAAGGTCCGTACTCAAAAGGGGATCGATCTCCAAAAGCTCGCGGAGTGGGTCATGGCCGCCCTGAGAGGGTCACCAGACGATGACTATTTGGAGGGAATCATGAAGGGGTTCACCATTTGTCTGGCGGGTGCTCTCTTGTTTCCTTATACCGACAACATGGTGGAGGAAGACCAACTAAGTGCCATTCGTGGGATCTGGAGTGGAAAGAGGGTAGGACCCGCCGTCCTTGCCTATCTTTACAGCGGTCTTACTGCCTCGAGCATGGGTAAGCCTCCATTTGGTTGCGCACTTGTCTTGAATTGCTGGCTTGATTTGCATTTCAAATTCGACCACCGCGAGGGAATGCCGACGGCTTCGAAGCTTTTCCAACAAAGCCCGCTTCACCACATAGCCGACGTGTTAGGCTTTGGTGGCACTGTAGCGAACCGTGTTCCGTGGCTGAAGAAACGTGAAGACTGGCGGTCTCACTTTCGCACCGTGACACAAAGCTTCTTCACTTGCGCACCGGCATGTCTACTCTCGCTTGAGCTCCTCATGAGGTCTTCTTGTGAAGTTGATCTTCAACTGATTGGTGCGACCGAGTTTGTCCATTACAACGCGCATCGGTGCTGCCTCCAGATCGGCATTCCACGTCATTCGTTCCCACTACCGACTGGCATCGTTCCTTTGAAGAAGAGAGAGTTGGGCACTGAAGCGGATGCGAAGGAAGCGAAGGCCGTCAAAGCACCCTGGAAGACAAGTGTTGCGGGAAAGGCCTTAGCGCACGTGGGGGAAGAGTGCGAGCTGTGGAGGGCTTATGTAACCGAACTGGGGAAGTTAGGGCCTAAGGCGCCTAAACCCCTGATGTAGCTCATTCTGCTTTTCTGATGGAATAAAATCTGGCATTTGGATGTTTTGGACCCGTTCCCTTTGTTATGATTTTTATTTTTTGGTGATTTTTCTTTTTCTTTGTGTTTTTATTTTGTGCTTTTGTTTGGATTATATACATACTCTTGTCTTATTTCTCTTTTATTATTTTTTTTGAAATTTTTATTATGGGGGCGTCCAGGGTCCTGGACGCCCCTAAGTTTTTATTTTTTTTTTGTTTTGAAATTATTATTATTATTTTTTTGGGGGCGTCCGGGGTCCTGGACGCCCCTAATTTTTATTTTTTAATTTTTTTTAGTTTTTGTTTTGGGGGCGTCCAGGCGCCTGGACGCCCCTAATTTTTTTGAATTTTGAAAAAAAATAAAAAAAGTGGGGGCGTCCAGGCGCCTGGATGCCCCAAATAAGGTGGATTCTATATATATGGGGGGGCCTCCCCCCTTTGCTCATTTACTGTTCATTCAGACGACCAGTCAAACCAGACGACCCATTCTTAGTCCCAATGGAGCAAGGAGGCCCGAGCCAGGGTGGAGAGAAGCGGAAACGACGGGATCGTCGTCCGAGGAGGCTGAGGAATGATGCCGAGGAGGCTGCTGCGGTGGAGGAGATTGCCGTGGAGGAGGAGGCTCCTCCTTTGGCCGTAGAGGCTACAGTAGACGCTGGCGACGCGGGAGAGGACGATCACGACCCGGTAAGCCCTTCGGAACTTCAATCTATTGGTTTAATAGGCTGGATAGGCGAACGAGAGGCCGTGTGGTGAGGGTCGGTGAGTGAGGGAAGGAGGCGTCCAGGGGCCTGGATGCCTCCACATTTTCTTTTTTTCTTTTTTTTATTTATTTATTTACGTAAATAATAAAAATAGAATTAAAAATAAGGAGGCGTCCAGGGCGTAGGACGCCTCCATGATAATATATATATATTTTTTTTATTTATTTTTGTTTTGGTTTTTGGGTTTTTCTAAAAAATAAAATAAAGAAAATGTAAAGGAGGCGTCCAAGGTGTTGGACGCCTCCAAAAAAATATAAATATTTTTAAAAAAATAAAAATAAAATAAATAAGTAGTATATACAGTGTTATTGTTTATTACTATTCATGATGCTGATGTGTTCTTTGTTGGTTTTGTGGTGTGCAGGGCGTGATGAAGGGCCGGATCAGCTGGTCCCTAGTGGTGGCAGCATACCGTGGGCTGCCAGACTTTCAGAGGGCGCGTGTGGACGCCATGGGCTTCGGAGCTTTCCTTAGGATCGAGCCCTTTCGGCTCGACCTTCCGCTTATCCAGGCATTGAGGGAGCGGTGGCACGCACCGAGCCGGGCGTTTCTGATGCCCTGGGGGCACATGGTGCCGACACTTGAAGACGTAGCTCGGATCACCGGGCTACGAGTTGACGGAGAGGCGGTCAGCGGGGTCACCTACCCCGACTACCGAGAGAGTGCCCTAGACCTGTTGTGGTTAGAGACGAGCGTGACTGACAGCGACAGCAGGGTAGTCGGTCGAGTAGAGATTATGGAGGTGCTCGGATTCGTCGACCCGCGCCAGCGGGTTAGTGAGACTGGAGCTGAGTTTCTGGCACGACTGGAGGGAGATGCCCGTGCAGCTTTTACCCAGGACCCGAGCGAGCGGGAGCTGGTGGATCTCGACCTCCGGAGGTTTCTTTTCTTCTTCCTGGGCCACCTTCTGCAGGGGACGAAGGGGGATGGCATCCACTGCCGCTTCCTCGAGATCCTGGCAGACCTTGACAGAGTGGGGCACTACGCGTGGGGAGCGGCTCTGCTTGCCCATTTGATTGCCGATCTCTCCCAGACTTCGGAGAAGGAGACGAGAGTCAGTGGCTTCGCACCTTTTCTCCAGGTAAACATTTTATTTATGCATTCCCACAGTTAAATATGCAATTATTGTACTAATGATGTATGATGGATGTAGGTGTGGAGCTATTACTATTTCCCGATGGGGAGGGCTAGGCATGGGAACAGGAGGGCCGTGCCTCTGGCGCGGCGGTGGAGGCCGGTCGTGGTTGCAGCACCCCACGGCTACCAGCTGGCGTCGCTTCGTCGGGAGCTGAGCGAGTATCCTGAGGCCATGGTATGATGTGTATGATTTTTTGTGTTTTTTTATGCATGTGACTGAATGGTAACTATCATGATGTATGTATGGTGATGCAGGTGGTGTGGAGACCCTACCTGGGCATGGGCGACGCTGGCCAGCCTTGGGTTGTAGCGGGTCTTCCTCGTTTCAGGCGGGACGTGTGGGTCCATTGCCTGAACGAGATCGAGCCGCTTCGGCTGAGGCTGGTTATGAGGACGTTGGGGCTAGCCCAGGAGTGGGTTGATGTAGATGAGCCGGCCCGCATCGGGTGGAAGACCAAGGGAAGGCGAAGATTGAGGACTGGCGTACGCGCTTCCCAGCACAGTACCAGGACTGGTAGCAGGGCGGGGCCCCAGTGGTGTCCCATGTACAGGACAGTACTGATTACCTGAGACGGTACCGGGCTTCGTACGGGGACCGCCTCTTCCTTGGTGGTATGGCAGGGGTAAGTGAAATAAAAATGCTTCACCCTTCTATATGTATATGCATGTGGCACTAACTTATGTGCAATGCAGGATGCTCGTGACAACATGATCGCCGACCTGCGGGCCCAGTTGGCGGACGCCAGGCGACAGTTGGTGGCCATCCGACAGGAGTTGGAGATCCTGGTGAGTTTATGCGATGCATTTTTTTTGTGACCTGGATTTTTGATACTTGACCTCTAACTGTCATTTGCTCTGTGTTTCAGTGGGCCCACCAGACAGCGGCAGCCGAGATGGCTGGTAGAGCGGGTTCCAGTTTGCGGGGCCCTCCTCCGGAGGTTTCTGCCTTCAAGGAGCAGCTGGCATATGCGGTGGCTCGGGCTGAGGAGGCCGAGCGTGACCGCGAGGCTCGAGTGAGTGTTTGCCTGACCTCGACTCTCCTTCTGGCTGCTCTCCTTCTATCATTGTTCTCTTACGGTGCATGCATGCTTTGATACGTGGCCGAGATTCAGGAGGCCCTGGCCCGTGCTGTTCGTGCTGAGCAGGAGCGCGATGCCTGGGTGGCAGAGCGTGACGCCCGGATTGTGGAGCTAGAGGAGGAGCGACGACGGGAGGCTGAGGAGCTTCCTCGCGACGTAGTGGATCTGCGGATCGCCCTCGAGATGTCGAGGAAAGAGGCGATGAGGGAGAGAGAGGAGAGAGAGAGAGAGGGATAGGGAGAGCGTGGAGAGAGAGAGGGAGAGGGATAGAGAGACCCTAGAGAGAGAGAGGGAGAGGGATAGGGAGACTCTAGAGAGAGAGAGAGGGATAGGGAGACCATAGAAAAGGAAAGGGAGTATAGGATGGCAGAGCGACATCGAGATTGGGACGAGAGGAGAGCTCTGGTGGCCCTGGTGTCGGAGCTCCGGCTGAGTCTTGGCACGGCGGAGGGGAGACTTCGGGAGAGTGAGGAGCGGTATCAGAGGGCGAAGGAGCGCGGGGCGCGACTTCGTCAGTCCGGTTCCTTTTCTGTGGGCAGCTTTCTAGTTTCTTCGGCCGAGGAGCGTTGCCGCACCTTGGAGGCCGGCATGGTGCCCCCTGGAGAGGCGAGCACGGCTTCTCAGGGTTCGTAGAGGTCACAGAGGCCCCCTAGGGATCCCCGTCAGAGGAGGGAGGAGAGAGATGACCAAGAGGGTGATGGTGAGAGTTAGAGAGTTGCTTGTACACTCCACCCTCCTTACTGCATGATGTACTTTCGGCTATTATGTGAAATGAAAATGGCTTTCTTGTGTTGTGTGTACTTTTCTCTCTCCCACACTTTCTTCTTTGCACTGAGTTGTCCTTCGAGGCACGCTCCACGAGACCTTGCCCTGAACAGCGGGGAACTACGCTTTGCACGGGGGGATTCTATTTCCTTTCTCCCCATTTTTCGGCGCGTCCAGGCGCGAGGACGCGTCTTAATCCTCGAATTCAAATTTAAAGTGACGAGTGGCCTTTCTTCTCCCGTGCCTTACCCGCAAACGAGCCCGCCTTCCGCCGAAACTTGCTCGCCCATCTTTGTCTTTTTCCCCTCGATCGATGGAGTTCGGCGGTCTGGACCACGGCGAAGGTGGAGAGGGACGCGGGACCCCTCGCCCAAGGAGGGACGCGCCAGAGCACGGAACGGCGTCTATGGAGGAGGAAGGGCCGCTTCGGGCCCCCGAGGGACCCGAGGGGCCCGATGTCGCGGAGGGAGGTGAACACGGTCTGGTAGGTCCTCCGATCTCTTCCTCTTTTGATCCACTTTGAGTTTTGAAGCGAGCCGCGCGAGGGGGGAAAGGGTTCGGCGAGTGTTGCACTCAAATGATGGACGCGTCCTAGACAGGGGACGCGTTCTTTGTTATGATGCGAGGTCCTTCTTTCTTGGTGCAAGACATGGCGAGGACCCTGGGCCTGGCCGATGAGTGGGCGAGTGCAGACGAGCCGAGCCGCGTCAGGAAGGAGAGTCGCGGCAAGGCGAAGCTTGAAGATTGGCGCATACGTCTCCCTGGGTAGCAAGGGAGCGTACTGGTGCAGGATAGTGTCGACTTCCTGCGGCGGCAGAGAGAGAGTTATGCGGGGCTTCCCCAAGCCGGGGATACGCGCGACGTCGACGGGTCGCGTGCCCAATTAGCCAAGGTCAGGCGGCAGCTGGCCGCCACTCAACAGGAACTGTCACTCCTGGTAAGCTAAGAGCTGCATTTCCTATTTTTAAATGTGGAGCTTAGCTGACGGCTGTTGTTTGTTTGTTCTAGCGTGCCCAGCAGACAGCGATGGTGGGAGTGACTGGCGGCGCATCTTCCAGTTCCTCGGCCCCTTTTCTCGAGATTGCTTCCCTTCGGGAGCAACTTGCTGGTGCGGTGGCTCGGGCTGCCCGGGCGGAAGAGGAGCGTGATGCCTGGGTGGTGACTGTAGCAGAGCTGCGACATCGCGGTGAGGAGAGACCTTCTCCAGACATCTGGAGTTAAGGGTTCTTCTGCAGATGATGAGGAGAGAGGTGGAGAGAGAGAAAGCCGAGAGAAGGTCCGAGCGACAGCGGGATCAGACTGAGAGGAGGGCCTTGGAGGCCCAAGTGAGGGAGCTCCAGCTGGGCCTTCAGGCCGTCGTGCAGAGGCTAGGAGGGATGGAGACGCGCTACGAGAGAGCGCGAGAGTTCGGGGAGCGATTGCGCCAGTCTGGTCACTTTGCCGCTAGTGGCTTCTTTGCCACGCCAGGGTAGGAGCAGCGAGTCATTGCTGTGGAGCCGACGCCACGAGGCGAGGCGAGTGCTACTGCACGGGGATCCCGGAGGCTTCTGAGGGACCCTCACCTCAGGGGAGAGGAGAGGGACGCCTAGAGGGACGAGCATGAAAATAATGGCAAGAGCTGGCGAGCTAGTGGACCCGCCACCTCTCTATGATTGTAGTGTTTATGACAGCTTATGTAGAATTATGAATGGTGTGATTTGATTTTCTGCTGCTTGTTTGTTCTCTTGTGCGTTCCTTCTTCCCTACACTTCCTCTCCTTTGCACTGTTCCCATGTGATGGGTCTGTCGAGACTCCACCCCGAGCGGAGAATCACGTCTTGTTGTGACCATTTTCCACAGGAATCTGCCGTCGAAGTCAATAATGACGGCCCTAGTCCCTTTTCCCGGATGTTGTGTCAAATTTTGCGGACGTCCTCCAAAACATGATAGGGTATCCCTAGACAACATAGGGTGCTAGTCGTCATATTCTTCGTCCAATCAATCACCCTATGCGAGCAGTGAAGTGACACACGGGACCGCATGGTAGGTGCCTCATTGCGAGGGCTATCATTAAAAGGTGATGGAGGCAATCTTGGCCCACACTCCTTCCATTTCTATAAATTCTTGTCCCTTTTATCCTCCCAGGTATATCGAGAGCTAACTCGAGGAGCACAAGTTCTCACGAGAGAGGAGGAGTTTAAAATTCTGAGAGTTGGATGGAGGGCGAATCTTCCCACTCCTCGAAGAGAAGCAGATCCAGTGGTAGTAGTTCTCAGAGGCTTTCGGACCTCGAAGGGCACTTCAGCGAAAGGGCCCAATCACAACTCGTAAGCCAAGTTTTCCTGCCCTTTTTTCCATTCTTTTTTCTTCATTTCTTTCTGACCAAACCTCCTCTCCATTCCCTGCATGCGTAGAGTGTGATGAAATCACAGATCTCATGGGAGTTGGTAGTGGCAGCATACCGAGGTCTCCCAGATTTTCAAAAGGCCAAGCTAGACGTGATGGGTTTTGGCACCTTTCTTCGGATCGAGCCGATCCAGCTCGACCTGGTCCTGATCCAAGCCTTGTGTGAGAGATGGGACCCAGTGAGTCGGGCATTCCTGATGCCCTGGGGGCACATGGTGCCCAGCTTGGAGGATGTGGTCCGGATCACAAGCCTGAAGGTGGAGGGCGAGGCAGTGACCGGGGTCACTTATGCGGATTACCGAGAAGGTGCCTAGAAGTTACTGGGTTTGGACCTAGATGGTCGGAAAAATAGGTCGGTAGCTAGGGCGTCCCTCATGGATGGATTAGGGCTCACCGACACTCGTCGTCGGGACGATGAATCCTCAGAAGAGTTCATGGAAAGGATGGAGATAGGATGTCGCGCCGTGTACTGCACAGATTTCGGCAACTGGGAAAGGTGCAACATAGATTTGAGGAGATTTCTCCTCTTCCTTTTGGGGAGATTGGTATTGAGCTCGAAAGGGGACGGTATCCAATGTCACTTCCTGGAGCTGCTGTCAGACCTTGAAAGAGTAGGGTACTACGCCTGGGGAGCTGCCATGCTGGCGCACTTGTTTGCAGGCCTGTTCCAAGAAGCGGATCGTGAGATGGCTGTGAGTGGTTTTACACCATTTATCCAAGTATTTTTGGTTTTGCTTGTTTTGTATTTTTTTTGTGTGTTTTTGCAAGGTACTGATGACCTACGCCGAGCAGCTGTGGAGCTATTATTACCTCCCCATGGGGAGAGCTCGGCATTGGCGACCCGCGATGGTGCCGCTAGCCAGGCGGTGGGAACCCATCATGAGTGCGGCACCCCTAACCTACCAACTGATGGTGCTAAGGCGGGAGCTACAGGAGTTCCCTGCAGCGATGGTAAACTGGAGACCCTACTCAGACATGGTCGATGCCGACCAGCCGTGGGTTCTAGCAAGTCGTGCCCAGTTTGGACGGGAACTGTGGATGCACTGCCTGAATGAAATCGAGCCGCTTCGGCTACGATTGGTTATGAGGACTTTAGGACTGGCTCAGGAATGGGTGGATACGGCTGCGCCACCTCGTGTCAGGAGAAAGACGCGAGGACCGGCGACCTGCATCGACTAGCGCGTGCGGTTCCCTGAACAGTATGAAGACTGGCAACGGGGTGGCACGATTGTAGAATCACATGCGCGGGATAGCGAGGATTACCTGCGTCTGTACAAGACAAGGTACGCAGAGCGGTTCCAACCCCGGGGACTTGTGGAGGTAGGATTCCCCTTTTTCTCTTTTCTTCTTTCTCCTTTTTTAGTTTTCTGGTGGAAATGCTGACTCGTATGGCTGCAGGATGTAATGCCCCAGTTTTTTCGGATCCTCGTTCGTGGGTCCCGGATCTGGTTTCTCAGACTGTCTTACTCTGCTGTGTTTGAAATTTCATTTTGGATATCTTTCGTGTTCGGATCGGCGCGATCCGGAGTCGTTTCAGAGGCCCGGAAGCGTTCCGCGGCTTTTCCGCGTGTTTTCTGATTCCCGATGTGGGTTTCGGCTTTTTCTTCGGAAGCTCGTTGCGAGTGAACCGGGCCGTTCACTTGGGCGCGAGTGGTACCGTTGCGATCAGCGCGTCGCGAGGATCGAGCAGGCGTGATTTTCTATTTTTTGGATTTTTCTGAATTTCTGGATTTTCCTATATATAACTCTTTTCTCTCTCACCCCTCTCATTTCTCCCTTCTCTCCCTCTCTCTTCTCACGCTCTCTCCTCTCTCCCTCTCTCTCCGGCGGCCGACGGGGCGGAGTACGGGCGAGGCGGGGACGGTGCGGGCGAGGCACGGGCGAGGATGGATGTGGATTGAGGCGGTGGAGGCGCGTTGAAGCTCGGCCGTGAGTTCGTAGAGCGGCGAGGCTTCAACGGCATTTCTTCGTGGATCGGCGTCCACGGTGCACGAAATCTTTGGTGGAGGTAGGGTGATGGACCCCCAGCTCGTGCACTTCCTTTCCCGCAAGTTTCGTAGGCTACGGTGAGCCAAGCGGGCCAAACGGGGTGATTTGGGCAAAATCCATGTTTTAGGACTTGTGGGCCGATCTCCCATTTCATTGCGTTTCTGGCCGATCCAAGGCCGTAGATGCATGCTAGGGGTTATTTGGGGGCTTCCCCTATGTTTCCCCCTCATCCGTGGATGTTTGGGGGCGTGGCGTGGATTTTTGGGGTTTTCCCGCCGTTCTCGATTTTCCGAAATGGTCGCGGTCCACCAGAAACCGCGTTCATTGGTCACGGTCTTGGGAGAACCGCGTTCATCCTTTGTGTTTTGGTCGAGGAGGCCTTCGAGCGTCGCAGTCGTGTGATAGACCGCTTTGGTCTAGTCGTGCTCATGGGATGACCGCTACTATCTGGTCGCGGTCCTCGAGCGACCGCTACCAGCGGGGTTGCGCGTGGCTAGTTGCGGTCGTGAGGTGACCGTGACAGCATGGTCGCGGTCCCCGGTCGACCGCTACTATCTAGTCACGGTCCCCGATCGACCACTATCTGGTCGCGGTCACCAGGTGACCACTACCACGTTCTGGTTCCTGTTTGCGCTGTTTTGACCTCCGGTCGACCCGGTTGTGACCCAGTGGTCGACCTTTGGCCTTGTGAGTGTCCCGAGCACCCCGTGGGATTTGTTACCGTGTTTTGGGGTGTTTGGAGGTGTCGTGCTACTTCGATAAGCGTGCCCGTGGGCTTGGTGGGTCTGGGGGACCCCAGGCATTTCGGGTTTCTGTGTTCTCACTCGATCGAGTCACCGTGTATCGGTATATGTGCGGTGGGGTTCCCTCGCATGTCGTGAGTCTTCCTGGAAGATGATTCCCGAGTGGGTCACGTGTTTTGGCTGTGGACTGTGTGTCCCGTTTCTTCTCCGATCGTGGTCACCGTGCCATGGTGTTGGTACGTGGGATGGTCCCCGTACTTCGTTAGGTTCGGACGTCGTTTTCTGTTGTTTGAGAGTCTACTCTCTCAGTGATCCTGCACTAGTCGTAGCTTCCTGCGCACGCGTGTGCGGACCCACCTGGGAGTGGTGGAGAGCGCGACCCGGTGCGACTCAGTTTTTAGGCTTGTTTCCATCGGCCCCTTGCCTTTGCCACCAGAGCCCGGTGGGGGGGAAAACCAGCTAGAGGACCCGACCTAGAGCAGATGGTCTGTGTGTGCACACGTAGTTGGGGGCTTAGGACACGTGCTGACGAGCGTGACCCCAGCTAGTCCTTGTTGTGGTACTGGTTACTATGTGTGTCTGAGTCTCACGCCTAGGGCGTCGTAGCTAGACACTTGTGACGCGGTGTAAGACGTCAGGGGACACATCCGGTCGTTCTTCTAGTGGGAGGTACTGCCGTTCTGGACAGAGAGTGATAGACTGTCAGTTGCGTGACTTCGACCTTCGGGTTTTTGGTCGCGTTGACCGTTGAAGTTTCGGTTGTCTCGCCACAGCAAGTGTGTCCATTTTTGTACCGTGTGACTAGTTCTAGTGTAGTTTGGTAGCCCTTGGCCGTGAGTCTGGGGTGTGTTTCTGGTACAGTAGGAGTAGCTATAGTGCCGAGTTTTTGATCGGCCACCGGTTTGCTGTTCCTGCTGTAGTTGTAGCTCTCCTTTCCGCTACCGCCGTTGTTTCCGGTTGGGGTTCCGCGGGATCCCTACTGAGTCTCTATTTTGGAGACTCATTCCCTACTTTTTAGGTGTAGCGGTTCTTCCTCGCGGTTCGAGGGTGCGGGGCGGAGGTTCTCAGTTGCCAGCTTGCCGGGCCGAGTGTTCACTTGGCATGTGGTACATTTTACTGCTTTAGACTGTACTTTCTGTTGGACTGGACTCTGTTGTAGCTGTAGTTGTTTATTTATTTCTGTTAATTGTTAGATTGTCTTGCTTTATTTCTATTTCTTTGTGCCTCCACACTCCTTTTAGCCCTTCAGAGCCCTCCCGACTCGTGGGCGACGGTTCGAGTCTCGGATTATCGGGCCTTCCCGGTAATCGGATTCTCGGGTCGTCACACAGGATATCCGTGATATGATGATAACGACTTTATGAACTCGCTTGGCAGAGATGGAGCAACGGTTGGGCGATGCCCGCGGAGCTACGAGCGCCTTGGTAGGTGTACAATGTGTTCCTAATTAAAACCCCAGATTCAGATGTTGGTTGCTAGTTCACACGGTCGTAGCATGCCCAGATTGGCGCGGCTTCCCCAGCGATGGGAGTAGGTGGTGCCTCTTCTAGCTTGTGGATTCCCACCTCAGAACTCGACTTGCTTCATTAGCAACTTGCTCACGCCACGCACCACGCTGCGGAGGCAGAAGGGATGCTTTGTATACAGGTAAAAGTTTCAGTGTTGAGTTCTCTTGGTTTACGCCTTATCGCGTATCTGAGATGGTACACTCGGTAGGAAAAGGAGACGGAAAAAGCACTTGCCCAAGCTGCGTAGAAGGAGGCTAGGATAGCAGAACTGGAGAGGGAACTACGGTGTCATCCTGATGACGACTCCTCTAGGGATGCCGTGGAACTGAGGATCACTCTCTAGTTGGAGAGGGAAGACCGCGAGAGAGAATGTGCAGAGAAAGAAAGAGACGCAGAGAGAGAAAGAGCCAACAGATTGACTGAAAGGGAGGAACGAAGGGCCCTGGAGGCCCAACTATTCGAACTCTGAATCAGCCTTGGTCTTGCTGAACAGTGGCTGGGAGATGGTGAGGAGCGCTACCGAAGAGCACGAGAGCGTGGCTTTCGTGTTGGTAGCTTCTCTGCTGCTTCTGTGGATCAATGCCGGGGTGTGGGAATAGGAAGGAGAGTACAGAGCGGTAGGAGTACCGCTTTTCGTAGTTGGGTAGCACCTTTGAGAGCGTTTTACCCGGAGAGTAGTGGGACGAGTAATGCAGAGAGAGAGGGCAGAATTTGATGTAATTTTTTTGATTTTTGGAATAAAATACAAGGTTCGGTTTGTTTGTTTTTCACCTTTGCTTCTGTTGCCTGAATCCCTGCACACATCACTGAAACAAACAAATCAGAATTTCTGTTCTGACTTGGCCCCTTGCTCAATAAGCAAATGGTCACTGTGACTGTCCTTGATAACTGGTCAAGGGGCCAAGCCTTTATTAACGAAGGCAAGGGAAAAATGTGGTGATGATAAATGCGACAGGCAAGCACACGAATGCAAGCGGTATTAAAGTGAGATGCTGCACGCAAATGCAATCATGCAAAATTGATTTGTTTTCTTTTTTATATTTGGAATTTTTTTTATTTTATCATAAAAAATATTTTTTTTGTTTGCAAATATGTACATTTTCTTTTTTCATTTTTTATTATTTTTATCATTTCGATTTTTTTTGTTGCTAACGCCCGGCAAGCACCCACATGGCACCTAACCTACGTGAGAACATGGGTTTCTTACTAACCTTCCAGGTATCCTAAGTACACATCTAGGTTGATTTGGGCCTCTAGACCCCTCGAATGATGATCCCGCCGGCTAAGACTTACCCTGATGACAATACCGTCATGCCATGCTTAGGCTCCCAGTCGCTTCCGACCACAGGGATTCACCCAAAAGGTGTTTGAGGTAAGAGATTTGCCCGACCCGGGTCTATTTCCTCACAACTCTAGATGGTATATGATGGAACACCCTGGAACCCTAACGACCAACCACGCGACGCTGACCCGGAATCAGACGCCGTCGCACCTATAGGTGACGCGCTTGCATTGGCCTAAGCTCAAGGTTAAGCAAGAAGACATCAAGGTGATAAACAGGGGTCTTGACTAGCCAGAAACACGAAGACTCCTTCGCAGTGATAGCTTTTGCTTTTCAAAGTAGGCAACCAAATGTGTATATTAAAATAAGGTCGCAGACCCTAGGCAGTTTTCACCCTTCAGAAACTCCATCGAACCTTCATCTTTAGAGGGAGAAGGAATAGTGTAGGGGATAAACCTCCTAAGAGGACCGGCAAAGCCGTTAACCCGGCGAGCGAATAAGGGCCCATTAACCCTTTCCTTTCGGACAACTTCGGACCTATTCTCAAGCATTTACATTCCACGGCCCCTTTTGTGGATTCAGACTTTTGCTTTGAGGGGTTCCGTTTATCGCAACAGGCACGGTCACGACCAGGCTTTTCTCTTGATTTTGATTTTGTATTTCTTTTTGTGAGGGAGATAAAGTCATTTGACGTTTGTGGGCTCCCTTTTCGTATGCCTGCGGGGACACTGCCCTCTTCTCGTGCTCTGATCGATGCTCGAGGAAATGGATCCTACTCTTGCCTTTGGGGTTTAAGTTTCGGTTTCTCATGCTCAGTGTTTTAAGGGCGCCGACTGTCTCATTTGGTCGAAGAGAAAAGAATAAAGATTACAGCTTCTGGAGATCTTTTGGGTGGGGCCCCACCGTAGGTGATGCTACCGACTTTTTTTCAATAAAATACATAAGTGAGCACATGTTAGCTTCCTTCGAGCGAGCATAGGCCGACGTGGCCGGACAGGGATCTCCACGGTTCTGGCAAACCAAGACCCGGTGCCTACCAAGCCTTAATGGGCCCTATCCTAACATGAAGGTTAGATGTAGGGACTTAACTACATGGTGACTGCCAGGCATCGCCATTTTGAATTTTCCATATTTTTAGTGGTTTTCAATATTTCTTTATTTTTGATGTTTTTTATCTTTTCATCATTTTTTTTGTTTTGTGCTAAGGGTAGTATTTCTTAAGATAAAGCCCATTCTAAGGGTGGGATAACTCGGTTCCTTTGGCGTTGATTAGCTTGTAGGCGTTGCCAGGGTACACGGCTTGAATTACAAATGGTCCTTCCCAATTGGGTTGGAGCTTAGAACGCGGACCTCCAGGTTTGACAAAAATTCTTTTTACGACCATCTCACCGACTTTGAATTTTCTCTCAATGACTTTCTTTTGGTAAAAGTGAGCGAGTCGATTTTGATACACACGCGCGTGTTCGGCAGCGGCCAGCCGCTTCTCATCCAAGAGTTCCAACTGGGCGAGGAGTGAATTACAACGATCGTCGAGGGAAAATTCCTCATCCAATTGTACCCTGAGAGAAGGGATCAAAGTCTCATACGGGACTACCGCTTCCATACCATAAGCAAGGGCAAATGGAGTCTGCCCGGTGGGGGTACGGATTGAAGTGCGATAGGCCCATAGGGCTTCGATAAGTTTTTCTGGCCAGTCTGAAAACTTACTAGACTCGCAGATTTTTTTGATGATTTTGAGCAATGTTTTATTGGTGGCCTCCGCTTGGCCGTTACCTTGTGGGTAATAAGGCGATGAATGATGCAATGCAATTGCGTACCTTTTGCAGAGGTCCTGTAGGTCCTGAGAAATGAACAGTGGCCCATTGTCAGTGACGATCGTGCTTGGGACGCCGAATCTGGCGAGGATGTTCTTCATGATGAACTTACAGACTGTTGACTCCTTGATTTCCGCGTAAGCTTCGGCTTCGGCCCATTTGGTGAAGTATTCCGTCGCAGTAAGGATGAAAGATTTATGCTTGGTGAGGGAATTGGGATCACCTAGGGGACCAATGATGTCGAATGCCCACATGGAGAAAGGCCACGGGGAGGATATTGGATGAAGTGAGGAAGATGGTGAATGGATTTTATCGGCGTGAAGTTGACACTTGACACACCTACGGACATAGACAACACAATCTTCTTCCATAGTGGGCCAATAAAAGATTTAGCGAATGATCTTCTTGGCGAGCATCTGACTATTCACGTGGCCACCGCACACACCTGAGTGCGTCTCCTCCACACATTTCTAAACCTCATCGTCACCAAGACATCTTAACAGAATACCAGTAAGGCTCCTCCTATAGAGTAGACCTCCAACCAAAGTATATTTCTGAGCCACCCTTCTTATGGCTTTCTTGTCCTCTGTGGTGGCCCCTTCAGGATAAGACTGATCTTGGCAGTATTTGACGATTTCATAGAACCATGGTTTCTCTTCATCAGCCAGTTGTTCTTCAACCTCTGCCAACATGATCTCCCTCTTCTCAAGGACATCTTCCTGCAGGATCTTTCTTGCTATCCTATCTTTGATATTTACGTAGGAAGCATCATCGATTGCAGGGGCGTGAAGTTTGTAGATGGAAATGAACTCAAACCATCTTCCTAGAGGGAGCCTTATGGATGATGCCAACGAGACGAGGGCATCGGCGAGAATATTCTGATGACGAGGGACATGAACAAAGATCAGTTTTGTGAACAGTTTGGCAAAGGCAGCAGTGAGTTCTTGGTATGGCTTGAGTTTGGGATCACGAGTGCGATATTGAGTGAGCACCTGGCGAAGGATGAGTTGACTATCACCTACGACTCGCAACTCAGTGATACGAAAAGAATGAGCGAGTTCTAGGCCAGCTAGAAGAGCTTCATATTCGGCTATATTGTTGGTAACTGGAAATTTGAGCTGGTATGCCAATGGGAATGTGAGGTCTTCAGGCGACAGGAGGGCGACGCCGATTCCTCTCCCTTGAGAATTCAGAGCTCCATCAAAATATAGCGTCCACATTGGCCCATCTGATTGGTTAACGGACATTAGTTCCTCATCTGGAAACTCTGATTGGACGGGATCGAACTTGGGAAGAGGATGGTGAGCGAGATGCTCGGCTATGGCATAGCCTTTAATTGCCTTTTGCTGGATGTAGGTGATGTCGAACTGAGAGAGAAAACTTTGCCAGCGTGCTAGCCTATCCGTAAGGACGGATTTCTCCAGAAGGAATTTGATAGGATTCATTCGAGCAATCAAGTGGACCTCATGAGCCAAGAAGTAGTGCTTCAATTTCTGCACTACCCAAACGAGGGCAGCACAGGTTTTCTCCATGACGGTGTACTTCTGCTCACAGGGATTGAGAAGTTTGGACAAGTAATAGGTTGCCCGTTCCTTGCCTTCTTCATCAGCTTGTGCGAGGACTGCTCCCACGGAGTCATCCAAGACTGAGACGTAAAGGATCAGAGGTTTTTCTGGTCTGGGTGGAATGAGAACGAGTGGACTAGCCAGATATTCTTTCAACCCTTCAAAAGCTTTCTGACATTTAGAATTCCAGTGGAATTCTACGCCTGGCTTGGTCAACTCGTAGAGAGGTCTACACCTTTGTGAATGTTGGGACACAAACCGACAAATAAACTGCAACCTCCCGATTAAACCTCAGACTTTTCTCAAATTCTTGGGAGGTGGCATATCCCTGATAGCCTTGGCTTTGTCAGGATCTATCTCGATAACTCTTTTGCTCACAATGAACCCCAGCAATTTACCCGACGACACACCAAACACACACGTCTTTGGGTTCATTTTCAATTGGAACTCCCTTGACCTCTGCAAGACCTTAGCCAAAACTTCTGGATGTTCCATCCTGGTCCTTGATTTCACCAACAAGTCATCCACATACACTTCCAGGTATATGTGCATCATGTCATGAAATATGGCCATCATGGCTCTTTGGTAAGTAGCTCCAGCATTCTTTAACCCAAACGGCATGACCACGTAACAGTATGTTCCCCAAGGGGTAGTGAATGACGTCTTCTCCTGATCCTCTTCTGCCAAACGAATTTGATTATATCCTGAAAATCCATCCATGAATGAGAGGGTTTCGTAGCCTGCCATGTTATCAATTAACACATCAATGTGAGGTAAGGGAAAATCATCTTTTGGAGACGCGCGGTTAAGGTCCTGAAGTCGATACAAATCCTGACTTTCCCATCTTTCTTCATGACCGGGACAATGTTCACCACCCATTGAGGATAAAGGACGACTCTAATGAACCTGGCTTTATGGAGATTATCGACCTCTTCTTTCATTTTCAAAGCCATCTGAGGGTGGAAACGCCTTAACCTTTGTTTTACCGAGACGGACCCTGGTTTTAGGGTTAAACGGTGTTCGACCAAGGTTGAATCTAGACCCGGCATATCCTCGTAGCTCCATGCAAACGTGTCCTTATATTCCTTGAGAACCTCAATTAATGCCTCTTCTTCAGAGGGTGGTAGGTTGTCACTTATGAGGATGATCCTAGGGTCTTCCTCAGTTCCCAAGTTGACTTCTTTGGTGGATTCTTCTACGGCGGTTGACAGCTCATCGAATCTCCTCATTCCACTAGCGTATGCGCCCGCCACATCCTCATATTCTTCACCCTCATCTTCAGTGGGGCATTCTTCATCCGTGATCTCATAGACTCCATACCCTTCATCAAATGCACAATCGCCCTCACATTCTATTTCCGGTAGCTGGATGGGGTTTTCTAACAACTGGGGAAGGGCAAGAAGGGCCTGACATCTGGCGGCTAAATCCAGAAGGAATCGACGAGGGATCTGCCTACCCTTGGATTTCTTCCTAGGTACTACCCTTGGCCTATCATTCCTAGATTGACTGACAATATTTACAGAAGAAGAGGAAGATGAAGAGGATGGTGTAGAATGTACAGGAGAAGACCCCCGAGAGGAGGGGCAGAAAAGGTCGCTCATCGGACCTTGGACGGGTGGTCCGCAGGGCGGGACGCACCCGTGGGAGATGTAGGAGGTTTCCTCAACGAAGATATGTTGTTGGGGAGTTTGAAAATTGACATTTTTTTTTCGTTTTTTAGTTTTAATGACAAAGCAGTGAAAAGAGATTGGAGGAGAGAGAAAAGTGGTTATGGCTAGAGGATTGTGAGGCTCATAGAGCAGATCATCGTTGAAGACTTGGCGCGGGTTGAAAAGCCCGCGCAGGTATGCAAGCAAAGAAGGGGACCTGGGAAGATCATCAGACAATTGTCTGGCCCAGGAAGACGATATCAACAAAGGCTGAGACGAGTGGATGGAGAAGATGGCGGCTAATGAGCCGTCGACAGCAATGTTGAGGACGGATGAAGATCCGTCGATGACAGGGTCCTTCTGGTGAGGACGAGGATAGTTTGGAACATTGGCAAGAGTGGTAATATTCTCTGGTATTTCGGAGATCAATGGTGGTCCTTCAAGCTGCGGAGACGAGAACATCCTTTCCAGTGCAACGGAAATGTCCCGTATGTCGAACCATTTGTTCCACTCGCATTCTTGGATCTTTGATATTACCTCTTTTGGTGATCCTCGGACATTTTTTAGCCAAATATACAGCATGTGATCTCCCATATGCTTCTCGTGGGTAATCTCCCATCTGAACAACGGGCCCTCTGTTGAAGTGGTTTGATAGAGTCCATGTGAGGGGCTTCCAATCCGCCTCGAACGGTCCTTTGAAGCCTAGGCCAAACCTGCGGTTCGGCCTAATTTCCTTTGGCGGTTTGAGCCTACCCTGTAACTGTGCGCCGAGACCTTTACCCTGTTGGTAGCCGATGTTCCTCATAATCTCCCACCCTTTGGAGTGAAAAGGGAGATATGATGTTGTGGTTGCCCTGACCGGCTCCTTTGGTGCTAGTGGAACGTGAGATAGATCACGCATGTCCAGCAATGACAATACGGGCCGATGAGATGGCCACACAGAGGGCAGAGAGGTGTTGATAGCATCCATTGTGTGAAGGACAGGTGTACTGACCACTTTAATAATCCTCCCATTGTAAGGAAACTTCAGGCACTGATGGTTGGTGGAAGGCACAGCGTCCATGGCTTCGATGTAAGGGCGACCCAGTATAGTCTTGAATGTGGGGTCCATGTCGAGGACATGGAATTCCGTGGGAATTGACATGGGGCCTAGTTCTACCTTCAGAATAATCATCCCCTGTGGCGGCCTTTTGCTATTGTCATAAGCCGTGACCGTGATCGAGGAAGGTCTTATTTGTTCCTCGTTGACCCCACACAACTGAAGGGTGTCCATGGAGATCACATTTATGGACGCACCCGTGTCCACAAGACACGGGTTTATGGATACCCCATTAATTTTTATTGAAATGCACAATGCATATTTCCCAGCTTCCTTGGGAGCGAGCTCGTAGTTGTGGAACATGATGGTCGGTTGTATGTCTGTTGGGGTCAGGACGGTCGAAATCTTCTCCACGGGGAGGTCTTCATTAACCATGACTTTTTGAAGATATTCCATCAAGGCCGCCTGGTGGGATGTGGATCTTTGAAGTAGCTCCAGGATGGAGATCCGAGCAGGCGTCTTGTCCAAGTGTTTCAATAGATCATATTGTGTTCCAGGGATAGCCCTTTCTGGTTGTTCTCCATCATCCTTCTCTGGCTGAGATTGCTCAGGATTCTGACTGTTGTGGGGGAAAACCCTGTGGAAAATCCTTCCACTCCGGAGCACCATTGCCTGCGGCTTTTGTACCTCTGTGGGGGTAGCAGTGGGTTTTAACAGGGATTTGAGGGGTAGTGGTGGAGGAATGGTTGATGAAGCAGGGGTGATGACGGGAGCAGGGATTCTGATGAGGGGTTTGTTAGGTGGAGGCATGGTGGAGGTAGAGGGGATATCGTGCGATTATGAAGGATAAGGAGTCTGGAAGGTGGAGGTGGAGATGAAGTAGAAGTGGGTAGGGCTTGAAGCGGGCAATGATTTTGAGGTGGGTGATGGGTAATGAGTGGTTTTGAAGGCATTAGTGGTGATACGGTGGAGAAAGACGGGGTTATGTATGGTTGACGGATGATAAGGGGTTTAGAAGGCGTAGGAGTGAGTGTCGGTTGATAGGGGATCGGGGTACGGATGAGAGGGCGTAATGGTAGTGGAAATGGTGAAGGCGATACTGACGCGGGTTGATGAGAGAGAGGTGCTACCCGGGCAAGGTAAGGGTGTTGCGTGATGATAGGATTGGCAGTAGAAAGAATGGAGGTACTTTCCTGGTGCCACACCTGCTCTCGCCCGACTTCCGAGAAGGAGGAGATGGGGTTAACCTGATGATTGGGCTATTGGTGCTCTGGTAATGGATTCTGGATTATGCCCATGTCGGGCTGTTATTGTGGGGCCTGCTGAGGCTGTGGTTGTTGTCGTGGTTGCTGCTGCTGCTGCTGTTGTAACTGCTGCTGTGGCCTATGAGGAGGTCTCCTAGCCTTAAGAGCGGCGACGTATCGTCTCATTTCATCCCAATCTATTTGATGTTCATCATTCATATCGTGGATGTAATCTTTGAAATGGAAGCAGTAATCTACTGTGTGTCCTGGTTGCCTGTGGTAGACGCAGTATTTGGAGGTATCAACATTTGGGGGCCACACGGGCCTTTCTCTGGGTAGGGCGAGTTGGTTTGATGCCATGAGGGCATTAAAAATGTCTGCTAAGGTTTCTGGCAATGGTGGATAGTAGGCTCTCTTGGGACCGAGCGGCCTCCTTTGTTGCTGTTGGGGACCATAGTTCCCGGGGGTGGAACTTGGTTGTACTGAAGCGTGGTTGTGTTGCTGGTTGTTGCTGGGGTTGACGTAATGGAGGCATATTATCCTGGGGTGGACTATTTTGGGGTGGAGGACGAAGAGGGAAAGGACCTGGTTGGAGGGGAAGTCGGGGCATTTGTGGAGGCCTTGGGTTGACTGCATAGTTGGCATTGTTGACCGCACCCACTTGCTCATTTGTCACGACCCCTTCTGTGGCTCCGCCCGGGACACCAGCGCCTGTCTTTCTGACTACTTTGGGCTTCGGTGACTCAAACATGTTCATAATGGGGGAGTCTTTTAACTGGGTTTGGATGTACCGGGCCCTTTCATAGAGTTCCTCCATTGTAGTAAGTTTATTCATGGCCAGGACGTGTCTGAACTGTGGGGTTGCATTAGACACAATCATCTTCACTTGTTCGGGCTCGGAGAGGGTATCCCTTATTCTTTCCGCCAGAGACCTCCATCTATCAGCATAGCGGACAAAATCCTCGTCGGGCTTCATCTTTTCAGCCACTAGGTCGGTAATGGAGAGTGAGGGACCGACCCTATCCCTATATTTCTGCAAGAACCTTCTCTGGACTATTTCAAAATTCTCGGCCTCGCGGGGCTCCAAAGAATAGAACCACTCAAGCGTGGGACCATCCAATGATCTCCGAAAGAGGTATGCCAGGGACCTCTGATCGTTTTGCCAATAGGAGGACTCATACATGAAATCCTTGAGGTGAATGAAGGGGTTGCCGGTACCATTGTATCTGCGGTACGTGGGCATTTCGGAGGGAGGAAGATGAATGACGGGAAGGATTGGCAAAGCAACCTCCGGGGTGGCTTTCACGTCCACCATCCTTCTCAGATTTTGAAACTGCTCGTCCATGCGATTGAACCTATTGAGGAGCGATTGGGCGAGCTCCTCTGGAGGTGAAGGTGGTACTTGCCACTGGGGGAGAAACTGTCTCCCGGAGACTTGAGGGGGAAACCCCGAATGAGAGGGAGCTGTCGGACCGCCGACAGTCGGCCCCGGCTGAAGCGGTATGTGGGGAACAACGGGAGTTTGAGATTGTGACGGGAACTGGAATGAGGGTGGTTGTTGGCTCGCTTGTCCTTGAAGCGAGGGAGACTGGATGGCTTGCGCCAATGAAGGAGATGGAATGGCCTGCATGGACTCTTGGAGAGGTGCGATGGCCGGAGTTGATTCCTGGGGCGTGGGGGAAATAGATTTCCCCTTCAGAATGGCCTGGAAGGCCCGGAGCTGTTCAGAGGTAAGCTCCGTGTTGGCGAGGATGCCCAGTAAGGAAGAGATATCCTGTGGTGGGGACGTGTCCCCGGCAATAACCTATACCTCATGCGAGGGCTCATGAGAAGGACCCGAGTCCATAGCATAGACTCGCGGGTCGGCTGACAAACCACGACTAGGGTGGTTCTCCTCAAAAGATTCGTGAGCCATGCTCACAGTTTTCCCAGAACGTAAAAACATACACTAGCAAGTAGGTAGCAGAGATTATCAAACAAGTGGATGCCTTTACGCCTTTTTTGTGTTTTGATTTTGATGATTTTTTTGTGCTTTTAGCGAGATCCGAAGTTCACACAAAATGGGGACCCTAGTTTATTTTTGTTTCACCGCCGTGTCAGCTAGGGTCTCTCGTCTCACCACGAATGGGATGACTAACTCCGGGGAACTTCAATGGTATAACCAGCCTAGTGAACGAAGAGGAGATTCTTCGATGTCGGGGACTTACGGAGGTCCCAGTGGAGGAGATTCAAGTCCATTGAGAGGAATTCTCAAACGGAGAGTCCTTCCTTCACCGAGAAAGGGTGATCCTTAGAAAAAATGAAAAAGAATATAAAAGAGGGATGGATGTATGCAATGGAATGCTGACAGCGATATAGAGTAAGAAAACAACAGAAATAACAAACATATAATGAACACCCAACCAATCACAACTGACAGTGCTGCCGTGAGCACAACGGGGGCGCGCGAGGGCGCCAAGGTGGAGAGGCACGGACGGTGCCGAACTTGCAAGGGTAGCCAAAAGGAAGCAGTAGACGTCCCACCGTGATCGCCAATCTGTGAGCGACGTCACGCGGTTCGGGGAGCGGAGAAGACGCGGAGCGCGCGGGCTCCTCTTTTGTTTGCTGCAACACAGAAATAAGAGAAAAGAGAAGGGGCCACCACGGGAGATTGCTCCGGCAGGGCGAGCGAGACAAATGTAATATAGCAAGATATGGGGGTTAAACGGCCATAGCGGGAAGTGACTCGCCGCGGCCTCGGGGGGACGGGAATGGTACAGAAATTAAATAGCAAGAATTAAAACGGCCATTGGGGAAGTGACTCGCCGCGGCCTCGAGAGTATGAGCAGATAAGAATATAGTAAAATATAAAGAGAATATAAGAGCGAGAATTTAAACGGCCATTGGGGAAGTGACTCGTCACGGCCTCGAGAATATGAATAGATAAGAATATAACATATAAGAACGGGAATTTAAACGGCCATTGGGGAAGTGACTCGCCGCGGCCTTGAAAATATGAATAGATAAGAATATAACATATAAGAACGGGAATTTAAACGGCCATTGGGGAAGTAACTCGCAGCGGCCTCGAGAATATGAGCAGAATATAACAGAATATAAAGAGAATATAAGAACGCGAATTTAAACGGCCATTGGGGAAATGACTCGCCACGGCCTCGAGAACAAGATGTGATAGCCAGGGGCCAAAAGACCCCAGAAATAAAGAAAGTGATCGCGCCTACCTCAAGAGCGGGAGATGGCGGGTTGCTTCTTCCTCCCCCTTCGGCCGGCCGACGGAGAGGGCTTTCCTTGGTTACCCTTGCAAAACAGTGGACAATAAACGAACGGAATTAGAAAATGGCAGTGTAGTAACAATTCCTTGCAATAAAAGTAACGAGATCGTGACCTGACACACACCTGGTTGGTGTGGTTTTAAACCCCTCTCGGACTCGAGTAGGAGGAAAATGCGATGATGAATGCAAGAAGTATGCAAGAGACGACGCCCTTATGTAGGGAGATAGAGGATGCAGTATGATGAATGTAAAGAACTATGGTGAAAAAGGGGAAGAAAAAGCTTATTGGATGAGCCGAGGGCGAGATCCGGCGGAGCTCCGGTAATGTAGGGATGACGTGGAAGCACGGTGGATGAAGGCGACCTTCCTCTCGCGAGCGTGGGCACCCGAGAAGCCGGCAGAACGTCCACCTACAAAAGACCCCACGGGTTAGAAATGACTCCGGTAGCCTCTAGGCTCCGGCAGCCTATCGGATCTCTTAGAAGCTCCCCTAGAACTGAGGGGGTGGGCCTCTATTTATAGGGCTCCGGAGGGTGGAGGCGGCCAGGACCCTGGACACCTCCATCAGGGCTGAACTAATATTTTATTCTATTTTTATTTATTTTTTCGGAATATTTTTGTGGAGGCGTCCAGGGCCCCAAACGCCTCCAACAGGTCCACCGAACCCCACCGACTGTCGCACGCGGTTTGGCACAACGCGTGGTTTCGTGAGCGGCGCCTCGTGATTTTGAAATGGGTGCGTCCAGCTGTCTAGACGTCTCTATAATTTGGATCCTTTCATACACGACAAACCGTCGTTCGGTGGCCGGCGCCCGTGATGAGTTGATGGAGGCGTCCAGGGTCCTGGACGCCTCCAAGAAAATATATTTTTATTTTTGTTTTGTTTTTCTATGCCAAAGCTGGCATTTTATATTTTTTTATTTTTGTTTTTATGGAGGCCTCCAGGGGCCTGGATGCCTCCATTAATATATTATTTTTATTTGGCTTTTGGTTTATTTGAAAATAAATTAAAAGAATGGGGGCGTCCAGGGGCCTGGACGCCCCCAAAAAGACCCACCTGGATCCTCGGACAAGGTGTTGGCGGCTGCCCGGCAGACACCCTTCTTGGTTCCGGAACCTCCTGATGCGTCTGACTGGTGTTGATGTCATCCGAATGCCGTGACGAGACGATTCCGGATGCCTAAAAGGGTGGAAGAAGACTCAAGAAAAGGAAGCACTCAAGTGATTCAAAACGCGTAAGCCGTCGCGGGGCGTTGTATAGTGATATGAGACTTTCTCAGGAGACGTCAGGAATAGCGTGTCTATATCGACTAGCCCGCGTCGAGCAAACAAGCTAAATCGGCACCCCCTTATCCGGCGCCACTGAACCCGGCGCGCCAGAAGGCTTTAGGCCTACCTGCAACCCGGCGCCACTGAACCTGACGTGCCAAAAACCCTTTAGGGGTACCTATCTCCGGCGCCCTGCAACCCGGCGCCATTGAATACGGCGTGCCCCCACGGCGCCAGATCAACCTGGTGTTATAAAGAAACCGCTTGTTCGACCAAAGAAGAAAAAGAGGGGAATCAGAAGAAAAAAAGAGAAGAGCATGAGAGAGGTCGAAAAAGAAAGGGCCACCAATTAGAGCGAAGCAGTGAAGGGTTTCTTGGGGAGAAAGCCCTCCCTCTGAGAGTCCCCGTGGCCGCCACCCCGCTCTGCCCGAACCTCCCGGTGCCGGAGAAGAAGAGCGTCTGCTTCTTTACCTATTTAGGTGGGTCATTGTAATACCCCCATCAATCCTCTTCGGTTCGAGTTTCTCCTTCGATATAATGTAAGTGAGAAAGGGGGAAGGAAGGCGATGATACGAGCCTTGTTTTTTCTCCCCTTTCTCGGTATCTTTGTGATTCTCTACCTCTCCCTCTGTAATTTCTTCCTCCTTTATTAATGAAAATGGTGACCGCGCGACAACGCCGGCACCGGAATGATAATCTGTACATTTTTCTTCCTCTCGTTCATGGAATGAATGAATATGTATATCAACGGGTTAAAGAGTCAATGGCCTTACTCTATCTCTGCATCGCTGCATCATCCTCCTCCTTGCGTTTTCTTTCTGTGGCTGGTGAGACGGTGCCGTGCAACAGCACCAGCACCGGAATGGAAGCATATATGTGTATACCCCCACTCACTGTGCATCGAATGGATGGACTGCGGTTGTATTCGGTGCCGTTCCCACCTTCCCCAGTTACTCATCTTTCCTCTGTCCGTGTATTCAACCATTTTCCTGTGCATATTATTTTCTTATCTGTTTTCTCTGACACCGAACATATGCCCTCAAAATCCACGGGCTACAGCAATCACCCCCCCAGGGTTTTCTCTTCTGATCGAATGATTACCGTTTTCATCGCCGGAGGTGCATCCATAAATATATGTCCCTTCAGCCCATTTTGGACCGTCTTCCTCACTCCCCCTGTTCTCGACTATGGACAGAGGGAGATGAGGCCGTCCTACACTTCTGGTCACTGTTTTCCCCAATCGTCACCTGATGAGTATGTAACTAACCTATTAACACTTACCTGCACGTACACATGTACATCCACGAGCATTGATATTAATCTCCCCTACTATGCAAGTTTTCCCCATCGTGCCGCTTTACTATTTTATTAAGGTTCGGTGACTCCGGGGGGGACATTCTTCTGAGTTCTCATCTTGATTGCTTAGTCTGCAGGAGCCCATTCGTTAATAATGGGTCCCCGAAGGTCAACGAGTGCATAGAAAGTGGGTTAATCCCAACATTTCAAATCCACAGCCCCTATTGGGCCTTGTGGTGGCCGTGGGTTGTGTGCCCCTCGTAGGCTAGCCCTCGGGGTTTCCTCCCATATCGGTCATCTCGACTTAGACGTGGTATCGACTTGGGCCGCGTGCCCCTCGTAGGCTAGCCCTCGGGGGTCTTCGCTCCCACTGTGAGTCGCGCCATCTGTCTACTTTCTACCCACAGACTTGGTGCCCCTAGTAGGCTAGCCCTCGGGGTTCTCCTATCCGTCTGGGTTTACCGGCCGCAGTTGTGCCACCCGGCTTTCAGGGGTTGCTCCGCCATGTGAGTACTCCCCGCTTCTCCCCTACAATCCTCCGGGATAGGGAGATGTTGCCAAAATTTCGGCTCGAATGAGTTTAACTCGGAATGATCGCCGCGCTCGAGTACGAACCTCGCGCGAGCCTGTGACTCGGCCTTCGGATGGCCCGGGGCCGATCCTTTGAATAGCTGACTCAATAAACTTTCAAAATCTCCCAAAATATTTTAATAAACCCAAAAATAACCAATAAAACCTCGGTTTCCACAAAACAGGGCTAAATCGGCGCCGTCAATACCCGGCGTGCCTTACTACGACGCGCCTTAAAACGGCGCACCTTATCCTAGCGCGCCAGGAAGAGGGGCGCGCCGTTTTCTGGCCAACCCTACACCTACGTTAAGCGGCGCCATTTCAAGCCTTTACCCACGCTTCTCACGCGGTTTTAAACTCTATGCCTACGCGCATCGTCGTGCCGAATCGAGTCGTCGTGCCGTTCCAATCTTTTCCTCGCCTTCGAGGTGATTTTCAATGTTAATAACAGAATCAATTAAACTCTGTAATGAATAAATTGAATAAACTAGTTCGTTTAAAACCTCAATTAGTAATTCTCATAACTTCATCATTTTGCATAGTCTAAGCATTCATGCCGCATCGATGCATGCCTGATTGCACGGACCCTCGGTATATCAAATGACATGAGCTGAAAGCCAGGCAACGTCCGACGAAAAGCTTTTGCCATGCGTGATGGTGGTCTTTGGGCCTAGGTCCTCCGCCACGTACTAAGGGTCCGCCCTAATGAACCGTGCATGGTAGATCATAACATCTTGCATGATCATTCGCATCCTCTGCATCCTTTATTCCGGCCTCGACAGCCCATTATCTCGGCAACTAATCAAAGGTTTTCCCTCCTCGTGGGGGATGTAATTAACGCCATAGCCTTTATGGTATGGCAGACTGCTGGTCCCGACCGAATCTTACTCTCGCCCGACACGGGTCAGAATGAGCGCACAATAAACTTATCACTCACGTGACTAGCATGCCCACGCACTAAATCAGTCAGTTAATTACCAGTTAGTTAATTGGTCAATCGACATGTGAAATAAACCAAATAAACCCAAACGATAATAGACCAAACAAGCAAACATGAGCGGAAATTCCCATCGCAAACATCCACCTAGGATCTAGGGCCCATGTAGGGATAGTTAAAAGTCCAAAATTGGACTTGGACCAAGGGGGGACAAGGGGGGAAGAAAGTCCAAGTTGGACTTCCAAAGTCAAGGGGGCGGCCCCCATTTAATGTTGTTTAATACTTGTTGTAATTTTTTATATTTTAGCCATTTGACCACGTGGGGATTAAATGTCCTATCCCTAGTTTACCCCTCCCAAGCCCTAGATCTAGGGCTAGCTTTGGTCATTTGTACATTTCTATATAACCTATGTAACTTCCATTTTGATAGAATTAATGAAGAAGAATTTCAGAAAATTGGCATTGTGCCTCCAAGAGCCCAAGGGCACCCCTTTCTCTCTCCCACCCCCATGCAGATGGATTTCTGTGAATTTTTTGAGCGGTAAAGCCTCCTCCCCTCCCCCTCTCTGAGTGAGAAGCTCAGCCCCGCCGCCGCCTCCTCCATCGCGCCGCCGTCGCACCGCCACCGCCATCGCGTCGGAATTCTGTCCACATCAGGATAGAAGGTTGAAACATGAATTTTATCTCCACATCAGGATATCTGATCGAGCTTCAATTTTGAGTGTTTGTTCATCTTGTTATCTCCAGCCTCCATTTTAAATTCCGTGTCAATCAGAGGTCGTTTGGTATTTTTTCTTGATTTTTAGTTCCACCCCTGACAGTCTGCCAGTTTCCAGATCTTCAGGATAGGAGTTTTTTCTTCTATTTTTCCTGCCCCCTTATACATCTCAAAAAAAATCCCCAACAATTCATGTGTGTTCTTCACTTTCCTACCTTTCACCCATAATTTTTCTATGGTCTAGATCTATTGTTTTCCTATCGGTCAAAATTCATTTTCAGGGAAAACTCAGTCTGTCCTGTGTGTCTTTCAGTCCAAGCCAGCAGAAACCTTTGAGGGACAATCATTTTTATTTTCTATTCATTCACTTGATGGATATGAAAAAATTATATGTTGTAGCCCTGTGAGTCCTCTATCCATCGGTACCAAGTTTTCATCGATCCGACACCGGATCTGGCCGCAACAAATCTTTTTTTGAAGGCGCGCAGAGCAGATCCGAGCCCAGCCAACATAATCAGTCCGGGAATTAATTCCTCAAAAAATACGCCGGCACACCTTCGGTCGCCGCTGCTCCCGAGGATCGATCAACAACCTTCCAACAGCGCCCCAGCAAACCACAGCAGGAAGGAAACGCCCGGGCACCGCCGTCCCAACAATCGGACCCACTGCTGTCCCGCAGTCCCCGCAGAACCGAGCCGGACCAGCAGCCCGTCTCCGGCCCGGGAGGATTCCAAATCCCAGCCCGTCAACCCTAGTTGCTACTCCCGGGTCCCACATTATAGCCCTTTATCTCTCTACGTGGAGTGGGCGAAAAAATTCATTTCTGTAATTATTGTTAATATTTATACACTAGGAGTACGAGCTTCGGCCGGGGTCGTCTTCCCTACGCCCACAGCGTGGAGATAAACTCACCTCCCTCCTTATCGCATTTGCTTATCTCGTATATTTCTGAATGCCGCTGCATGAGTGATAGGATTATTAGCTCGATACTTATTTTATCACCGTTGCGAGTGAGTGAGTGAGTGAACCCGTCCCGTGACTAAATCCGAGCACACGCGAAAAAGTTGATACCCGAGACTCATTGTCGGTTTCTCAACCGCGCACGGTCCTACGTTTCCCTCGCTTAGGGACGTCCGCGACTTAGAGTCCCAGGTTTGCGTCCCGTCCCGCATCACATAGACCCTATATGCAGACCAACACAACGTAACATAGACCTTGATATGCATGATACACTACTAACATAGACCCTATATGCAGACCAACACAAGGTAGCATAGACCTTGATATGCATGATACACTACTAACATAGAACCTATATGTAGAACAATACAAAGTAACATAGACCTTGATATGCATGATACACTACTAACATAGACCCTATATGCAGACCAACTCAAAGTACCACAGACTAACACAAACCTAATTCAAGGTAACACAGACCTTGATATACATGAAACCATTGACTAACACAGACCCAATGTAAGCTAACACAGACTAACTCAGACCTAATGCAAGGTAACACAAACCTTGATATACATAAAAACATTGACTAACGCAGACCTAATGCAAGGTAACATAAACTAACACAAACCTAATGGAAGGTAACACAGACCTGGATATACATGAAAATATTGACTAACACAGACCTAATGCAAGGTAATACAGACCTTGATATACATGATACCCTACTAGCATCGACCTTACCCTATATGCATGCAAGCCAAACTAGCATCGACCTCAACATGCATTCACAGTAACTAGCATCGACCTCAACATGCATGCGCAGAAACTAGCATCGACCTTATATGCATGCAAGCCAAACTAGCATCGACCTCAACATGCATGCACAATAACTAGCATCGACCTCAACATGCATGCACAGAAACTAGCATCGACCTTATATGCATGCAAGCCAAACTAGCATCTACCTCAACATACATGCACAGTAACTAGCATCGACCTCAACATGCATGCACAAAACTAGCATTGACCTTATATGCATGCAAGCTAGACTAGCATTGAGTTGAACATGCATGCACAGTAACTAGCATCGACCTCAACATGCATGCACAGAAACTAGCATCGACCTTAAAATCCACAAAATGGAAGTCTGAGAAATCTGATCTGAACATGTATCAGACTTGGAGGAGCATTGTCTTTACCTGTTAGAGGCTTACTCACATTTGACCAACGATGTTGACTTGCTGGCATTGACCGTTGACATTCTTGCGTTGACTTGCGTTTATACATATCAAATGATGATTGACATAAGATGTTAGACCAATGATGATTGACTTATGGTGTTTGACCTCATCAAAACCTTAAGGATGCAACATACCTCCTTGACCCTGATTTGCCTATGTGACCTATGTGAGAGGCATTTTAAGTAGATGGTCATAATTTATCATTTACACTTGAGATGTCCTTGAACTCTATTCTTGGAAATCTACCTTATGTTCCTACAATGTGTAAACTTCTTGAAATTCTATATTGGCTATATAACGGAGAGCGGATATCTAAAAGTATACATGAAATACTTTGCATATAGGGCCCGGTCTGGTCCTGGGAGGAGCACCAGAAGGTACTTGTTCCCATGAGAGTTTATTGACCACGGTGTTTAGCATTGCACCGAAGTACTTGCTTGACTTGACTTGAGACATTCCCACTCACTCTCTCGTGACATGCTTGACTTGATTGACATGAATTGCTTGGTCTGAAATAAGGCAATTACTTGCTTGAATGAAATAAATGAAATAGCCAATTTCATTGTACTACTTGATATTGTATGAGCTTGAGATTTCTTGCTTGAATATTGATTATCCCCTTCTTGGAAGGACTTGCTCGAATGTTAAATTCTTGGAAATACTTGCTTAAATACTGATCTCTTGGAAATACTTGCGCGATTACTTACAAATTACTTGCTAGTCCCTTGTTGATACATCTTATTGAAATTCATGTGATACTCTCTTGCTATAATTCTCGATATTCTTGCTTGTCCCAACATGCATCATTATACTTACACCAAACATGTAATTAACTTAAAGATTGTTAGAACTTGAGATATAAATCCTACTGAGCGATTCGCTCATCCAGTTACAATTTAACATTTTTCAGAAAATTTAGATAGTGACCACCACCCGGATAGGAATGATACCGAGTGATGAGTGCTAGAGTCACCGATTAGTGTACCGTCAGCTACTCTTGTATCTTACCTTGAGTATTTCCAGTTATTATTAAGGATTGTAATCTATGTATGATTTCAGTCAGTTATGAATAAGTTGGATTGAATTATGCCATAAATATGTAGCATTATGAATCAATTTGGGATATTACTATTCTAGTTAAATTATTGTCATCTTGGACTACGGGTAATATGTAAATTTCTAAGTTAGTGTTAAATTACCGAGTACTATGCGCACTCTGATTTTACGTGAATAACACGATCTATATAGACGCGTCACGCATCCAGGTATCTTCCTCGCTCAGGGCGTGACACGGACAGTGCTGGATGAAATAGAACTGCTGGAAAAGATCGAGGTTACGCTCCACTGACACTCTCCGACACGCATAGAGAAATCCATTGAGGATAAAGTAAGAGTTGGGGGACAACTCTCCAGGGCGCCGCCCGTAATGAGAGAGGACGGATGCGATGAAAGGATGCGCGGGAATGCGGAAGCCCGCCTTGAAGGATGCTACTGGAACCAAAAATCCCCCTGGAGGAAGACTCCACGTATCATCATTGACAGTCGGGAAGACGATGTCGTACACAGGGGGAATCTGGAAGGCTTCCCGTAACCCACGGATCACCCTATAGGTGACTAATGGTGGGGAACTGGGTCGACTAGTGCCCGTACCCGAAGTGCTCTGTGTACCACCACGGCCATGAGCCACCTCTTCATAAGAGGAAGAGTTGACCCGAGGGATCCTCCTATGGGGAGGCATAACTACGGAAGAAGAAGATGCAGAGGAAGAAGAATCCTCACCAGGCAAAGGGAAGAATACTCCTACGACGAATACGACAACCAGTAGGATGCAGATGTACTCTAAGAGAAACCTCGCTATGGTTCTTATAACCGCCCACGACGATCGACACTATTCCCTCAGGAGGGGTAGGTGAAAGGACGCCTGCCGCTACGGCAATACGGCTGTCAATGTTAGCCGACCGTTCGAGAGCCCGCTCTCCCAGAACAGGACAAGATGCAAATCATGATTATCCGCGTGGCCTCAGCCACCGTCAGAGGCGCCTTGCGCGCCAAGCAAGTTCTCAACAACGCCCATACGTACGAGGAAACCAACTCTGGTTCTCACACTCTCGAAGACCCTCTCAAGGCCGACTCTCAGCCCCCTACATAGTGCTCGGCAACCAAGAGTAGGGGGAAGTGAGGAGGGTAAATCTGGTTTAACCTAAGAACGGCCCAATAACAACAAGCCCAGGACAGATAGCTCTTAAGAGAGCACACCCAAGAGGTAGACATACGGGTGTGGCCCACTAAGAGGAGGTCCAACCCAACAAACTATCAAATTCTACAAGGCGTAAGGGTTACGTCTCAAGCGCAGTAATTGCTGGAGGACACTCTAGAGACCAACCGTTGCCCCCGTGACGTCGGCCTTGAACCCATAACAGGCGAGCACGTCCCTCGAGCGCCGTAAGACTCGCCCCGGGACCAGCCAATGCCGGGATAATCGCCCTCTAATGGGAAACTTCTACCGCTATAGTGGAGAAGGTTACTCTACTACGAACGCCTTCCCCATCAAGGGATGAGGCTCCTTGCTTCAAGACAACCCCTATAAAGAGAAGAACGACAAAGAAGGCACACACGGTAGATTCTTCTATTAAACCCCATACTACTACGCAAGAGAAGAGAGCTACTGATCCTATAGGATAACAAGAAGGAAGTAGCTATGACTGACGCTAAAAGGAAAACTCTTCTCTGGCGACCTTACCACCCAGCGAGCACTTTCTAAGTGAGCACTGGGAGCGGCGAGCACTCGTTCCAAGGATCTACACGGCCCTTCAGCCCTCGACTATGAATTCTTTCTCTCCCAACTTGCTCTTCTCTGTTCTTCATTTCTCTTTTGCTGACTTAAGTATCAGAGGGTTGTCCCCTGGGGTAACACCTGGGACTCCTTCTAACGCCGTTCCTACTTCTGGTGTGCAGGCTTCCACGGGCGCGAGACGACTTCCCCAACAAATAAATAGAGAAGGTGGTACGTAGCCTAGGAATCATTTTTCTGCCGCTACATTAATAAATTATAAACCTGTTTAGATTATAATCATGAGTTCGTTCTGATATAATAATGAAGTCATTAGACTCGAAATATTAAAATTATAAATAAAGAGGACCTACTGTTTTGAACATACTTTGATCTCGTCTCTCTACTTAATGTAAGACTATTCTAATAAAATATATTCCTCATATATATGTGAGCCTCCATGAAGCTGAACCCTAGCTACCTTTTTGTTAAAAAAAATCGCCTTGCATTAGCCTTTTCATGACATGACGTGCTGGGTGGCATATGGATTACGGGAAATAACATAAAGTAATTTTAATTGTTTACCTCTACACTATTTTATATTTATGGATTGTTGGTCCCAGAGTAGGTGAGCAGACAAGAACGGGGGTTGAATTATCCCCGACACTAGATAGCAAATTAAAACAACTACATAGCGGAAATAACAACTTTCAATTAGATTGAGGAAATTAACTAAACAAACTAACTAGTTCACTCAATCTCTCCGTTCTCACGCGATCACACAAACATAAATATAAACCACAAAATCAAACCATAAGGCGCACCATAATGCTCAAGGATTTTTAAGGTGGTTCGGGACCAGGACGGGCTCCCTACATCCACCCCTCACCAAACCCGGTGAGGCTTCACTCGGGAATAAATCCCCAAAACGGAGACGACGCACCAAACACACAAAGGGACGACGCCTGCACACACACACACACACACACACATAGACTCAGTCTCCAACACGATCCGACGACCGGATCACAACACACACACACATGATCCGACGACCGAATTACAACACACACACACACGCTGCAAAAACTATAGCACAGCGACACACACGACCGCACGCAGGCGATCAACTACGACCGTATACACAAATGGTCACACACACGAATATCTCTATGTTCGGAAAATAAACATATACTCTCAATACACACATAGACCAAAGTATAAACCATGAAGAACGTCACAAAACACATGGATAATGGATGAAGAAATAATCCCCCTTTTTTCTCAATGATCGGAGAACAATATTCTTTGAAGCTCGGGTCGGAGGAAAGCCGGATGTTGCCAGTATGAACATCACCGCGATCCTCTCTTCGATCCGCTCAACTTTCTCTTCTATCAAGATAACAAAAGCCTCGCAGATTTAGATGATATCCTCAGATTTTTTCAGCTCCACTCCTTTCTTCTCTTTCCTTCTTCCTTGACCTACAAGATAGAAAACATTAGCTCTCTTAAGGTTACCATCTCCCAAATTCGTAACTCCTATATAGGCCAACAATAGAAGCATGAAAAGACCTATAAACCCATCACTAAACCCATAGAAAACCCCCTAAACATATGTATATTAACCCTAGGGGAAAATGGGTAAGGTTGGAGCACAAATGGATTGGGTTTAGTGGATTTTTGGATGCATTTCGTGAAGCTCAATTTCGTAGTAGAGAATTTTTGGTCGACCGGATTCATTAGGGCGGTCGATCGGGCCAATCACCATTCTATTTTGAGGTAGCGGAGAAAAATCGGTCAACCGGTTAAACAGGGTCGGTCGACCGGTGTTACTTGGCCAGTCAACCAGACAGAACTGAGTTCCGTCTGGTTCTAGCCGGTCGACCGGATAAAGAGGGGCGGTCGACCGAAATTTAGAGAATTCCAGATTTTTCAAAACCAGTCCAATGAAATAAAACCCAATGAGGTACAGAAATGGTTAGATGATAAATAACTAATAACCAAGTGTTCCTTGGTATTAAAACAAAGTAAAAACATATACTAACCACTTCCATCAAGATCAAAAACTCTAAATGGAAACCTACCATTTTCTCCCAAAAACATACACATGCAAAGTGTCAAGTTCTCACCATGAATCTTGATACCTTTGCATATGGATTGGCATTCCATTTTAAACCTGCATAACAAGATAAATGAAGTTAGAATAATGCAAGTTCAATCACTTTGAAGCCAAGATTCCTATTAATAGGCTTAATCATATTCAAGCTCAAAAGCCTTATATAGAAATTGCATGACAAACCCATTCACAGTAGAAGTCGACTCTTGCTTCATAAGAAGTCGACTCTTGCCAAGGTTGAAGAATATGAAGTGTATACATGAAGGTCCATTTGGACAAGGATCATTCTAGCAATATGAGAACCATTTAAACCAACATTTTTCTCACCAAAAATAAGATCAATTGTCCAAGTTCTTAACTCACATGAATACACAACATGATGCCAAAACACAAACAATGTTTGTTTCAGTTAAACATGTTTTCATCAATTAGAGACCCTTCATGAAAAGTCCATGTTCAATAAGCATAAAAGCACTTTGGAAAACATGGCAACCACAACCTAATATGAAGATCATATAGCCATGACACTTTTGCACTTCGAATGAACATGATAAACCTAATTCACATGAGTGGTATACAAAAGCTTAAACAAGTATGAACCTTGAATGACCAAACACATATGAGGCCAAGTATAATCAAGGTTTGTATTGAAACCACAAACCAATCTCAATCATATAAAACCCCTCATGAGTAAGCTTGAAAACCTTATCAACGGATGAGTAACACATCTAATATCAAGAACATTTAGCAATGAATATAGACAAGGTGTGTGATCCAATTTGGCCATCTTCTACCAAGCTTCTCATAGGATGAGCAAGGAACTTGCAAGCACAATGCTTCAAGAGAATTATACATGAAAGATCATCAAGTTTTGTATCAATGAATTAAGCACGTAGCAAGCAACTTCATAAACCATACATTTTTCCAAAACATACATGAGGCTCAAAGACCATTTACATCTCAACCATATATAAACATGGCCCATGTAAGAATTGCAATAAGTATAATCATGAATGCACACTATCATCAAAATTATATGCAAGCATAGAAACATATGTAAGCATGCATGAAGTTCTTCCACATACACACATAATATTTTGTTATCATGAAAAGTAAAACCAAGAGGGAGCACAACGAACCCAACACAACAATCTCCACCTTTTTGATGAAGGCAAAATATTGTGACGTCAATCACAATCTAATTTTTTCTCCCCCTTTGGCATTATCAAAAGGTGGGGGTGAAAGCAATGGCGGTCAAATTTCATCAAGATGAACAAGATGGATTCATGAATCAATAAAATCTCAGTTGATGCAATGGCAAAGTATGGACAGGATGACACATCAAATGTAAATCATGATTCTAACATATGCAAGGCATGGGAAGTCCATTCAAATTTCGGGTTTTCATTGTTTTTCAGATTTTTAGTTTTCTATGAGATGCATGAAGCAAGATGTATGCTAATGATGACGCATGAGATGCACAAAAGGAAACCAAACAAATATATATATATATATATATATATATATATATATATATATATATATATATATATATATATATATATATATGCAACATAACTCCCCCTTACATATTTAAGAAGGAAATGGGTATTAGAAAAGTGAATGAGAATCATGACAACTGGAATAATCATGTATAGCACCTAGGAGGTTGTGCAATCACATCTAAGAGTCATGCAATAACCAATGTAGTCAATCAATTTTCTGAATACATATTAAATCAAAATTCCAAATGTGTAAGTGAATAACATGAAAATCGACTATAGCCATATGGATATTCAGATTTTTAAATCAACACAATGAGAGATTTCACATACTGCATTTCAATTTATGAGAACAGCGTTTCGGAGCTATGCTCTATCTTAATAATTTTTTAACGAATTCTCAAGAACAATCAGAATTTTTCTAAGAATGATCAGGTTCAAATAATTCCTTTTTACGCGAGGAGACACATGGAGCTCATGTCAGAATCCCCAGTTACTCAGAATACTGAACCATTTCATTTTATTCTGAACAGTGGTGCTTTAGTCAACACTTTTCAGAAATGAACCACATCACGTCTCAGGTGACGTGTATCCAGTTTACTCAGTGAGACCAAGCATTGCTCTACCTTTCATTTTCATTTCAAATTTTTCAACAAGGATAGGTAGGCAGCTTTTTCCTTAACTGTCTCTTCAACATACATGCAGCAAGTTTAATATCTCTAGATTGTTGAAAGAAAATTCCTTTATCCTTATGTTTAACACTCATTTTCACATTTAGTACATGAAGTGTATGAATTTGTTCAATATATATACCGAAAATATCATGAACGCATAATAGTGCAACTCCCCCTAAATAGATGCACTTATCAAGTATTTACTCCCCCTAAGTGTGTGACATAAAACACACCAATGATGACTCAAATGTAACATTATTTAGCAAGAAGGCATAAGGTCATATAAATTTCAAGGACGGGGGTAAATAGCATATAGTAGCATGCAAGCACACAATGGGAATAGATGCAATATGCAGTGCAAAATGAAAGAATATGCAATTCTTGTTGGTTCCAGAGATATGATATCAATGTGATACCACTTGTTGGTTCCGAAGACATGATACCATTGTTGGAAGAATTCACTTTAGTATTTATGCAACATGAACAATGTTCAAACTGATGCATTCCAAAATATGCACTATAGATATGATATGCAATTTATGCTATGCAAATATGCAATGTGATGCAAGATTTCAGATTTTCATTTAAATGTCCTAAATACAATGTAAAATGCAAGATATAACATAGGTGCAAAATGTAAAAAAAATAGATTTTTATTTTAATGAACTAAATGCACATAATGCAAGAATTCTAATGCAATGCAACCTATAACAAGATGTAAAAGCAATGAGAATGCAATGCAAGATGCACGAGTTTGATTTTCAGAAAATCATGATGAATAGCACAAGAGAGCATTCACATTCAAATGATGAGCAATAAGTATTTTCAAGGCATGGCCTTTATGAATAAGGGTGTAAGTATGATCAAAATTAAGCAATGCAACCCAAATTTCAGAAGTTGTTCAAACATAGATTTTCAATTAAAATAGCTCAGCCCAAGACTTCATTCACAAAACAACCATTTGATTTCTCCGAGTTCTGGTACGAGACGGAGAACTTAGGTCCGAAGACTGCCTCACGCGTAGTGAGAGTTTTTAGGTAGATGTAATCCACCCTTCCACTACACACCATTTGAGATACCAGAAACACAGTTAATCTCAAGTAAGTTCAAGCAATTCAGATTGAAAAATATTCAATAGTCAACAAAATCTTCAAGGTTTTCAATTCTATTCAACCATTTGCCAAATTCATCACCGCAAGCTAGGGAAATAACAAATCAAGTTTTTGAATCAATACCTGAATTCAGCAGGTATCACCATATGCCTTCAAGCATGCTAGCTTAGCAATAACCTTAAAAGAGACTAGCAGTTCATTGTTAGTCCCACAAATCATATAACAATGTCATGATCAATTCAGATGTAGCAAAAGGCATGAGATGTATTTCCACAAGGATGAGTTAGAATTTTCAATTCCACATCAAAAACTAACTCCCCTTTTCTATGTGCATAGATTTCACATTTGACATTTTTTAAAATTATGCAACCTATGAACTATGTGAACATGTGACTCATGGTACAAGGCGGAGACACATTCTCATACATGGTGATCAATTTCAGATAGGAATGACCTGCCCTTCCTCAAGTCACCATTAAATATACCATGTAGTCATGCAAGTGATAATCAGAAGGATGCAATGCAAACTCATAAGAAAAATAAATTTTTCTTGATTTTCATGAATGGAAATTCAAATAAAATAAATTTTAAATTTCAAAATTTTATTTTCAAAACCTGTGCCTTGAGCAACCATTATTTTTCAATCCTTCCACTTGACCTCAAGGTAATCCTGCAAAAAGTTCTCATTCAACAGTTTAGGGTACCCAAACCTTTTTGGGTCTCGGATGGTTAGTTGCACCTCTAGTGGGTGCCTTCCACAATCTCCGGGCAAGCATATCATCAAAATTCATCAAATCATAATCATGCATAGTATTCCCAAGCATTCCACAATAATGACAAAAGGTGTTTCTCCTTTTGGAAGCATATTCATTTTTCTTAACATGATAAGTATGGAAATTTCTCTTCTTCATAGCATGAGTGTCACCATTCTTCTTTTGAAAGCAAGAATTCATTATGTGACCATATTTTCCACAAAAATAGCAATGCAATGGAGCAAATCCTTCGAATGGTCTTCTTGCATGAACTTTAGAATTTTCATTTTTCATGCTAAAATAATTTTTCATCTCGTATCTGAACTTTCCACAATAGAAGCAATGAACTTTACTTTTGTTGACAACATGATTTCTAGCATGAGCATGAGACTTTTCAAAAGTTCTTTTTGAGTTCAAAAATTTTCTTGACTTTTTGAACCCGTTCATTTTCTCAATTCATCAGTTTTCATAACAAAATAATCATGCATCATATGACCAATTTTACCACAATAAAAATATGAAATTTTCTTTGTGGATTCATGTGTGTATGTAGCATGATTGTGCTTCCTAGCATGAACATTCGTGCAAGCAGAATTGATTTTCAGATTTGAGTTTTGGTTCAATTTCTGCTTAACATCACATTTTGGATATTACTTTTAGCATGCTGAACATGTTGAGCATTTGAAGTACCATAGGAGCAAGAAGCATGCACAAAAGATGTTTGAGTTTTTAGATCAAAGGCTTTCTTTTTGGTGGATTCATACCCAAGTCCTTCTCTTTGAAAATTCACCTTGGTCCCCAAGATTTTATCCATGTTATCTTTTCCTTTCACAAATTTTGACAGAGATGCATTCAAATCAATGATTTCATTTTCAAGGGATGCAATGTGCAACTCATAGCTAGCAATTTCTGTTCACTGCAAACAACACATTCATTCAGCACTCTATTTGTTTTATAACTTTCAAGTTCTTGTTCTAGCACATACAACTTTTCACATTCATCAACAACAAACTTTTCCCTTTTTCAAATGCAGGCAATTTTTCAGACATTGTTGTATTCAAATGTTTCAGCTTTTCATTTTCTTCTTTCATAGATGCAATGGTTTCTTCATGTCTTTGGATATCAATCAAGAAGGATTCATTTTCAAATTTGAGTTCCAAGCATCTATCACATGAAGAATTTTCAAGATTTTGTATACTGCCTTCAAGCAATGATATCTGAATCAACATTGCACTATTTTCCTTTTGGAGTTTTTCATTTTCTTCTTTGATACATGAAATGGTTTCTTCATACTTTTCAATGTCAACCAAGAGGAATTCATTTTTACTTCTTAAGCATGCAATGGTTTCTTTGTCACAATTTACATCATACTTTAGAAGTTCACTCAATTTTTCAAGTTCAGAACATTTAACACAAGAAGCATTTTCAAGGAGGGCATGTTCAGATTTCTTTTTAAGCTCTTTGTTTTCAGATTTAATCTTCTTGTATTTTTCAAGCAATCCATCATACAAATCCATAAGCTCTTCAAGAGAACTTCCTCACCTCCCGAGTCTAGCTCGGAGCTTTCCTTTCTTGTTGTATCGTGCTTGTCGGCCATCAAGCACTTGCCATCCTTTGTCGCTTCATAGTCCTTGACCAAGCATTTCAATATCTCCCTGGCCGTCCTGCATCATGAAACGAGTGAAAATTTGTGAAGATCAATTGAACTTCTAAAAATATGCAAAAGCTTAGCATTGACTTTATATCTCTTCACATGTTCTACAGTCCACTCAGACTCATCACTAGGCATCCCATATGAATCATGCTCAACTAAATCCCAGAGTTTGGGATCAATGGATTTAACATGACAATTTATATGCATAAGCCAGTCATTGAAATTTGAACCATTAAAACACGGAAGGGAAGACAACACACTATCAGTCATGATGCTAATCAAATCAAACACGCCTACAAAGATCACTATGTAGATCGTTAGATCTTGAAATAACAGAGTCTCACTCTGATATCACTTGTTGGTCTCGGGATAGGCGAGCGGACAAGAAGGGGGGGTTGAATTATCCCCGACACTAGATGGCAAATTAAAACAACTACGCAGCGGAAATAACAACTTTCAATTAGATTGAGGAAATTAACTAAACAAACTAACTAGTTCACTCAATATCTCCGTTCTCACGTGATCACACAAACATAAATATAAACCACAAGGCACACCACAATGCTCAAGGATTTTTAAGGTGGTTCGGGACCAGGACGGGCTCCCTACGTCCACCCCTCACCAAATCCGGTGAGACTTCACTCGGGAATAAATCCCCAAAACGGAGACGACACACCAAACACACAAAGGGACGACGCCCGCATACACACACACACACACACAGAGAGACACAGAGAGAGAGACTCAGTCTCCAACACGATCCGACGACCGGATCACAACACACACACACACACACACGTTGCAACAACCACAGCACAACAACACACACGACCGCACGTAGGTGATCAACTATGACCGTATACACAAACGGTCACACACACGAATATCTCTATGTTCGGAAAATAAACATATACTCTCAATACATGCCTAGACCAAAGTATAAACCATGAATAACATCACAAAACACATGGATAATGGATGAAGAAATAATCTCCCTTTTTTCTCAATGGCCGGAGAGCAATATTCTTTGAAGCTCGGGTCGGAGGAAAGCCGGATGTTGCCGGTATGAACGTCACCGCGATCCTCTCTTCGATCCGCTCCACTTTCTCTTCTATCAAGATAACAAAAGTCTCCAGAATGTAGATGATATCCTCAGATTTCTTTAGCTCCACTCCTTTCTTTCCTTTCCTTCTTCCTTGACCTACAAGATAGAAAACATTAGCTCTCTTAGGGTTACCATCTCCCAAATTCGTAACTCCTATATAGGCCAACAATAGAAGCATGAAAAGACCTATAAACCCTTCACAAACCATAGAAAACCACCTAAACATATGTATATTAACCCTAGGGGCAAATGGGTAAGGTTGGAGCACAAATGGATTGGGTTTAGTGGATTTTCGGATGCATTTCGTGAAGCCCGATTTCGTAGCAGAGAATTTTCGGTCGACCGGATTCATTGGGGCGGTCGACCGGGCTAATCACCATTCTGTTTTGAGGTAGCAGAGAAAAACCGGTCGACCGGTTACACAGGGTCGGTCGACCGGTCCAACACCGGTCGACCGGTGTTACGAGGCTGGTCGATCGGACAGAACTGAGTTCTGTCTGGTTCTAGCCGTCGACCGGATAAAGAGGGGCGTCGACCGGAATTCAGAGAATTCCAGATTTTGCAAAACAGTCCAATGAAATAAAACCCAATGAGGTATAGAAATGGTTAGATGATAAATGACTAACAACCAAGTGTTCCTTGGTATTAAAACAAAGTAAAAACATATACTAACCACTTCCATCAAGATCAAAAACTCTAAATGGAAACTTACCATTTTCTCCCAAAAACATACACATGCAAAGTGTCAAGTTCTCACCATGAATCTTGATACCTTTGCATATGGATTGGCATTCCATTTTAAACCTGCATAACAAGATAAATGAAGTTAGAACAATGCAAGTTCAATCACTTTGAAGCCAAGATTCCTATTAATAGGCTTAATCATATTCAAGCTCAAAAGCCTTATATAGAAATTGCATGACAAACCCATTCACAGTAGAAGTCGACTCTTGCTTCATAAGAAGTCGACTCTTGCCAAGGTTGAAGAATATGAAGTGTATACATGAAGGTCCATTTGGACAAGGATCATTCGAGCAATATGAGAACCATTCAAACCAACATTTTGCTCACCAGAAAGAAGATCAATTGTCCAAGTTCTTAACTCACATGAATACTCAACATGATGCCAAAACACAAACAATGTTTGTTTCAGTTAAACATGTTTTCATCAATTAGAGACCCTTCATGAAAAGTCCATGTTCAATAAGCATAAAAGTACTTTGAAAAACATGGCAACCACAACCTAATATGAAGATCATATAGCCATGACATTTTTGCACTTCGAATGAACATGATAAACCTAATTCACATGAGTGGTATACAAAAGCTTAAACAAGTATGAACCTTGAAAGACCAAACACACATGAGGCCAAGTATAATCAAGGTTTGTATTGAAACCACAAACCAATCTCAATCATATAAAACCTCTCATGAGTAAGCATGAAAACCTTATCAACGGATGAGTAACACATCTAATATCAAGAACATTTAGCAATGAATATAGACAAGGTGTGTGATCCAATTTGGCCATCTTCTACCAAGCTTCTCATAGGATGAGCAAGCAACTTGCAAGCACAATGCTTCAAGAGAATTATACATGAAAGATCATCAAGTTTTGTATCAATGAATTAAGCACGTAGCAAGTAACTTCATAAACCATGCATTTTACCAAAACATGCATGAGGCTCAAAGACCATTTACATCTCAACCATATATAAACATGGTCCATGTAAGAATTGCAATAAGTATAATTATGAATGCACACTATCATCAAAATTATAAGCAAGCATAGAAACATATGCAAGTATGCATGAAGTTCTTCCACATACACACACAATATTTTATTATCATCAAAACTAAAATCAAGAGGGAGCACAACGAACCCAACATAACATGGATTAATCACTCTAATCTAGACATTCATTTGTAACCCCTTAAAATCTAAAATTATTTAATGGAATGCCCCATATCATTGCACATATATATATATGCCCCCTCAAGTATTTACAAAAATTAGTACCCCCTGAAAAGGGACAGAAGAAACCCCCTCAACCCTTCTTATATATGTTGTAGATTTTTTTAAAATTTTTATGGATCAAAACCTAGAAACTCTTTAATTGTTCCCATTATTAATTGTTTACTTTTTATTTCAGACCTGATTGTGGGTCAGCTATCTGTTCTTCTTTCTAAGATCATATTTTATAAAGAACCACGGGTTAATTAATTACAGAGTCAGAAATTCCAAGTGCCTCCATGCTACGTTTTCATTAACACTTATTTTTACAATTTCAAACTTCCGTCAGAGAAATGTCACAAGATTCTCTCTCTCCGTGCCGTGGACGAATTGATTGAATCGGTAGAAAATTAAGTTTACAGTACCTTTGTAAAATATTTTTTAATATATAAGAGGACATTAAACACTAAACCTGTTAGCAAAGTTGAACACTGGAAAAAAAAATATATTTGGGTAACATGTATAATTTTCAGAAACTGTGTATCAATACATATATTTTTTTAAGAAGTACTCACGCTAAGCCTGTACTTGAAACAATCCTACATGGTTGAGAGTAGCTTCACGGAACCAACTCAAAAGTGTTCATACCCAAAACTGCACTCGTTTCCTCAATCATGGCGTACGTCCAACCTTCTCGTTCCGTCCAAACCTAGACGGCCCTGGATTTCCTTCTGTCTGAGCACATTATTCGGGTGCTGAGTAGCTGTAGTCTCGAAGAACATCTAGATCTCTCATTCTTCCTTGTCGATTCCTTCGTGCCTTTTCTCTACCTTCCCTCCACCTAATTAAATCCTTTTCTCTCGTTGTTCTTTGTTTGACCACCGGGGCGATTCGCATCTGATCCACACACACACACACACACGCACACACACACACATATATATATATATGTGTGTGTGTGTGCGTGTGTGTGTGTGTGTGTGTGTGTGTGTGTGATCTCCACGGACTTTTGAAGCACCCATCACTCTTTCCCTTCTTGCGTCCTGAATCTTTTTAATTATTAGTTTGTGCTCGTATGGGTCTTTTAATTTCAAACTTTCTCCCGTGAGTAAAATATATATAGTGCTCATTAATTTGTTTCATTTCAAAGTTTGGTGGCGATCCTTGGCCCATCTAGTGTACTAATTAATCACCCTCTAGGTAGCTTTAATTTTCCACCAAGCAGTCTCAAGAAGAAGTATTAATTAAAAGGCAAGTTTCCAGATGCCCATGTGGCATGGATCCAGATGTTCTAAGCCCAGACTTCTTACTGCAGAGGACCTCTCTCCAGAAAACAATTTGGAGTACGTCTGATTTCCATGCATGGTTGGCACATCTTTTGTTAATCATCATCTGTTTGTCTTAATTTCACAGACGTCAGAGAAAGTGCCGGCCCAAAAAGAACCAGATGAAGTGATGGCTTCACCAGTGAGAGTTGCAAATTAATATGATATACATGGGTAGTTAATATTTTTTAGCCTACATCTATTGCTGGATGATGTTTGGGGCATGTGCCTTCGACTAAAGATCTTCAACTTGCCGATATGCACGTTCTCTCTCCAACGCAATCTTTGAATCTTAATCATGGGAGATGAAACCTGCTTGCAAAATCCAGACTTAATTGCTCAAAAGGTGTATAGATACATGATGGAACCCAGGTGATCATGTACTTTCAAGTTGAGTCGAGCTAGATAAATATTTAGGTGCTGAAAAGATATATAGCAACCTCGTTTTTTTTTAATTTGGAGACAAAAGCCTATTAATTAATTGTAGCAAAGATAGACCTCAGTGAAGGAGGAGTACTATTCTCTACAAAGGCTAATGGGATGTTTGGTTGCTCTTTTTTACCTCTTTTTTCTATCAAATTTAAAAAAGAGAATAATAGATCTTTTAACCTTGTTTGGTGATCCTCTCTTAAATTTTAGGGAGAGAATCTTATGTAAATCTTCCTAAAAAAAATAAGTCTAGACCAATTTTTTTTAAAAAATACCAACCACGTCTCATAGACTTCCCCTCCCCCGCCCCCCTGCAGCCCCCCGTTCCCGACGACCACCCTCCCCCTCCCCTCCTCGGCGCCCCCCTGTGCAGCCCCCCTCCCCCTCCCCGTGGCCCCCCTCACTTCCCCGGCGCCCCCTGCGCAGCCCCCCTCCCCCTCCCCGGCAGCCCCCTCCCCCTCCCCTGCGGCCCCGCTCACCTCCCCGACGCCCCCTGCGCAGCCCCCCTCCCCCTCCCCTGCGGCCCCCCTCACCTCCCCGGCGCCCCCTGCGCACCCCCCCTCCCATTCCCCTCTCCGGTGACCCCCCTCCCCTCCCCTCCCCGGCGGCCCCCCTCACCTCCCCGGCGTCCCCTGCGCAGCCCCCCTCCCCCCCTCCGGCTCCCCCCTCCGCACCCCCTCCCCTCCCTCCGGTCCCCCCCCCCAGTCCGGCTCCCCCCCTGCGCAGCACCCTCCCCCTCCGTCCAGTTCCCCTCCGGCTCCCCCCTGCGGCTCCCCCCTGCGAAGCCCCCTCCGTCTGGTTCCCCTGCGGCTCCGGCTCCGGCTCCCCCCTGCGCAGTCTCCTCCCCTCCGGCTCCGGCTCCCCCCTCCGAGATGCCAAACAATTTTATATAAATTTTAAAAATTATATCATTTCTACCAAACAGTTGTTATCAATTTTTATTAATTTTAAAATTTAAGTTAAAAATTAACACAATATAATTTTTGAGATAGAAAGAGTTCTTAAAAAAAAGTACTCCCAAACACCCTATAAGAAATTAAGTTCCCATAAAAGAAGAGAGTGAATTAATTGCCACCCGCTATCATCGTCCCCATAAACTTTCATTCTGAGCAGTCTCTCAACATGGGTCACAGCCGTCTAGTGAGTCTATGGATATTATATAATTGCATCGATGATGGAGAAGTCGAACAATTTTTCCTGGTAGCTAGAATTCAACCTCTTGATTGATCGATGATGGAGAAGTTCTAAGAATCAACTAATTAACCTACCGGATTATGCAATGAAGTGGTGCATTAATGTAGACCATACGTAGCAGGAGGAGTTAATTGAGAGCTAGATTCCAAAGGACCAACTTAATTAATTATGAGAAAAGGCAGCATCGCGCGCGAATTTAAATACCTGTTCAACTATATATATTAGGCTAAATCACATATATACCACAAGCCTGGTCACATGACTCGTTTAAACTATTATCGATCGTAGGCATGGTGAGGGTGTCAGAGAAATGTATAATAGTCAAATTAATGATCTCGCATGACAAACTGGTTGCAAGCTCGCCTCACCTATATATAAATATATATATATATATATATATATATATATACAGATATATATATATATATATGTATATATATATATATATATATATATGCAGAAAATTAAGAAAAGATAACCATCTTTGTTTGAGAACACTTTTAACTTTCTGAGAATGAGGTACAAAAATGTCATGCGTACTTAGTTTTACCTTATATAACACTTTGCTCGCCCATCAGCTTAATTTGTTTGGAAGATAAATGCTATATAAGCAAAGGACAAAGGTTATAACAACCATATACCAGCATGTGTAAAGAATAGAGGCTCGCCTGTACACACCTTAATTTCGGGGCCATGGCAGGGACCACCGAGGAGGAGCTAGGGCCATATAAATCCATCGCAAGTGACCACCCCGTCATTTTGTTTACAACGACGGCAATGAGAACCTTTTCAGGAACCCCGGCCCTCTTTTCTTCTCTGCTGCTCTTACTCTTTCTGTCAAGCTCTCTATCAGTGCTCTCTTGGAGAAGGAGCCATCCAGAAGAAAGAACGCAGTCTCGAAGGTTACTACATTCTTCACCTTCCAGTTCAGCTAGTCTCAGTGATCTGGGTGTGCGTGCCAAGGCCAAGGAGTCCCCCGAAGCCAGCAGTGCAAGCTTAAGGAAAGCACCTCCAAGCAGGTCAAATCCGATCCAGAACTAGAAGGATTATTAATTGGATCCTTACAAGGTAGCTAGCTAGCTATGGAGGAGAATAATTAGGACCTCCTTACTCTAATTTTTGTAGCAAGCTTCTTATCCTCTGTTCCAGTTTCTTTTCCAATTCACACTTCATCTATGTTTTCAGAAAGAAGTGCGATGTGTAGCTTCTAACTGGTAGTCTCATGATCTCCCCCACCGCCACCGTCTTAATTTGTAGCCCATCATATAAATATATAGGATGAGAAGAGAGAGAGCAATTAAATTACTTTGCATGAAGCTTGCTGTCCTTGATCAGGATCCATATAATCCGGTAGATCAAGAAAAGCGAAAATTATATACCCCACATATATATGGTTTCATATGTTCTGAGATCAAGCATTATGCAGGTAATATATATATATATATATATATATATATGTCTAGTGTGGTCGATCGTCACCGGCCGGAGATGTTTGCACGGTGGTCGGGAAATAATTACCATCTCCCTCTAACTGCAGGGATGGTGGCAGTATCGGTCCTCCATCTCTCAGCTGGTTTAGATGTTCGGTACGAGAAAAGAAGGCATTGCTTTCGTGGAGTGATCACCGAACAATCGCTGCGTGCTCACGTTAGGCCCCATGCCTACTGATCCTTCTCTAGAGAAACTTCAGCGACCACTCCAAACTTTCCACCTAGAGCCACTTTGATAGCAGCTTAGGTTAGGGGAGGGTGGCTTACTCGGGTTAACTCACCTCACCCCTAATCTTAACCCGAGTGGATTAACTCGTTCCACCTATTTCTAAGAATGAGTTAATCCACTTTAACCCTATCCGATTCGGGTTAAGAAAAAAACTATCAAACAAGGAATAATCCACCCGACCCCAATTAACCCACCCTAACTCAATTTAACTCGTTATCAAAGTGGTCCTGCGAGTTCCCTCCGAGTAGCAAATTAAAAATTAAGAAATAAAAGAAAAGTTCCAAGAGACCCAGAGAGTGATCTGTCCCTCAAGTCCATCCAGTGAAAAGGCCAGATCCATATGTAATATGGAGTCCTTGAAGGTTTTAAAACACGTAAATTTCAGAGGGAGTGTGCATGCATGAGCATATGTTCACATGACTGACATGCCTTAGAGCTAGCACATGCAAACTAAATGGCATGTGGACGCGCGGGGAAAAGTACACAGGAATAAGTAGATGCCAAGCCTTACAGGCATATATATATAATCTCATGACCGGTAGATCTGCGACTTCTGATAATTCACCCCATCTTTGTCACCCTTCCCTCCCGTACAATTAGATGCACATGGTATCGTGAGTGCATGGCATCGGTCAACAGAGGATACAGGGGGGACTGGGGGAGGGAGATCTCTCTCTCTCTCTCTCTCTCTCTCTCTCTCTCTCTCTCTCTCTCTCTCTCTCTCTCTCTCTCTCTCTCTCTCTCTGGAAGATGGAGGGAATAATGCGACCGGGAAATGATAAATACAGTTTTTAAAATTTTTAAACACATTATTATTATAATTATTTTGTTGACGAGAAACTTGGTAGAGTGGTAGGGCAACATGTAACTCCCATACGTGCGAAATTATGGAACGGCTATTTTTGCTTCGCTTGTCACATAAATCTATGCATCACTTGTTGTCACAAAACCATCCTCATGGTAATTAGCATGTTTCGAATAATATACCATCCGTAGAGACATGAAAGTTTTCCCTGTACCTTATACCAGACTTTTTAAGATTTATTTATTTGGAAAGAAAATAACTAACCTCTACGAAAAACCTACAAACACTGTAAGAAGACGTCAGAACGAGTCCTAGGAGTGATCCCATGGGACAACACTTCGATGTTTAAGTCAGATATGCTTATGTAAACTAAGGAGGAGAGAGAAGAGAGTCAGAGCAAGGAGAGAAACAGCCTGATCAAAGGAGTGGAGCTATGGAGAGTGCTCGGTGGCCTGGAGGAAGCTCATAGAGGCAGAGAGAGAAGAACCACAGGGGAACCTCTCTGATCCTACTCCTCGGGTGAAGAATCCTTCATCTGCTATGCACAGTGCTCTTCTCTCTCTGCAAATGACTCTATGTAGGAGTGTCCAGAGGGTGTCTGTGGTAGTATAATTGTAAGTGCAAGCGAAAAGAATTATTTTTTCCCCTTTGGATCCAATGAGGGCCTATTTTACAGGCCGCAGTGACACTGGCAGTTCCTCGACCGGGAAAGTGGTGAGGATCGTGGAGGGACATTTCCTTGATCGTGGGGAGTTACCCATTGTTCCCTTGCTTGTTATTTTGTGGGAGGCTCTATGGCAAGGATTCTGGCAGCGTGGGTGTGACATAGTCTACACCGTCGGAAGCCCCGTAATGGTAGTGGCAACGTTCATCCAATGACGAGTACCACGGCATCTAGGACGCATGCAGTAATTATGCCAGGGGATCGACGAAGCTTCCTAGGGCCTTATCTAGGTTGCCCTAGATAGCCTGAGAGTGGAGTGTCCCGTTACAAACCGGGTCAATCAGGGCTGCAACGGGCCTGGTGATGTTGGGCCATGCTGGGCCTAGTGAATTTTACCCTCCTCACTAGCCCCCCACTCCCGAGCATCGAGCGTGCTTGGAACCCAAGAGGTGCCACAAGATTGGTTGAGGCAATATGTCTGGGAGGACTTTCTCGAACCTTTTCATTCCCCTGACATAGCGTTCCATTACATACCACCCTTCTTGGCGTGCAAGGTACATCTCTATGGTGTATCATGTGACGCAGCCATCATCACGGCACAACCATCATGCATTTAGAGAAATGGGCACCATGGGCACTTGGATTTCCCGCCCAATGTCATGGAGATGGTGGTTGCGTCTCTTCGCTTGGCTTGCCAAAGAGGGTCTTCCACCTTGTTTTCCGTGGAACAAGAAGGGGAGGTAGCCCCTCGCAATCTTCTAAGAGCTCACCCTCCTATAAATAGAAGGCATGCGGGAATCGTTAAGAGCACACAACACTTCTTTCCTCACCTTTACCTGCTTCCTTGAGCGTCATGTCATAGCAGCAATCTGAATCGTCAACAGAGGAGTCTTCCCCCAAATGCCCTTGCTTCCATGAGGAGGCTTTACCGGAGACGTGCCCGTCCTTGGCCGGAGGTAGTAGCAAGGGGAAAACTTTCGAGGAGTACAAGAGGGGGTACCTTCAAGGCTGGCGATATGCCCTGATGAAGGTCCATCGTTGTATGCTATCAAGGGGGTGCTGAACCTTGCCCCTGACTCATGTCGTCCTTAGGACGACGAATAACAATCTTGTACCCCTCCACTGATAATAAAATTTCCTTCTTTTTTCCCTTTCATTCTTTTGAATATGGAAGGTCTTCGTTTCCTTTTCTTCCTTTTGGTCTACTTGATTTTCATTTTGAGGGCATACCATGCACGGGTCCTTTGAGTTTCCCTCTGATGCTTGGACTCCTTTGAAAATATCAAATGCCAGTAGAATCTTCCTAAGAAGTGGTAGGTGGTCACCAACGCGATTCTCGGGATCCCTTGACTTGTAATCTGATGAATGATAAAGGGGAGTAACTTCCCTTGGCCTTCTGGGGAGGGAGTCTCCACTATATGTTGGAGGCTCGCAGAAACTTCATAAGTATACATCATTTTCTTTTCAACCTCCTTACCCATCTTCTTGAAGCCATTTCGCAACAAGCTTCGGGATCCCTTCTCGGGGGGAAGTCTCCCGAGCGGCCCGGAGTCCATTTAGAAGGATCTCCCTAGACTGATAGGCCCCTGGTGGAAGGTGATAGGAAGGGGGCGCCTCTGAAGACTACGAAAGGGGTTACGTGTTGGGTTGGTTATGAGCAGGGTTACCTTCAAGGTTGGAAGGATGCACTGGCATCGCTCCCAAGCTTTCGCAATGATCAGGGATTGTTGTATCGCTCTCTTGGCGCGTACACCCCTTTGGATGAAGATTGACGTCCCTGTACCCCTTTCACTAGAATAAAAAGAGGGATTAGCGGTGAAAAAATTCTATCGCTAATCCCTCTCTAATCCGTCACCAAAGACTTTAATGACGGATTAAAGAGGGATTAGCGACCATCACTAATCCAGACTTTAGTGACCGATTAGAGAGGGATTAATGATCGTCGCTAATCTGTAATGTATTATCAACGATCAATAAATATTTCATTGCTAATTCGTCCCTCATTAGTGACGGAAAAGAAAATCCCTCTTTAATCGATCGCTGATTAGCGATGGATTTGCGAGTGAATTTTTTTGTAGCAAATTCGTCCCTAATTAGCGACCGATTAGAGAGGGATTTTCTATTCCATCACTTATCAGGGATGAATTAGTGACGACATTTTTATTGTTCGTTGATTAGTGACCGTCGCTAATCCCTCTCTAATCCGTTACTAAAATATTTAGCGACGGATTAGAGAGGGATTAGCGACAGAATTTTTCTGTCGCTAATCCCACTTTTTCTTGTAGTGTTTGACACATAATAAAATCATTCTTATTTTCTTTTGTTGGGTGTGTTTGTCTTAGTTCTTGTTTACATTTGGATCTTAACATAGCGGGCGTAGCTGCTAGGGTAATCCACTACTTGGGTAGCGCCTGAGTATGCTCGTTCATAGGGCTAATTGGGGGATGACCCACTCTTATTTCTGAGGGGAACGTCAAGCTCTTCCCCCTAAGGGGGGTATGCTCGGGTGCCCGTCCTTAGGATGTACCATGTATGGCACCCGTGGGGTGGTCAGTGGATCAACTCAATGTTCCTTGAGAGGAGCTGGATGATGCTATGAAACGATTGATCTCTAGTTTCTGAGGGGCACATCGGCTCTCTATTGAAGAGGAGGACTGCTCGGGCATCGACCTCTAGGAAGCACCCCGAAAGGCATATCTGCGGAGCAGTTGGCGGGCTACCACTGTACTTGTGACCACTAGACCATGAAATGACTAGCTCCATTTTTTAGGGGAGTTAGTTTCTCCTTAAGAGGAGCAAACGTCTCGCCTCTTAGAGGCTGTATAGACAACCACCCTTGGTTGTTTCGAGGGAGCGTACACCCATCATTGTGATAGAGCAAGTTATTGCTCGCCTATTGGAAGCACAGAGCTACCAAAGTTTCTAAGGGAAGCGTACATCTAGCTTTTGAAGTAGAGTAGATTATTACTGACCTCTTGGGAGCGTGGTGCTACCAAGGTTTCCGAGGGAAGCGTACATCTATCTCCTAAAGCAGAGTAGATTATTGCTCGCCTCTTGGGAGCGTGGTGCTACCAAAGTTTCCGAGGGGAGTGTAATCTGACTCCTGAAGCGGAGCAGATTATTGCCCGCCTCTTGGGAGCACAGGGCTACCAATGTCCCCACGATTATTGAAGATGGGGCAAAAAGATGGGAGATGCCAGTCTAGTCCACTTATTATTTGCAACATGCTCTGAGGTTTACAAAGTTCCATATGCGTGGGAGTTCTCAGCCTTCTAGGGATGATAATTTGTATGCCCCTCTGTCGAGCACCTCAACAACTCGGTACGAGTCTTCCCAATTTGGGGCCAGCATGATTGTGACAGCTTTGGGATCAGTGATACTAGCATGGCGTAGCACGAGGTCCTAGGGGAGGAAATGACACTCTTTAACTCAGGCATTGTAGTATTGTGCCAGTCACTGCTGGTAGGTGGTGGCACGTGGAGCTCGTCATTAAAAGCACCACGCACTCAATTTCAAAATTTTCGTACTCACACAATAAAATTAAGATTTTTAAGTGTAGTGATGAATACGGGTCGATCGCACGAGGATGCTAGATTTTTAAGGTTGACTTTTTTTTTTTTTAAAAAAAGAAAAAGTTGTTGAAATGATTTTTTTATCGGAAACAATTAAAATAGTGCAAGACTAAAATCTATCTAAAGAAGCTTTGACAGGTGAAGGAGAGAAATAGGGAGAGAGAGAGTCAAAAATTTAGAGAGACAATCACATCAACTTTTGCTTAAAACTCAAAATAAGATGATTACAATGCATAGATGTTCAAGAAAATAAAAAGTTTAATACTCGAAATAAAATATAACTAAAACTAAAAACTAAAGAACTAGGGAGGGGATGTAGCCGGGGAGACGAAGACGTCGACGTCCACACTCTTGAGCCTTTTAGTGACACCCAATCTCGGAGAAGATGACGCCGTGAGGGAGAGATTCTTTAGAGTGAGATAGTGAGATTTCAGGATTAAGCCCCAACCGTTGTGCTAAAAGCTCATGCTGGTAGCGAAGGCGGACCGTATTTCCTTATGGCATTGCAGAACCCCACGTCTATGTGCTGTGGGTGGGGATGAAGGGCTTCGCACATGGACCCCATAATCCATGTGGCGGGATGGGCTGCCAACGCACCGATGCCCTACGTGGACCCCATAATCCACGTGGAACAATAAATCCCTAAGGGAGACGCTGGAAAATCTAACAATCTCCCCCCAGCGGCACCTAGGGGATTTGAACCCGCGACCTCGCTCTGATACCAATTTTCATCAATTAGAACCCCTTCATGAATATGCAACAAGGCCCCTTTGAGAGCAAGGTTGACACACCTAATGTGAATAGCATATAACCATAAACATAAACAAGGTGTGAGAACCAAAATGACCAATTTCCACCAATCTATAGAAGAGATGACCAAACAACATGCACGCTCGAAAATCTCAAGAAGAATATGCATGGAATAACCTTTACATTGACAAATGATATAAATAATCATCAAAAACCATGGCTATCCAATAATACACAAGAGTGAGCATTATGAACCCTAACTCAACTAGTTTGAGCATTTTTAGAGTTGTAGGATCTTACCATTTCCTCTTAAAGTATATGAGCATGGTTTACCATTTGATTTGAACCCAATCTGAAAATGACTCAATCACTCAAGAATTTGAGTTCAAAGAGTCCACCAAAGGTATTTTTCCTACATAACCGGATGAGCACTATATTAGCATCTTGGTTATTAAGCCTTTCTCAATTGACCACACAAAGACACACACACATAAGATTTGTCATCATTGAAACATAACTACCTAAAATCAACTAGGGGATCCAACAATCTCCCCATTTTTGATGATGACAAAACGATGTGTGCATGGAAATCAAAACACGATTTATTTAAGAAGTTAAAAACCATGAACATGTATGAAACTATGAACATGTAAACGGTTATGAACAAGTGAGCTTTGAACCAAGTGAGCTTTGAACATTTAAACATTTATTAGCACTATGAAGTATCTAGAACAGAAATTTAAAATGTATGCACATAAACTTCCAAACTTCTCCAAACTTTCAAACTCAAAAACTGATATTAACATATTAACATGTATGAAAAACTATGAAAAACTGATCATAAACATGTATGTGTATGCACTCTTTCTCCCCCTTTGTCATCAACAAAAACCAATTGACAATATGGTTATTAAATCTATTATGCACATGTATGAAATTATTCATGAAGCAAGCAAGCAACCATGAAAGTCAAGCAAGCATAGTATACTATAGCTCCCCCTCAATGGGGTAGAAGGATAACAAGTGAATAGTGGATTCAAAACCAAACTATGAAACATGAAGCACAATCAAAAAAGATAGTGCATGCATATGCTAGAGGCACTGCATAAACCATGATAAGAACAAATTCAACATACACATTCATCACAATAATACCCAAGAGTTAAATGAGTGGAAATGAGCAATGAACTTCAAAAGTATATGGATATTAGCAGAATTTCTAAAGAACACTAGAGGGTTATTTCCTTTCTACAATTCTATTTTGATCCTTGACTTTTGGTAGTTTCGCACAACACCTTTTTGTTTCTTTTTATTAGATTTCACCGTTCAGCGTGAGTCACCTCATGTGTCTGAATGGAGTTTCCCAGCTACTAGGATTCATCACAATTTTTGATTCTTATAGATTTTAGCTTCACTTTTCGACGTGAGTTTCCTCATTTATTTCAGTGGGGATTCTCGGATACTCAGTTCCACATTCCACTTATTGATTTTGGGAGGGTAGACAACTTTTTCCTTACGATTACTCTAGATTTTCATGTAAAAATTTGTTTCTCTTGAAGTGTTGAAAAGAATTTCTGAAATCCTTATCGATTAAAGTCATATGCAACATTTTTGTGCAAAGAGTGTGGGTAATAACTTTGGATGTTGAAAATAAATTTGTCAAAATATAGTTATGACTCCCCCTAAATGTATGCATAGTTGGAATCAAATTCTCCTCCTTTGTATATGTCACTATTCACAAATGATCAAAATCATTGTATTTTATCTAGTAAGGAGGTGAGGTCTTAGAAAATTTTTAAGAAATAATTTTCTAGAATATATACATGCAGTTATGCAAGGATTTGAGAGTAAATTCATGCAATTATGATTTCCGGTACATGGAAGAGGTGAAGGTCCAAAGACCCAACTCACGCATCGAGAGTGTTTCCAGTTAGAGTTTATCGTCCCTTTCACAACTCAAGATTTGAGATACCGAAGAATCATGGCATTCAAGCAAGTAAGTATGTCAAGTATATATAAGCATATGTAAGTGAGTGAAAAGATGATGAAAAGAATTATTCATGTTCACAAGCATGCAAAAATATATGCAATGTTAATCATGAAGTTGAATATATTCAAATCTGAAATGTTATTTACAAAATAAGCAAAAGTGTTTATTCAAGCCTAATATATGCAATTACTCATTCAAACATCAAATTCCTAGTTCTCTTCTTATTGTTTTGAAATTTTCAGGAGATAAGGGTTTTGTAAAAATATCTTCAAGTTGGTTTTCTGTATTTATATGTATAAGCTCAAAATGACCCTTACTCACATGATCTCGTAAAAAGTAGTGTCGAGTCTCTATGTGCTTGGTGCGAGAATGCTAAATAGGATGTTTAGAAATATTAATTACAGAAGTGTTATCACAAAGAATGGGTGTGTTATTCAGAGAAATGCCAAATTCAACGAACTGTTGTTGGATCCAAAACACTTGGGCTGCACAACTGCCTGCCATCATGTACTCGTCTTCGATAGTTGACAATGTCACAATATTTTATTTCCTAGAGGCCCATGAGACCATGCAATCTCCAAGAAATTGACAGTACCTGCTCGTCCTCTTATGATCAACTAAACACCCAACATAATCAGAATCTATGTAAGCTACCAAATCAGAACTGCAACTATGTGGAAACCAAAGACAAAGATTAGTCGTGACTAGAAAATATCTAAAAATCCTTTTGACTGCTAACATGTGTGGTTCTCTCAGATCGGATTGAAATCTAGCACATATGCAAACACTAAACATGATATCCTGCCTACTAGCAGTCAAATACAACAAAGAACCAATCATTCCTCTAAAGAGTTTCTGATCAACAGACTTATCTTTTTCATTCTTGTTCAATTTCACCGTTGTTGACATCGACGTCTTTTGTGGCTTCGCATTGTCGAATTTGAACTTCTTGATGAACTCCTTTGTGTATTTCCTTTGATTTATGAAAATTCCAACTTTTTGCTGCTTCACCTGCAAACCCAAGGAGAAGGTTAATTAACTCCCCCATCAAACTCATCTCAAAGTCCCCCTGCATCAATTGAACAAAATCATCATTTAGTGAATCAAAAGTGGCTCCAAAGATAATGTCATCAACATATACCTGAACAATAAGCATGTGTGCATTGTTGCACTTAATAAGAAGGGTTTGATCGATATTACCTCTTTTGAAGCCATTTTCCGAAAGAAATATACTTAACCTTTCATATCACGCACATGGGACTTGCTTCAGACCATACAAAGCTTTGTCAAGTTTGTACACATGGTCCGGGTTCTTCTCATCTTTAAATCCCGGTGGCTGCTCAACATAGACGTCTTCTTTCACTACACCATTCAAAAATACACTTTTAGCATCAATTTGAAAAAATTTTATATTCCTAGAGCATGCAAAGGCAAGTAATATTCTAACCGCTTCAAGTCTAGCCACTGGTGCAAATGATTCATAAAAATCAATTCCTAATTCTTGACTATAGCCTTGGGCTACAAGCTGGGCTTTATTCCTAATTGCCACCCCTTGATCACTAAGTTTATTTCAGAAAACCCACTTAGTTCCAATCACCGACCGGTGATTCTTAGGTCTAGGCACAAGAAACCACACCTCATTCCTTTGGAATTGGTGTAATTCCTCCTACATAGCCAAGATCTAGAAATTGTCATTTAATGCCTCATCTATAGATTTGGGCTCAATATCTGAAAGTAATGCAAGATTATCCCATTGTTCTTCTTCCCTGATTGAAGCCCTTGTTCTTACGCCTTGTTCCACATCTCCTATAACATTATCTTGAGGGTGGTCCTTGTGGAACGTCTATTGCTTAGGGAGATCTTCATTTTTGGTTGGAGCTTCATCATTATTGTTGCTCGACTCAGCTTGATCCACGTCTTGATTTTCCTTGTCTTTCTTTTCTTCTCCATCTTCATGCCCTACATCAATAAAATGATTATCTTTGTCAGACAATCTTAAAGTGTATTCATCAATGATCACATGAGGGCTTTCCTCTACCACAAGAGTACATAGGTTATATACTTGATATGCTCTAGATGATGAAGAATATCCAAGAAATATACCTCTATCACTCTTTGTGGCAAACTTTTCCAAATTATCTTTAGAGTTGTTCAAAATAAAGCATGGAGGACTTAAAGGTTTAAGATATGCAATATTTGGCTTCTTACCTTTATACAGCTCATATGGAGTTTTCTTGAGTATAAGTCTTACCATGGCTCGATTGATGATGTGACAGGCCTTGCTCACCGTCTCGGCCTAAAATTACCTTGGTAAGTCATTTTCCGCAAACATTGTTCTCGCCATCTCCACGAGCATCATATTCTTTCTTTCCACGAGTCTATTTTGTTGAGGGGCTCTAGGTGCTAAGAAGTTGTGTGAAAACCCTTATTTCATGCAAAAATCATCAAAGTCATGGTTATCAAATTCTCTTCTATGATCAGTCCGAATAGCTTTGATTTGATACCCCTTATCAGTTTGTAAATTCCTGCAAAGATCTTTGAACTCTTGTAAGGCATCATTCTTATGGGTTAAAAATAATACCCAGGTGAATCTTGAGTAATCATTTACAATAACAAACCCATAAAGTTTTTCTCCAAGACTATGTGTCCTAGTGGGACCAAATAAATCTAGATGAAAGAGTTCAAGGGGTCTAGTGGTGGTGAAAATATTTTTGGATTGAAAAGACACATTGGTATGTTTCCCCATAGCACAGGCATCACAAATTTTATTTACATCAAAATTCAATTTTGGTAAACCTCTTACCAATTCTTTTCTATATAGTTTGGAAAGAACACTAAAACTCGCATGACCAAGTCGTTGATGCCATAACCATGCATCATCGGACTTATTAGCAACTAAAAAAAGATTTTCTTTTGGAAAACTTTCAATATCAACAGAGTAAATATTTCCATCTCTAAAACCAATGAATTTTATTTCATGTGTATCATTATCTATAATTGAGCAGTGTGTGTTTTCAAAGATGACTTTGTGACCTTTGTCACAGAGTTGACTAATGCTAAGCAGACTATGATTCAAGCCATTCACAAGCAAGACATCTTCAATGGATTAGTTCGAATCCTTACCTATTCATCCAATTGTCATAATTTTGCCTTTGTCGTTCCCACCAAAGGTGACCAATCCGCCATCCTTTTCCTTCAGGTCTGAGAAGAGTTCCTTATTGCTTGTCATATGTCTGGAGCATACACTGTTCAGATACCATTTGTTCCACTTGGCTCTTAAACAGACCTGCACAAACAAATCAAATCTCAAGTTGATTTAGGTACATAAGCAAGCTTGGGTTCCAAAGTGTTAGTCCTAGTTTGAGCAAAATGCATCCTATTTCTCTTTTCAAAATATTCATCATCGGCCTTCATTAGATCATACACATACATCGAGTGACCGAACATTCCACAATAAAAGTTAGTAATATTTAGCTTTCTAACCCGACTCCTATGCATATATGATCTATCATAAAAGTTCATGCATGAGTCAACATGATTATAGACATATGAGTAAAATGATTTTTGAACTTTGTTTTTCACTAATGAGTTTTTCTTTATAGGTGAGTGTCCCACATCAACTATCTCATTCCTAGCCTTTACATTGCTAGTCTCACCATGTTCAACCATTTTCTCTTTTCCTTTTAGTTCCTTTTGAACAAGAGCTTTCAATCTTTTTAGTTCATCATGCATGGTTTCGAAGTTGGTTTCTAATTCTCTCTTTGATTTTTCACACTCATTTAGACTCAATTTGAATTCATCCAACTCCTTAACCAATTTCTCATTTTCGGTTTTAAAGTTCTGCATATTTTCATAAGCATTATGTTTTTCAACTTCATACAAACTTATTTTGGATTGAAAATCTTCCTTCTCTTCCATGAATTTTTGAACTTACATTTAATAAAAACTACACCTAGCACAAAGATTTGTAGATCTAATCAAGTCATGGAATTTCCTTTTCAAATTCTTGACATCAGATTTAGACTTCTTATACTTCTGATATAACTCAACATAAGTTAGATGACATTGTTCAGCAATAAGGTTTTCGGAATCGGAATTTACCTCAGAGTGTTCCTCATCCGCCATCAAACAGTAAGTCTGGACCAGCTCGTCCAGTTCATCCTTGTCGCTTTCGGATTTTGAGCTATCCGAATCCTTATCACTCCATGTAGCTTTCATTACTTTTCCTTTCTTCAGCTTGTTCTTTTTTAGCTTCTTCTGGAGCTCGGGGCATTGACCCCTCATATGGCCGGGCTTCTTACACTCATAACAAATTATCACCTCTTTCTTGCTCGGCTCTCCTTTCTTGATGGCATTTCTTCTCAAAAATCTCCTCAAAAAACTTCCTTCTCGTCTTGCCCTTCTAAAGTATCTTCTGGCTCTCCTTGTGACTAGAGCCATCAACTCTTCTTCATCATTGTCCATAGATGACTTTCCATCACTCTCCTCAAATGATCCTAGAATAGCTTTCAGTGCAATCGATTTCTTCTTCTTATTTTCCTCCTCAATTGGCTTCATGATGTTGATTTCATAAGTCATTAGCGACCCGATCAACTCATCCACCTTGAGTATGGTGAGATCCTTTGAATCTTCTATGACGGTCGCCTTTGTGTGCCACGGAGGTGTGAGGGACCGCAGCACCTTTCTAACAAAATCTTGATTTGAATATTCTTTTCCCAAGGCTTTTAGGTTGTTTGTGATCTCGCTTAGCTTTATATACATTTGTGTTATATTTTTCTCGGGCTTCATTGCAAATAACTCATACTCCTGAACCAACAGATTTACTTTAGTCTCCCGTACTTCTGAAGTACCTTCATAAATCGTCTTCAATTTGTTCCACATTTCCTGTGTAGATGAACACATAGATATGTGTGAGTATTCGTTAGGATGTATCGCGCACTGAATAATGTTCATAGCTTTGAAGTTCCCACATGATTTCTTATTATGCTCTTCTTCCCATTCATCCTCATTCGGAGGTAAAACATAAGTACCTTTGTTTATAACTTTCCACGTATCATAATCTTATGCTTGCATGAACACAGTCATTTTGTTCTTCCAATAGGGATAGTTAGTCCCATCAAAGAAGGGTGGTCGATGTATCGAATTTCTCTTAGGGATCATTCCCTTGTTGGCCATAGCAAAGGATCTTTGCTCTACAACCGTGAGGTTGTCCTATAAATAAGAGACCCGCTCTGATACAAGATTTTAGGATCATGCCCCAACCGTTGTGCTAAAAGCTCGAGTTGGTAGCGAAGACAGACCGTATTTCCTTATGGCATTGCAAAACTTGACCTCTATGTGCTGTGGGTGGGCGTGAGGGGCTTCACACATGGACCCCATAATGCATGCGGCGGGATGGACTGCCAACGCACCGATGCCCCACGTGGATCTCATAATCCACGTGGAACAGAAAATCCCTAAGGGAGACGCTGGAAAATCCAACACGAGAGAATAGAAAATGAAGTAGAGACAAAGATAGAGAGAGGTGAGAGGTGAGAGGGAGGATTAAAACAAAGGATAAAATAAAGAAAAAAATAAAAATAATAAACAAAGTGTGTGCATGTGTGTGAAGAGGAGAGGGCACAGAGAGACAATAAACAGGGGGATGAAGGTGCGAGCGTGTGCACTCGATCAGCTCCAGCTCTAGATTGGCTAGTTTTTTGCTTAAAAAAAAGGTGCGTGCATGTGCATGTGTGTGTGTGCGGTGTGTTTGAGAGAGACAAGGAGACGGAGAATAGAGAGTGGGAGAGAGTGCGGATGGATGTGAAAAGATGAGAAGGGGGGGAGAAGAGGCCCGCGGTGCGTCAGTGTCTGTGTGTGTGTAGATGACAGAGGAGAGAAAGGGGGTAGGAGAAGGGAATAGAAGAGAGGAAGAGAAGGGGGGAGATGAGATTTTAGAACGGAGAGAGGGGGAGTAGGGAATTGAGAGAGAGAGAGGCCCGCTGGTGTTTACGATGGGAGGGGAGCAGGAAGAGAAGGGAGAGGGAGTGGGTGAAGAGAGAAAGAGGGAGAGTGAGGGCTGCAAAGGAGAGAGAGAGCAGAGGGAAAAAGGGTCCGGCGGTGCCCCTGTTCCGAACAGGTGTGCCGGATTGTGAGAAAGTGAAGGGGGAGGAGAAGGAGAGTTGGAGGGGAAGGAAGAAGAAGAAGAAGGTGAAGAAGGGTAAGAAGAAGGGGGAGTTGGAGCCATAGGAGGGGAAGGATGAGAGAGAGAGGAGAAGAAGAGGAGAGGGAGAGAAGAGGCCCAAAGAGGAGTGGGAGAAGAGTCCTATCCAAAAAAAAATGCCCCAAAGGAGAGGGAGACCTGTGGTTTTATAGGAGCCCGTGGCCCATGCATGCTCGCTACCTACGCCATGCACGCTAGCATCCTACGCTCGCCTAGAGCTCACCGACTCCCCATGCAATCCTACTGCTCGCCGGCTCTGCCTATCACTCCTTCCCAACCTGCTTGTTGTGCTAGAGGTGCTCGTCGGCTGTCCATGTCTGCTGCACATGCCCTCTGATTCCCCATGCAATCTTGCTACTCATCAGCTCTGCCTGAAGCTGTGTTCGCTGGTGACCCATGCAATCCTGCAGCTTGCTGCCTAGAGCTCGCCGGCTCCCTATACGATCTGCCAGAGGGACTGCCATTGCTACTGCATGGATGCCTGCCATCTAGAGGAGAGCAGCCATGGGATTTGCACACACATGGGGGGGGGGGGGGGGCGCTGCCCTTGCTGTTATCACGCAAGAGAGGGGGAGCCATTGTTTACAAGGTCAAAGGGAAATGAAAAGAATTATGTAAAGGCCCCTCGAACAAACAAGTTTGCTCAATGAATACATACTTTATCCTTTGTCATCCCATTTTGTTCATTCAAAATGAATTTTGTAGAAACCAACTTTGGACAAAATTCTAGTGATTTCATTTAAAGTGTCTCAAGTCCCATTAGTTATAGAAAATTCTTCCTTTTGTGTGAGATCGAGATTAACATGTAAAATTGTATAATTAACTATATTAAAGCCTAAAAATGATGTGTGTGATATGAATAAGAATAGACAAGCAAGCACTTATCAGTAGGCATCTAACCGAGTCTGAGCATGATCTCCGTCTTCTGTCAGTAAATCTAAATTTTCTCGTAGGGCCTGATTGTTTTGTACTTTGTCGAACTGGCTGACTCTCAATGTTAGATTGGAATTTTCTATTGGTATGATGGCCTAAGAGCCGTATGCCAAATGGAACGGACTCTCTCCCGTGGTGGCCCGAGCAATGGTGCAGTGTGACCATAAGATGCTTGGATTGGTATCCACGCACGATTTGCCTACTTGCTCTAGGCGGGTCTTGATGCCATGGAGGATGGTCCGATTGACATTTTCCACCAAACCATTGGCCTGGGGGTGTCCCACTAAGGTGTAGTGGTTCCAAATCTCTAATTCCGAGCACTTCTCCCTGATGGTTGTGCTATTGAATTGTCTATCGTTGTCGGTTGTGAGGACCCACTTGACCCCAAAACGGTAGATGATGTTGCGCAAGATGAACTTCTAGAATGCCTTTCCCGTGATTTTTCTCAGGGGTTCTACTTTGACCCATTTGGTGAAGTAATCAATGACGATGATGAGGAATTTCTTCCTCCCCTAGGCTTCTGGGAAGGGGCCCATTATATCTACCCACTACAAGAAAAGGCGGTGTTTGCGACGGTCGGATTTCGTCGTAAATCCGTCTGAAATTCCATCGCAAACCACTTTTGGATGGATTTCAAACGGATTTGGGACAGAGTATGTCCATCCTATATTCCTAGTTACAAATTTCAGATAGATAAAATTCCGTCTGAAATTTTGTCTTAAATTTGAGACGAAAATTTTCCGTCTGAAATTCCGTCTCAAATAGTCCGTCTAAAATACCATCCCAAAATCCGTCTAAAATTTCAGACAGAATTATTCCATCCTTAGTTTCGTTCCAAAACTTCATATTTTGAATTAAAGACGGACTTAGTGCGTCGCTTTTTCCGTCGCAAACTTCAAACAGATCCATCATAAAATCCATATGAAATATTTTTTAAATTTTATATAAAAAACATGAGTTTCAAATGGACTTAAGCTCGTCTCTATTTTCGTCGTAAACTTCAAACGGATACGTCATAAAATCCATGTGAAACGTTTTTAAAATGTTATATAAAAAACATGAGTTTCAGATGGACTGAAGCTCGTCTCTATTTCCGTCGCTAGCTACAGACGGATCCGTCTCAAAATCCTCGTCGAAACATTTTTATTATTTTTTAAAAAATTATATATTTTTAAAAACCTATTTAATTAAAAATACATCAAATATCACAATCAAACCAACATACAGAAAACAAAACACATAAGAAACTCAACAAATATCCTCCAGATCGTCCATATCCTCATCCTCCCCACCCTGCTCATCTCCTCTGTCGCCGCTCGCAGAAGGATCCTACTATATTAAAAAAATAATAACATTCATTCATAGATAAAAAAATTAGTGTGAAGATAAATTAAATATTTTATGAGATTGTATAAATTCAAATCAAACATAATATCAAATTGATAACTGCATCGATTTTATAGACCCCAACTAACCTAGCTCTCATCAGTATTTTAAATTAGTTACATTTAGATAATGCAATTCTGAGCGCCGAGCTCAAACCGGATATCCGAATTGAAATAAGTTAGTTCTGACAAGTCACTTTCATCTCCCAGATCGTGTTGGAATGATCGGCACGCCGATCAGATCGATATTTCAGATTTTAGATCCCCAAACCCAACTTCTTTAATTTTTAACTAAGTTCATTTATAAAATGCAATTTTGAGCGCTAGGCCCAAACTGAGTATCCGATTTGGATTCTGCCAATTCTCACAAGTCACTTTCATCTCACAGGTCGTGTTGGAATGATCGGCACGCCGATGAGATCGGTATTTCAGATTTTAGCCCCCCCCAACCCCTAGTTATCTATCTTTTAAATTAATTACATTTAGAGAATGTACTTTTGAGCGGTGGGCCCAAACTGGATATCTAATTTGGATTTTGTCAGTTCTCACAAGTCACTTTCATCTCCCAGATTGTGTTGGAATGATTGGCATGCCGATCAGACCGGTATTTCAGATTTTAGACCCCCGGATCTGACTTCTTTAATTTTAAACTAAATGCATTTACAAAATGTACTTTTCAGCGTTGGGCCCAAACCGGGTATCCAATTTGGATTCCGCCAGTTCTCACAAGTCACTTTTATCTCCCAGGTCATGTTTGATGGATCGACATGCCGATCAGACAGGTATTTCAGATTTTAGACCCCTGTACCCGACTTATTTAATTTTAAACTAAGTGCATTTACAAAATGCACTTTTCAACGCTGGGCCCAAACCGGATATCCAATTTGGATTCCGCCAGTTCTCACAAGTCACTTTTATCTCGCATGTCATCTTGGAAGGATCAGCATGTCGATCAGACTGGTATTTCATATTTTAGACCCTCGAACCCGACTTCTTTAATTTTAAACTATGTACATTTACAAAATGCACTTTTGAGCGCGGGGCCCAACCCGGATATCCGATTTAGATTTCGTAAGTTCTCAAGTCGTGGTTGAACGATCGACACACCGATCAAGCCACTGTTTTATATTTTGGACCCCCAAACCCCAGATTTTTTGAATTCTGCTAAACTAAGTTAGTTTTGAAAACACACTTAGTTTTGAATTGAGTTATTTTAGCGTCGGGCTCAAACCGAGTATCCAATTTAGAAACCGTCAATTCTCACAACTCACGTCTACCTCCCAGGTCGTGTTGGAATGATCGGCATGCGATCAGGCCAGTATTTGACATTTTGGACCCCCGAACCCTGAATTTTCTGAATTCTTCTAAACTAAATTACTTTTGAAAACTAAATTAGTTTTGAATTGAGTTATTTGAGCGCTGGGCCCAAACCGGATATCCGATTTGGATTCTGTCAGCTCTCACAACTCACTTTTATCTCCAAGGTCATGTTGGAACGATCGGCACGCCAATCAGGCCAGTATTTTATATTTTGGACTCTCGAACCCTAGATTTTTTGAATTCTTCTAAACTAAGTTAGTTATGAAAACACACTTAGTTTTGAATTGAGTTATTTTAGTGTCGGGCTCAAACTAGATATCCGATTTGGAATCCGTCAGCTCTCACACCTCACGTCTACCTCCCAGCTCGTGTTGGAACGATCGGCACGCCGATCAGTCCAGTATTTTATATTTTGGACCCCTGAACCGTGAATTTTTTGAATTCTTCTAAACTAAGTTACTTTTGAAAACTAAGTTTTGAATTGAGTTGTTTGAGCATCGGGCCCAAACAGTGTATTCGATTTGGATTCCGCCAGTTCTCACAAGTCACGTCTACCTCCCTGTTCGTGTTGGAACGATCGACACGCCGATCAGGCCAGTATTTTACATTTTGGACCCATGAACCCCGAATTTTATGAATTCTTCTAAACTAAGTTACATTTGAAAACTAACTTAGTTTTGAATTGAGTCATTTGAGCACCGGGCCCAAATCGAGTATCCGATTTAGATTCCACCAATTCTCACAAGTCACTTTTATCTCCCAGGTCGTGTTGGAACTATTGGCATGCCGATCAGGCCAGTATTTTACATTTTGGATGCCCGAACCCTGAAATTTATGAATTCTTCTAAACTAAGTTACTTTTGAAAACTAACTTAGTTTTGAATTGAGTTATTTGAGCGTCGGGCTCAAACCGGATATCCGATTTAGATTCTATCAGCTCTCACAAGTCACTTTTATCTCCCAGGTCGTGTTGGAATAATTGGCACGCCGATCAGGCCAGTATTTTATATTTTGGACTCCCGAACCCCGAATTTTAAGAATTCTTCTAAACTAAGTTACTTTTGAAAACTAACTTAGTTTTGAATTAAGTTATTTGAGTGCCGGGCTCAAACCAGATATCCGATTTGGATTCCATCAGCTCTCACAAGTCACGTCTACCTCCTAGGTCGTATTGGAACGATCGACACACCGATTAAGCCAGTATTTTACATTTTGGACCTCCGAAGCCCTAATTTTTTGAATTCTTCAAAACTAAGTTACATTTGAAAAATAACTTAGTTTTTGAATTAATTATTTTTATAATTCAGTAATTCTGCCAAAATAAAAATATAATAAACACTCACCTGAGGGGCTTGTGCCGTGGGTGTAGATCCAAGAGGGAGAATTCCAGCCTAGGAGAGGAGGCTAGTGATTGCCTACAACATGTTTGCCTGCTGGCTAGACATCTCTGCTCTCATCTGCGTCATCTACCGCTGCAAATCAAAGATCTCCGCTCGGACGATGTCTCTGACGTCGCTAGTAGAAGTACTGGGGCCAGGTGGAGGTATATTGAAGGCACTCCTACTGGTTTGTGTAGAGCCTGAACTCGCACACGATGATATCACCGCGCTAGAGTCCAGGCTTTCGCCAAAACCATATAGCTGGCCTTTCTTCAGTACGCCAGCTGCGGCCACCCATTCTGCTGGATCCAACTCCGGCTGCTGCGCGTCTCCCTCCCCATACTTCTCTTTCACAGCTCTGCTATATGTTTCCTACAAATTGAATAAAATAACTAGTGAATTTCATATGAATCAATCCGATTTAAATGAACGGTGAAAGTTGCATATGTAGATAAACTTACTGCTACTGATTGAGCTCTCTCACTCACAAATTGATATGTCCCCCTTTTTTGTGTGTTCTATCAAACACCTCGAGGAACGATGGAGCTCGATTAAGCTCCATAGTCTGTTATACAATTCAAAGTAAAAAAATGTCATATATATTAATAAAATATAAGAAGATAAATTGAAATATTACTTACCATTTTTTATTTATGAGTCGCGAAAGAGATAGACCCACCCGTATGTAAATTTGCACCCGGTTGTGACGCCCTGTTTGCTTTGGCTTTTCGGGACTTTTCTATCCACATCTCTTCAGCAAATTTGTCCTATGCTATGTCCCAATCCACCTGCCTCATCCATAGAGGGCGGTGCTCCTTCCAAAGTTGTCGGTCTTCACTCCCACCAGCCTTTTTTTTAGCCTTTTTATGAGCCGCATGTACTTTCTTTTGATAATTTATCTGTACAAGAGACTCCTAGGCAGAACGACAGCGCGCCGCGTCATGTCCACTCGTGAATCGATAACTCCGCTGTAAATATAATAAGTTTCACAGTTAGTATACTGTTGTGAATTGAGTTTCAAAAATACTTGGATTAAATGGCATAATTACTTACTAAGAACATGTCGAACAATGAATCGCAGATGCCCATCGAAAATTCTTTGAAAGACAATACTGGCCCGGGCACATGTGCCATTACTAGATCCATAGAATGACGGACAGCATCGGAAGGTTCAAATTTAGAACTGCAATTGCAAATGTCAAAATATTCACATTAGACAGTTGAAGGCTAAATAATGAATGCAATAACCTTATAAATTTACCCGGAGATCCAGCACGGGCAACGTCCATCATGGGCCGTGCCTCCCTCATGACAGCTGCCGGCATCGTCAAGTGGTTGAGTGGTGGGGGTGTGCCCTGTACAAGTGGGAGGTGGTGGGAGGGCACTGGGACCTATAAGAACTAATTTTCATAAGTAAAATGGATATGTAAATTAGAGTACTTAAAACAATAACAATTACCTTAACATAAGTAAATACAAACATATATATTCAATGATCGACACTAACTCGACATCTCAGCCATTTGGCAAAAAACTTCTCATGTTCTTTTTCAATCTCCACATCCTGGATATTTGGACATTTTTGTGCTAATTCTGAATCAAATTATCTGCAATATAAATACAATACTACTTTAAATGAACTGTAGAAGAAGTTTGAACAACTTATGGACTTGTTAAAAATGTTAGTCAAGAACTTACTCAACATAAGGTTCAATCTCGATACAATTCAGAAGAATAAATATCTCAGCGGCGTACAACTCTCTATCTTCGAGCGTGCGAGTTGTGCCGCGTCCGAACGCACGTCCATGATGCTTAAATATAGAGAGCCAATCGGACGAATCATCAACTCCCCCATCATCATTACGTGGAGATCAAGTACGACGAGTTAGAATCTTTGGCTCAAAGTACATGGAACAGAAGTTTGAAATTTCTTCAAGAATATATGTCTCAACAATCGAACTCTCCACCTTCGCCTTGTTGCGAACTTTCATTTTTAATTCATGCATGCACCTACAACAACAAGACAGATGGCAACAACATGAACCGACCATGGATGACATATAACTTAACAAAAATTCTCACATACATCTCAAATGGATACATCCATCGAAATTGTACTAGCCCTCCGACAATAGCCTCATATGGAAAATGGACGACCAGGTGCTCCATCAAATCAAAGAATACCGGAGGAAATATCTTCTCTAGCTTGCAAACGGTTGTAACCACATTTTCTTTGATAATTTGTACATCCCAAAGTCTGAGTTCTGATGCACATAAAATCTTGAAAATTTGACTCAGCTCGGTCAGTGCTCCCCATATAGGCTTTGGCAACAAATCATAAAATGCAATGGTCACTAGTCTGTCCATGAACACATGACAATCATGACTTTTTAGACCATATATTTTCCCCTAATTAACATTCACACAACGGGCTATGTTGGATGCATATCCATCTTGGAATCTCAATTGTTTCAACCACTGGCACACTTCCTTGATCTGTGTATCATTAAGCACGTAAGTTGCTTTAGGCTGCACAGTTTTTCCATTTACGTTCTGTAGTTCTAGTTCTGGACATTTACAAAGCATCTTTAAGTCCATACGTGCTTTGGCGTTGTCCTTAGTTTTGCCTTTAACATTCATGATCGTATTGACCACATTATCAAAAAAATTCTTCTCGATATGCATGACATCCAGATTGTGTCGTACAAGAAGAGTGGACCAATAAGGCAATTCCCAAAAAATACTTTTCTTGTTCTAGGTGTGATCATTTCCAAAGCTAGAGAGTTATCGTGTGCTACTAGACAATTGTACTACATCTGGTAAATTTTGCACCCGTGTTGCCATATGTCGACCCGACACCCGTTGCAAGTCTTCTTCGTCCATTTCAATAGTGTTTTTTTTGAATAAGTCTTTTTGCCTTCAAAAAGGATGGTCACTTGGTAGCAACCGCCGATGGCAATCAAACTAGCATGCTTTCCCACCATGTTTCAATAGAAATGATTTGGTATCTTCCATACAGTAAGGACATGCTAACCTCCCATGTGTGCTCCAACCAGATAGCATTCCATATTTCGGGAAGTCACTTATTGTCCACATCAGTGCAGCCTTCATAATAAAATTTTGCTTCCTACATGCTTCATAAGTAACAACTCTATCAGTCTATAAAAATTTGAGCTCATCAATCAACGGCCTGAAATATATGTCCAAATTTTTTCCCAGACTTTTTGGACCAGGAATTACTAAAGACAAAAATAGATTTTCTCGCTTCATGCACATGTCCGACGACAGATTGTACTGTGTCATGTACACTGGCCAATAAGAATAAGATGCCACTGAACCACCGAATTGATTAAAACCATCTGTGCATAAACCCAACCTAACATTACGTGGCTCCGTTGAGAAACCAAGATGAGTACGACTGAAGTGAGTCCAAGCTTCACCATCGGCCGGATGACTGATTATATCATTGGCACGGCGTACTCTTTTGGTGTGCCATGTCATATGTCGAGTCATCTTTGAGGATATATCCACCTGTTGTAGCCTAGGTACAAGAGGGAAGTATCGCAATATCTTGTAAGGTACATCTTTCTGATTTGAATTGTCCCCTCTCTTAGGTTTGAATCTATCATGGTGACAAATAGAATATGATATCTTATCTGCATCGTCTTTGTAATATAACATACAGTGATTCAGACATGCATCTACTTTCACATATCCAAGCCCTAGCTCATTGACCATCTTTTTTGCACGGTAAAAAGTGTATGGCAACTTCTCGTCTCGAGGCAACATACTCTTGATCAAAAGGAGGAGACGGTCAAAATAAGTCTCACTGATGTACAATTCAGATTTCAAGTTCAACAACTGTGACACTGCAGACAATCGAGTGTGCTTTACACAACCATCCAACATCGGCTCATCATCATCCCTAAGTAGTTCATAAAATCTTTCAGCTGTCTTATTCGGCGCATCTTCCATGTATGCATGTTCCTCCTGAACATTAAAACTAGGACCAGCAGCATCTACAACCATATCCACGTACCCACTTGTGCCTACAATATTGTCGGGCTCATATCTCAAGAATTTCTCACCATGACACGCCCAATTCGTATAACCATCCACGAACCCTTTATGGTGAACGCCATCTCAAGTTTTTATAACTTGAACAAGGGCATCGAATGTGACCGTCTCGGTCTATTGCTGCATTTGGATTCCTCAATGCAAATTCAATGAAACTCTCTACTCCATGCTTAAAGTCATCCGACACCACCCGGTCAACTATTCTACGATACATCCATGAACGATCTGTCAACATTTTACTTGCACCCAATAAATGTTAATACAAAAATAACTTTAAAATCATTACTCATGAAAATAAACCCGACTCTTTCTCACATCATTCATCGTAGACCATTTGCAGTTGGAATAGGACTATTATTTAGATTATCATTTTTAACCCATTCATGAAGGTTTGATCGCACAATCATTTATTATATGTGTTACATGATTTGCTTAAAATTTCGGCAGCATCTCCCTACACTTCTCCGATATACCAAAAATATTTTATTGATTTGAAGTTTTCTTAAACACTTACAAGTAAGTGGTTATGAAAATAATCAAAATCAATAAAGGTATATCAGAGAAGAGTGAGGAGACACAATCGAAATTCTCAACAAACCATACAAACACATATAGTAAATGACTGCCTAAGTGCGATCAAACATTCATAGACTATCCAAACATGACAAATCAAGACTTTGAGGTAGATATATATATTCTCGTAAAAAAATGAGAACATACACATCAATCCCAAAGTCTTGAAAGGGAAGGTTCATTGACACGGGTTTAACACGTTCTCCTAAGGTGCGTGTAATGTTAGGTCACACCCACGCACCTCAGCTCATAGGGAATATCACATGTATTTATATAACATAAAATTAAATAATATATCACTTATCATTATGCATTCATCAAATTAAATAACATCCAATTTACAAAATTATTCAAATGAAGAACATGAAAGCTAAATAATCCACATTTTTGAGTCAAACCAATATCAAATTTTTGTTAAAATCAGATTTATAAACACATTTATATGTAATTAAAATCCATAATGTTTAAAATCACAAGCAGGAATTTTGGGGTATTTACCTTTTACTATAAGTCGACTGTTACAAATGGAACTCTATATTCTAGATATAACAATCAAAGTACGCTATTGTTTGCCAATGCCCTTAAAGACAGAACAAGGCATTATCTGAATGATTTGGTCAGATTTCTTGGATTGTCTAAACAAATGCACCAATGTAAATAACAAGATGTAATGTAGCACCCAAAAAATTTAAATATAAAACAAATAGAAATAACTGTAAATATTCGATATAGAAAAGCATGGGAATTAAAATTTTGATAAAATAAAAATGATAATTAATCTAAAATAGTTAATGGGCCTAAAATAAATAATTGAGAAAATAGAAACTAGATATATCATTTTATCTATTAAATTGAAATTACCATTCACATATTTAGAGATCTCATACCAAAATATATTAAAACACATACGTATTTGTATAAAGATTTTCGTAGGATCGAACCAGACTCTTATACCCAGAGCAAATGACTGAAATTACTAAAATGAATAACTAAAGTTAGAGGAATTGGGGTTTATATATATATATAAAGTTCTGCTAAGTAGTTGAACCTATTGTGACTTCAAAAAAAAAAGGTTTGAGGTTTAAACCATGTAAATTTGTAAAACTCAGTTAATGGGCTTAACCGGTAAATCCAATATGGATATATATACATATAGTTAATGATCTTTAAAAAGAAACATGAACCGGTGGGCTTTAGTAAAGGAGAACCAACCCAATCATGTTAAAGCTAAGAAATTATGCTCAATGAGTTTTGAGGATTTTGATAGGATTTTAAAAAGATATATATATATATATATATATATATATATATATATATATATATATATCAAATTAATTAGGCTAACACACCCACGTATATATCTATAACATTAATGGCTTTCACCCGTACACATATAGCAATCCTTACCCACACACCTAGCTTCATCCATGTATAAACATTGGGTTTTTAATTAGTGGGCCTAGGTATATGGGCTTAAGAACTTTGTGCTTGAGATAAATATATACATATATAAATATATATAAGTTTATTCCCTTATGGATGGGCTAATCTCATCTATGACGTCTCACCCTTTCACCGCCGAAAATCACCCACGTTCATGGGCTTTCTCCAATAGTACCCCAAACCCATTATCCTTGTAAACTACCTGATAATGGGCTATCAATGCCTAAAAAGGGCTCGTCCATAAACCCACTGTTTAGCCCAACCCCAACTCACTCACATTCGAACGAGGCTTGCATGGCTATAGCTTTAGGGTTTTATGTGAAAACACGGTAGGCGACTGGCGATTTGGAAAGCTCACAACAAATACATGGCAAGAATTTAAAGCCTTGCCTTAATAGCATACGAGTCCTCTCAAGGCCTTACCTCCTCTATAAATATCCTAGTCATCAACCGAGCATCCAATTTGATGCTTGTTCGTAAGTACCTGTGCAAGAGATCATCTTCCCCGTCATCCCTCATTCGTTCGCAACTGCCGTAGGCTACTACTGCGTCCTCCCTCTTGTTCACAGGGTGATCGTTGTAGCTGCCGTTGCTTCACGTCAGGAAGAAGCAGAGCAAGCTCCTCCCCTGACTTCTTCTTCCTTTCTCGTTGGAGGACACGGCTGCAGTTGCTTGCACTTGCTGTTGCCGTTGCTCTTATTCTGCTTCTTCATCCTGCTGCTTCTTCTATTCTTCTTCTTTCGTGTAAAAGCGAGCAAGAGGTAGACAATCTCCCAAGCATAATTATAAAACAACTAGCATGCTAGATGTATAGAACATGTAGGTATTATCATGAAATTTCTTGCTACGTGATTCTTTATCTATAGCTTGAGTTTTTACGTTTTTGCATGAAAAAGGAATTAGCGACCACATCCTGGTCGTTAATTCAATAAGAAACGCCCACGTGAAGGAGCGCTAATTAAACAACGACAATACTACTGTCGTTAATTCCTGTGTTAATGTTAATTACAGCACATTAAAATTTTTTATATCTATCTAACCTTTTATCTAAAAATTGTGAAGTGCAAATGATTAGAATCCCCATGATTATTCCTAAATTTTCGTGCATATAAATGTTGCATTGGCTATAAACATTAATTATTTAAACAATTTAATATGTTTTAACTATATACTCGGTGAATTATAAAAATTACTATAGCTTGATAGTTATGGGATTTTACCTTAACGATTTGTTCATGGCCGTCGGAGTATCCTTTGACCATGAAAATTTATGGGCGTACTATTGGGGTGGAGACCGAGTTAGTGAAAGTGGTTGCACCATTTTTCGTGCCCCCTATCTCAAGATCTCCTGTCTCTCAACGAAAAATTACTTTGAACGTCTAGTTAGGTAGAGTTTTTCGAGCCCGTCATTTCGGTATATTATAAGCTCGATTCTGACATAGTTACGTCGAGAAACGAGAGAGTTGAAAATCGAACTTTATTGAAATAACGACCAACTATAGGTCGTCAAATTCAACTTGGACGCCACTGTATAGTGGCGTCGGATTAACTAATATATATATATATATATATATATATATATCATGTATGTATATCTATAAAAATCCATATTTATTAAAATATGTAACAGAAAATTATAAAAAATGTATTTTTGGAATCCTTGAAATTTTCTCATAATTATCATATATTCTATTTTTTAAAATTATTTTATATAAATTAATGTCTCTTTGAATGTATATTTTTTGAAATTATTCAATTAAATAGATATTGACGTGAATTCTTGTTAAATAAATTAAGTTAAAAATCATAAAATTAACGTCCCTCCAAGGGGATGCTAATTAATAAATGACGTCACCCACGGGCGTCAAATAATATAAGTTTATTTAATTATAGTTAATTATAGAATTGGATGGACATGAATTCTATAATTAACGTAATCATGTTCTCACCATTTTCTTCCGGTTTTGACCTATACCTCAGATCTTTTGGCACTCTCATCTCACGTTCGTAGATGGAGTCCCCGTTTCATGATTGGTTCACATTATACACCTCAACTCTCGGTGACATACGAGCCCTCCGTTGGACATTCCGTTCCTTCAGACTGCCAAGTTAGTCATTGGGACCTCCGTAAGTCTCCTCGTAACCTTGGATTCCCTTAAGGCCGACTGAACTGGTTGTACCTAATCACCTAGATTTTCGAAATGCCATGGTTTTTATATGGTTTATTGATATATCATCCTTACTACAAGTTCTGTCCTTGAACTCTATGTTTCATGAAATCTATATTAAAGTTCTTACATGTTTGATCATTGAAATTCTTGGCCATTAATATGGAATTAGTCTAGACTGAATGTCAGGGGCTATGGGTCCCACTAAAATGACATTTTAAATGTTACGGGTCTTGATCTGACCCTATTGGGCGAGGCAAAGTCCAATCGTTACCAGTATACGATGATCGGGTGCTGGCATTCACCAACTCGATTATTGACATTTAGGGGCAATCATACAGTCGTAAGAACTCCTAAGTGTGCGACCAAATACTACCTAGTGCTATTTCCATGAGGGGTGGTCATATCGCCGTGATTTTCCCCTTAGTGCATTGGCCAATCCTATATAGTGCTAGATGTGCAAACGCTCTCGTGATAGTGATGATCGTGAGTAATTGCCATCATAGTACACCTTTCTACAACTTATTGTTCGTCATAAAAAGATCTTGATTTGCCTTATTGGAGGGGTTATCATATCGTCGTGATATTCCCTTAGTGTCTTGGCAAATGCTATGTGGTGATTGTAGAAGTAATTGTCCTACATCTATATCGATCATCATAGATGTTCTTGAATTATTCCATTGATAGAACTCGTTATCTTGTCACAAAGATCCTTCACAATAATGGATACCTTGAAGCTCTCGTGATAGTGTTCGTCATAGAGAGATGAATGTTATATTTCCTCATGAATGCTCTTGACTAACTTGAGAAAGTACTTGATTATATCTTGCTATACTCTCTTGATTATCATCGTCCTTACTCTTCATGAGTTTTTCTAGCATCTTGCTTACTCATTTGTTTATTATAGTTCTTGAATTTATCTCGTGTTATTATAGTTCTCGCTTTCTATATCTTGCATGACCTGCATGAGCATGTTAAACTGTAATTGACTTAAATCTAGCTTGAAAGCATGAGATATTATGTCCTACAGAGCGTTCACTCACCCTGCGTTTTCCAATGTTTTTCAGGTAATGACCTTAGTGACGACGAGACCAAACAGGATGGGCAAGGGCAAGAGTGAAGAGAACTATGACATCTAGATGAACCGTCTAGTCTGGTTATCTTGCATCTTATGTCTCATTGTAGTTTTTCTTTATTGAGTCTTTTCGTTTATTATTGGGCCCGAATATGTAAAGAACTTATATTTGAAATAGAATTTGTTATTTGTCCAAATTATTTTTCTGTGGAAATGACTATGCTCTGATTGACATGACTGTTTAACTACCACGTTCTGAGCAAACGACATGTTCCGCTACTATCGGTTCGGGGCGTGACATGTAATTTTTTAATTTGGACAAATTTGTAGCCCATCCTTGATCTTGAATTTGTCGATTTGGATTTTATGTGTGGCTGCTAGGAAAAGAGGGTATGTTCACAACCTGTTGAATCAGTCAATCTGATGATTTACATAATTTTATATAATTTTCTATCCAGATATATACAAGTCCCAAAGGTACAGTTAAACAAAAAAAAATTACAAAGTCTTAGGGCATACCCCGACTGGCAGAAGCTAGATGAAAATTTAAGCCGTAACTTCTATAATAGAGTGCCTCTACCACGGCCAAAACATAGTCACCAGTCTCAGCCATGCCATGGTCGCCTCGCGGCTGCCTGCTGCACAGAGTCGTCCAAGGCCTGCCTTAACATGCTATCCTGTCGCTGACGCCTACGCCCTACACCACGCCGAGCCGCCTGCCGACGCCTCCTCCTGTTCCATCGGTGAGGACCATGGACAAGGGATGAGGATGCGACTGGCTCCTCCTGAACCATCTGAGGGAGACCCTGCTGGAATTGCAACGCCCGACCATGCTCCTGGGCATGCAACAGCTCTACCTCTAAAATCGCCGCCGTCCAGAACGCTACCTCCACGTCGGTGACCCCGGACGCCATGAGGGTCCGAAGAATCTTTGGCGTTAGTCCAGCAATGAACTATTGAGTAAAAAATCATAGATCTGCCATGGCCGGCGGTGCATAATGGCTCAAATCCCTGAACCTTGCCCAATACAGGGCAACTGGCAACGCTCCCTAAGCCAATGCCAGAAATTGGGTGGACAAATCAAAAATAGCCGCTGCTCTCAGTGCACCAGGGACCGCATCTACCAGAGGGGGTGGTGCTCCACACTGCACGTATAGGGCCCCTGCGGCCAGCTCTATCTGGGACCGCACCCCGCGCCCCCCTTTTCCGTCATCGCGGATCCTAGCAGTCAATGAACACAACACGAAAATATAACTGAAGTTTAAAAAATGATAAACATGTCTATCACCCAATGAACCGAAAAAAATATGAATTCCATTCTACTTCGCCAGACTTTGTAAACATTGGATGTATGTACTGATATGTTCAACCCTAGCATATCTTTCTACTTCACACGCCTAGTCACTCAATTACTATTTGGAACTTTAGAAAATTCAAATATTTTCCAGCTCGGTTAAGACAGATGACTTATTTTGCCCTTACCCTGCTTGATTAACAAACTAACCCAAAGTTAAAAGGGCAGTATGTCCTTCTTCCCCCTTTTTCGTCCCTACATACGTGGGTGTATATGTCCTTATTTGCTCTCACTTCGATCTTTTCTTCCTCCTCTCCCTACATACATGGCTATATATCCTTTTCTTCTTTTGAAAAGGTTCGATTATCATTAAAGCTGATCATAGAAACATATGTACAAAAAAAAAAGGAATAAAAGATTCATGCTTCAAGTACAATCCTGCACCTATGAATATAAGAAATGGAAGAATAAGTTAAGGGGCTAAATAGTCATCATAAAATTTTTACTCAAGAAAGAGCCTCTTCTAGATAACGATTGTCTCCATTTCGTGGATTCTAAAACAGCCCTCACATCAAATCTTGGATATTTTGTCTAATCCTAGCTCTTTCAATATGGTAGGTGGATCACCAAAAAAACATAAATTTGCATAAAAATTTACATTTTCCGCCCTCCCAGAGAGCCCCGTCTTGCTAGCCCCTCCCCCTCTCAGACCAACCACCCCCGCCCCTCCACCCATCTTGTCTAATACTTAGCCTTCTACTTCCTTGTCTCAACTAACTAAGATGTGCCATTCCTAAAGTATAATCCATCGGCCGCCTCCGTAGTTGCAACTGAGCTCCCAACCAAACGCGCCTCTCAATCTCTCATCCATTAACAGGGCCTTAAATGGGCCAGAGAGATCTGGGCTGACACTACAAGAAAAAGTGGCTATAGCGACCGACTTAGAGACCGATTAAATCGGTCGCTAGTCGGTCCCAAATAGAGACCAATTCGGCGACCGAAATAATCGGTCGCATATGTGAGACCGTTTTGGCGACCGAATTTAGTTCGGTCTCCAATCGGTCGCTGTTCTTGCGACCGAATTTACTTCGGTCTCCAATCAGTCGCTGATCCCGTTATACTCCCCACTGCGGCCCCCGCCCGCCCGAGCCCCTCTCCGCCCGAGCCCCCCCTCCCGCCCGAGCCCTCCCGCCCGAGCCCCCGCCCGAGCCCCCTCCCCCTGCGGCCCCCTCTCCGCCCTAGCCCCCCCACGCCCCTCCCGCCCGAGCCCCCCTCCGCCGGAGCCCCCCCTCCCCCTGCGGCCTCCCGCCAGAGCCCCCCTCCCCCTGCGGCCTCCCGCCCGAGCCCCCTTCCGCCGGAGCCCCCCCTCCCCCTGCGGCCTCCGCCCCCCTCCGCCGGAGCCCCCCTCCCCCTGCGGCCTCCCGCCCGAGCCCCCCTCCCCCTGCGGCCTCCGCCCCCCTCCGCCGGAGCCCCCCCTCCCCCTGCGGCCTCCCGCCCGAGCCCCCCTCCCCCTGCGGCCTCCCGCCCGAGCCCCCCTCCGCCGGAGCCCCCCCTCCCCCTGCGGCCTCCCGCCCGAGCCAACCTCCGCCCGAGCCCCCCTCCCCCTGCGGCCTCCCGCCCGAGCCCCCCTCCGCCGGAGCCCCCCCTCCCCCTGCGGTCAAAGCACAGTTCACCTTGGAGGTCGACTCCTCGGACACGATCGACAACGTGAAGGCTAAGATCCAGGGCAAGGAGGGCATTTCCCCGAACCAGCAGCATCTCATCTTCGCCGGGAAGCATCTGGAGGACGGCCGCACCCTCGCCGACTACAACATTAAAGGTTCCACCTGGCACCCTCTCTCTCTCTGATCCCTCTCTCTCTGTGTCACCCCCTCCGGCACCCGAACCAGCAGAATCGACTTCAAAGATTTATGCATAGTCATGCATGGTTATGTACTTAGGTGTGGAATTTTTCTGTGAAAGCTAGCACAATCCACGTGCAGAGGTGATTACATGTCTCCCGACAGTTTACGTGCCAAATTCATAAAACAATAAATCTTTGTTCAAACAACTCAACTCTCTGCAAACTATCAGTGGACTGTAGAAGTTACATATTGATTTTAGCTGAAGAATTCAAAACTTTGACTTAAGGTTTAATTTGCTTTATAGACATTGTCATTTCCACATGCATGCATGGAGACTGCCTATAGCATTCTGAAACTGAAGGGTTTCACTATCTTCTTTTTTTTTTATGTGAAAGCCCTGCCTAGTGGAAAGGTTGAGAGAAGAACTCTACCACCTAACCACCAGTGGGTATTTTATTGAGTAAAAGCAATTGTAAAGATAAATTACATCAAGCGGACACTGGGCATACCCAGTTTATCAAGCCTAACAGCACCTCTAATGAGAGTAGGAAGCTCAGAGGAGGAATAGGATGCATTACATTTCAACTTACAAGCTAAAGAAGCTAAGGAATCAGCCACAGTGTTCCCTTCTCTAAAGATGTGATTAATGGTATCTGCAGGATTAAGGAGGCTCCATATCTCCCTGACATAGGACAATATCGACCAAGGGCAGGTGGCTTTCCTTTTGATAATATTGACAATAGTTTGAGAGTCACATTCAATTATTGCTGCTGTGGAACCAGTGATTTTGATATACTTCATTCCATCTAATAGGGCAGGGGCCTCAGCAATGATGCTATTTGAGAATCCATAGTAGTGGCTGAAAGCTAGGATGACATTTCCAAGGTGATCTCTTATGACCCCACCTCCACCAGATTCACCATTGGCTTTAGATGCTCCATCAGTATTTAGTTTTAAAGAAGGCCAAGGAGGGCAAAACCATTTAATGGCTATAGCTCTAAGCTGCTTTGGTTTAGCAAATTGAATTCCTAGAGCATCCAGAATTCTGATATGTTCCTGATTGGCTTCGGGTAGTGAGGAAATCTGACATATTTCTTTGACTTTGTATCTGATTTTGTGGAGGAGACCCTGGCAGGAAGTTTTGGAGTCATCATATTTGTCTGAATTTCTAGCACACCAAATCTCCCACATACTAACTCCGACAGCAGCTAGACCAAATAGGCCAAACATTGATTTTTTCTGAGTGGAGCATAAATTGTTGAGTATCATTGAGGTAGCTGAATTTTCTTCAATTTGCAACCCCTTAGATCTGAAATATGTCCATATGTAAGAAGCCCAATCACCGAAAATAAATAAGTGGTTATAATTTTCAGTCTGTGGGGTCTTGCAGCAGCAGCATTTTGAACAAATTGGAATCCCTATCTTCTGAATGTTGCAATCCAGAGGAAGACACTTGTTGATAATTTTCCACAGATGAATGGAGATCTTGGAAGGCAGCCATGGTGACCAAATGCTAGTCCACTGATTGAAAGTCTGAGTCTCTTGGTTCCTGCTAATAGCCTTTTGGGTGGATGAGACTGAACAGTTCCCCGAAGAAGAAAGGCTCCAAGCAGGTAGGTCATGTTCCTGATTGAGTTTAACATGCTTCAAAGCAGTGCTAATTTCTTCAGTAAAAAACCTGTTAGGCCAATTTGTGTCTTCTGAATTCATCTGTACAATAAAGTCCCGAACAGAGAGCATAGGGTTGATGGTGTTATCAGCCAATGCAAAATCAGCAAGGGTGTGTTGGCCTATCCATCTGTCATACCAGAAGCTTGTCCTGCTGCCATCTCCAATAATGACCCTCTTATGCTGAATAATTAAATTTTTTGCAGTGATCCACCTTCTCCTTTCAAAACCCTTCATATTTGTAAACTGAACCTGGATGAGAGGACAGTTCCTAATATATTTGGCTCTGAAATACTCGGCCCATAATGAATTTGAATGAAGAGCTTGCCACAACATTTTAACACTTAAGGGAGTTTCCATATTCCTTAGTGATATAATACCCAGTCCACCTTAAGAGATAGGAGTGCAGATTTTGTTCCATTTTCTCCAGTGCTTCCTGTGACCATGATCAGATGAACCCCAGAAGAAATTGGCAAGTGATTTTTCAATAGCTTGGTGAGTTCCAATATGCAGTGAAGAAGATGTAAGAAAGTATATGGGCAATGAGATCAGGACATGCTTGATAAGGACTAGTTTTGCTCCCTAGGAGAGCATCCCACATTTCCAACCTGAAATCCTCCTCTGAATATTGTGTAGAATACCAGTGTAGTGAATTTTCTTGCATCTTCCTTTGATCAGGGGAAAACCAAGATACTTATGAGGGAAGGAGTGTTTAACAAAACCAGTGACATCCTGAATTTTCCTGGCAGTAGAGTTATTATTCCTGGAGTGTATGAAAAAACCACTTTTACCTGTGTTTATTGACTGCCCTGAAGCTCTTTCATAATCTTGTAGTATCTTAAGGAGATTCCTTATTGAAATAAGATTGCCATTGCAAAAAATGATGGTATCATCCGCAAACAAAAGATGTGAAATATTCGGGCAATGTCTAGGACTAGCATACCATTCTATGAGGCCACATTGGAAGGCTTTTGTCAGAGATCTACTGAGTACCTCTTCTGCAATGATAAATAGTGAGGGAGCAATTGGATCACCTTGACGCACCCCTCTTGAAGATTTGAAGAATCCAGCAGGGGTACCATTTATAAGAATAGAAAACCAGTTATTGTGCACCATTTTTCTAATAAGCCTGATGAACTGGTCATTAAATCCAAACCTGTTAAGAACATTGAAGAGAAAATCCCATTCAAGCCTATCATAAGCCTTAGCCATATCAATCTTTATCATCACATTAGAGCCCCTTATTTTCATGCCAATTTCATTGGTAAGTTCCTGGGCCAAAGCAATATTCTCAATAATATTTCTGCCTTTGACAAATGCAGATTGTTCAGGAGATATGATCTTAGGAAGAATGCTGGCAAGCCTAGTATTAATGATAGAGGCAATAATTTTGTAAAAGAAGTTGCACAGGCTAATAGGTCTAAACTCAGAAATTCTGGTAGCATTTGTTTGTTTTGGAATGAGAGCAACCAGGGTAGCAGTGACAGATCTGGGTAAGTCTTCATGGGAAGTAAAGAATTCCTGCACAGCTCTTATCACAGTGGAGGCAATTATCCCCCAAGCAAATTGGTAAAATGCACCTGTGAATCCGTCAGGGCCCGGTGCACTATCTTGGGATAGCCTGAAGACATAAGTCTTGGATTTCTGCGGCAGTAGGGATTGAGCAGAGGGTGTCAGTGTCTAACTGATCAACCAGAGAGGGAATACAGTCAAGAACAGTACTATCTGCTAAATGATGTTGGGAAGAGAAGGCTTCCTGAAAATGTGTCACAGCAATTGAAGTCATTTCCCCAGGGTCCGAAGTGAGAAGGCCTGCAGAGTTTTGAAGTTGAGATATGCACATTTTTTTCCTCTTAGCTAAAGTGGTAGAGTGAAAGAATCTGGTATTTCTATCCCCTTCAGTGAGCCATCGGACTCTAGATTTCTGTCTCCAAAAGCATTCCTCCTGAAGCAACATTTTGGACAGAACAAGTTTAGCCTCATCCAGGGCAGTCTGATTTGTAGTGGAAGGCTGGGTGTCATAAGCGTGTTCTGCCTTAATAACATCATCCTCCGCTTTTGCCACATTATTATGAATATTACCAAAGACTTGATAATTCCAAACTTTAAGCATTTGCCTGAGACTCTTGAGCTTAAGATAAAGGGTTAAGGTAGGTGAAGAAGCTAAAGGACTAGTATCCCAACACTTTTTAACATCAGCAAGAAGATGGTCATGATAAGTCCACATTTTTTGGAAACAGAATCTGGTTTTCCTTTTAATCTGGGGAGTCTGCAACACAAGTAGAGGGGCATGATCTGAGACTTCCCTGGAAAGATGTTCAACGGAGAAGGCATAATGAGCCATCCAATCAGAATTGGTTAGAATTCTATCCAGTCTGGCCCAAATACCCCTGCTTCCTGATTGATTGTTATGCCAAGTGTAGGAAGATCCTTTGAAACCAGTATCCAAAAGTGCACAATTTGATATACAGTCCTTAAAATCAGTCATTGCAATCGAATTAGGATCATTACCACCAATTTTTTCCTTTGTATCAGTAATGTAGTTGAAGTCTCCTGCCACCATCCAAGGACCAGAAATGTTAGAGTGGACGTTAATTAAAGAAGTCCAAAGACCCTTTCTCTCAATCACATTGCATTTTGCATATACTGCAGTTAAGTGAAAAGGGACTTGACCATTAAGACCCATGAGAAGAGTAATTTGCTGATCATCTCTAGTAACCAGAGAAACATGCAGATGGTCTTTCCATAATACCCAGATGTGGGCCATTTCATCAGAATTTGCAATAATTTTAGACATACCCCTACGAGATAATATCTTCTAGGCACAATAGTTGAGGACTGTCGAGACGTTGCAAATCATGTAAACCCGCGCCTTTTTAAAATGGGGAATCTGTCAATGGAAGCTACTAGTCATCTTGTAGATTTTCAAAAAAAAAAAAAGATTAGCAGTCGTGGTTGACAACCTCATAAATTATTGATATGTTTAAATTTACATGACATGAGTATTAGAGAAACATTGACATTTTAGAATTGTAGCTCAGTTTCTTAATTTTAGAATATCTAAAACATGTCATTAGCTAAGAGTACTGTTTGGATAGTGTTGGATGAAAAGTAAAGTGTGTTTTATTATTGTCTTATTCAGTGACGATACTATCAATTTCTTTACTTGATTTCTGCATAGCTAGTGACAGTGTTGTCTTTAAGCTAAAAAGTATCATGCTATATTTTATTTCTGCTAAATAGCTAGTGAAAGTGTTGTCTTTATGTTGGATGTTAAAATAAAATTCATGTTTTCATTGTGTACATGTATTGCCAATTTCACATGTTACTGCTATGTTTTTAGATTGTGTTATTATCTTGTCAATATTTAATTAGTTGGGTGTTGTATGTGAGCTGAGATGCGTGGGTGCAACCTAACATTGCACGCATCTTAGGAGAGCGTGTTAAGCCCGTGCCAATCAACCTACCCGTTCAAGACTTTGGGATTGATATGCACGTTCTCATTTTGAATGATGAGAATGTGTATATCTAACTCAAAGTCTTGAATTGTCCCGTTTGGACAGTCTGTGAATGTTTGATCGCACTTAGGTGGTTAATTACTATATGTGTTTGTGTTGTTTGTTAAAAATTTTGGCTGCGTCTTCTCACTCCTCTCTGATATACCTTTATTGATTTTGATTATTTTCTTAACCACTTATTAGTAAGTGTTTAAGAAAATTTCTTAATCAATAAATATTTTGTGGTATATCGGAGAGGTGTGGGGAGATGCTGCCGAAATTTTTAGCAAACAACACAACACATATAGTAATTAATCGTGCGATCAAACCTTCACAGATGGGTTAAAAAGTGAAGATCTAAATGATATTTCCGTCCTATTTAAAATGGCAGACATGGACGATGTGAGGTAAGGGTTGTACTTTTTATTTTGTTAAACATGTTAAAGTTTTGTGTGTTTACATTTCATTCGCATAGGGAAAATGTCTGAAGATCGTTCATGGATGTACCGTAGAGTAGTTGATCAGGTGGTGTCTATAGAATTTAAAAATGGAGTTGAGAGATTCATTCAGTTTGCTTTGAGAAATTCTATTGAAGCTGTAGATTGTGAGGGTCGTATCCGATGTCCTTGTGTAGTCTGTAAGAATTTGAAGTGGCTGACAACATGGGATGTACAACGTCATTTATACAGAAAGGGGTTTGTTAAAGATTATACAAACTGGATATGTCATGGTGAAACATTGTGGTCGACCTACGAGCCTGCCAATGTTGGAAGTGGAAGTTCATATGTTGATATGGTCATAGATGCTGCTGGTCCAGGATTCAATGTTCACGAGGAGCATGTACATAATGAAGAACCGCCAAACAAGACAGCTGAAAGATTTTATCAGCTACTCAAAGATGCTGATGAGCCATTGTGGACTGGATGTCAAAATCACTCTCGACTGTCTGCGGTGTCACAATTATTGAACTTGAAATCTGAATTTCACATCAGTGAGATTTGTTTTGATCGTTTGTTACTGATTATCAAAAGTATGTTGCCACAAGATGAGAAATTACCTGAAAATTTTTATCGTGCAAAGAAGATGGTCACTGACTTAGGGCTTGGATATGAGAAAATAGATGCATGTCCTAATCATTGCATGCTATATTATAATGAGGCTAAAAGTAAGGTATCATGTTCCATATGTGGTCATGATAGATTCAAGCCTAAGAAAGGGGACAATTCAAAGCAAAAAGATATACCATATATGTCATTGCGGTATTTTCCTATTGCACCGAGATTGCAGAGAATGTATATGGCACCAAAGATAGCTCAACATATGAGATGGCATGCGGAAAGAGTACGTCGACAACATAATGTAATCAGTCATCCTGCAGATGCCGAAGCTTGGAGTCACTTTAACCGTGCTCACCCTACTTTCTCAAAAGAGTCGCGTAATGTAAGGCTGGGTTTATGTACTGATGGATTCAATCCATTTGGAGGTTCAGTGACTTCCTACTCTTGCTGGCCAGTTTTCGTGACACCATATAATATTCCGCCAAATATGTGCATGAAACGAGAGCATTTATTTCTATCATTATTGATCCCTGGTCCAAAAAGTCCTGGGAAAAAATTAGACATATATCTCAGGCCGTTGATTGATGAGTTGAAGTTGTTATGGACTGATGGGGTTACTACCTATGATGCATGCAGAAAACAAAATTTCACTATGAAGGCTGCATTGATGTGGACAATAAGCGACTTTCCTGCATATGGAATGTTATCTAGCTGGAGCACTCATGGAAAACTAGCATGTCCTTACTGTATGGACAGTTCCAAATCATTTGTACTTAAGCATGGTGGCAAGTCATGCTGGTTTGATTGTCATCGACGATTTCTACCAAGGGACCATCCGTTTAGAAGGCAAAAAGATGCATTCTTAAAGAACAGAATTGAATTGGAAGAAGCTGATTTTGAACGGTTGTCTGGTCCACATTTAGCAGCACGTGTACAGAACTTACCAGATATAGCACAATTGTCGAGCAGCACAAGACAACTCCCTGGATTTGGGAAGGATCACAATTGGGTCAAAAAAAGTATCTTCTGGGAATTGCCTTATTGGTCAACTCTTCTTATACGACATAACATCGACGTCATGCATGTTGAGAAGAATGTCTTTGATAATGTGTTCAACACTGTTATGGACATAACAGGCAAAACAAAGGATAATGTGAATGCCCGTTTAGACTTGAAAATACATTGTAAACGTCCAGAACTGTACCTTATTGATAGAAATGGTAAAACAGTTAAACCGAAAGCAAGTTACGCCCTTGGAGCTGCACAGATTAAAGAAGTATGCTCTTGGCTAAAACAGTTGAGATTTCCAGATGGTTATGTGTCTAACATTGCTCGTTGCGTGAATACAAATGAGGGGAAAATATATGGAATGAAAAGTCATGACTGTCATGTGTTCATGCAGAGGTTGTTACCTATTGTATTTCGTGATATGATGCCGAAGGCGATATGGGGAGCAGTGACTGAGTTAAGTCAGTTTTTCAAAATTTTATGTGCATCAGAGCTCAGGTATGAAGATGTGGAAACTATTGAACAGAATGTGATCACGACAGTTTGTAGATTGGAAAAGATATTTCCACCATCATTCTTTGATTCAATGGAGCACCTGCTTATACACTTACCATATGAGGCTAAAGTAGGAGGGCCAGTACAATTTAGATGGATGTATCCATTTGAGAGGTAATATATATATATTTTCTCCTCATAATTCAATTACATGGTGATGTGTTTTTCATTATCTTATGAACATTCTGGTAGGTGTATGCATGAATTGAAAATGAAAGTTCGCAACAAGGCAAAAGTAGAGGGTTCCATTGCCGAGGCGTACATTATGGAAGAAATATCAAATTTCTGTTCAATGTACTTTGAACCTGAGGTACAAACTCGTCGAACTCGGCCACCACGTAATGATGATGGGGGAGACTCCGTTCACTCTGAGCGACTGTCGATATTTAAGTATCCTGGACGTGCGTATGGACGTTCCTCGAGTCGGATGCTAAATGATAGAGAATTGCACTGTGCAGAAATTTACATCCTTTTAAATTGTATGGAGGTTGAACCTTATGTTGCGTAAGTTCTCTGCTCAAATTACATTGTGTCTATAACTTATTATTTTTCATTCCATCTATAATGCTCCAATGGTCGTAATACAGACAATTTGACTCAGAATTAATCCAAAGATGTCCATATCTCACTGACATGGAGGTTGAAAAAGAACGAGAAAAATCATTCGCTTCTTGGCTGAAATATCGTGTAAGTATTATTACTACTCTTTCTCCTTGTTGGGTCAATGACAAATTCTGACTAGTGTGCTGTCCATATGTAGGTTGAAAATGATTTTATTACTGATCAAAGAATTCGAGTGATCAGTTATGGCCCATCGAAAGTTGCACGTACATATCCAGCATTTATTGTGAATGGGTATAGATTTCACACTAGACAATATGGGCAGAATAAGTCAACAATGAACAGCGGGGTATGTGTGAAAGGAAGTACATATAATGAAAACGAATGTGATTATTATGGTATTATTGAGGAGATCTTAGAATTGCAATATCTCGGAGATGACAACCATATATTTCTGTTAAAGTGTCATTGGTTTGATCCTAATTCTGTTCGAAATGACACAACATATGGGATTGTCGATATCAGACATAAGTCTAAATTGAATACTTATGATCCATTCATTTTGGCCGCACAAGCCCAGCAGGTCTATTATACAAAGTATCCATCGTCTAGAAATAAAGAAAGAAATGATTGGTGGGCAGTTTGCAAGGTTAAGACAAGGCTTTTCCCGGATTATGAGTTGGATTTGACTGAAACAGAGCAGTTGGATGTGAATGCCGAATTCTTTCAATCAGACTTGGGTGATGATGTAGACTTGCCTGCTTCTAGTGATGAATCTGTGGAGGCACCGTCTTTATCTAAAGAGAATGAAGTGGAGGAAGTCGATCCAGAACAACCAGAAATACAGTTGGGGGACTCCGAAGAGGAGGAATATATTAGTGATCAAAATGAATCTGATAATGAAGATGTGAATGCTGAATTTGTTATATCTCCAACATCTGAAGAAGAAATGGAGAATGTTTGATTAATGGTATACAATTTTATCTGGGAATTTTAATACTCTGTAACTTTCTTTCTTTCACTATTTGATGAATATGCATGTATTTTATTACCAGTTGAAGATATGGTTCGAGGACGGCGTGGGACTCCCAGAGGTGGGAGGGGAGAGGGTAGCGGGAGGAGATTTACTTCCGTTTCACCACCGGTAGTAGGTATGTATACTTTCCCTTCATAATGCATTGTAGTATTTGTTGAAAATAATTCATTATGTATTTGTGTTATCTGATTATTATTTTCACAGGACCCACGACCTCTACACCGTTACGACCGACCTCTGCACCGCTACCACCGGTAGTAGGTATGTATACTTTCATGTATAATGCATTGTAGTATTTGTTGAAAATAATTCTTTATGTTTTTGTGTTATCTGATTCTTATTTTCACAGGACCCACGACCTCTGCACATATACCACCGACCTCTGCACCGCTACCACCGGTAGTAGGTATGTATACTTTCCCTTCATAATGCATTGTAGTATTTGTTGAAAATAATTCATTATGTATTTGTGTTATCTGATTATTATTTTCACAGGACCCACGACCTCTACACCGTTACGACCGACCTCTGCACCGCTACCACCGGTAGTAGGTATGTATACTTTCATGTATAATGCATTGTAGTATTTGTTGAAAATAATTCTTTATGTTTTTGTGTTATCTGATTCTTATTTTCACAGGACCCACGACCTCTGCACCGTTACCACCGAGGGATGCACCGCTACCACCGGTAGTAGGTATGTATACTTTCATGTATAATTCATTTGAGTATTTGTTTAAAATAATTCTTTATGTTTTTGTGTTATCTGATTCTTATCCTTACAGGACCCACGGCCTCTGCACCGTTACCACTGACAACGGGTACATTGACGGCCTATGCACCGCCATCACACATGGCGAGTGGATCTACACCTCCCCCAGCTGAGTCAGGTATGTTCATTTGCATATTTATGTTTTTTTGATAGTTTGTTTTATTTATACTATTTAATTCGTATAGTACGTGCTGATGACGAGGCGAGTCATCATGAGGGGGAGGGCTGTTGTAATGAGACGATGCGGGCAGTGTGGATAAATGAAGGGTACGTAATGCATTATTTTTGTTATTTATTCGTCATTGTGGTATTAATATTTTTAATTTCAGGAATAAAATAGAGCCAGCCCAAGCATCACAATTTATTACAAAGACAATTCAAGCACATTTTCCAGGCCCCATCCATCGCTTTGCTGATTTTCCGATGGGTGTTCAGGATTTATTGTTCTCTATGTTCTTGGTATTTATCTTATTTTATCATATTAAGTCATTTTCAATTATTATTTTAACCCACTTTGTTATGTAACATATAAATTTTTGTTGTTGTTAATATATAGAGGAATCATCGATTCACAGAACATTCAGATGAGTTACGTGCTAGATTTGCATGGACAGCTACTGCAAGAGATAATTTCAAACATCTTATGTACAATGCCCGAAGATATGCAAAAAAAGCATGTGCAAGTACTGATAAGAACATATGGAAGGAGCATGGGCCTGTGTGGATGAGAAAGGAGTATTGGACAGAGCTGTGCAACATTTGGGAAGCGGAGAAATGGAATGCCAATTCAAACAAAGCAAAGCAAAACAGAGCAGCGCATCCTGAAGCGAATTTACACACGGGTGGCTCTGTCTCCTTTGCAACACATAAAGCGAGATTAGTAAGTACACTTCTACATATATAAATTTTTTGTTTCTATTATGAAACTGTGATTTATTTGAATAACAGGAAGCACAGTTAAAGCGGCCAGCTCAATTTCATGAACTTTTTGATCGAACTCATAAGAAGAAAGGGACAAATGCTTACATTAGTGAGAAAGCTCGGGAGGTAGCGGTAAGTGTATACATTAATAGTTTTCATTTAAGATTAAATTGTAGAATAATTTGGTTTTGTTTTTTTTTGGTTTTTGCAGGACTCATATAGTAGACGAATGGATGAGAGGTACGGGGATGACAGTCAGCGTCCAGAGTTGGATCCTGCCATTTGGGTTGCAGCATCTGGGGCACCCAAGAAAGGACATGTTTATGGTTTTGGACATAGCTTGGGCACGACTAGGGTGTTATCATCATGCTCGAGTTCGGTCTCACATGCGACCTCTCCATTTACCACACCAGCAGCCCCAGATGGTTCTTCCAGTGCCGCCCCGACCATGACTCCAGATATGTTTAGGCAGATCGTCAACGAGACCGTCTCTCAGAATATCTCTCAGAATATCTCAACCATCGTCGCTCAGACCGTCTCCCAGATGCTCACATCCTTGGGAATTGATAGTAGTAGAGCACCTCCTGCACCTCCTGCACAGCAGCCTCCGGTAAGTATTTTATTTGATTGATTTTCTATTTGTTAACTCTAAATATCATCTTACAAAATATAAGAATTTAGATTGAGGAGGGGAAAATATCATTTTCTTAACTCTAAATATCATCTTACACCTATCCTCTGGATATTAGAATCAACAGGCAGACTGTTCTGCAGGATTTTCCATAGGTGTATAGAGATTTTGGTTAGAACTGAAAGTGAAAAGATATGTATAAATTCTATTCACTTGAGTGGGGGAGGATACAGATCTATAAATATTCATAAAGCTAGAATAATATAAGGAAAGTAACATGTAGACATGAATAAAATATGCCAATTTAGGTGAAAAGATCTCCCCAAAGTCTGGTAACTGTCATGGCAGGAAGCCAGGAACAGCACCTCTAAGCAAAGGAAGGGCAGTTCATACAAAGGAGCATAGGTCATAAGTTACAAGAAGTTCATTTTCAGTGGGGAGATGAAAGTGACTTGTCAGAACTGACGGAATCCAAATCGGATGCCCGGTTTGAGCTCGGCGCTCAAACTTCATTTTTAAAATACACTTAGTTCAAATGAACTGTTAGGATGGGGCATTTGGTTCTAAAATCTGAAATACCGGTCGGATGGCCGTGCCGATCATTCCAATACGACCGGGGAGATGAAAGTGACTTGTCAGAACTGACGGAATCCAAATCGGATGCCCGGTTTGAGCTCGGCGCTCAAACTTCATTTTTAAAATACACTTATTTCAAATGAACTGTTAGGACGGGTCCGGGGGTCTAAAATCTGAAATACCGGTCGGATGGCCGTGCCGGTCATTCCAATACGACCGGGGAGATGAAAGTGACTTGTCAGAACTGACGGAATCCAAATCGGATGCCCGGTTTGAGCTCGGCGCTCAAACTTCATTTTTAAAATACACTTAGTTCAAATGAACTGTTAGGACGGGTCCGGGGGTCTAAAATCTGAAATACCGGTCGGATGGCCGTGCCGATCATTCCAATACGACCGGGGAGATGAAAGTGACTTGTCAGAACTGACGGAATCCAAATCGGATGCCCGGTTTGAGCTCGGCGCTCAAACTTCATTTTTAAAATACACTTAGTTCAAATGAACTGTTAGGACGGGGCATTGGGTCTAAAATCTGAAATACCGGTCGGATGGCCGTGCCGATCATTCCAATACGACCGGGGAGATGAAAGTGACTTGTCAGAACTGACGGAATCCAAATCGGATGCCCGGTTTGAGCTCGGCGCTCAAACTTCATTTTTAAAATACACTTAGTTCAAATGAACTGTTAGGACGGGTCCGGGGGTCTAAAATTCGAAATACCGGTCGGATGGCCGTGCCGATCATTCCAATACGACCGGGGAGATGAAAGTGACTTGTCAGAACTGACGGAATCCAAATCGGATGCCCGGTTTGAGCTCGGCGCTCAAACTTCATTTTTAAAATACACTTAGTTCAAATGAACTGTTAGGACGGGTCCGGGGGTCTAAAATCTGAAATACCGGTCGGATGGCCGTGCCGATCATTCCAATACGACCGGGGAGATGAAAGTGACTTGTCAGAACTGACGGAATCCAAATCGGATGCCCGGTTTGAGCTCGGCGCTCAAACTTCATTTTTAAAATACACTTAGTTCAAATGAACTGTTAGGACGGGGCATTTGGTTCTAAAATCTGAAATACCGGTCGGATGGTCGTGCCGATCATTCCAATACGACCGGGGAGATGAAAGTGACTTGTCAGAACTGACGGAATCCAAATCGGATGCCCGGTTTGAGCTCGGCGCTCAAACTTCATTTTTAAAATACACTTAGTTCAAATGAACTGTTAGGACGGGTCCGGGGGTCTAAAATTCGAAATACCGGTCGGATGGCCGTGCCGATCATTCCAATACGACCGGGGAGATGAAAGTGACTTGTCAGAACTGACGGAATCCAAATCGGATGCCCGGTTTGAGCTCGGCGCTCAAACTTCATTTTTAAAATACACTTATTTCAAATGAACTGTTAGGACGGGTCCGGGGGTCTAAAATCTGAAATACCGGTCGGATGGCCGTGCCGGTCATTCCAATACGACCGGGGAGATGAAAGTGACTTGTCAGAACTGACGGAATCCAAATCGGATGCCCGGTTTGAGCTCGGCGCTCAAACTTCATTTTTAAAATACACTTAGTTCAAATGAACTGTTAGGACGGGGCATTTGGTTCTAAAATCTGAAATACCGGTCGGATGGCCGTGCCGATCATTCCAATACGACCGGGGAGATGAAAGTGACTTGTCAGAACTGACGGAATCCAAATCGGATGCCCGGTTTGAGCTCGGCGCTCAAACTTCATTTTTAAAATACACTTAGTTCAAATGAACTGTTAGGACGGGTCCGGGGGTCTAAAATTCGAAATACCGGTCGGATGGCCGTGCCGATCATTCCAATACGACCGGGGAGATGAAAGTGACTTGTCAGAACTGACGGAATCCAAATCGGATGCCCGGTTTGAGCTCGGCGCTCAAACTTCATTTTTAAAATACACTTAGTTCAAATGAACTGTTAGGACGGGGCATTTGGTTCTAAAATCTGAAATACCGGTCGGATGGCCGTGCCGATCATTCCAATACGACCGGGGAGATGAAAGTGACTTGTCAGAACTGACGGAATCCAAATCGGATGCCCGGTTTGAGCTCGGCGCTCAAACTTCATTTTTAAAATACACTTAGTTCAAATGAACTGTTAGGACGGGTCCGGGGGTCTAAAATTCGAAATACCGGTCGGATGGCCGTGCCGATCATTCCAATACGACCGGGGAGATGAAAGTGACTTGTCAGAACTGACGGAATCCAAATCGGATGCCCGGTTTGAGCTCGGCGCTCAAACTTCATTTTTAAAATACACTTATTTCAAATGAACTGTTAGGACGGGTCCGGGGGTCTAAAATCTGAAATACCGGTCGGATGGCCGTGCCGATCATTCCAATACGACCGGGGAGATGAAAGTGACTTGTCAGAACTGACGGAATCCAAATCGGATGCCCGGTTTGAGCTCGGCGCTCAAACTTCATTTTTAAAATACACTTAGTTCAAATGAACTGTTAGGACGGGGCATTTGGTTCTAAAATCTGAAATACCGGTCGGATGGTCGTGCCGATCATTCCAATACGACCGGGGAGATGAAAGTGACTTGTCAGAACTGACGGAATCCAAATCGGATGCCCGGTTTGAGCTCGGCGCTCAAACTTCATTTTTAAAATACACTTAGTTCAAATGAACTGTTAGGACGGGTCCGGGGGTCTAAAATTCGAAATACCGGTCGGATGGCCGTGCCGATCATTCCAATACGACCGGGGAGATGAAAGTGACTTGTCAGAACTGACGGAATCCAAATCGGATGCCCGGTTTGAGCTCGGCGCTCAAACTTCATTTTTAAAATACACTTATTTCAAATGAACTGTTAGGACGGGTCCGGGGGTCTAAAATCTGAAATACCGGTCGGATGGCCGTGCCGGTCATTCCAATACGACCGGGGAGATGAAAGTGACTTGTCAGAACTGACGGAATCCAAATCGGATGCCCGGTTTGAGCTCGGCGCTCAAACTTCATTTTTAAAATACACTTAGTTCAAATGAACTGTTAGGACGGGGCATTTGGTTCTAAAATCTGAAATACCGGTCGGATGGCCGTGCCGATCATTCCAATACGACCGGGGAGATGAAAGTGACTTGTCAGAACTGACGGAATCCAAATCGGATGCCCGGTTTGAGCTCGGCGCTCAAACTTCATTTTTAAAATACACTTAGTTCAAATGAACTGTTAGGACGGGTCCGGGGGTCTAAAATTCGAAATACCGGTCGGATGGCCGTGCCGATCATTCCAATACGACCGGGGAGATGAAAGTGACTTGTCAGAACTGACGGAATCCAAATCGGATGCCCGGTTTGAGCTCGGCGCTCAAACTTCATTTTTAAAATACACTTATTTCAAATGAACTGTTAGGACGGGTCCGGGGGTCTAAAATCTGAAATACCGGTCGGATGGCCGTGCCGGTCATTCCAATACGACCGGGGAGATGAAAGTGACTTGTCAGAACTGACGGAATCCAAATCGGATGCCCGGTTTGAGCTCGGCGCTCAAACTTCATTTTTAAAATACACTTAGTTCAAATGAACTGTTAGGACGGGGCATTTGGTTCTAAAATTCGAAATACCGGTCGGATGGCCGTGCCGATCATTCCAATACGACCGGGGAGATGAAAGTGACTTGTCAGAACTGACGGAATCCAAATCGGATGCCCGGTTTGAGCTCGGCGCTCAAACTTCATTTTTAAAATACACTTAGTTCAAATGAACTGTTAGGACGGGTCCGGGGGTCTAAAATTCGAAATACCGGTCGGATGGCCGTGCCGATCATTCCAATACGACCGGGGAGATGAAAGTGACTTGTCAGAACTGACGGAATCCAAATCGGATGCCCGGTTTGAGCTCGGCGCTCAAACTTCATTTTTAAAATACAAGATGAAATTTGAACTTATATTGTGTGTGTGTATTTATATATATGAAAATGAGCTGGCTTAAACTATTGGCATACTCTTGTTAATGCTTGATTTCTTTATTAAGTCTTGTTAATGCTTGATTTCTTTATTAAGGATTTGATTATAATTTTTTTAAATGATATACAGGATCATCCGTCGCGAGATGTTGGACGAGACGACGACCAGGATGATGTTGGACGAGACGACGACCAGGATGAGACATATGTGGAGGATTTGTGATTTTATTTTAGTTGTGTATGTTGTCATTTTATTATTATGGATGTATGATTAATTTGTGATTTTATTTTAATTGTGTGTAATTTGAGGTTCGTGGAGATTGTGATCCGTGTAGTTGATTTATTATTGTTTTATGAAATTGTTATTTATCAGGTGTTTGTATGTGATGAATTTGAGATTTGTCGATATTGTTGTCTGTGTAGTTGATTTTATATTTATGTTATGAATTTGTTATTTATCAGGTAATTTATTTATCAGTTTAAATAAATTTTTAAAAAAAAAATAATGCAAAATTAGCGACCGCATTGAGACTGAATTGCGACCGAATAGCGACTATACGTTATATTTCTTTTATTAAATAATTATACTTGGCGACCGACTAGCGACCGACTAGCCACCGAATAAATCCGATAGGTTTATTTTATTTTTAAAAATAAAACAAATTTAGAGACCGACTGGCGACCGAATTGAGACCGAATAAATCCGATAGGTTAATTTTATTTTTAAAAATACAACATAATTCGAGACCGAATAGCGACCGAATTGAGACCGACTTAATCCGATAGGTTAATTTTATTTTTTAAAATACAACAATTGTAGCGACCGAATAGAGACTGAATGGCGACCGAATTATTAGCGACCGGTCAGGCGACCGATTATAATCGGTCTCTGGTAACGACTGATACTGCGACCGAATTATGTCGGTCGCTATATAGCGACTATGATATAGCGACCGACATATTCGGTCGCTAGATAGTGTCTGTTCGGTCGCAATGCAGATTTGCGACCGATCTACGACTGAATAGCGACCGAATATGTCGGTCGCTATCCGCGATTTTTCTTGTAGTGTGAGTTTGCCTCTAGGTTGCCGCCTCTTTAATTTTTTTGGATAATCGGATGGTGCCATGACTTACACTCTAAGTTAAGATATTTTGGGGACCATTTCAAAATTTTTTCAAATAAAAAATAAAGATAACACACCAAGTCTTTCTCCATCTTTTAACACTTACATTTGCTATCATGTTCCTTTTTTTGTTTCTTTCTTCTCTGTTTTTTTCTTTTTTTAGTGCCAACAACGCCCTACCCCTCTCTAATTTAGTTAATATTAAACAAGACATCCTAACAATAAATATGAGTAAGATTACATAAATTAAAATAAAATGAAACAACATATAAAAAAGAAATTAAATTTTTACTTACTATTTATTTGTAAAAAATTCTCTGAGTCTTTCATTCCCTTTCCCTCGACCGATTATCCTACAATGAATAAAAATATATCAAATAAAATAAAAATTAATTATTTTATCTATGTGTGTGAGACCACCCCCAGCCGGTAGAGGGGGGTCGGGTGTGTGCGTGTGCCTGTGAGGGCGGGGGGGGGGGGGCAACGGGAGAGGGAGAGGGGGGCCTAAGGCATGTGTGCATGTGTCTGTGTTTGTGTGTGCGTGCGTGTATATGTGTCTATGAGGGGAAGGGGGGCCACAGACAGGGGAAGAGAGGGCGGTGGTGGGGGAGGGCGGCCAAAGGGAGTGAGGGGGAGGGAGAGGGAGTGACAGAGTGGGAGAGGGAGAGGGAGTGAGGGAGCGGGAGAGGGAGAGGGATTGAGTGAGGGAGGGGATAGGATCGGAGAGGGAGAGTGGCCAGAGGGAGCGGAGGAGGGAGATAGGGAGAGGGAGAGGACTTACCAGCGTCGATGACGGCGAGGATGAGAGGAGGCTGGCAAAAACAGCAATGATGACGGTGAGAGGGAGGGAGGCCGGTGGTGACGGCGAGGATGGCGGCGCCTCTGGCGACGGCGAGGACGGCTGCTCCGGCGGCGACGATGGCAAGCAGAGGAGAAAGAGAGAGTGAGAGGGAGAGTGGGGGGGAATGGGGGCAGGTGGAAGGGGTGGGAGGAAGGGATCGATCGTGGCAGGAGGGGTAAATTTTTGCGACGGATATTTGGATTGAACTTATTTTCGTCTGAAATTACAGACAGAATGTTTTCCATCTGAATATCCATAGCAAATTGAGACGTATATTTAGATAGATTACATTTTGTCCGAAATACAGATGGAATTTATGACGAAATATATCCATCTGAATTTATAGACAAATTTGCGATGGAAATTAATTCATCGTAAATTTTCGTCGCTAACACCGCATTTTCTTGTAGTGACCCCCACCGAGCAAATGGGCGAGGCTCCATCAAGCTGTGAAGCTGTGTTGCCGGTTGGTGATGTAGGATGCAAACTTCTAGCATTGGGGACAACTCTGTATGTATTCAAGGCAATCTTGCTATATGGTGGGCCACCAATATCCCTGCTTGATGAGGCTTCTCGCTAGTGCTCGCACCCCAATATGGCAACCACAGATTCCTTCGTGGACTTCGTAGATTACTTGTTTGGCTTTGGTGGGGAACAAACACTTTAGTTGTGGCATAGTGAGTGAACGTCTGTAAAGGATTCCATTGACCAGCGTGAAGTGCACTACTCAGACTCGCACTTGGCTGGCCTTTGAGTGGTCATCGAGTAGGCGCTGATGTAGGAGATAGTCGAGGATGGGGTCCATCCACGATGTTGCATAGTCAATGGCATTCACTTGGGGCTCTGGTTCTTCAATGCTCGGTTGCTATAGTTCCTCGACCAATATCACCCGTGAGCAAGTGGATGAGGTGGATGAAGCCAAGCAGGCGAGGGTAGCTACTCGAGAATTTTCTTCCCTCAGGATGTGAATTATCTCGAGGTGAGAGAAGCTCGAGGAAATCTCTTTTGTCTTTTGGAGGTATTTGATCATAATCGACTCTTGGGCTTCAAATTCTCCACGAACATGACTGGCGACGAGAAAGGAGTCAGTGTAGACTCGGAGGTTGAATGCTCCGAGATGCTTTGCCATGCGGAGGCCAGATAGGAGGGCTTCGTCTTCGGCCACATTGTCGGTGGTCGGGAAGTTGAAGCGTAACACATACTATAACTCAATATCATCTAGCGATAGAAGGACTAGGCCCGCTCTTCTCCCACTCGCACAGGATGACCCATCCTCATATAGTTCCTAGGATAGCCTGGAGGAGTGTTCGGACCCTTCTTCATCAGGGACAATGCACTCAGGATGAAGTCTGCCAAGGCTTGGGTCTTGATGGCGGTCCTATGGTGGAAACTGATGTCGAACTCCCACAACTCGATGGACCATTTGACCAGTCTCCCTGAGGCATTAGGATTATGGAGTATCTGGCGTAGAGGTTGGTCGGTCAGGACCACTATAGCGTGAGAGAGGAAGTATGGTCACAATTTACGAGCGACCATTACTAGGGCGAGCGTGAATTTCTCGATCCATGAATACCAAAATTCAGGCCCTTGGAGAGCTTTGCTCACATAGTTGACCAGCCTCATGGTCCTTTCGACTTCTTGGGAAAGCATCACACTGAGTGTGCTTTGTGTTATAGACAGGTAAAGTAGCAGTTGTTCTCTACTACATGTCTTGGAGAGGACTAGAGGGAAGGAAAGGTATCTCTTCAAGTCTTCAAATTCTTGCTCGCACTCATAGTCCCAGTCTACCCATCCCTTCTTTTCCGGCGATTGTTGGCTTGCTTGATGAGTCGGAAGAAGGGGAGGACACCTCTCAGTGGCCCTGGATAGGAACCAGGTGTGGGTGGCTACACAGCTAGTGAGGCACTGTATGTCCCTCACCCACTCCGATTGCTTCATCTCTAATACTCCATGGATTTGGTCGGGATCGGCTTCGATGCCTCAGTGGGTCACCAGGTGTAACGCCCCGAGATCCGATCCCCAATTTACGGGTATATATTATTTTTTTTCTTTCTTCTCTTTCATCAGACCTCGAGACATTACTTCGCACGTATCGCGGAAGCACAATTATATAAACATGCATACACTCGCATGAGAGAGAGAGAAACAACAGATTACAAGAAATGTAGGTAACATCTCAACCATTCATAATTTCCATAAGAGAGTACATGTCCATTGTTCCATCATAAACATGAGTCCACATAGGCTTACCACCCTATAACCATACATAAAAGAGAGACATTCATCCATAGCATACCAAGATGAACTATGAACTAGCACTACTCTTCAGCTACAGCCTCCTCCTCAACCTCCTTCTCTATGTCTCCTGAAAATGTGTGTCACAAAGGGGTGAGTGTGACGCTCAGTAGGCACCCTAATCAAATCGGGGTTAACTTGCATCTATATAATCAATTATATACATAATTTCATATGTTAACAATAGCATAACCCATTCATTATCATCTGCTAAAAATAACTCATATGAGGAAAATACATATTCTTTAGCTAACATGTAGGTACCCATGCATGCAACCAGAACTAAGTGAATGAGCAGTTCATCACATTTTTATGAGTTTTCACCTTTTTGTTATTCCTGAAATTGAACAACTGCCGCAAACATAGGAGGCCCACACACACACGAACGGATGAAAGAGTACTCCGCAGACCCGAGAGTGAACTCCCACCTAGACTCATGTGGCCCACATAGTTCTGCCATTCACAGATCAATCGGCCGAATCATAGGTTTTTCTCCTAGACTCCTGCTGCACGGGGTGTTACGCACCGCCATCACCCGGGTTCCGTGGCGCTCCAAGTCACCGTCCCTCAGAACGAACCAGCCGAATCAATAGGATTTTTGACCAGGGCATTATGTATCACCGTCCCCTGGGTTCTTTAACTTCCGCGACGTTACGTATCACCGTCTCGCAGAAGGGCCATCCCACATAGGGACCGGAGTCCTATCTCACAGAATGTCGTTATTTTCATTCATAACATTCACATCGTATTCGCATTCACATTCATACGCATTTTCACAAATACTAGTATGATACTTTATCATAACAAGCATGCTTCCAAATGGATTAAGTGTACAAATCACAATCATAAGCTTATTTGTTGTCGAACATGATCAGGTTATCGAATAAAAGAGGACAGGTTTATTTCCAGGTTACACATGCGTAGAAAACAAAACATAACCACAAGTGCAGAATTTTCGTGAGCATGAAACTTTTACTGTGGTTTAATAACTTATCATTCTACAATTTTATAATTTTTCACATTTTTCTTAATTAAAATGACCTCTCAAAACTCTCGTTTTCCATGTTTTTGAAAATTGGGGGCAGAGTCCTAGGGTGTCGACCTGTCCAAAGGAAGAGTCGAACTGTCAACCCTACACACTTATAGAAAATGAACCATAACTATAGGTGCAGAATTTCTACGACCATGAAATTTTTACAGTGAGTTACTAACTTAGTCTTCCATCATTTTCTAATTTTTTAGATTTTTCTGAATTAAAATGACCTCTCAAAACTGCTTTTTCCTAAGTTTCTGGAAGTTGGTCCAGGGTTCTCAGGGTGTCGACACATCCATGGGCAGTGTCAGCACATCCAACAGTTTCTAAAGGGAAAGTGTCGACACATCTATAGGAAGTGTCAGCACATCCAGCAGTTTTTAAAGGGGAAGTGTCGACACATCCATGCGAATTGTCAACACATCCATGGGTAGTGTCAGCACTTCCAGCAGTTTCTAAAGGGGAAGTGTCGAAACATCTATGGGAAGTGTCGACACATTAATGGGCAGTGTCAGCATATCCATCAGTTCTAAAAGGGGAAGTGTTGACACATCCATGGGAAGTGTCAACACATCCATGGGAAGTGTCAGCACATCTATGGGCAGTGTCAGCACATCCGATAGTTTCTAAGGGGGAAGTGTCGACACATCCATGGGAAGTGTCGACACATCCAAATATTTTTAGTTAAAATTCTAAGAAACCTCTCAAAAACACATAACTTGATGGAAAAGCCATAAAATAAACATGGCAGTTCACATGCCTTTAATCCCTCTTTGGCATATAGAAACTACTTAGAAATCATTTTAATGCATCGTTGACCCCTAAGATTTGAGGATAGATGCCTACCTTCGAAATGATAAACCGAAGATCCGGGGATGATATCCAGACCCCAAATCCTCCTAAAGCTTTTTCCCCCTCGACACCGGGGTGCTGCAGGATCGTCCTCCATGCGTCGAATCGACCACCCACGCACCGGACTGTCCACCTACGAACCGGATGGTTCACCCCACAAAGAGATGGGGTCCCTCACTCTCTTCTTACTTAAGAAAGCTAGATGGTGGTGGAGGTTTGATGGAAATGGTTTGCTAAAGGCTTGACACCCTTGAAACCCAACTCCTTATATAGTTTTTAGGCTTCCCAATGGTTTATCCACATCCCTCAAGGCTCTAACAAGCTCCAAGGTCACTGGTTTTGAAGAGGAGTTAATGCTAAGCACCTCTTCGGATTTGAACAGGTGCGACCTTTCAACCTCCTGTCATAAACTCTGTTGGACACACACTTATGCCGGGAATTAGGTTGGGATGTCTTCATAGGAAATGAAGAGGATTTCCATATCAAACTTTGGGTCATGGTTTCATCAAATTTCATCAAATATAGCACGAGGTATTATTTTCGGAATATTAAAATCATTTCCCCTTTGTTCCAGTCGCGATCCTTCATCTACCTAGTTATAAATGCGAGTGGCCGCGCTCTTATGTTGGGACTTAGATTGGGATGCCTTCTGATGAAATCAAGATGACTTATAGATCTAACTTTTAGATGTGGTTTCATTGAAGTTCCTCATTCCTAGCCTGATTTATGATTTTTACAAGATTATCATTTATCCTTCCTCATTCCAGTCGTGACCTTTCAATAGCCCGAGGTAATCTGGGTATAACTCTAGTATCCAGGCAGTATTTTGCCTCGACCTCAACAGGGAAGTTGTAGCTAACACCCCATTCAAATTTATGGCTTTAGTTTCAGGTCATTTCATCAATTAAGATGAAGTTATGATTTTTACATCAATTGCGTACGAATTCACCCAACATTCACACCTCTTTGTGATAGCTATCAGCAAAAGGCTCAGAACCTTGAGTTTTGATGTGAATTGGGTTTCCACCTCAACAAAAGAGTTTGGGTCAAGGACCCAATCTTTCTAATGGGTCAAGTTTCATCTCATTTGGTTGACTATGGGCCAAGATATCTTTATTTTAATGGGTGACCATTTTTCTGTGACTATTTCGACACATTTTCATAAACTCCCTCTTAACTCTTATTAGGCCTATTTTTCAGAAGTTTTACTCTTCATCAAAGTTGTTCGTTGCCCTATGGTCATTGCAAGGGCTCTAGTTTCACCTCATTCTGACCTCCCTACATTAAGTTACGATTTTTCTTATGGATCCTTTAATAATCTGTCCAGATTTCTAGCTCATGAAGTTCATGGGTCCGAATTATTCCGAATTGGACTAGTGCCTAAATTGGTGGTCGTAACATCCTCTCCTCCGTAAAATAAATTTTGTCCTTGAAATTGACTTGAGAAATTTCTTTAAAAGGATAACCCGAATTATTCTCAATTGGGATAGTGCCCAAATTGGTAGTCATAACATCCTCTCCTCCTTAAAAATAAATTTCGTCCTCCGGCGGCCAAGTTGCTTCCTCATAATGAGAAATCCTCCATAAAACCTTCACCATTCGGATGGTTTTATTCCTCAATACTTTTTCCTTCTAGTCTATGATCTCGCTGGGCTGCTCCACAAACGACAGATCTACCCGCACCTCCAGGGGCTCGTACTCCATAACATGTGATGCATCTTGGCTATATTTCTTGAGCATGGAGACGAGAAAGACCGGATGTACATGCGACAGAGTTGGCGGAAGTGCAAGTCGATTAGCCACATCGCCAACATTTTGCAAAATCTCGAAAGGCCCGATATATCTAGGACTAAGCTTGCCCCTCGAACACATGGTCCCCCCCCCTTCATTTTTTCTTAAACATATGAACTGAAGCGACTGAGCTTTACAAAGTCTGTAACTCCATGTTAAAGCCTACCCTCTCAACAATCTGAAAAATGGGGGAACGATCTCATATTGCATGCAACTCAGACCATCAAAACTAACTTGGTGAGACACAGGCCAAACCCATTGATGCAGATGGTGGGGAAGCTAGACTGACGATCAATGCTGAATGGTCATTATTATTCATGGAAGAATTATCACTATGAGCCACATCAGAACCCCCTTCTAAGCTTTGATAAGCATTTTGCAACTAGTTGAGGAGTAAGGTCATCAGTTTAAGGTATGCAATAAGTATTTTTGCCAAGAATCCATGGCATCAACATAACGAGATATCTTAGTAGGCATTAAGTGTGTCAGAGATAGGAAAAGTATGATCCTAGGTATCAGTTTCTTGAAGTCTAGGGATGGCAAATATCTTAACCAGACCTTGATGGTGTCCTGGACAGTCCTCTTTGCTGCAACTACATTAGGCATGATTGTTCATTTCTTACCATGCCTCTTGGAAGGTCAGTTTTAGGGTTTTCTCCCCATGGAGACACGCTAGGCCATATCTAGGAGGTACGCTTCCCCTAGCACTATCCTTCCATTAATTCTGACATCTATAGTAGGAATCACAAGCTTGGTGTGGACTTGGGGTCTGTTCTTCAGTTGCTTAGCAAAACAAGTTGATATAAGTGTGTGTGTAGTCCTCCCCGGGGGTCGTTCAAAACCCTTGCATAAATATTATCCACAAGAAGTGTACCTTCAGTTGTAGTAGGGGTATTGTTTGCCTCTTCTTGCATTTGTGCATGAACTAGCCCTCTGTACTGAATCTTTTCTTGCTGCGGTACTGGCTTTTGGCTTGCCCTCGTAGGGTAGTTCCTCGTAAAATGTCCTGCCTCGCTGCATTCATAGCACTTCCCATTTGTCTTCCGGCACTCCTGCCCCGGATGGTTACGCCAGTAATGGACGCAGAATGTAACCCCCAGCATGTTCCTTGGCATCGGTTCCGGACGTGCCACCTTTTCCTTGCCTTGCCTCCCTTCTGCCCGCCTAGGCCTTTTGCCCATCATCTTCTACTCCTTGATGAACCTATACATAGGTATTCATTAGAACCTAACTTAATATGTCCCTTAATTCCTTATGGTTTCCATTGTTACCTGTGAGAGTTTGTTTAAAATGGGTTATAAATATGCCCTACCCTTTCTCCACTCTAGCTTATCTCCTCTTCTACTATTTGGTCAATTGGAATGGTTGTAACCATGGTTTGTCTCTCGTGCTCTGATACCACTCTGTAATGCCTCGAGATCCGATCCCTAATTTACGGGTATATATTATTTTTTTTCTTTTCTTTCTTTTCTTCTATCGGACCTCGAGACATTACTTCACACGTATCGCGGAAGCATAGTTATAGAAACATGCATACACTCACATGAGAGAGAGAGAGAAACCACATATTACAAGAAATGTAGGTAACATCTCAACCATTCATAATTTTCATAAGAGAGTACATGTCCATTGTTCCAACATAAACATGAGTCAACATAGGCTTATCACCCTATAACCATACATAAAAGAGAGACATTCATCCATAGCCTACCCAGACAAACTATGAACTAGCACTACTCTTCAGCTGCAGCCTCCTCCTTAACCTCCTTCTCTATGTCTCCTGAAAACATGAGTCACAAAGGGGTGAGTGTGACACTCAGTAGGCAACCTAATCAAACCGGGGTTTTCTTGCATCTATATAATCAATTATATACATAATTTTAGATGTTAACAGTAGCATAATCCATTCATTATCATCTGCTGAAAATAACTCATATGAGGAAAATACATATTCTTTAGCTAACATGTAGGTACCCATGCATGCAACCAGAACTAAGTGAATGAGCAGTTTGTCACATTTTTATGAGTTTTCACCTTTTTGTTATTAATGAAATCGAACAACTGCCGCAAACATAGGAGGCCCACACACACACACGAACGGATGAAAGAGTACTGCACAGACCCGAGAGCGAACTCCCACCTAGACTCATGTGGCCCACACAGTTCTGGCATTCATAGATCAATCGGCCGAATCATAGGTTTTTCACCTAGACTCCTGTTGCATGGGGCGTTACGCACTGTCGTCCCCCGGGTTCCGTGGCGCTCCAATTCGCCGTCCCTCAGAACGAACCAACCGAATCAATAGGATGTTTGACCAGGGCGTTACGTATCGCCATCCCCTGGGTTTTTTTACTTCCGCGGCGTTACGTACCGCCGTCCCGCAGAAGGGCCGTCCCACATAGGGACCGGAGTCCTATCTCACAGAATGTCGTTGTTTTCATTCATAACATTCACATCGTATTTGCATACACATTCATACGCATTTTTACAAATACTAGTATTATACTTTATCATAACAAGCATGCTTCTAAATGGTTTAAGTGGACAAATCACAATCATAAGCTTATTTGTTGTCGAACATGATCAAGTTATCGAATAAAAGAGGACAGGTTTATTTCCAGATTACACATGCGTAGAAAACAAAACATAACCACAAGTGCAGAATTTTCGTGAGTATAAAACTTTTACTGTGGTTTAATAACTTATCCTTCTACCATTTTGTAATTTTTCAGATTTTTCTTAATTAATATGACCTCTCAAAACTCTCTTTTTCCATGTTTTTGGAAATTGGGGGCAGAGTCCCAGGGTGTCGACCTGTCCAAAGGAAGAGTCGAACTGTCAACCCTACACACGTGTAGAAAATGAACCATAACTACAAGTGCAGAATTTCTACGAGCATGAAATTTTTACAGTGAGTTACTAACTTAGTCTTCTATCATTTTCTAATTTTTCAGATTTTTCTGAATTAAAATGACCTCTCAAAAGTCCTTTTTCCTAAGTTTTTGGAAGTTGGTCCAGGGTTCTCAGGGTGTCGACACATCCATGGGCAGTGTCAGCACATCCAGCAGTTTCTAAAGAGGAAGTATCGACACATCCATGGATAGTGTCAGCACATCCATGGATAGTGTCAGCACATCCGGCAGTTTCTAAAGGGGAAGTGTCGACACATCTATGGGAAGTGTCGACACATCCATGGGCAGTGTCAGCACATCCAGCAGTTTCTAAAGGGGAAGTGTCATCACATCCATGGGAAGTGTCAGCACATCCATGGGCAGTGTCAGCACATCCGGTAGTTTCTAAAGGGGAAGTGTTGACACATCCGTGGGAAGTGTCGACACATCCATGGGCAGTGTCAACACATCCAAATATTTTCAGTTAAAATTCTAAGAAACCTCTCAAAAACACATAACTTGATGGAAAAGTCAAAAAATAAACATGGTAGTTCACATGCCCTTAATCCCTCTTTGGCATATAGAAACTACTTAGGAAGCATTTTAATACATCGTTGACCCTTAAGATTTGAGGATAGATGCCTACCTTCGAAATGATAAACCGACGATCCGGGGATGATATCCACACCCCAGATCCTCCGAAAGATTTTCCTCCCTCGACCCCGGGGTGCTGCAGGATCATCCTCCATGTGCCAAATCGACCACCCACGCACCGGACTGTCCACCTACGAACCGGATGGTTCCCCCCACAAAGAGACGGGGTCCCTCCCTCTCTTCTTACTCAAGAAAGCTAGAAGGTGGTGGAGGTTTGATGGAAATGGTTTGCTAAAGGCTTGACACCCTTGAAACCCACCTCCTTATATAGTTTTTAGGCTTCCCAAGGGTTTATCCACATCCCTCAAGGCTCTAACAAGCTCCAAGGTCACTGATTTTGAAGAGGAGTTAATGCTAAGCACCTCTTCGGGTTTGAACAGGTGTGACCTTTCTACCTCTTGTCATAAACTCTATTGGAGACACACTTATGTTGGGAATTAGGTTGGGATGTCTTCATATGAAATGAAGAGGATTTCCATATCTAACTCTGGGTCATAGTTTCATCGAATTTTATCAAATCTAGCACGAGTTATGATTTTCGCAATATTAACATTATTTCTCCTTTGTTCCAGTCACGACCCTTCATCTACCTAGTTATAAATGCGAGTGGCCGCACTCTTATGTTGGGACTAGGATTGGGATGCCTTCAGAGGAAATCAAGACGACTTATAGCTCTAACTTTGAGATGTGGTTTCATTGAAGTTCCTCATTCCTAGCCCGATTTATGATTTTCACAAGATTATCATTTATCCTCCCTTATTCCAGTCGTGACCTTTCGGTAGCCCGAGGTAATCTAGGTATAACTCTAGCATCGATGTAGTATTTGGCCTCGACCTCAATAGAGAAGTTGTAACTAACAACCCACTAAAAATTATGGCCTTCGTTTTAGGTCATTTCATTTACTAAAGATGAAGTTATGAGTTTTCCATCAATTACGTATGAATTCGCCCAACAGTCACACCTCTTTGTGACAACTTTCAGCAAAAGGCTCAGAACCTTGGATTTTGATGCGAATTGGGTTTCCACCTCAACAAAAGAGTTTGGGTCAAGGGTCCAATCTTTCTAATGGGCCAAGTTTCATCTCATTTGGTTCACTATGGGGCAAGATATCCTTATTTTAGTGGGTGACTATTTTTCTGTGACTGTTTCAACACATTTTCATAAACTCCCTCTTAACTCTTATTAGGCCTATTTTTTAGAAGTTTTACTCTTCATGAAAGTTGTTCCTTGCCTTATGGTCATTGCAAGGGCTTTGGTTTCACCTCATTTTGTCCTCCTTACATTAAGTTACGACTTTTCTTAAGGGTCCTTCAATAATCGGTCCAGATTTCTAGCTCATGGAGTTCATGGGTCCGAATTATTCCCATTTGGACCAGTGCCCAAATTGGTGGCCGTAACACCAGGAAACTGAGGAACTTGCCTGACCTTAATCTGAACATACATTTATTCGGGTTGAGTTTCATATTGTACCTTCAAAGCTTAGCGAATGTCTCTGCCAGGTCATCCAGATGATCGGTCACGTGCAGGCTTTTGGCGAGTATATCGTCAATGTTTACTCCTATGTTGCAGCTAATCTGGGAGTCGAACATATGGTTAACGAGTCATTGGTATGTAGCTCCCACGTTCTTTAACCCGAACAACATGTGTGTGTAACAGTAGAGACCATGGTCAGTGATGAAAGCTATCTTCTCTTGGTCAAACTCATGTATGCTGATCTAATGATACCCTGAATAAGCATCAAGGAAACTTAGCATCTCATGCCCGACCGTTGTGTGGATGAGCTGGTCATTCCGTGTCATGGGGAAGCTATCCTTGGTGGTGGCCTTGTTGAGGTTAGTGTAGTAGATGCACTTGTGCCACTTCCCATTGCTCTTGTGAACCAGGACCACATTATCAACATAGTTTTGATACTTGGTCTATATGAGGAGTCCCTAGTGTAGCTTCTCACTCACCTGCTCCTTTATGATGGCCTGACGCTCGGGATTACAGTGCCTCCTGTGCTGTTGAACCGAGTGACACATTGGGTCTAGTTCTAACTGGTGCGTGATTATTTCAGGTGGTATCCTGGGCAGCTCATCCTTGGACCAAGCAAACATGTCCTAGTTCATTACCAGGAAGCACTGGTAGGCTTCCTTCTCTTGCTCGGATAACATTGAACCAATCCACAAGGTGCGATCTAGGCTTTCACCTACTTGGATGAGGAAGAGGTCTTCAATCGGCATGTTTCCACTGGGCCCGGGTTCGTCGACTATGACTTTCATCTCTAGCGGGGGCATCTTCTGCCTATCCCTCATTGGTGGCGATCAGGCAACACCGACAAGATTCCCCTTGATCACCCCGTACTTCCCCTACCCCGTGGGGAGTCGAGAATTTTAGCCTCTGGTGATTGGAGGAGGGGACACCTCTTAGTGTCCCCAAGATTCCCCGGCCAATGATAGCATTGTAGCAAGTCATAGCTCACATGATCGAGAAGTCTGCTATAGAGGTCACGTCCCGTGGAGCCATCACGAATGTGATCGGAAGAGAGATTTATCTTTCGGGTAAAACCATCGAGCCAGAGAATCCATATGAGGGAATGTGCAACAACATTATACATGATAGATCCACACCGATAAGGATAAGGCAGTCGTATGAAATCACATCAGGCCCACTTTTATTATCCACCAAAATTTGACACAGTGTACATTGATTGATGGTGGAGAATACTACAACAGTGTCGGAATGGGAATTGGATATGCTTGCTAAATCATTGTCTGAGAAGACAATGGGATCGTTGAGGTAGTCCCGAGCATCATGGTCACGGCGGCTTCCATCACTACGATTACTCTGGTGGACTCGGACAACATTTGCCCGGCATCTGCTCGGACTGTCCCCTCTCGATGCTGGTCCACCGAAGATCAACACGATCTCCTTCACATTCGATCTTTTATTGATGGGGGGTGCTGTCTGGTCTTTTTGTTGTCGCTTCTCGATGGCTTTGGCAACGAATTTTTCCAAGATCCCTTGTCGAACTAACTCCCCGAATGCACCTTTGAGCTAGACGTAGTCAGTAGTGTTGTGGCCATGGTTGCAGTGGAAGCGGTAGTACCTCCTCTGGTTTCTAATCTGTGGGTCAAACTTCATCTTCGAGGCCCATCGGAGGTAGGGCTCCTCACATATGTCCATGAGGATTTGCCCTTGTTGGCCCAGTGCAATAGCAATCAAGAGGGGGGGGTGAATTGATTGCCCCAATTAAAAATTATGTCATGTTTGAGAATTTAAAACTAAACAAACCTACCAACCAGTTTGAAGTTAAATTCAGATAAAATTTGATTTGAATTTACACCTATAGATAGGACGTAATATATGCAATGTTCTCTTAATTAACTCACTCAACATGTGTGTGAAAGTATGAACAAGGAATTGATCTGCAATTTATAGACAAGTAGAATTATGTGCACGGTCCACTCTAATGACTCTCTCGATCAACGTATCTTAGAAATATGAATGGTGTACGTGTGTGTTAGATGATAACGAATTCACGAGCGTAACAAGACAAATAGCAATCACACCACAATTAATCCATGAGACAAAGGATTCCTACATCCGTGTGTAATCCTACATCCACCCCTCACGATTCATGAGAATTCACTATATGGATAATGCTACAACCATAGCAAACCACACACACGGAGATGGAATCTCTACCACACACACACACACACACACACAAACTTTGTCTGCAACAAACGACGTCGGATCCTCAAGACACACATGCGGAGAATATGGTCTCCGCACTCACACATAATGTATCTTCATGAAATAGTGATCAAAGTATGTTTAGATGACTACAATAAAGCCCAAAAAATAAAACAACATCAAAAGATTTAGAATCTCTCTTAGTTCCATTGAAATACTCTGCATAAGAACTTGATGATGCTGCTCTTGGATGATCCATGCTCTCCTGGAGATGAAGGATAGATGGTAGACACTCTTCACATGATCAATCAGCCTTGAATCCCTTGGGGAGGACTTTCTCCAGCAAATCCACGTTGTTCTTGATCTCTCCCTCTTCTCCCCTTCTCTTCCTCTCTTGTCTTCTCTTTTTTTTCTCTTGATTAGAAAAATCTCCCCCAAATTCACATATAAGGCTTAGAGAGCGTTTTTGAGGGGAAAAAGACTATCATACCCCTTCTATAAACCTCCCAAAGCCCTCTCACATGATACACCATCGATTAGGGGTATTTTGGACCTCTTAGGTGGCCTTTAGGAGGTCCCACAAACGCCACATGCTTGGTTAGCGCTGGGCATGTGAGCAGGGTCGCTATGATTGGTCGATCGGACCCACCCATTGGTCAATCGATCCATGAAACAAAACAGAACATGTTAGTTCAGAAACACAGTGTCGGTCGACCAGTGCACTCTATCGGTCGACCAAAATTCCCCTAGGTTCTCTTTCAGATAGTTCTGTTGGGTTTCGGTCGACCAGACCCATTACATAGGTCGACCGAATTGGTCTCTTCCTGTAATCCTACAAGTCCATCTCACTTTGGTGGCTTTAGGTCAACCAGTCATCACCTTTGGTTGACCGATCCAACTACAAAACATAAAAACAATATCAAATGAGCATGTTTTCCATGCTAACAAAAGCCATATACCTTGAATCATTACTTTGGTGTTCTTAGAGGCTCTTTTGCACCTGTTATGCATTGAAGAAGTGATCAAACATCTAATCCTTCATCAAAAGTCTAAACATGATATAACATGAATTTTGTGAACCCATGAACACATAGTTTCAAGTATGATTTCAAGTTTAACTTGTGCACATGCACACTTCATTTTTATTGACTCTTATCCAACAAAGCATTCACATTCACATTCCAAATCAATTCACCATGAGAAATTCAAACTTACATTTCACACACATATTCAATGTGAAAAAGAACATTGAGCACATTCATTTCAAAAATCAATTTCAAATCATGAAACACACTTTGGACACCTGAAATTCACCAGCAAGAACTCTGAGCCTCGTCAAACCAAGCAATGGCAACGGAGAAGAGAATGGAAGGCTGTCACATCTCGAGATATAAGTACAGTAGAAGATATTCGGTGGAGAGGGGGATTTCCGCAGCCCACCACAAAGGCAGCCCAACAAGACCCACAAGGTCCAACCAGGCGAGCCCACCCGAGTGATAGCCCATAGGGCCCACTTAGGGAGAAAAGCCCAATGAATAAGACTCGAGGAACTAACTCTCCCCGGCGGCCTTCTAGGCTCGGAGGGCCGGAGACAACCGTCAGGTCCCAAGGAAGGTCCGGCCTAAAGCCCTCTCGCCGTCCGAGAGAGATAGGCTCCAGCCGACCTATCCGACCCCACCCTCGCCGGGCCGTGCCTATCGCTCGGACATAAGCTAGCATCCCCGAGGCTCGGTAAGGCCGGTTGATTATCCACATGTGCAGCCGTTCAGAGTCCTCCGCTAGCGGGAGAGTCAGGGGAGCCGCCGGACTCCAGGGGGATAACGTTCCCACGATCAGGCCATGAAAGCCCCCGTTAAAGACGTAACTCCCGCCGGGAACCCCTCAGCTTACAGGACTCCTGAAGGCGGTGCACTATTTAAGTAAGGGATACCCTCCTGAAGAAGGTAAGATGAACTAAGCATTCACACACCCTAAGCTCCTGAGCACGATTCGCTTCACCCTTTGGTGGAGAGGATTCTCGCGCATCAGCTCTCTCCTCCCCCCATTATTGCTTCCACCATAGCTCTACTGACTTAGCCATCGGAGGGTTTTGCCCCAGGGAGATCCCCTGGGCCCTCTGATACGTTTCCCTATCTTGCAGATTCATCTTCTGGTGATCCATAGCCCGCTCAGGATCCAGCGCGAGATCTCGCCTCTTCATCTGGCGCCGTTTGTGGGAAACGCACGAAAAGCCGAGATGGTGAGAAGAAGCTCAGAGAGGAGATCCACCGGTGGGGCAGGTAAGGCTGTGGCGGCGGCGGGAGGCGCCCCCTCTAGGGTCTCACAGAGCCCCCCCTCCAACGCCAGCATCCCACCAACAGGCCACCACCCCCCCCGGCGGAGACAGGGGCACCCCTCGACGGTGGCGCCAACGCCTTCCAGGCCCTCAACGAAAAGATGGACGTCCTCGTGGAGCTCATGAGGGCCCAGGCGGCCAGGGACGCAAGGTCCCGCGCCCCGTCAGGAAGTCCCCCTCGAAGGAGTGCGACGCAGCACACCGCCGGAGGCCGCTTCACCCTACGCGGCCGACAGCTCCTCCGCAACGACGTCGGAGGACCCTCGCATGCTCCGCCTGCGGAGCAAGAGGCCTCCTCCACGCCGAGGAGAGGGAAACAGGGGGCGAGGCCGCTGCGCCCGGGCACTAGTGCCCCGGGAGACCGCCAAGACGCCCCCCCCAGCCCCACGGTGCGACTGCAGCCAGAGCTGTCCCTCCGGCTGCGAGATTTCGAGAGACGGTTTGCAGAGCAAGAGCGCGCCCTCCGCGCTCTGCAGAAGACCTCTCTCCCGGAGGACGAGGAGAAATCCCCTTTCTCCGAGTACATCTTGAAGGTAGAGGTCTCTCCCAGAGCCTCCATTCCAACCTTCAACCTCTACGACGGCCAGGGCGACCCAGCCGACCACTACGATAGCTTCGACGCCCTGGTGACCCTTCATGGAACGCCGGATCCCATCAAATGCCGAGCCTTCGCGGCCACCCTGGTCCAAGGTGCTCAGGCATGGTTCCGGGCCCTCGCCCCTGGGTCCATTCGAGACTTCAGGCAATTCGGGCGAGTTTTCAAGGAGAGTTTCGCCGGCAGCGCCCCCCCAAGGTCAGTAGCGGGGCTCCTGGCCCTCAAACAGGCGCAAGGGGAGAGGCTCCGGACTTACGTCCACCGATTTAAATCGGAAGCCCTCAGGATCCCCCGCCTGGATGTGGCCTCAGCCACAACCGCACTGACCGGGGGCACCCGGGATGAGAATCTCTGCCGCGAGCTTGTCCTCCACCCTCCCTCGACCCTTGCCGAGCTAGTGACTCTGGCACTGCGCCACGCCGAGTGCGAAGAAGTACTCAGCGCCTGTCGAGATGCAACCGGCTCGGGTCGGGAGGGGGACAAGAAGCGGACCTCCGAGCCAAACCCTGGCTCGGGTAAGAAGCGCGATCGAGAAGGAGAGCGCAAAAGAAAGTACTAGCGGTACACCCCCTTAACCGCGCCAGTCTACGAGATCTATGAAGACATCAAAGACTCGGGACTCCTCCGCCAGCCCGAGCCAATGAGGTCGAAGAACCGCAAGCGGGACAAGCATTGCCTGTTCCACGGTGACCACGGGCACCACACCGGAGATTGCCATCAGCTCCAAGATGAGATCGAGCGCCTCATCCGTCTGGGGCACCTAGCCCGGTTCACGATCGGGCACAAAGAAGATCGAGACGCCGCAGAGGAGATCGACAACGCCCCCCGAGGGGTTCACATCAACGTCATCTCCGGAGGAGCGGCATCGGGCGGCGACACCAACCGAGGGAGGAAACGTCATGCCGAGCGAGCCAGCCGAGCCTTAGAGCCCCCCAGTAATGGGATGGGGAATGCCAGACAGCATTTGCCGAGCTCAAAGAGTTCCTGGCTTCGCCCCCGGTGCTTTCCAAGCCCGTCTTGGGCGAGGTCTTATTGCTCTATCTCTCGGCGACGCCATCAATGGTCAGCTCGGTCCTAGTCAGAAATGACTCGGGAATCGAGAGGCCGGTCTACTACACCAGCAAGGTGCTCAGCGAGGCCGAGCGGAGGTACCCCGCAACCGAGAAACTCGTGCTAGCGTTGGTTACCTCCGCAAAGCGCCTCCGACCCTACTTCCAGGGGCATCCCATCACCGTGCTAACCGGCGAGCCACTGAAGAAGATTCTGACCCATCCCGAAGCCTCGGGGCGACTCGTCAAATGGGCCATCATGCTCGGGGCCTACGACATCTCGTACCGGCCGCGATCAGCTATCAAAGGACAAGCGCTCGCTGACTTCATCGCCGAGAGCACCGTTCCGGTCGAGGACAGGCCTCCGACAGCAACCGGGCCAACCTGGGAGCTGTTCGTCAATGGATCGTCCAACTCGATCGGCAGCGGCGCAGGGATCCTCCTAAAGTTTCCCGAAGGAATAGAGTTGCAATACGCCCTAAAGTTCAACTTTCTGGAGTCCAACAATGCTTCCGAGTACGAGGCCCTTATCTCGGGAGCCCGCATGGCCCGACGGTTGGGGGCCGAGCGAGTCAGGATCCACACCGACTCCCAGCTAGTTGCAAGCCAGGTCAGTGGCGAGTACGAGGCTCGGGAGGCACCTATGATCAAATACCTCCAGCTGGTCCGGAGCCTGGCCCAGCAGTTCAAGGAGTTCGAGGTAGTCCGAATAGCTCGGGAGCAAAACTCTCGGGCGGACGCCCTCTCCCGACTGGCCTCCTCCCTAGACCCGGAAGGTACACGATCGGTCCTCCTAGAAGAGCTAGAGCGCCCGAGCGTAGACTCGGAGCTCCTCGCCATTGACTCGGCCACTCCCGGCGACTGGCGCTCCCCCTACCTATCCTGGCTACGAGACTCCCGGAAGCCCTCCGACCCTCGGGAAGCCCGCCGAATGAAGTACCAAGCTCGGCGCTTCGTCATCCTCGACAACGCTCTCTACCGAAGATCGTTCTCCGGGCCCCTTCTGAAGTGTCTCGGTCCCGACGAAGCAAGCCAAGCTGTTGAAGAGATTCATCAAGGCCTGTGCGGAGCACATTCAGGAGGGCGGTCGCTGGCCAGAATCCTGCTAAGGCAAGGGTACTGGTGGCCGACCCTGCAGCGCGACTGTACGGCCTACGCACAACATTGCGACCGTTGCCAGCGGTTCGACCATTTGGTCCATCAGCCGGCCACGGAACTTATCACCCTTACCGAGCCATACCCTTTCGCTCGGTGGGGGATCGACATCCTTGGGCCATTCCCAACGGCTCAATCCCAGAAGAAGTTTATCATCATCGCCATCGACTACTTCACCAAGTGGATCGAGGCTGAATCTACAGCAAGGATCACCGAGACAGTCGTCTGGGGTTTCGTATGGAAATCGATAATCTGTCGCTTTGGCATCCCCCGAGTGATAGTGAGCGATAACGGGCGGTAATTCGACTCTCGGTACTTCCGAGACAGATGCGCCGACCTAAATATCCGCAACCACTTCACTTCGATCGCCCACCCTCAGGCCAACGGGCTAGTTGAAAATACCAACACGATCATCTTGAAGGGCATAAAAACCAGACTCGGCAAGGGTAAGGGTAGCTGGCTCGAGGAACTGCCTAGCGTACTATGGTCACACCGAACGACCCCCAGGACGGCAATTGGTGAGACCCCTTTTCAACTGGTATATGGCACCGAAGCCGTCGTTCCGTTAGAGATCGCCAACCCGTCTCTCCGAGTGATCAGCTTTTCGCCCGAGGCAAACGAGAAGAAGTTGCTCGAGAACCTCGACCTGGCAGACGAACTCCGAGAGATCGCGAACGTCCGAGCTACGGAATACCAGCGCCGCCTCACTCGGTACTACAACACCAAGGTCCGAGGCAGACAATTCCAACCAGGGGACTTCGTCCTCAGGAAGACCGAAGCCTCTCGACCACTGGAGGCGGCGGGCAAGCTATCCCCCAACTGGGAAGGCCCCTACCGAGTGATCGAGACGCTCGGGAAAGGTGCGTACAGGTTAGCCACAATGGAAGGGGAACCCATTCCCCGGACATGGAACGCAACCACACTACGCAGATTTTATTTCTGAAAACTGTATCAACAAATCGGGCAAGATAAGACCCCTTTTTTGTATTCATTCAAGATAACTGTTGGTACATCAGAAAGGCAACTGCCAGTACATTACATAGTGATAAGCAAAAATCCATCTAGCACCATGGCAAACGGCCATCGCCCGGCCGACCCGGTCTTGACCTTCTCGCATCCAGCCACTGACTCTGCCTCGCGTAGAAACTGGCTCGGACAAGAGATGGTCGACCCAGTTGGCTCGGGTGGACCGTGACAAAGGTGACAGAGGGACAGCAAGGAGAAGGCCACCTTTCACGCGAGGAAGGCTACCTTCCAAGTTGGCAACAACCTGGAAAAAGGAGCGACGTGAAGGTCTCCTCTCTGCCAAACTACCAACTCTTTGGAGGCGAACAGAAAGCAAGCAGCCCCCGAATAGTGAAAGAAATGAAGAACAAAAGAGAGAGAAAGAGGCTGCGAACAGGGGTGAGGAAGGGACTAGAGCAGCCTCCTCCCCTCCCACGGAGGGGAATGGCGGCCGGCATCCCTAACTCCCCCATCCGCCCTCCATCTCGGCGTCCGCCCGGAAGCCTCGCCGGAGTCAAGAGGAGGCAAACGGCGTGCCCCCGCACGTCGAAGCCCTCTCCAGATCCGCGCGGCGACCGTCGGACCCATCTCATGCACGCGCGGCGACCGTGGGACCCGACCGATATTCCAGGACAGCTGGAACCGGCCGCTCCCCGTCGTCTGCGGCGTCATCTTCTGAAGAGTCCTCCATGGCCCGATCGCGGCGGCGCAACGCAGAGCGAGGACGAGGAAATAAGAGCAGATCGCCGGCGAGAGTCCTAAGTGTTAAGAGGGAAGGAGCACCCTTCGGTCCTTTTTATAGGCCAAGGGAGTCCACGCGCCTTAAATGACTCCCCCCTCGAAAACACGCTACAGGACCTCCCCTGGAAGGTCACCTCCAATTCCTCGGCCCCCGCCCTAGCGGGATTCGCGAAGCGCCTCGACTTTCAAAGCATGGTGGAATGAAAGGACGCCCCGCCAGAAGTCTCCCGAATCGGCATGCGAGAACGGTGCAGAAAATATCGGCACCTTCCAACTGCCCCCGATACGCCAGCCAAATCACGGCAAAGATAACGATCAAACGAAGTAAGTCCTTTATTGCCTCCCATAAAGAAGTCCTCTTACAGAAGGAAAAATAGATAAAAAGGGGAAGGGCCAAAATAAAGTAAAATACATCAGGCCTCGGGCCCACTTTGAAGCTCGGGAACAGCAGAAGGGGACGCGTCACCCCCGGTACCTTCGGTGACGACCGGCCCAGACACTGACCTTGCCTGTGCGAGAACTGTCCCGGTCGTGAGCCCTCCTGGAGCCTCCGGAGTTGGTGACCCCGCTGGAGATGACTCCTCCGGTTCTTCCCCGGCCGAAGATGAAGAGCTGGAAACTGACTCATCCGAGTCATAACTCTGGCCGTAAGGAAAATCACCCCCGGCAAGGTGCTCATTGGCATAGCTCATCGCCCGGCGATAGCCCTGCCTGAATCCCGTTCGGGCACCCCGGCGGAGCGCTACCTCGTAGTAGGGTAGGGCAGCTTCAATCAGGTCGGCCGAGTAAGCTTCCGAGCCTTTGTAGCGCTCGATCGCCTCCGCCTCGACCTGCCCGTCCCGAGCCCGCTCCGCCTCGGCCGCACGCTCTTCTGCCCTCGCCAGACGCTCCTCTAGCTCGGTCATCCTCCGCTCGGCTTCGATCGTCCGACCCTCTGCCCGGGCTCGATCCGCCTCGGCCTCAGTGCGAAGGCGCTCCGCGTCCTCGCCCGATCCTGCAGCTCGCCGCGCTCAAGCTCCCAGAGGCCATCCAGCTCGATGTGACGTTGACGCTCGTCTTCTAGGCGTTTGCTCTTCCTCTCGAGCGATTCTTGGGCCCTTGCTAGCTGCTCGGCCAGCGCCTCGGCTTCCCGTCGACTCGACCGCGCCAACTCCTTGAATGCGAGGAACTCCCGCCAGAGCCCCTCATGCTCCCCCTCGAGCCGGGCTAGTTTCCCTTCGCATCCACCAAGGGTCCAAGCGAGCCTCGATCGCTCCGCCTCCGTCTGGGCGTGCGCCTCCGCCATCACGGCCGCTGTTCGAGCTATGACCATGCCGCCCTCCATCAGGATATCAAGGACCCCGGCGGGAGTGCTGCGCCTTTCTCCCCCACTCTCGACGATCGACCGGCAGAACCGGTACAAGTCGCCCGAGATACCGAGCCTGACCAAAGGTTCCGGCAAAGGGGACTGCTCCACCCTGGGCACCCCGCCAGAAGACCCTGTTCGGGCAGCGAAGCTGACCGCCCCGCGCGCCACGGTCGGTTGGGGTTGCAACGCCTCCCCGGGCGAACCCCCAGCCTCGACCGGCGCCGCAGGATCCACCGCATCAGAAATTGCCGGCACTTGGGGTTGCGACGCCCTCGCGGGCGAACCCCCATCCGCGCCGACCAATCCCTCGATCCCAGCGCCGGCCACACCGGCACCGGCCCCCTCTGCCCCCACAGAGGGGAGAGCCGACCCGTCACCTCCCTCTGCGGGGCCCCTGGTCTCCTCGGCCCCCTCTCGCCCGGCGGATGGGAGAGCTAGCCCTGAGGGGTCGGCCCCATCCTGCCCCTGAGGGGGGAGTGCCGCCGAGCCAGAGTCGCCCCCGACGGCGGTAGGAAAACCGGCTTTCTTGGCCCTTTACCTGGCCTTCGTGGCCTCCCACAGTTTCCCCGCCAGGGGATCCTTGCACTTCAGGCCGGTCGATCGAGAAGACCCCTCGGGAGCCGCCCCCTTGCCCTTATCTCGGGCATGGACGCGACCCACCGAGACATCAGGTTCATCGGCTGCCGAGTCATCTTCCAGATCGATGACCTCGGCCGCCTCCTCCAGAGGCTCCCGCCTCACGTCTGCAACAAAAAGAAGCCCCGGTCAGGAGGAGGAAAAGAGCTACCACCCCCGAAAAAGAGCCTTAAGAGCTGTACCTGTCGACGTCAACCGCGAGAGAAGACACCGTTCGATGTTCTCCGGCGTCACCAGCTCCTCGGTCGATTGACGGTTCTCCAGCAGACGGGCAGCCTGCTGCTACACGTGGGGAGGGAACTCCTCCTGGCAAGGGGGCAGATTCAGGTGAAAGTTGGGCGAGGTCCGGCATCTCCAGATCTCGTCCGTCGCCACCGCCTTCACCCAGAAGAATTGGGTCTTCCACCCCTTGTGCGAGGAGTCCTTCGCCGCGAGCGAGATGCAGCTCCTATTCCTCCGCGCCTGGATGAAGTAGAAACCTTTCCCCGCCGACTGGTGCGCTTTCAACTCAAAGAAGAAATGGAAGAGGTCCAAGGAAAGAAAAATATCGTGCTGACGACAAAGAATCCGGAAGGCCGAGAGCAGCAGATATGAATTGGCCACCAACTGAATAGGCGCCAACCGGAAAAAATTAAGAAGCTGCAGCACAAAAGGATCAAAAGGGAGCCGAAATCCACTCTTCCAAGACAGAAGGAAGGTGCAAATATGCTCATCACGATCATCCAGACTCGTCTCGTACGGAGTGGCGGCAACAAAGCTGTATCTGAGAGGCAGGCGGAAACGATGCTCCAGCCTCTGCACCTCCGCTTCCCCCAACTCACTACAGTTGGGGACGGGTTTCCGCCTCACCGGCACAAGCTCCGGACTCTGATCCGCCATCGAGTCGGGAGAAGATCCCTCGTACGAGCTCGAAGACTCCGGGGGAGAAGGAAATTGCCGGACCGCCTCTGCGGTTATCCTCGCAAACTCCTCGAACGCTGCTGCAAGGCTCCGCGTCTCCGCTGTGCTCTCACGGCGCATCAAGAAGCAAGGAAAGCCTAAAACCCTGGAAGCCTAGAACGATGAACAGCGCCCCCTAAAAACCCCTGAGGGTGGCGGCGCGCCGTTCCATGCTCCGAGAAAAAGGGGGGCCCCTTCGTTTCAAATCCGTCAGGATCATCATTACGGGCCTCGGCGACCGCTATAAGCGGCTCCATAACGCCAACGGAATTCCACCCACCTGAGCCACGCCGGTCCAAAGCCTCGAAAAAATACTCATCCGAGCCTCCTTGGCTCGGGAGTAGGAGGGGGACAAGTGGAGAGGGGGATTTCCGCAGCCCACCACAAAGGCAGCCCAACAAGACCCACAAGGTTCAACCAGGCGAGCCCACCCGAGTGATAGCCCACAGGGCCCACTTAGGGAGAAAAGCCTAATGAATAAGACTCGAGGAACTAACTCTCCCCGGCGGCCTTCTAGGCTCGGAGGGCCCGAGACAACCGTCAGGTCCCAAGGAAGGTCCGGCCTAAAGCCCTCTCCCCGTCCGAGAGAGATAGGCTACAGCCGACCTATCCGACCCCACCCTCGCCGGGCCATGCCTATCGCTCGGACATAAGCTAGCATCCCCGAGGCTCGGTAAGGCCGGTTGATTATCCACATGTGCAGCCGTTCAGAGTCCTCCGCCAGCGGGAGAGTCAGGGGAGCCGCCGGACTCCAGGGGGATAACGTTCCCACGATCAGGCCATGAAAGCCCCCGTTAAAGACGTAACTCCCGCCGGGAACCCCTCAGCTTACAGGACTCCTGAAGGCGGCGCACTATTTAAGCAAGGGATACCCTCCGGAAGAAGGTAAGATGAACTAAGCATTCACACACCCTAAGCTCCTGAGCACGATTCGCTTCACCCTTTGGTGGAGAGGATTCTCGCGCATCAGCTCTCTCCTCCCCCCATTATTGCTTCCACCATAGCTCTACTGACTTAGCCATCGGAGGGTTTTGCCCCAGGGAGATCCCCTGGGCCCTCTGATACGTTTCCCTATCTTGCAGATTCATCTTCTAGTGATCCATAGCCCGCTCAGGATCCAGCGCGAGATCTCGCCTCTTCATTCGGGAACGTGAACAACCGGCTAGTACGTTGCCAGCGAGTAATATAATTAGAGCGCTAACACATCCATACATATAAGAATCAATGTACAATAATTGAACAAAACCTTTGCTTTTATTGAATAATAATCAAAGTTCTACAATAGGGAACATGATTTGACTCTTTGACACACTTGACTCAAATAAAGAGAAAATTACATAATAACTCTTGACTATTAACTAATGACAATCTAAGGTTTTGCTCCATCCTTATTCGCTCTCGGATCTATCACTTGAATAATCTGAATCCGACCCGCTAGAATATCCTGAAAAGATTAGAAAAGTACGGTATGAGCACACTTACCCAGTAGGTATCTTCATATCAGCATGAAGGCAATGTTTAAGTAATTAACATTTTTGCTCAAAAAAATAAGATAAAAGGAATGCGATAATTCATACGAATACAACCAAAGTAACACTAGTAACAAGATATAGATCATAGAGATATAAATGTTCACGTAGAATGAGAATATGATCAAGCAAGAATATACTACAAGAAAATTGGCCATTACATACATTTTTAAAACGTAGCTATAGATCCAAAAAACATAGGTAAATCCTTTACCTACGTTTACTTGTCACGCTTTCAAAGCGTGACGCTTGCCCCATGACTATAGGTTATACCTACGTTTCTATGAAACGTAGTTATAGATCAATCTGTATCTACGCTTCTAAAGTATAAGAATAATACAACAAAAGCGTAGGTAAAAGTCACCTTCAGAGATATATATAAAAGGATATACCTACGTTTATAAAAACGTATGCATAACCTTTTGCCATGTAATAAAAGAAACGTAGGAATAAGGATTAATATCAATTTTTAAAAAATGTAAAAAAATAATTTAACATCAGTTTAGGAATATGTTATCTTTTTTTTAAAAAAAATCTTATTAGTATCTACGCTCTCATCACCTATAATAGTACATCTATTCATATCTTCACATTCATAGATTATATCACTCACAACCATGTTGATCCACACAATTCTCATTAACACTTATTTACAAATCTCATTCATTGAAGATAATTAAAGAACATACATTTACGTGATTAAATCTTAAATATATTCATTCAAAAAATAATAAACCGATAGTACATCAAAAGAAACTTTCAAAGTCTTCATAAATGAAGAAAAAATAATCTACATCTATCTAAAATATATATAGGTGAAGAGCAATTATACATGATTGTACTACGAGAGCCTAGTTGGGCCCCTCCTCCAAGCAAGCTGTAGGGAGGAGGATCCCGATCCTGATTTTGAAGAAAGAAACAATATGATCAATCCCGTAGTTCAAATACTGCTCCATCGCAAAGGAGAAAGGGGTGAGAAAAAGTTTCGCCTGAGTGAGTTTTAACATGCAAATCTACTAGCAAAAAAATTCTACAGATATCATACAGTCATGTAGCATGGAGAAACTTTTGCAATAAAACTCCAATCTCATCCCATCAGCTGTGACATGGCGGTGATATCCAAAAGCTTAACCCTTGTTCCCCTTACAGCACCCTCGGCCACAGCATCACTAGAACCATCCTGTGAAACCTGGCTCCCTCGAATTAGAGGAGTGTTGTCACAGCTCCGCCCTATATTCCAATCTCCATTAGCAAAATGCCGTGGTGATATAGATCTTAAAAATGCTTTCAGCTGTGGGTGATGCGGAAGCTATGAATCAAGCCATTTAACAACACTAAACAATAAAAAATTTTGCATTTCCAATTTCTGTAAGCTTTCGGTTATGGAGTGGCATACCACCAACATACATTCCCCAACGATTTCCGTTAAGTTTCCCTCTATTCCAGTGGTGGCCAGTGTTAAGGACCAGAACATCAAACCTGTGAAGATAACGCTTCAAGAATCCAGCAGGATGATCAAGATGCATAGCATAATTGGTAGAGGGGTTTGAAATATTGAGAGGCTCTAATTCATAGAGACTTGTAGACCATTAATAGAGAATGGTTGTGTTGGTTTCTGGGAGCCGATATGCCCAACCATCAGGTCGTATAGAACCTCGTGCTTTGACAAGACCAAACTCATGTTCAACATCTTGAACTCCATGGTGGTCTTTGAAAATCGGTTGGAGTCTGCTTATTCGGCCAACATGGTCGAATAAGGCCGATTAAGACCCTGTGTGTGAGGGGGGGAGGTGACTCGCCCCACGATGCAGCCGACAAGCGGCAGACCATTCGTTTATCATAGGTGCCCCATGTGTCTCTTTACCTCTGGTAACCGTGCACATAAGGGATTGGAATTGTTGCCTTCCCAAGGAATCCCCTACCAAAGCAATGGTTTTCTCTTGCATCCCGGTAGACACAGACCAACAGAAGTTAGCACATTACAGTAAAACTTGCAATGCCAAACAATGCAAGATGCTCTATTACTCAAACATATAAGGAGGAAAGTTGTTGACAGGATATGACTTGCCTCCTCAAGAATGCAGACCCTTCAAACTCTGGCATCTTACAATGATCTAGTTGCCAGTGAAAATTCTCATAGGTGAAATCTGTACGATGAGTCAATCTACAAGACCACATAGGAGATAGCCATTGCTTACAATCGAAACCTCAGTACAAAGGCCGTATATCATCTGCTACCATTTACCTTTGGCATAGTTACAACCTTCATGAATAAACAACATAAAAGAAAAAATCATTACTCTGAAGTGCTATTTCTATGTTTAACCATAAATGCTGAGACAATCATTCTATGAAAGGCTGCTGCTAAAAATCATGTGATGGACAACATATAGATAAAAGCAATATTTTTTTTTTTGATAACTACACTTGGGATGCTCACAATAAAACTTCCATACAGTGACATAATGACATAATCCACATCGGTACAAGTGCACTGCAGTATATGTTAATGCAAAATACCCTCAATGAGAAAAAGGACATGAAGTCCATTTTGAGTGTCCAAAATGTGGTTAGAGCAACTTCACCCATAACTACAGTTTGGTTAGGATATGTTAAATTTATGGCAACCAAGTTCATTGATGTTAGAATTTCAGAATAGTATAATAAATAATTTTACAAAAACCACCACTAAGTTTATGCTACAGTTCCCCTTGATATCCATGACTATAATAATGGTAGCTTCATCAAAGTTATCATGTTTATCATTCTTAACCAAACAGTGTACAATAAACCCAATCATTTTTACATGTTGGGTTAAGATTAACGGGTTTATAAACATAAAACCATGATGTATAAAATGTGTTTACTATGTAGTTGCAACAAAACAATCATTAAATAGTTGAAAGAAGAATTGATAAATTAGACGGAATCTTTTTTCACTGGAATCACCCTTGCAAATACCAACTCCTCAAGGTTCAAAGCTCTCAAAAAAAAAAACATCTTTGATTCAATTGGTCCTTGGCACAAACTATCAGCTAGTGTTGCCTAATGTTGCAGGAAGTTTGTACACAATTCTTGCTTGTGTACACTGGTCACTGGAAAACCCATCATGCATCATCATTGCAAGTTGCTTGCATAGAAAAGATTAGTACCCTATTTTAATTTGGCATGAAACTAAGCAATTCATATAGTTCCTTTAAAAATAATAAGCATCTAGTTCCACAACTACAATATTAGTCCCCAGTCCCCACACTACACTTCTGTTCCGCAAACTTAGAAAAACAAATTGTGTATACAAACAAGGAAAATACAGATCAAACAACAGTTACAGAGCAGAAAGGTAAAAATCAGACATTTTACTGGCACTAGGGATGTAAGTTTTATTTTCTGTAAAAGTCAACCAACAGAAATCTAATGCTTTTCTTTGATTTACAATAGGAATCAACAAATTAAATTGTGTCCTTTTTGTCATCTTCCAATAAAACAAACAGAGGTAGTATAATCAAGAGGAGAGGCGAGGTCCCTCTACCTCACCAAATAAAAATATAAAACAGACTTCTGTAATCCAAAACATACTTGATTTCAGAATAGTAGATATCAAAATGATGTTTCTACGCCAAAAAAACTTAATAAAGAAACGGCTTTGACTCCATGTCCTTTAACCAAAAGTACATGCACTAAAATTAAATATATGAATTATCATGAATTCCATATTGCTTTAAACTTCCATACCTGCAAGCAAAAGTCCGGACACCATTCTGGACCAGGTATTCACCAAAAGTCCTCTCTGCCTCTGGAGGAGCACCAAGATAGTGGCTTGGAAGCTTCAGTTCACCATCATATATACTGAAGGATTCCAACATAATGATAACCCAAGTGCTCCATAGATAGCAACCAATCTAGTCTTCCATAAGTGGATGAAGTAAAACTATGATTACTGTCATTTCATCTCCGGCACACTTAACTCTTATGTTTATTCCTTTAAGCAGCTTACTGGCCTCTCCACCAAATCTCAGGTCATTGTGCTAGTGCTCGTCAGGAAGTTAGTTGCCAAACTCTGAAATTGTGATGCACCTCGCATTTAAGGGAGAGTGTTATATATAAGAGTGGTAAATATGCCCCTACAAGTGGTACATTTACCCTATTGATTAATTATATAATATTACTTCCTTGCACTCAAAATCAGTGCCACTTGGAGCTGGGCTGACTCAGGAACACCGGATACATATTGAGGCCTACTTCTATGATCTTCACTATATAGCTAAGAAATATATTCAGTTGATTGGAAAAATATAGGAAGGATGCTCGCATAGACCTGGAATCATGCGGTTCCATGATAAACAAAGCTAATCAATAAAATCACTCAAAAGAAACTTCCCTTTACAAGAAGCTTGATGTTAATTAATAGACATGGGAAAAAGTAAAATGAAAAATGAACAAATTCTTGCCCTTGGTGAGGAAGAAGAGGAGGAAGAAGTAGGAGTGCAACCACCTCAGGTCCTGAGCATCCACGGATCTCACGAAGGCCCTGCAGATCGTCTATAGCGTCCCCCCGTGGATCAGACCCACCTCCTTGTTCCTTTCGCCTGCACCACCTATGGAGATGCGGGCCAGGTCTGGCACATCACCGCCCTCGATTCACCCTCCCAACGTTCAAATCTATCTTGGATCTTTAGTCTACTACGTCATCACCCTCAACGATAGATCCCACTCTAAGCAGCCAGATCCTAGGCTGATCAAGAGTATAGCAGTCTGCCCTACATGCTTCACGATTAGATCTTGTACTGTCGAGTTGGAAGAAGACGCAAGGTTGTCAGATTTACGGGGAAATAGTCGTGATGGGAAAAGGAGGAGGAAGAAGAAGGAAGGGGCAGCCGTCGCTCTCGCGATAGAGGTCGAGGGACGAGCAGTGGGTCCAAGGGTGCCTCTAGCGGCAAGAGAGGATGCTGATGGCAGTGCAGAGCTCAGTGGTGGGAAGGAGGGAGAGTATGTTGATGAGGATCTCGTCTAACATATGGCAAGTCCGGTCTTTCATATCTCCTTCTGCTGGCCAGATCTGGGAGGATGAAGAAGAAAGGGGTGGGGGACGAAGATAAAGAGGGAGAGGATAGGTTGGATTCGGGAGAAATGAGTGTTAAAAGGGAAAAAATGAAAAATATCGGGCGGTAGTTTTCTTGCCACCAGACCAGCTCAATTTCTATGTTTTTAACTTATTATTATTTTTTATTTGAAGTGATGTATTCCTACGCGTTGTTAAAAGTGAAAGAATATCTATGACTTATTCTCACATTTATTTAAAAAGCGTAAGAATAGATAAACTTTTCCTACGTTTCTTAAAGAACCGTCAGAATAAGATGACCATATAGTTACACTATAATGAAACATAGGAAATTTTCTTATGTATTTTAAAAAACATTGAAGTACGTTTTATATACCTACGTTTCTTGCTAATGTAGGTAAAATTCGTGGCTATAGGTCCCATTTCTTTTAGTAATATAATGTGGCCTTTCATGTAACGAGAATGTAACACGAATGTACTTTTCATAATCATAAAGGCTATGCACTAGAAAGTCATGTAACAAAAATGTATAATTTCATGTAGAGCATCGTGATTTTCACTCATCTATAAAAAAAGTACTCTCGGCGCAATGCGACGTCAATGTTCATCATATCCCATGGTTTATAGCATATTTCTGACAATCAGTCGAGTGGGCTATTGTCGAGCCATTGGACACAATCAGTGCCCGATCCGCATCTTCAAGTTATAAATCAAGCTACTTCCACAAGAAATATCAATAAAGTAGGCCAATAATGTACAAGTTCCAACTATAGTTTCATGATAACAAATATCAAGGTATGAATGTACAAAATTGAAATCATGAGATCAAGGATCATTTAATGATAAGGTCATGCTATGGAAGAAATTCGACTGCATAATGGCATAATCCTTAAGTTTCATAATTCATTAATAACTTATTGAAAAAGGTGTTAAGTTCTAGATAATCAATAGACTATCTAGGAGCATAGGAAAATCATCCCTTGGGTCAAACCCTGGGTTAATCAATACTTAAGACATAAAACGGTCATATCGAGGCCGTTTCTTTAAGAGGCAGTCATGCAAGGGCCGTTTCTATGAAGTGGTGGTTCAGCCAAGACCGTTTGTAGATAGAGTCAACACCAGAGAGAGAAGGGTCGACATAGGGACCAATCTGGCATAACGCGGTCGTTCCAGAACCGCTACTAAATAGTAGCAATCTCCTGAGAACCGCTATTAACCTGGCTATAGAAAACACCGGTAAGCTTGAGTGCTCTCCAGTTCAATGTGTTTTGAGGGTACAATCAACTCGGCGTCCTAGTAGGAATCCCAAGCTCGCAGAGACTTACGGAGACCTTGAAATATGATCACCTAGTCCGGTGGAAGGAATATCCAATGGAGAGGATCACAAATCTAAGATTATGTGCCTAATATGTGCAAAGTGTAACTAATAGCCATGCACCGGAGTACGCACTATGTACTTATGAAAGACTCAAAGATGAGAGGGAATCGTGCCGAAAACAATACTCAATTCTTCAATAACACAGGTCCACAAAAGCATATGACATATAACTTTAATACAAGAGTATGTGATTTGGCATGAAAATAGTATAAGTTTAAAATAGGTTTTTAAAGCATGAAAGACATGAAACCTAGCATGATTGGTGCTCAATATAACCAAGTTCATATATGTAAAGTCATAACTAAGAATAGAACCTCATTAACTAGGCTTAACCCAGGTTTAATAGGGCTAATCTACAATCTGTTTAGGGTTAACAGGGTGTAGGTCACATAAACATGAAGGCGATCTTATGAGGACCGTTTCTGATAGTAGCGGCCTTCTGGGTATCGCGTATTGACGTTAGCAGTCTCAGAGGAGCCGCCTCCTGCCTATAACAGGCAGAAGTTTAGGCCAACGTGGTAGACTCATCCTAGGGTAATAAAATAGATTAAAATCACGCCAAAACGAGGGATAAGTCATGATAGGTAATAAACAACGCATGGGGATGCATTGATATATGTGAATTAATCAAATTATCATATTTTTTCTTAAGGGCAGGATTCATGCATGCAGAAGTAATCATATATGCGTAGTGAAAATAAACCATAAAATTCTCCACGTACAGTGCATGAAATTATGAGGAATAAAAGGGCTTTTGCTCCTAACTTGTTATTTGAGCCATCCATGAGATAATCGACCTTTGTAACGGGCTTTAGACTTCAAATTTTGGACTAGAACGACGACCTAGTTTCTGCACGTCTTGTGCTACACCAGCAACTTCGCGTCTCTCGTTCTCCTTAACCTCTTGACCTAAATCCATGAAATTTGGAGGGTAGGTAGGAGATACAAAGGTTAACAAATTGTTCTAAATGATGAACTTCTAAATACCTTGATTAGGGCCTCCAATCCCTAGATCTTCCTTGGATCGGCACGCTGGTTCCTGAGTGTCTTGTAGAGGAACAATAACTTCAGGGGCTTCTAATTTTCTGGACACTCAACCTCCTAACAAGAAATTTGGAGGGATGTTAGTTAATACTAAAAGGAACATAATGTTTTAAATAACCAACCAAAAATAATGTCTCCTTACCTTCGAAGTACGCGAGCCAAAACAAGGGTTCGCGTAGGTCGAACCTGAGACCTATTTATAGGGTTTGCTAGGGTTTGAAGGATTAGATCGATTTGGGAGTCCTATTTAGGAATAGAACTGATCCCTAAGAGTCCTAGACTAAGTTACCATATCAGATAACATCGAACTCTTGCATTTGGGCTAGATAAAAATCCAATTTTTGGGGGTTTCCAAAACCCCATTCACGTAACATAGTAGCGATCGGATGGGGGCCGCTATTATGAGATAGCGATCGTGCAATAGACCGCGTTTAAGCGTTTATTCAGAAAATTTTGGAATATCTTAATATCCCCTAGTTATCCCATTAATTAGTTTATTTATCCTATTTAAATCCGTAAATTACCCAAATTACGTTTCTAGTAATGGGCTTGGGTCAAAAGGCCATTGAATTGGGTCTTTGGGCCTATTCGAATTCCACTTAGCCCTTTGGTTAATATAGGGCCTTTAGATTGATTTAAATAAATGTTTAATTCTTTTTAATAGTCTATTAAGCCTTTGTAAATGCCAAATAATTATATTTAATCCCAAAAATTCCTAAAAAATTCTCGGGCGTTACAAAGGTTGCATCGACGCAACCCCTGGCCACGTCAACATAGGCGTGAACCTGCAGGCTGCCTGTTGAGGCGATCAGTAACACTGTGTTGACGTAACCTGCTAGGTCCGTCGACGCACGTGTAAAGGCACAGGCTGCCCCCCGTAAGGCGGTCAATAGGGTGCATCGATGCACCCTGTCAAGTGCGTCGACGCATAGGCAAATCTATGAGCTACCTGCTAGGGCAATCGACAAGACGCATCGACGCAGTCCCTGCTTGTGTCGACGCACATGCAGATGCACAAGAGAAAAAAAAAGGGAGAATGAGAAGAAGAGAAGAAGAAGGGAAAAAAAAAGAGAAAAGGAATAAGGGAAGAGGTGGGCCGGTGGCTCAGCCCTTCCCAATTAAATCGGCCAAAGCCCCATAACGCCACTGAGCCGGCGGCAAAAAGAAAACAAAAAAAAGTGAAAGGGCCTCATGAATCGACGGCCCTCCGCCAATCCCTCTTGAATCGGCGGCAAGTCCCTATGGGCCATTGAACCGACGACAAAACAAATGAAAGAGAAAGGAATGAGAAAAAGGGAAGGAAAGAGATTGAACTGGCGGCCAAGGACCCTCCCATTGATCCGGCGGCCAAAGCCCTCTCCTCCTACTTGAATCAGCGGCCAAGGGCCCCCTCTTGAAACTGATACGGTGGCAAACAAGCCCACTTCCCTCTTGAACTGGCACGACGCTCTGCCCCCATTGATCTAGTGGCAAACAAAAAGGGAGTGAAGAATGAATCGGTGGCAAAGCCCATCACCCCATCCGGCGGCAAAAAATGACAAGAAATAAGAAACATAACTTCTTCGACACTATTCACACCTTCTCGTGCCGGATCAACAAACAAAAAGGGCAAGGCATTCAATGCCAACCCGGTGGTTAATAGAAAACCCCTGCCGAAAGGAGATTATCTCCCTTATCAACCAGCAGGTAATGCCCTGGCTTCACCTGCAGACCGGCGAGAGAAAGCTTCCCGTCGCCTCAAATCCCCAAGAACGGCAAGCGCTACGAAGCTACAAGCCTTTGTCAGTAGTAGAAAGGTCGCACTGGTCGGCCCCAACCAATCCCAGGAGGACACTCCTGCTACCTCCTGCCCCCTACGTGCAGGCCTTTCAACAGCTTCGAGCAGAATAGAGAGAAGAGGAAGATGAAGGAGGGGTGAGGGTTCGAAGGCCTTCACATCCGCTCCTATAAAAGGAGGTAAGCTCCATTGAAGAAGGGGCTGGCTCTCTGAAGAAAAGGAAGAGGGAAAGTAAGGTTGGCTTCTTTGTCTCCGAAAGGGTTCAAGTGCACCTATGTCTATAGAGTGAAGAAAAAGGAGAAAGAGAGTAGGAGAGGTGAGGGGCGGGGGGGGGGGGGGTATGAGCCAATGCTTCGCCCCCCCCCCCCCCCCCACTATTGTATTCTCTTAAGTTTTTTTGCTCTATTTTCCTCATTTCCTACGATGTATGCTTCTCCTGTACCCTTTGCTCTTATAGTGAATAAAAAAGCTTCCATTGGAATAAATACTATGGCTCCTACTCTGTCTCCCCTTCCGTCTCTAGCATGACTCCCCGTCTTCTTTTGTTCGTTTCTGGGTATGTTTTTTTCTATTGCTGACATTCATCTTACGGTGGTCACTCCGGGCCCCCAGGAACTTACTCCTTCATAGTATGGTCCCTAGGGAACCCCACTCGGAGGTGAAAAATAATAGCCAAAGGTCTTGTAACATGCTAAACTCTCATCCTGAAGTTTCAAATGTCACTGCCCGTGGGTCACCTGAACCACTCGTAGGCCAGTCCAGGGGCTTCCGCACCTGACTCGGGTCGTAAGGTAGTTGTCCTCAGCTGGCCCAATGTTTTTTTAGGCTATCTTGGATTCGTCGGTGGGGGTGCCTCCATTTTTACACCCTAAACACTCCGAGTCTAGGGGAGATGTTGCCGAAATTTTGCCAGGAACGTGGTTAAAAAAAGGGAGAAACAAATGTCTGAACAATTCTAAACATGAGAACAAGATTGAACATGCAAAGGGAATGAATAAGAGGACCAATGAACTCTTAAAGCCCTCACATCTGAACTTGCTGTTGAATCTTTTATGAACAAAAAGGAGATATATAGACTTATCTTCATGTGATGAGGGGTGTGCAGAACAAAAAAAAATAGAGCCATAGGCATTTCTCCTTTGTTTTTCAAGTATCATACTTGTCTTTCAAAAACCCTGTGCATATGCCAAAATGAAAAGACCACGAGAAGGCTATTCCTGGACACCCTCTCTTCAAACATGTGCCACCTCCAACATGAGCATTAATGAAACCCCATAATCCACGTTGCTAAGTGAATAATTCAAATAAAAAATCTGCCCAAAGAATAAGAAAAAGTAGAGCCTAAGGCTTTGAGCAGCCAGGGGTCGACCCATGGCTGCGACCCACCTTCTCCCAGGCTCTGTCTGGCGCTCAAATTGGCACCTGCTTCGATGCAGGGGTTAACCGGCATCGATACAGCCTTGCTCAAACGACAAAAAAAGGGGGGGGGGGGGAGAAAAGAAACATGGGAGAAACAATCCGGCGACCAGCCGCGTCGGATCATGCTCCCCCATTTCACAAAAAAAAACATTCAAACAAACAAAAACCAAAAATAAAAAATGGGAGAAGTGATCCGACGACAGTGTGCGTGCCGGATCACCTCTCCCCACTGGTTCACCACCCTCTTCTCCACTCCACCTCTCTCCTCTCGTTGGGTCACCCTCCCATATTAAATAATAAAAACAAAAAAACACAAACCCAAGAAAAGATGAATGGGGAGTGATCCAACGGTAGTTTGTGTGCTGAATCACCACCCTCCTCTCCCCCCCCCTCTCTCTCTCACACACACACACACACATACACACACGTCCCAATTAAAAAAAATGAGAGGGCGGGAGTGATCCGACATCAGTGTTTCCCACTGGATCATCACCCCCCTCCTTTGTTTTGAAATAAAAAAAAGAGAAAGCAAAAAATAGAAAGCAAAGAAAAATGATAAAACAACAAAACAAGACAACAACAAAAAGTGATAAATGATGAAAACAGAACAAAAAACAACAACAAATGACCAAATAATTGATGACTAAAGAACAACCAATTTTTTGTGATAATACTAATAAACGAACACTAATAATAATTGGGCAACAATATACACATGGTTATAAAAAAATGCACGCATGCATCTAAATAAAATTAGATAACCAAACAAAAAAATATAATATAGGTGACCGCTCCGGGGCTCCGCTTCCCCAGACCTGGTGTAAAGGGAACATAAATGACATCTCGACAAGTCGTGCCTGGACCTCAGGGACTACCCCAATATGGTCATGACTATTGTGTCCCTATGGTTTTGATGCTATCTAACACCATGGGTCCTGATACTCTGTGGTTTTGATGCTGTCTAACATCATGAGTCATTGACTTTCTAATGATACTTTGATATTCTCATTACAGATCAAGTAAAAGGCTCAAATGAATCTAAGACTCATAATATGTGCCCGCAAAGATTGAAAGAAATCAAGTGCATAGAAATCGAGGTAATTGGTTGCATAAAAATCGAGGTAGATGATGAAAAATAGGTGGCGAGGCTGAAAACATGAAAAGTGGAGAAGAAGTATCGACCTCATGTAGCCACTGCATCGACCTCACAGCTTAACTGTCATACTGGCAATTTTCTAAAGACAGGTCGACACTACAGTTACAGTAGGTCGACACCATGGTGCTTCCAGAAAGCGTTGAAGACAGGATTTTATAATGCAGTGTCGACACTACAGTTACACCAGGTCAACACCATGGTGCTTCTAGAAAGCGTTGAAGATAGGATTTTATAAAGCAGTGTCGACACTATAGTTATAGCAATTCGACACCATGGTGCTTCCAGAAAGCATTGAAGACATGATTTTATAAAGTAGTGTCGACACTACAGTTACAGTAGGTCGACACCATGGTGCTTCTAGAAAGCGTTGAAGACAAGATTTCATAAAGCAGTGTCAACACAACAGTTATAGCAGGTCGACCTCATGGTTCTCCCAGAAGCACTTTAAACTATTTTTTGTCAAACACGTCAGGTCATCCAGGGAATAAAAATATGAATCACAAACCTCCAAAAATATGGATTTTGAGGTGTGAAGGAAGGTTCAAGGTCAAACATGTGTCTCAACCATCATTACCATATCTGAACGACTTTTTGGAGGCAGTTGTGTTAGAGTCCAAATCTGGGAAATGTCTCTTGTCATGACACACCACTTTCTGTAGGCAACCAATCTGATATGGTCCTAGAAAGGTACACAAAGTCAAGAATTGACCTGAGCTAATGTGGAAGAAGACTACAAGATCTCTTCCTTGTGGATCATTAAATGCTCAGATCTGAAGCTGAAGAGAAGCCTTATTCTATACCTCATCTGCGCCAATCAAAAGAAATCAAGTCTAAAACCATATTTTTCAACCTATGCTAAACCAATCAGTGGACAGATTTTTGGAGGGAAGTTTTCTCTCTTGGGAAACCAAAATGGGACATGCACCTCCATGCTTGAAGAGGGCTGCAAGGGTGCCAACAAGAACTAGAGGGAGAACCGGCTAAAGGAGGAGAGGTGTGGCTGCTGTTGTTGCAGCCAGAAGGAGAAAGAGTTGCTGTTGGTACTGCTAGAGAAACCGGTGCCTCTAGAAAAAGAAGAACTTGGTGCCATCTCTGTGAAGATCTAAAGAAAAGCCACAAGCCTCTTCCACCTATTCGTTGTCCTACAAAGAGAAGCTACCGTCACCGATTCAACGAATCTGAAAGCAGCAAACCAAGCCCTCCAGTTTCTAGACAAGGACATTTGCATTTGGCATTGAGTTTCATTCTTCTTGTCTAAAGTTCCTCATTACCCTTTCTCTGTTTTGTTCTTGTTCTTGCCTAAACTTGAATCGTCCCTACCAGTGATAGTAGGAAGACATATCAAGCTAGTGTGCTTAGATCTATGGTCTGGCCTGTGTGCCATCAAGCTGTGTGACAGCGGTTCCTTGATAGGGGATAATCTCTCTGCATGCTGTAAGGCAGCGAGTGGTTAAGCTGTGTAATCAGTGGGTTGTGTAGTTGCACTAGGGAAGCCTCACTTGGTTTACGTAGGACTTTGGAGAAAGTCCGAACCATCTTAAAAATCATTGTCCCTATGGTTTGCATGTGTGATTGCTCTTCGCTAGATGCTTGTCTAGGCCCATTATCTATCTACACAATTGCATCGTTTGTGTGTACTCCCTGCATTCTCAAGTAGTTCTTTCTATTCCGTTGTGGTTGATTTTATTTGTAGAAAAAGAGGGGCATAACTTTTCACCCCTCCCCTCTAGATCAGCTATTCCCACACTACACATGGTATCAGAGCCAATCTCTAATGATGGGGTCCAACGACCTTGAGAGAAATGGTGGAATGGCGTCCAAGGGACTCATGCCCGAAGACATTCTGTTAATAGACCACCTTTCTTTACTGGAACTAACTATTCATATTGGAAAATTCGTATGCAGGTGTTCATTCACACTCAAGACTATGAGATATGGAGATTTGTCAGCAAGGGTTCGTACGAGCTCCCAGAGGATGAGCACACTTTGACCCAGGAGCAGATAAGGAGATCCACAGTCAACTGGAGTGCTAAGCACATAATGCAGTGCTCTCTCCATGCTGTGGAGTTCTCAAGAGTATCAACATGCGCTACAGCCAAAGAGATGTGGGACCGTCTAGAGGTAATATACGAAGGCACATCTGAGGTACGTGAGACTAAAGCCAACATGTTGATTTTAGAATATGAAATGTTTAAAATGAAGCTTGAAGAATCTATTTCAGACATGTTCTCTCATTTAACTTAGCTCACTAATAGTATAATTTGTCTAGGAAAGAGTTATTCTGAGCATGAAATAGTGAGAAAAATTCTTTGGTCATTAACCCCAGCTTGGCATACCAAAGCCACTATGGTTGAAGAATCCAGAAATTTGTCAACCACCAAGGTAGAAGAACTCATAGGATCCCTCATGACCTATGAGATAAATCTCAAGAACAAGGAAGTAGAGGTAAGCAAGAAAAAGCCTCTAGCTCTGAAAGTTGGACCTAGCAATCGAGGAACATCTGAGGGAACTGAGTCATCCACTAGCAATGAAGATGAGGATGAAGTAGCTATGCTCTCCTGAAAGTTCAAAAAATTTCTAAGAAAAGAAGGTAAAGGCCTCAGAAGAGGGAGTCCCCATGTAAGGAAATCATTCAGATCAAAATATGAAAATGTAAAGAAATATGATAAGATTGTGTGCTATTCTTGCAGGAAGCTTGGGCATGTAAAATCTGAATGCCCTGAAGAAGTGAAGAAATCATCACCCAAATGGAAAGGAAAGAAGAACAAGGCTATGGTATCTACATGGAGTGATGAAGAAGAAGATGATGATGAAAGAAGCTCCACGAAAGAGGAAAAGATAGACTTCTGCCTCATTGCAAAAGGAGATGAAGAATCAGAGGTACACTCTCCATTTGATCATTTTTCAACTAGTGACTGGGAAGAGGTTTATTCTGAATTGATGGATAAATATGACATGTACAAAAAGGAAAATAAAGCTTTGAAAAAGAAAATCAACATTGTTGTGCATGATCACACCTTAAGCGAAAAGAATGCCTCACTAGAATCTAAAATCCTAAACTTGAAGAAATTGGTTGAAGATCTGGAATATGAAAGGAGTGAATTGATAGACATAGAAGTACAAAATGAGAGCTTAAGAGATGAAATTGATGATACAAAATCAAATATGCAAAAATTTGAAAGTGATATCAAAATAACAAATGAAAAATATGAAGCCGTCAAGGAAGTCAATACAAAACTCCAAGAAAATGTTGAAAAGCTTCAAAAGGAACTGGAGGATAAGCAAAAACTGTTGGAGAAGTTTGTGGATGAAAAAGAGAACTTAGATGCCTTGTTAGGAACAAGAATTAACTTTAACAAAGAAGGGCTGAGATACAATCTCACCAAAAAGAAAGAGATTGGCATGAAAACTATCACCTTTGTTTCCTCTTCAAATGCATCCACCTCAACCACAAATTCCATTCAAAGTCAAGGAAATTCAAACAATAAATGAAAAGAAAAAATGGAAGAGCCCCAAAAGAAGAACCTTGGAACTCTCAAGAAAACTGCTCAAAAATTCTAGTCAGGTCGATCTGATCCTCAGCCCAGGTCTACACACACTCATAGTAGAAATGGTCTAAAGGGCAGCACAAGTCGACACTATCATCAGCCAAGGTCGACCCTTTCCTGGTCATCACCCAATAAGGCGACTAGAAATGTCCCATCAGGTCGACACTCAGGTTACATGAGGTCGACACTCCCACCAAACAGAACTCGTTATGAATGGGTAGAACGGGGGAGAGGTCGACACACTCACCCACACAGGTTGACAACGTCCTACTACTGGGATAGTTATGACTCATACACACACAGACCTGGTCAAACTCATTTCCCCATGAACCACAACACTTTCTATCAATCAAAAACAAATAACTAGAACCGAAGACAAACCTTTTCAAACATCCACCATAAACCAAAAGCTGAAAAATAAAAGAAGAATGTGAAGATGGAAAATAAGAATAAAAATTCAGCAACAAGCAAGAAAATCAAAAATGAGAAGAAAATTTGGATTCCAAAGGGTATGTTATCATGTCTTATAGAGTTGAATGGTTTGATGGGACCCAAATATGGTTGGGTTCTAAAAATTGTTACTTAATTTTCTATGCAGGAATGTCTTGTAGTCGGACATAATAGATGGTACCTTGATAGCGGCTGTTCAAGACATATGACGGGGGGCATAACAAAATTCTATCTTTTGGTGAAAAAAGAAGCTGGGCATGTCACCTTTGGAGGGAACAATAAAGAAAAAATCATTGGTTCAGGTAGAGTAGGTAAGAATCCCTCCAATTCAATTGAGAATGTTTTATTGGTTGATGGATTATAATACAATTTGTTGAGCATAAGTCAATTATGTGACAAGGGACATAGAGTGATATTTGACTCTCATGAATGTAAAATTCTAGAACCAAAATCTGATAAAATGAAGTTTTCCAGTAAGAGAGTCAACAATGTATACATGATTGACTTAGATGATCCAGCTCATTTGAATCTCTATCTTGCTATACCAAAATATGAACTTGCATGGTTATGACATCGTAGACTAGGACATGCTAGCTACAATGTATTGCATAAACTTGTTAAACATTCAATGGTGAAAGGCTACCTAAACTCTCCTTTAAACAAGATAATAAAGTTTGTGACGCATGTGCCCTAGGGAAATAAACTAGAAAATCTTTCAAAAATAGATCTGAAAGTCTATCATCTAAACCACTTGAACTAATTCATATAAATTTGTCTGGGCCAACAAGGACTGCTTGTCTAAGTGGTAGAAGATAGAGCTATGTGTTAGTAGATGACTTCTCTAGGTTGACATGGGTATTCTTTCTTACACATAAGAATGATGCTTTTGATGAGTTTCAGGCACTCTACATGAAGATAAAGCAAGATGATGAGTTCAAAATTTTTAATATTCAATCAGATCATGGTGGTGAATTCGACAATGCTGAATGTTATGATTTCTATAGGGCTGAAGGTATATATCATTAGTTTTCATAAAGAAGGACCCCTGAACAAAATGGGGTAGTTGAGAGGAGGAATTGAACACTCATAGAGATGGCTAGAATAATGCTTTCTGAACGACAACTCCCAAGGTGATTTTGGGCCGAAGCAGTAAATATAACATGTTATATCATCAACCGCTCCATGGTAAGGCCATTCACCAAATATACTCCTTATGAGTTGCTAAAAGGTAAACAACCTTCTCTCTCACACATAAAAGTGTTCGGATCTAAATGCTTCATCCATAACAATGATAAAAGGGAATTGGATAAGTTCAAGCCCAAAAGCGATGAAGGTATATTTCTTGGTTATTCTGATCGATGTAGGGCTTATAGAATTTACAATATCAAGAGTCAAGTTGTGGAAGAATCACCCCATGTTACTTTTGATGAATTCAATGATGAGTCTAAGAATGACAAGCCTTGCAAGGATGATGACAATGGGAAGTTCTTGAACATTAAAGAAAAAACATCATCCTCCAAAAGAGGAGACAAAAGAAAATGATGAGTTGGGAGAATCAAGCAATTCAAGGGCTCTGACTATTGGTGAATGTATTGACACTACTTACATGAGAATTCTTAAAGATCATCCCTTCAAAAAATATAATTGGGAGCTTGAATGATCCACCTAGAACCAAGTCACATTTTAGAATAATTGAAGAATTGGACCAAATTGCTCTTATCTCGCAAATTGAACCAAAAAATGTTGAAGAAGCTTTGAAAGATGAAAACTAGATAAATTCCATGCAAAATGAATTAAACTAGTTTGAAAGAAATAAAGTTTGACACGTTGTTCCTAGACCCTCAACAAAATCTGTCATAGGTACCAAATAGGTATTTAGGAACAAACTCAGTGAAGATGGCAAAATAATAAGAAATAAGGCTAGATTTGTGGCTCAGGGTTACAATCAAGAATTTGGAATAGATTTTAAAGAATCTTTTGCCCCTATAGCTCGACTAGAAGACATTTAGAATTTTGCTCGCATTTGTATGTTCACATAAAATAAAATTGCATCAAATGGATGTTAAAAGCACCTTCTTAAATGGCCTGATAAAAGAGGAAGTTTATGTGGAGCAACCACCCGGTTTTGAAAGTTCTAATCATGAAGATTATGTGTACAAGTTGGACATGGCTCTTTATGGTTTGAAGCAAGCACCTAGAGCTTGGTATGAACGGCTAAGCTCTTTCCTCACCAAAAATGGATACACAAGAGGTAAAGTAGATCAAACACTCTTCACCAAAAAATAAGGTAAGAACATCTTGATTGTTCAAATTTATGTCGATGATATTATATTTGGATCTACGAAATCTAAAATGTGTGAGGAATTTGCTAACCTTATGACTAGTGAGTTCGAGATGAGTTTAATGGGTGAACTTCAATTCTTTCTCGGCTTGCAGGTTAACCAAGGTGCAGATGGGTGCTTTATAAGTCAAGCTAAGTACATCAAGGAGCTGCTGAAAAGGTTTGACAAGAAAAATTATAAGCACATTGCAGCTCCTTTGAGGACCAACACATCACTAGATGCGGATGAGAAAGGTAAATTTATGGATGCAAAAACTTATAGAGGTATGATTGGTTTATTGCTTTATTTGACTGCATCTAGACCGGATATCCAATTTAGTGTATGTCTTTGTGCTAGATTTCAAGCTAGTCCTAGAGAATGTCACATGATTTTCATCAAGCATATCCTTAGATATCTTTCCGAGACTCAAGATTTGGGATTATAGTATTCGTCATCTTGTGTTCTTTCTCTTGTCTCTTATTCAGATGCGGACTACGCTGGTTGCAAGCGAGATTGCAAGAGCACGAGTGGGTATTGCCAATTTTTAGGCGGGTGTTTAGTTTCTTAGGCCTCTATGAAACAACACTCGATTTCCCTCTCTACCGTAGAGGCAAAATATATTGATGCGGGGAGTTGTGGCACCCAAGTGTTGTGGATTAAACACCAACTCCAAGACTACTTAGTGGATCTTGAATGTGTCCCGATTCTGTGTGATAACACAAGTGAAATCAATCTTGCTAAAAATCCAGCCCAGCACTCCAGGACAAAGCACATTGAAATTAGGCATCATTTCCTTAGAGATGAGATCCTTAAGAAAAATTTTGAATTGCATTTTGTTGATACAATGAATCAAGTTGCTGACATTTTTACCAAGCATGTATGTAATGACAAGTTTTAAACTCTTAGAAGAGAGCTTGGTCTATGCCGACCTCAAATTTACAAGGTTTAAATTGTTCTACATATCTCTTACTATCAATGCCTATTGAGTGTGATGGAAAGCAATAACAATTCTGTGCAGAAAATATGATGCATACATTTTTTTTGTCTTTCTGCATTGCCATGCATAGTTTAATGGGTCATTGTTCATGGTGGTATTGGTTGATGCATCTTCATACTTGACAATGGTATATAAAATGGTGATTTGTCAAAGGGCAGGTTAGGCCTGTCTAGCTACATTCACTATGCGTGAGGACATACCTTTGCCCAGTATCATTAGTCCATGTTGCATTTAGGCCATTTAGGTAGGGGGAGATAATGCATCTTTTGAATTGATCATGCATACATGGGTTGTAGAATAACTTGCATATCACTTAAGTCAAAAATTACAGAAATATTATTTAAAATGCACGCATGGGCTCAGAGGGAATAAGAGTAGAATTGTACTTTTTTATAACCCTTTGTCTAGAATAAACCACTCTTGGTGTCGACGATTTGAGCTTCTGGTGTCGACACACTGGTCCATGTAAAGTCTGTGTATGTAAGACTCCATTGGTTCATCATTCAATTAACTAGTTTCACATGATATTCACGCCCATCTTCTCTGGCATATCTCAATCTACGTGAACTCAATGGACCATGGTTTTAACTGTTCATCTTAATTTCTTAAGAAGTGGAGAGGGGGATTTCTGTAGCCCAATTAAGAGCAGCCAAACTAGGCCCATCAGGACCGAACGAGGCTCAACTCGTCCAAGTGACAGCCCTTTAGGGCCCACTTTTGTAAAAAAGCCCAATAAAGATCACTCGGGATCGCATCCTTCCTCGGCGGCCCTTAGGCTCGGAAGGCCCGAACGTCAGAACGGAGGAAGACCCACGCCCGAGCTATCCCTCCATTGGGATAAGGGTGAGCGCTCCGTGCCCACTCCGACCTGACTACATCCGAGCTATACCTATCGCCCGGACAGGACTGTCACCTCTTATGCTCGGATCGACTGACAAGTGTTTATCCATGTAGCCGTTGAAATCCCTTTATGAGCAGGAGTTTAGGGGGATAAGGGAGCCACGATCCCTCAAGGCTATGAAGAGCCCACGATGAGGACGTAATAATCCCACGATGAGGACGTAACGATCCCATGATGAGGATGTAACTCCCGCCTGAAACTCCTCAGCTTATGGGACTCATCAGGGAAGCTCGCTATATAAACCAAGGACTCCCTCCGACGGCAGGTAAGGCACATACAGGCCTAAAAATCCCTGAGCAGGAACCACTTCACCATCTTGGTGTTGGGGGATCTCGTGCACCTCTTTCTACCTCCCTCAATACCTTCCACCATTCCTCTACTGACTTAAGCATCGGAGGGTTTTCCTCAGGGAACCATCCCTGGGCCTCCTGATTCGTTTCCCTTTCTCTGTAGTTCACTATTCGGTGATCACCCTCCCAGCTCAGGACAAGCGCGAGATCACGCCCCTTCATTTGGCGCCGTATGTGGGAACCGACCAAAGAGCCAGTATGGTGAGAACAAGTTCATGGAGGAGGTCCGTCGGCGACAGGGGAAAGGCCACGGCGGCAGCGGGGGAAGGCCCCTCACAAGCCTCCCAAAACCCCCCCTCCTGTGCCAGCACTCCCGCCGACGGACCGCCCCCTCCCCCTACGGCCGGGCTACCACCCCCTCCTCCCACGGCGGTGGGGCTGCCGCTCAACGGCGACGTCGACGCCTTCCAAGCCCTCAACGCAAAACTGGACGTCCTCGTGGAACTCATGAGGACCCAGGCGGCCAGGGATGGAAGGTCACACGCCCCTCCGGAGAGCCCTCCCCGTGAGAACGTGTCCCAACACACCATCAAAGGCCGCTTCACCCTCCGAGGAGAGCAGCTCATCCGCAACAAAGTAGGAGGACCCTTGCAAGCCCCCCCTCCGGAGCAATAGGCTTCCTCCACACCGAAGCGGGGCAGGCATGGGGCACGCCTTCCCCCCTCGGAGATCAAAGTCCCCAGGGAGCGCTAGGACAGCCTGCCTTTACGCCCCCTCAGCCCTACGGCGCATCGGCAGCCGGAGCTATCCCTCCGACTGTAAGAATTCGAGAGGCATTTTGCAGAGCAGGAGCGCGCCCTGCGAGCCCTGTAGAAGACCTCTCCACCATAGGACGAGGAGAGATCCCCTTTCTTCGACCATATCTTGAAGGCATAGGTATCTCCCAGAGCCTCCATCCCGACCTTCAAGCCCTACGACGGCTAGGGTAACCCGGCCGACCACTTCGACAGCTTCGACGCACTTATGACCCATCACGGAGCGTCTGATGCCATCAAATGTCGAGCCTTTGTGACCACCTTGGTCCAAGGCACCCAAGCGTGGTTCCGGGCCCTCGCCCCCGGGTCCATCTGAGACTTCAAGTAATTCGGGCGAGTATTCAACGAGAGTTTCGCCAGCAGCGGCCCCCCAAGATCGGTAGTGGGGCTTTTGGCCCTCAAACAGGCACAAGAGGAGAAATTTTGGGCCTACATTCTCTGATTCAAATCGGAAGCCCTGAGGATCCCCCGCCTGGACGTCGCCTCAGCCATAACCGCTCTGACCGGTGGCACTCGTGATGAGAACCTCCGCCGCGAGCTTGTCCTCCACCCTCCCTCGACCCTTGCTGCGCTAGTGACTCTGGCATTACGCCACGCCGAGTGCGAGGAAGTGCTTAGTGCATGTCGAGATGCAACCGGCTCGGGTCAAGAGGGGGACAAGAAGCGGGCACCTGAGCCAAGCTCGGGCCAAGGAAAAAGGCGGAACCGAGACGTGGATCGCAAGGAACCGTCACGGAAGTACGAGCGGTGCACTCCCCTAACCGCTCCAGTATATGAGATTTATGAAGACATCAAAGGCTCGAGCCTCCTCCACCAACCCGAGCCAATGAAGTCGAAGAACCGCAGTCGCAACAAGCATTGCCTGTTCCACAGTGACCACGAGCATCATACCGGTGACTGCCATCAGCTCTAGGACGAGATCGAGCATCTCGTTTGTCAGGGGCACCTCTCCCGATTCGTGGTCGGGCACCAGGAAGACCGAGGCGCCCCAGAGGAAATCGACAACGCCCCCCGAGGGGTCTACATCAACGTCATCGTCGGAGGAGCTGCATCAGGAGGAGACAGTGGCAGAGGAAGGAAGCGTCATGCTGAGCGGGCGAGCCGAGCCATCGAGCCTCCCAGGGCCCCGCCGAGCGAGCCCCAGGTCATAGTCTTCTCCGACCAAGACCTAGAGGGGTTGAGCACCACGCATGACGATGCCCTAGTGATATCGGCCACAATAAACCATTGTAACGTAGATAGGATTCTAGTTGACAATGGAAGTGCCCCTGATGTATTATCCTACGGATGTTTCCTTAAGATGGGGGAGGATCCGTCTAAACTCCGCCCGATCCGAACCCTCCTATGCGGGTTCAATGGCCACGCCACTTATCCCGAGGGAGCCCTAAGCCTGCCGGTTACTCTCGGCACCCCACCCAAAATTGTTACGATCATGGTGGACTTCATAGTGATCAAAGGTATGATAGCATACAACGCAATCTTTGGCCGAGGAATCCTCAGCCGAACGAAAGCGGTGCCTTCTACTATCACCAAAACATGAAGTTCCCCACCAAAAATGGGTTAGGGGAAGTCCGAGGTAACCAGGCAATGGCCCGAATGTGCTACAATATCTCGGTTGAAGCCACAAGGTCGGACGGGAAGAATAGGGGCCCCCGGGAAGTTGAGGAAAAATCCACAACCACCGAGCCTGGAGGCGAATTGCTAGCGGTTTTCCAAAGCGATGACCCGACCCTAGGAGTAAAGATCAGAGCCGGCCTAACATCTGAGGTTCAACAACAATACAAAGAGTTTCTTTCCGCATACGTCCGGATCTTTGCATGGTCTGATGATCAACTCCCCGGGATACCGGAAGAGACGGTGGTGCATAAGCTCAACCTCGACCCAACCGTGAAGCCCATGCAGTAACGCAGAAGGAAGCATGCGCCAGAGAAGCAGGCGATCATCAAGGAGCAGGTCACCAAGGGGAAGAAGATTGACCTTTTTAGACCGGTCCTATACCCGACGTGGCTGGATGATGTCGTGCTTGTGCCGAAAGCTTCAGGAAAGTGGCGGATGTGCGTGGACTTCACCGACTTGAACAAGGCTACTCCAAAGGACTGCTATCCCTTATCGAGCATCGACCAACTGGTTGATTCAACCTCGGGCAATGAGATACTCAGCTTCCTAGATGCCTACTCAGGTTACCACCAGATCAGAATGCACCCCGAAGACATCGAGAAGACCGCCTTTATCACCGACTTCGGCGTACACTGCTACACCCGGATGCCTGTCGGGTTGAAGAATGTTGGAGCCACGTACTAGAGGCTGGTCAACCATATGTTTGAGGGACAGCTCGGTCGGAATGTCGAGGCCTATATTGACGACATGCTCGTGAAGACCCCCAAGGCCGAGGACCACTTCGCCGACCTAGCAGAAACTTTCGACACCCTCCTGAAGTACAACATGAAGCTCAACCCCGCCAAGTGAGCCTTCAGAGTAAGGTCCGGGAAATTATTGGGTTTCTTAGTCACCCAGCGTGAGATCGAGGCCAACCCCAACAAGGTCCAGGCCATCCTGGACATGCGCCCACCCACCTGCATCAAAGACGTTCAACGCCTTACCGGGCGCATTACTGCGCTCAGCAGATTCTTGTCCCGTGCGGCTGAACGATGCCTAACCTTCTTCAAACTGTTGAGGGGGCCCAAAATGGCATCTGCCACATTCACGTGGGACGAGGAATGCCAAAGAGCGTTCGCCGAGCTTAAGAAGTTCCTAGCTTCGGCCCCAGTGCTTTCCAAGCCTTTCCCAGGTGAAGCCTTGTATCTCTATCTCTCAGTAACTCCATCCACAGTTAGCTCAGTCCTTGATGGGGACATCGCTTACCACTTCCCATTTCTCCAAGGGGTCCTGATGCTCGCCATTATGTTCATCTTGATTTTCTGAGTCTAGCTCTGTAATTTTCATATCTTTCTTTGAGTCTTAACCATGTAAGTTTCCCTTTTATTGAGTCAAGTACCTAAGTTAGTGAGTCATCTATCTAAGTCTATGTATCATCAAGTGGCCTAGTGAGTTAATGGGCCACTTCAATGGGCTTGGCCCATGGGCGCCCCCTTCCCTCCTTGGTCATTTGTCATTATTCAAAAAGGGGAGGACTTTTTGTAAATTGTGGGTTTCCTATAAATAGGACCCCAATCCCCACTTGGAGAAGCTAATGAAGTATTGATAAAATTGCCACAAGAATTTGTGCCTCTCTCTCTAGCTCTCTCTCTCTATTTCTCTCTCTCTCTATAGGGGGCGAACCCCATTCTCTCTCATCCCCACCCCCAAATTCGAAATTCACTCTCTCTCCTCCCTATTCACCTCTAATTAAGACCCCTCCCCCTTCCCCATACCTCCCATTTAAGTCCCCTCCAACCCCTAGGTGGAATCCCCTTCTCCTAGGCACCTCTCCCTCCTCCCAAGTAACCTTTCCCCTTCCCCATACAACCTTTCATTTTTCCAAGGGGAGAATCCCTTCTCCCAAGCACCCCTTCCCCTCCCCAAGGTAACTCTTCCCATTCCCTAGGCCCCCATTAACCCCTCCATTAACCCACCATTCAAAACAAGGAGAGATCTCTCCTCCCTCTCTCCTTCCCAACCCAAATTCGCATCTCCCCCTCCCTCAACTTGCTAGACCACCTCCCAGCCCCCTTTCTACCCTTCCCACACCTTGAATCACCCCCTAACAGACCCCCACATAGTCAGGTGTCACCCCCACACCCATCCACCCCATTTCCCACCCCATCTACTCCGTCTCCCATCACCTTTCATCACCCTATCCATCTCAGTTCGCAGGCAGCAGTTGGAGCCCAACTTGCAGAGACTGCCCCGGTGCTTTCCGACATCATCTGGAGGTGTACGATACATTGTCGGAAAATTCTTCCAGTCTTCTTCGCAGGTTAGGTGGAATCGTCTCGTTCCGACTTCACTACAGATCGTGGTGCCCATTCTTGTCTGACTGCGCAACCGGGACCAGAATCTGGACCAGAGCTGCAGTGCAGAAGCTACCACGGCCACACCCCTCAACTTATGAAGGCGCCACTTGGGCGAGAGCTGCTACCACAAGGCGTCTACCATCACCAACAAGCAGCATCCCATTCGGAATCAGGAAGTGTCTTTTCGAAATTTTCTCCACCGGGTGCGCAGGCAGTCCGTTTGGGTCCTGCCTCGACACCGCCTCACTCAACGGGCTCCACCTCACCACCCCAACATCATCTGGTGCTGTTCTTGGTTTCTGCTCGAAGAAGACTTGTCCACGGACGTCCTTGACTTGATCTAGTCTCATTCGGACTTCGGGAGTGACCGTGGCACCTTCGACAAACAGCTGCAACACTCTGGACCAGCCTGAACCAGAACTCTAAGCACCTGCTCCGGGGTCCACTCTGACCAGAGGTGATGCGAGAACTGCCCACCAAAATTCACAAGCGTACCTGGGTCTGTCAGCGTCGTTTCAGCACCAGTCTCATCAAGTTCTGAGTCCGGAGGAGCACACAGAGGCAGCAACATCGATCCCCTATCCTGCTGCCCAAGACACAGGCAGATTCGGTCGGGTGATCCGTCGGCGCGATTTGAGCGAATCTCCCCTCCCCGCCTGGCTGGCTTAACGCCCCTCCCTGTGTGGAGGTAGTGTTTGAATTATAATACAGATATCCCCACCCCAAGTCCACCCTCCTATGTGAGGCGTAGTGGTTGTATAATTTAAACAGGGTTCAAGCTTCATCGGCGCAGTGTGCGGGGAACCCACACTTCCTCGCTCTCCCTCGTCTCCGAACGGGGTTGGTTTCTTCAAACCAACCAGGGTAAGCTCTGAACTTTGCTCCAACAATAGTACTTGTTCAGCTAATATCTGTGGCATTGCTCTGTTGAGCAAGAGAGAGAGCGCCCGACCCCGTGTGATCCACTTACGAGCGGTCACCGTGGGCTGTGTGAGAGAGGGACCTAGTGCCCCAATTGGCACCCGGCCAGCCCGTTAAGTGTGGGCCTCGTACCTTCGGGAGGGCAACCCTAGCCCTGCTGGCACTCTACTAGCAAGGGTCTTGATCCATCATCTCCACTTGGCATCATTAAGTCACCCGAGCTCGTGTGTGTGCGACGGCGATTCAGCCCAATCTAGTAATTTGTTGCTTTGTGTTTGTGCTTGCGGAATAGGTCCAAGGACCCGTGTCTATTTTGCTGCATATCCCTTAGTTGTGTCACATCAAGTGGTATCAGAGCAAGTTCATAACTTGTCTCTCTACAAGTTGGTCCTAGGGCGCATTCGCATTTAGAGTCTTTATCGGGCCACCCAGTGGATCATCATGTACACTCCACATTGGTTAAGTCCCCTCAACACGGCCTTCCCCAAGAGCCCAATTGACCCCTCCTCATAGACATCATCCTAGAAGGGGACCTTAGTTTTGACGGATCTAGTCCTAATGCCTACCTAAAGTGGGAGGCTACCATAGATAAACACTTTGATAGGACTAGGGTCTATGGACACGCTAGAGTCCGCAGGGCCACAGGGCGGCTTCGGGGACAAGCCAAGAAGGAGTGGGAACGCATAGTGGTCTTAAGAAGGATTTGGAGGCAAGAACCCGTAGGATCATGGGAAGAGATGAAGATCGAGCTTAGGAAGATCTATGCTCCCCGACCTTCCCACTACTACCTTGAGAACCATAACCCGAGGAGCACTCCCACTCCCCCTTTCCCTCCCCGTCAACCCAAGACCTCCCTTTGGGTCCAAACTTCACCAACCCGGGTGCACCATGCCCCAACCTTCATCACCCCATCCCCAAAAGACCGTCCCATTCCCTTAGAGAGTAAGACCCCCACACCCCAAAGAGATAAGATTGTAATTGAAGTACATGAGGCCTTCCCCAATTGTGAAAAAGAATACGAGTCACAATGTCATGGGTTAGGCCAAGAAGTGCCCATCCCATGTGGAAGAAGCATCATGTCTCACTCCACCCTCACCATTCAAACCCACGTGGACCCCATGTCCACCCCTCCACCGAGGCCCGTGACAGCCACCATTCCCCAACCCAAAGTTCTCTATCAAACCCACACCCCACAAGCCTCCACAAATCCTCCTCCCACCCCTTTCCAAAAGGAACTTAAGGAGGTTACCGAAGAATATGAGGCTCCCCTAGATTGGGAGGAAGAATATGAATCCCAGTGCCAAGGGTTGGGTCAAGAAGGCTCATCTTTATCCAAAGAGACCACAGCGAGCCTAACTGGGTACATCCTCCCTCATGAGTTACATGATGAGCAACCAAGTTCCCCCACCCCTCCCTCCATGAGAATTGTGATTCTTAGGGAACCCCTCATTGAGTGGCTAAAGCAAGACCTCCTCCTCCACATCATGCACCCCCCTATGGAAAATCATTACCCAATTGTGCCCACCCCACCATTCCACACAACCTACCAATCGTCCTACTTTGTAGGAGCCATGAGGGACTTGATTAAAGGCATACTAAGGCAAATAGAGGTGACAAACATGTTGGCCTTAGGAGCGAGTGATACGGGGTACCTTAGTTTCTCACACCCCTCTATCGGGTCCATCATCTCCATTTACACCAAGGGTCCTTGCATGAGTGAGCTCGTATTGTTTCTACCCGAACCCGATGAGTTTTACACCATCCCCCTACCACAAGAAAAGGGCACTCAACCTATGGAATTCACTTTGGTACTTACCCCATTAGGGGACGAGTGCCTAGCCCACACTAGGGAGTGTATGCTTTGGAGTGTTCCAGGTCTAGGATGGGAAGAAGCCTCAATCCCCTCAACCCAAGTCCTCCTAGATCCACCTGATCCCTTCCCACTATCTCTTCTTTGCCAACCCACCTCCTTGCCCTCCTACATCCTTCCCTACCCCTCGTCCCTTTGCAAGGAGCATTACGATAGGTCCCACCAGGTTCATGATTCCCACTTCCCTATGTGCACTAGGGACCCTAGGACGATCACTTGGATTAAAGCCCACCTCCACATCACCCACCCCTTAACCCATCTCGAGCCTTTTGGCCACTTCCTATGGACTTCCGAGTACTCATCACTCACCACCCACTCCCTCCTACCCTCACCCACCATGTCGAACCTAACCCACCCATTCCAAAACTTAGCCCACACTATGAGAGGCATGACCATGGGTAACATCCACCTAGGAAATGAGGAATTTACCCATCCCAAGATGTCCACTTTCTTGGACCCCTTCACCCCCCATGAGTGGAAACCCCCAAATCAACTCCCACCTAAAGATGGGACCATCTTGATAGGAATGCATGTGTCACAACATCTTGCATCATGTGATAAGGCTAGTCACGTCATTTGTGTCACATACACACTAGGTCCAGTGCACGACAGGTTTACATTTGGACATGCTGGTCCTTCCCCACTCTTCATCCATCTCATGCATGATAGAGCCACTTGTGGCTGCCCCGGTCCACCTAAGTGCATCAAGGTCCACACGGCTTCTAAGCATGATAGGTCAATTCATGGATGCCCTGGTCCTCCTAAGTCCATCAAAACCAATCTAACACTTGATAGGACTGCATTTGGTTGTCCGGGCCCTCCCTTCATCTCTAGGGGATCATCATTCATGACACTGCATGGCACCATCCGCAAACACATCAACAAAAGCGAGGATATGTATAAGAAATCGGCAGATTCCCACCAACGCCACCAGGAATTTTGTGTAGGTGACTTTGTGATGGTGAGAATTGAGAGACTTTTCTTTGAGAATGTCTCCAAATTGAGGTCGCATGGATCAGGTCCCTTCCAGGTTTTGAGGCAGATCGACACAAATGCTTATGTGTTGGACCTCCCCGAGGAGTACAGAGTAAGTCCCACATTCAATGTGGCTGACTTGGTGCCACACAGGGGTCCCACGGTGACACCTAGTGAGGAAATCGAGCTTGTTCCACCCTTTGAGAGAGCCACCACCCGTGAGAAAGTTCCACCAACCCAGAGGGGCCAACGTGAACAATTGGAGCGGATATTGTATGAACAGGTCACTGTCATTTGGAGCAAAGGGTATGGGCACTACCTCGCTTGGTGAAAGGACCAGCTACCTTTGGTAGACTTGCGGGCAACCCTGCCGTGGCTTCCTCCGCATACGATGGATCTTTACTCAACATAGTCGAGTTCTCTGCATCCCGGGAGTATGATGGGGACATCGTGATGCGGGACGGACACGGGAGACGACACTATACAGTGCCACCCTCGGACTCTAAATGAAGACGCGACCAGCAATACACACCAGGGAGACGCTAAGCCCGACACTACGAGCTCCTAGTGGCAAACGTCGCTAACAGAAGTACAAGCTCACTCGGCGTCCCATGCGAGGGAAAGCGTGGATCGTGCGCGGTTAAGGAACCGGCAGAGTTCAAGGTAGTCAGACTCACTTCCGGACTCGGATCGAGTCGCGGGACGGGTCACTCTCACGCTCACAGCGGTGACATGGACACACGGGCTAGGAACCTACACTCTCGGCAGTGGCCTAAGACCGTATACTAGCTAAGCAATGTAACGCCAAGAAGTTAAGACCTTTACCTCCACGCACCCGGCGTGGCGAAGACACCCCGGCTGACTTACGGACCCCCGGTTAACATAATTTACAGCGGTACAAAAGGATTCAACCCACTCCACGCAGGGAGGTAAAAGGTCACATGTGGGCCCCGGGGACCACACAAATCAGGTTGACAGGCAGCATCTTGATGTCGACTCGACGCGCCGAACTCCGCGTATTCGTGCTTCCCGAACGGCGGGTTCTGCGGGCCCGTGGGGCCCACGGATGGCGCTATCCTCCGGATCTGCGGAGGTGGGTCCCACTATGATGGAGACCCCTGGTGGCGCGCCTCCACGGACGGCGGTCGGCCGGAGACACCGATTGGTGGCCGGTCGGGTCCGATCTTCAAGTTGTGGAATGGCTGCCCACGGATTTCAGTTCTGTTTTCCCTGCGCGCGCTCCGGCGAAAACAGCCGCTGCGGTCGATCCCGACGTCGGATCGGGATGCATGAGCTATCGTTGGAAAGATCTCTTCAAATGCTTCAATCTAGACTCAAAGAGATCTGATGGATCTAGCCGGATCTAGACTTTAATGAATTTACAAATCCCTATTGTACAGTAACCGAGACATCAGATTTACAGGGTACTTGTCTGAGAACCACCGTTGACCACCTACTTGCCGTAGGAATCAGACTTCGAGCTATTCTTCAACATTGTAGATAATCAAACCACGAAGCTGGGACAATTTTTAGAATTGGATTTGGAGGTGGTGGTGATTTGATAAGATTTTTGGAGTGTCTGGTGATCGGATCTGGGAACTGGGGAACAAAACTGTAGCTAGGACTGAGAACGAATTTTAGAAAATATGAAATGGACGAACCAAAAATTAAAAAAAATGTCGGATGAAGGGATGGATGCAAGGAACACCCCGTTAAATTGGGCAAACCAAAGAAAATCAAAAAAAGGACCTAAGACTTAAAACTCCGGACGGGTGGAAATGGAAACAGACAGGAGACAGATCTAGAAACTGAGATTGGATGAAAATAAAAAAATACCAAATGAGATCTTTATAACCAACCAAAATTCTGAGGACGTGCTGGACACCTCTGGGACATCCAGTAAAAGTCCCAGCTCGATCTGAGGCCGTGGCTGAGACTGGAATTTCGTGGAAGTGGCTGTGGTACTGCATGGACAGAACTCCGGCGGCGGCGATGGCGGCTCGTGGCGGCGGCGGCGGCGACCGGAACTGATAGGGTGGAGTCACACCACCAAGAGGCAGCCTTCACAGCTGCAAGGGGGAGAGGGAGAGAGGAAGGGGGCGGCCTAGGCCTTGCTCCAACATTAAGTTTGATTCAAATGGCATTAATTCCACTAAAATGAAAAAATACAACTCTTTATAGGTTACATGCCAAATCCAATATCCACCCTTAGATCTAGGTATGGGGGAATGGATGGCTTGGATTGGATGTGACCAACCACAAAAAGAAATATTTAAAAGAAACCAATTCATAATTTTATCCCATGTGGTCAAAGAAGGAGAGGAAAGAAAAGAAAAAAACTAACCAACCTAGCCTAATAATGCCAAAAGAGGGGGCGCCCCCTTCTTGGGCCCTTCTTGGGCCAAGTTGCTTCAAGGCTTGTTAAGGCCTTCCACAAGCCCATCTTATCCCAATCTAGGTGGCCCATGTGGAGTGGAGGCTTATATGGGCCTTAAGTGGCTTAAGAACCCAATATGAAGCCTAATGAGGCCTTATAACCCAATATGCACTTAACCCTTAATGGACCCTAAAGGACTCACCCATTTGGCTTATTAAGAGCCTTACATTGAACCCAATATGACAAACCCAAATAAAACACTCATTACAACCCAATTACAAGGCAAACCATTGCTAAAACAATACAAGGAAATGCTAAAAATGACCAAGAATCAAGGTGGGGCTTCCAGGCTATCCCCGAGCCAAAGAGAAGCTGCTGTAGATCGAGTGGTGCTCCGTGTACGGTACTGATGGCTCATCGGCTCGTGCCTCTCGCGTGCTCTGGTGTCCGCACCAATTCTCCCCGGGTGGGAGAAACTCGACCCTGTCGAGTAAGGGTCTGCATCACTCCTGTATCGCTCCAAAAGGTCCGGATCGATCCGCTGCAACTCGCCATGTGTGATCCAAGTGTCCTCAGTAGCGGGCCGTCCTCTCCATCGCACTAGGTAGCGCGGGTAAGATCCACTCCTGGTAACTGTCACCTGCTCGTCCAGTATACGATCTATATGCTCACGCTGCCGTGAAAAAGGGGCTGGAGGTGGAAGTGGACACTCAGGTGTGGGATCACTCTCAAGGGGAGGAGATGGCTCAAAAGGCTCACTAGGGATCACCGCTGGGTCCCTATATGCAACAAGATCCGATACATTGAAGGTAGAGCTTATACCATATTCCTCGGGCAGGTCCACAACATACGCATTGGATCCAACGCGTTTCAACACTCTAAAGGGACCGGCTCCGCGAGCTTGCAACTTCTTAACGGTTCCAGAGGGAAACCGTTCAGGTCTTACCCTGATCATGACGTATTCGCCCTCGTGGAACTCTCGGTGGTGTCGGTGGGCATCGGCTAACTCCTTGTACCGTGCATTGCTGGCCTCAATGTGACGACGGATGTCGTCATGCAAACTCCTAACATGCCTAGCAAATGACTCGGCCGACTCCGACACTCTAGCATGGACAGGCATGGGGACAAGGTCAACGGGTTTCCTAGGCCTACGACCTGTGACAATTTCAAATGGACTCATGCCAGTAGACCTATTCACCGAATCATTATATGCAAACTCAGCCATAGGTAGAATGAGATCCCAATCCCCAATGCGGTCCCTAACAAGACATCTCAAAAGATCACCCAGACTCCTATTGACCACCTCGGTCTGACCATCTGTCTGGGGATGGTATGCAGTGGAAAACTTGAGGTGCGTACCCATCATATGCCATAGTGTCTTCCAAAAATAGGAAGTGAACCTAACATCACGGTCAGACACTATAGTGCGAGGCAACCCGAACTTGCACACCACATGAGTAAGGAATAGGCGGGCTACCCTAGAAGCATCCGAAGTCTTTGAGCAAGGGATAAAGAGGGCCATCTTCGAGAAACGGTCAACCACCACATAGACCGAATCATGCTTCCTGGAGGTACGTGGCAATCCCAAAACAAAATCCATGCTGACATCCTGCCACGGGGCATCAGGCACGGGGAGAGGCGTATAAAGGCCCGAGCTTTGCTTCTTCATTTTGGCCGTAGCACATGTACGGCACTGAGCCACGATGTTAGCAACATCGCGCTTCAAGCTCGGCCAATAAAATCGATGCTCCACTGCCTCAATAGTCTTGTTCCGACCAAAGTGGCCGGCTAGACCTCCCGCATGTAGTTCCCACACTAGGAAATCTCGAACCGAAGTTCGGGGAACACATAGCCTGCTACCTCGAAAGAGGTAACCCTCCTGAAGCACATAATCATCATGGTCTCTCGAGGGCCCGGCCTGGAGAGTAGTAAAAATCTGACCGAAGTCAGGACAATCAACATAGGCCTCCTTCATCTTCTCTAGCCCTATGACCTCGGCACTCATGGTGGTAAGAAGACATGCTCGCCGACTCAAGGCATCGGCCACCTTGTTCTCCACTCCAGCCTTATGTTTTAGCACAAAGGTGAACTGCTGGAGATACTCAACCCAACGACTATGACGCGAATTCAGCTTCTTTTGGGAATGGAGGTACCTCAAAGCCTCATGATCGGAGTATAAGACAAACTCCTGATGTAATAGGTAATGCCTCCAATGCCTAAGAGCCTGAACAACTGCGTAAAACTCTTTATCATATGTGGAATATCGCAGTTTCGCGTCATTCAGCTTCTCGCTGAAATATGCGATCGGGTGGGACTCCTGACTCAAAACTCCTCCTATCCCAACACCCGACGCATCACAACAGACCTCAAACACCTTCGAGAAATCAGGCAGTCGAAGGATAGGTGTCTGGGTCATGCGCTCCTTGATGTCCCTGAAGGCAGCAGATGCGGCCTTCGTCCATACAAATGTGCCCTTACGGATGCAATCCGTGATCGGGGCAGTGACGGAACTAAATCCGCGGATAAAGCGACGATAGAACGTCGCAAGACCATGAAAGCTGCGGACGTCATGAATCGTACGGGGTTCCGGCCACTCAACAATGGCCCGGACCTTCTCCGGATCGGCGGAGACCCCAGTACTAGACACAATAAAACCCAAGAAGGTAAGCTGAGGTGTCATGAAGGCACACTTCTGTGGGTTTGCATAAAGCTGCTCTCGCCTGAGAAGAAGACAGACCTGCCGAAGGTGGTCTAAGTGGTCCCCCGTGGTGCGACTATAGATAAGGATGTCGTCAAAGTACACCACTACAAAGACTCCAATGAAAGGTCGAAGGACCTGTGTCATGAGTCGCATGAATGTGCTAGGGGCATTGGTCAAACCAAAAGGCATGACCAACCACTCATATAGACCGTCCTTGGTCTTAAATGCGGTCTTCCACTCATCACCTGGCCTAATCCTCACCTGATGGTAGCCACTCTTAAGATCGATCTTTGAAAAGATAGTGGCACCTGCCATCATGTCTAGCATGTCATCCAGGCGGGGAATAGGGAACCTGTACTTCACGGTGATTTTGTTGATGGCACGACTATCAATGCACATTCTCCACGTGCCATCCTTCTTCGGGGCGAGTAACGCGGGTACAGCACATGGACTCATGCTGTCCCGACAGATCCTCTCTGCACTAAGCTCATCGACCTGCCGTTTAAGCTCGGCATGCTCCGTGGGGCTCATTCGATAATGAGGAAGATTGGGCAAAGAAGAGCCCGGAACAAGGTCGATGGCATGCTGAATATCCCGCATAGGTGGGAGTCCCTCGGGAAGCTCATCGGGGAATACATCAGCATACTCCTGCAGAATGGGAACAACCTCGGGTGGGAGCTCACCCTCGGAGTCCCGCTCCACCTCTCGGACCGTAATGGCAAACACCGGACAGCCCTGACTAAGCTCCTGCTCCATTTCCCGGGAGCTAATCATCATCAATCTCCTCGTCGAGGGCTCTCCTGGGCCAGAGGTAACGGTCATAGCCCGAGCTGGGGATGGGGTACTAGGCCCGGGAACGGAAGGCTTCGGAGTACTAGGGCCAGTAGGACCCCTAACAGATGGGCTCCTGGGCCGAACGGGTTGGAGGGTGACCCGCTGGCCATCGTGGTCGAAGGTACAGGTGTTCGACCGACCATGGAGTGTGGCATCTCGGTCGAATAACCACGGCCTACCAAGAATGATACTTCCCACTTCCATGGGAAGAACATCACACCAGATCTCGTCACGGTAGGAGTGGAGCTGCAGCGGGACCAAGCACCGCAGCCTGACCGAAATGGAAGTGGTATCCACCCATGATACCTGATAGGGACAAGGATGGTCTACGGGTGTGAGACCAAGACGAGTGACAGCGTTCGTGGAGATTGCATTGATACAACTCCCGCTATCGATGACCACCTTGCAAATTTGCTTTCCCAGCCTACAGAATACATGAAGGATAGTGGTCCGACGCCAGTCATCACTGACCTGTGGCTGGGTGAGGATACATCTGACGACCCCCACATGGGTATCGTCTAACTGCTGGGCATCCTGGGCCTCACCTCCCATCTCATAGTACTCGTCAGCTAGCTCTTCATCTGCCTCATAGCTGACTAACTCTAGGCCCGCAGGGGTGGTATCCTCGGCCTGTGTGTCCCCAATGTGAAGAGATGGGCGGGTGGGACACTGGTTGGCAAAATGGCCAAACCCATTGCAGCGATAACACTGCTGCCGTGATCCACTAGGCTCCCCAATCATAGGTCCTTTACCTTTATCCTCCCGACGGATAGGAGGCGTAGGCAACAAAGGACGTGCAGGAGGTGCGGGTGCCGGTGGACGGACTGTGGGTGGGGCCGTAAGATGCTGGGGACGAGGAAGGTCCCTCGGGGGTGGAGGACGAGGCCTAGGAGCAAAGGGCTCGGGGCGAGCGGGCTCCTGAGGTCGAGCCATGGGGGCCCTCGGATACGTGCCAGATGAGCCACGGGACTCGACACTACGAAGGGGAAAGGAGCCCAACCGATGGGGTGACTCGAACTCGGCCTCGAACTGCTCCAATTCGAGAGCAATCTGATATGCCTGCTCCAAAGTGGTGGCATTGCGGCGAAAGAGTTCATATTGATAATTAGGCCGCAAACCTCTCCGAAAGCGGGATATCGTCATGGTGCTCTCTTCCGTGACCCCGCACCGCAAATAATACTCATCGAACTCGGCGGTGTACTCGGTCACGGATCGGTTCCCTTGGGAGATGCTTTGCCACTTGTCTATAAGACGTTGGCGATATGAGGCAGGAAGGTACTTCTCCCTCAATTTGAGTTTCATATCATCCCAGGTACCGATTTGGGGTTGACGTCGCTGGTTGAGCAGGCTCTCCACATTGATCCAATAAGTTTGGGCCTGCCCTTGCAGCTTCATCTTCGCATATCGGACTCTTCGGTGGTCCGTCATCTCAAACCACTCGAAGTACCGGTCCATACCGGCCTCCCAATCTAGATACACCCTAGGGTCCAAGGACCCGCTAAAAGTGGGAGGGTCCGCACGCACACCCCTAAGAATGCGGTCGTCATCCTCGTCATCACGATTCCGTCGTTGATGACGACGACCGTTACCCCCGTGATCATTGTCGGAGGCATAATCATCCACTATAGGCGCCTGTTGCCTCCCGACATCCTCCACCTGAGCCCTTGGCACAGCGGGTTGCTGCACCGGCTCTTGTTGGCCGTTCGTCGGCGCGGGTTGCGCCGCTACTGGGCCCCTCTCTAGGACGGCAATCCTCCCAACAAGGCCTTGAATGGACTGCTCCGAAACCCCGGCCCGATCCTCGAGGACCTTCATCCTCCCTTCTAGACGCGTCCCTATGCCATCCATACGCGTACTAAGACCATCCATACGCGTGTCTAAACGATCCATGATGGCCCGGAACATCTCGGCCGTGGAAGACTCATCGGAACTACGGGCTCGGGAGTCCGCCATAGGTGGTGGTGGCGAGTATTGGGTGCCTCGACGGGTGGGCATGCAAAGACGTACGGACTAGGTGACAACGACCGACTAATGCAAACACACTAAATGATACACTTAGACCTAATTGCAATTTGAAAACACTCCTTTTTTTTGGTATTTTGAAAGAATGCAATTTAAAACACTTTTTTTTTGTTTTGAAAAGAATGAGACTCGACTACACCCTAGACACGGCCAAGACTCGGTACGCGGCGGAGGTAATCGACCCGAAGGTCACTCGCGCAAGTGTGTGGTCTTCCCGGTAGGCGAAGCCTAACGGTCGGACAACACCTTTGGATATACCGAGTGAAGGTGTGTGTGGGGTAACCTTAGACTATGCAAGACTTATGCAACCACTACCCTAGACTCGACTTCTCTGATACCAAACTGATGCGGGACGGACACGGGAGACGACACTATACAGTGCCACCCTCGGACTCTAAATGAAGACGCGACCAGCAATACACACCAGGGAGACGCTAAGCCCGACACTACGAGCTCCTAGTGGCAAACGTCGCTAACAGAAGTACAAGCTCACTCGGCGTCCCATGCGAGGGAAAGCGTGGATCGTGCGCGGTTAAGGAATCGGCAGAGTTCAAGGTAGTCAGACTCACTTCCGGACTCGGATCGAGTCGCGGGACGGGTCACTCTCACGCTCACAGCGGTGACATGGACACACGGGCTAGGAACCTACACTCTCGGCAGCGGCCTAAGACCGTATACTAGCTAAGCAATGTAACGCCAAGAAGTTAAGACCTTTACCTCCACGCACCCGGCGTGGCGAAGACACCCCGGCTGACTTACGGACCCCCGGTTAACATAATTCACAGCGGTACAAAAGGATTCGACCCACTCCACGCAGGGAGGTAAAAGGTCACATGTGGGCCCCGGGGATCACGCAAATCAGGTTGACAGGCAGCATCTTGATGTCGACTCGACGCGCCGAACTCCGCGTTTTCGTGCTTCCCGAACGGCGGGTTCTGCGGGCCCGTGGGGCCCACGGATGGCGCTGTCCTCCGGATCTGCGGAGGTGGGTCCCACTATGATGGAGACCCCTGGTGGCGCGCCTCCACGGACGGCGGTCGGCCGGAGACACCGATTGGTGGCCGGTCGGGTCCGATCTTCAAGTTGTGGAATGGCTGCCCACGGATTTCAGTTCTGTTTTCCCTGCGCGCGCTCCGGCGAAAACAGCCGCTGCGGTCGATCCCGACGTCGGATCGGGACGCATGAGCTATCGTTGGAAAGCTCTCTTCAAATGCTTCAATCTAGACTCAGAGAGATATGATGGATCTAGCCGGATCTAGACTTTAATGAATTTACAAATCCCTGTTGTACAGTAACCGAGACATCAGATTTACAGGGTACTTGTCTGAGAACCACCGTTGACCGCCTACTTGCCGTAGGAATCAGACTTCGAGCTATTCTTCAACATTGTAGATAATCAAACCACGAAGCTGGGACAATTTTTTAGAATTGGATTTGGAGGTGGTGGTGATTTGATAAGATTTTTGGAGTGTCTGGTGGTCGGATCTGGGAACTGGGGAACAGAACTGTAGCTAGGACTGAGAACGAATTTTAGAAAATTTGAAATGGATGAACCAAAAATTAAAAAAAATGGTGGATAAAGGGATGGATGCAAGGAACACCCAGTTAAATTGGGCGAACCAAAGAAAATCAAAAAAAGGACCTAAGACTTAAAACTCCGGGCGGGTGGAAATGGAAACAGACAGGAGACAGATCTGGAAACTGAGATTGGACGAAAATAAAAAAATACCAAATGAGATCTTTATGACCAACCAAAATTCTGAGGACGTGCTGGACACCTCTGGGACATCCAGTAAAAGTTCCAGCTCGATCTGAGGCCGTGGCTGAGACTGGAATTTCGTGGAAGTGGCTGTGGTACTGCGTGGACAGAACTCCGGCGGTGGCGATGGCGGCTCGTGGCGGCGGCGGCGGCGACCGGAACTGATAGGGTGGAGTCACACCACCAAGAGGCAGCCTTCACAGCTGCAAGGGGGAGAGGGAGAGAGGAAGGGGGCGGCCTAGGCCTTGCTCCAACATTAAGTTTGATTCAAATGGCATTAATTCCACTAAAATGAAAAAATACAACTCTTTATAGGTTACATGCCAAATCCAATATCCACCCTTAGATCTAGGTATGGGGGAATGGATGGCTTGGATTGGATGTGACCAACCACAAAAAGAAATATTTAAAAGAAACCAATTCATAATTTTATCCCATGTGGTCAAAGAAGGAGAGGAAAGAAAAGAAAAAAACTAACCAACCTAGCCTAATAATGCCAAAAGAGGGGGCGCCCCCTTCTTGGGCCCTTCTTGGGCCAAGTTGCTTCAAGGCTTGTTAAGGCCTTCCACAAGCCCATCTTATCCCAATCTAGGTGGCCCATGTGGAGTGGAGGCTTATATGGGCCTTAAGTGGCTTAAGAACCCAATATGAAGCCTAATGAGGCCTTATAACCCAATATAGCACTTAACCCTTAATGGACCCTAAAGGACTCACCCATTTGGCTTATTAAGAGCCTTACATTGAACCCAATATGACAAACCCAAATAAAACACTCATTACAACCCAATTACAAGGCAAACCATTGCTAAAACAATACAAGGAAATGCTAAAAATGACCAAGAATCAAGGTGGGGCTTCCAGGCTATCCCCGAGCCAAAGAGAAGCTGCTGTAGATCGAGTGGTGCTCCGTGTACGGTACTGATGGCTCGTCGGCTCGTGCCTCTCGCGTGCTCTGGTGTCCGCACCACATCGCTTACCATTCCCATTTCTCCAAGGGGTCCTGATGCTCGCCATTATGTTCATCTTGATTTTCTGAGTCTAGCTATGTAATTTTCATATCTTTCTTTGAGTCTTAACCATGTAATTTTCCCTTTTATTGAGTCAAGTACCTAAGTTAGCGAGTCATCTATCTAAGTCTATGTATCATCAAGTGGCCTAGTGAGTTAATGGGCCACTTCAATGGGCTTGGCCCATGGGCGCCCCCTTCCCTCCTTGGTCATTTGTCATTATTCCAAAAGGTGAGGACTTTTTGTAAATTGTGGGTTTCCTATAAATAGGACCCCAATCCCCACTTGGAGAAGCTAATGAAGTATTGATAAAATTGCCACAAGAATTTGTGCCTCTCTCTCTAGCTCTCTCTCTCTCTCTATAGGGGGCAAACCCCATTCTCTCTCCTCCCCACCCTCAAATTCGAAATTCACTCTCTCTCCTCCCTATTCACCTCTAATTAAGACCCCTCCCCCTTCCCCATACCTCCCATTTAAGTCCCCTCCAACCCCTAGGTGGAATCCCCTTCTCCTAGGCACCTCTCCCTCCTCCCAAGTAACCTTTCCCCTTCCCCATACAACCTTTCATTTTTCCAAGGGAGAATCCCTTCTCCCAAGCACCCCTTCCCCTCCCCAAGGCAACCCTTCCCATTCCCTAGGCCCCCATTAACCCCTCCATTAACCCACCATTCAAAACAAAGGAGAGATCTCTCCTCCCTCTCTCCTTCCCAACCCAAATTCGCATCTCCCCCTCCCTCCACTTGCTAGACCACCTCCCAGCCCCCTTTCTGCCCTTCCCACACCTTGAATCACCCCCTAACAGACCCCCACATAGTCAGGTGTCACCCCCACACCCATCCACCCAATTTCCCACCCCATCTACTCCGTCTCCCATCACCTTTCATCACCCTATCCATCTCAGTTCGCAGGCAGCAATTGGAGCCCAACTTGCAGAGACTGCCCCGGTGCTTTCCGATGTCATCTGGAGGTGTATGATACATTTTCGGAAAAGTCTTCCAGTCTTCTTCGCAGGTTAGGTGGAATCGTCTCGTTCCGACTTAACTATAGATTGTGGTTCCCATTCTCGTCTGACTGCGCAACCGGGACCAGAACTTGGACCAGAGCTGCAGTGCAGAAGCTACCACGGCCACACCCCTCAACTTCTGAAGGCGCCACTTGGGCGAGAGCTGCTACCACAAGGCATCTACCATCACCAACAAGCAGCGTCCTGTTCGGCATCAGGAAGTGTCTTTTCCAAATTTTCTCCACCGGGTGCGCAGACAGTCCATTTTGATCTTGCCCCGACACCACCTCACTCAACGGGCTCCTCCTCGCCACCCTGACATCATCTGGTGCTTTTCTTGGTTTCTGCTCGAAGAAGACTTGTCCACGGACGTCCTCAACTTGATCTAGCCTCATTCGGACTTCGGGAGTGACCGTGGCACCTTTGACAAGCAGCTGCAACACTCTGGACCAGCCTGAACCAGAACTCCTAGCACCTGCTCCGGGGTCCACTCCGACGAGAGGCGATGCGGGAACCGCCCACCAAAATTCACAAGCGTACCTGGGTCTATCAGCGTCATTTCAGCACCAGTCTCATCAAGTTCTGAGTCCGTAGGAGCGCACAGAGGCAGCAACATCGATCCCCTATCCTGCTGCCCAAGACACGGGCAGATTCGGTCGGGTGATCCGTCGGCGCGATTCGAGCGAATCTCCCCTCCCCGCCTGGCTGGCTTAACACCCCTCCCTATGTGGAGGTAGTTTTTGAATTTTAATACAGATATCCCCACCCCAAGTTCACCCTCCTGTGTGAGGCGTAGTGGTTGTATAATTTAAATAGGGTTCAAGCTTCATCGGCGCAGTGTGCGGGGAACCCGCACTTCCCCGCTCGCCCTCGTCTCCGAACGGGGTTGGTTTTTTCAAACCAACCAGGATAAGCTCTGAACTTTGCTCCAACAATAGTACTTGTTTAGCTAATATCTGTGGCATTGCTCCGTTGAGCAAGAGAGAGAGCGCCCGACCCCGTGTGATCCACTTACGAGCGGTCACCGTGGGCTGTGTGAGAGAGGGACCTAGTGCCCCAATTGGCACCCGGCCAGCCCCTTAAGTGTGGGCCTCATACCTTCGGGAGGGCAACCCTAGCCCTGCTGGCACTCTACGAGCAAGGGCCTTGATCCATCATCTCCACTTGGCATCATCAAGTCACCCGGGCTCGTGTGTGTGCGACGGCGATTCAGCCCAATCTAGTACTTTGTTGCTTTGTGTTTGTGCTTGCGGAATAGGTCCAAGGACCCGTGTCTATTTTGCTGCATACCCCTTAGTTGTGTCACATCATTCCTAGTCAAAAATGACTCGGGAATCGAGAGATCGGTCTACTACACAAGTAAGGTGCTCAACGAGGTTGAGAAAAGGTACCCCGCAACCGAGAAACTCGTGCTAGCATTGGTTACCTCGGCCAAGCGCCTCCGACCCTATTTCCAAGGGCACTCCATCACCGTGCTGACTAGCGAACCATTGAAGAGGATCCTCGCTCACCCTGAAGCCTCAGGACGCCTCGTCAAGTGGGCCATCATGCTCGGGGCCTACGATATATCGTATCGACCTCGCTCGGCTATCAAAGGCCAGGCGCTCGCCAACTTCATCGCCGAGAGCACCATCCCGACTGAAGAAAGATCTCCGTCCGTGCCCGGGCCGACCTGGGAACTGTTCGTCGACGGATCTTCCAATTCAGCCGGAAGCGGTGCCGGCATCCTCCTGAAGTCCCCCGAAGGAGCAGAGCTACAGTACACCCTGAAGTTCAACTTCCAAGCATCCAACAACGCTTCTGAGTATGAGGCCCTCATATCGGGAGCCCGCATGGCCCGGCGGTTAGGGGCTGAGCGAGTCAGGATTCACACCGACTCCCAACTGGTCGCTAGCCAGGTCAACGGCGATTATGAAGCTCGGGAGGCACCGATGATCAAATACCTCCAACTGGTCAAGACTGTGGCACAACAGTTCAAGAGTTTTGAGGTAGTCCGAATAGCTCGGGAGGAAAACACCCGAGCAGACGCCCTCTCTCGGCTGGCCTCCTCTCTTGACCCCGAGGGTACTCGATCGGTCCTTCTCGAAGAGCTAGAGGGCCCGAGCATCGATTCGGAGCTCCTAGCTGTTGACTCAGCCTCCCCAAGCGATTGGCGTGCCCCCTACCTATCGTGGCTCCAAGACTCCCAGGAGCCTCCCGACCCTTGGGAAGCCCAAAGATTGAAATACCAAGCTCGGCGATTCATCACTCTGGATGGCGCACTCTATCGGAGATCCTTCTCCGGCCCTCTTTTGAAGTGCCTCGGTACCGACGAAGCCAACCGAGCGATCGAAGAAGTTCACGAAGGTCTGTGCGGAGCGCATTTGGGGGGAAGGTCGCTCGCCAGGATGTTGCTACGGCAAGGTTATTGGTGGCCCACCCTACAGCGTGACTGCTCGGCCTACACACAACGTTGTGACCACTGCTAGCGATTCGACCACTTGGTCCATCAGCCAGCAACGGAGCTTATCACCCTAGCCGAGCCTTATCCTTTCACTTGCTGGGGCATCGACATCCTCGGGCCATTCCCCACGGCCCAGGCCCAGAAGAAGTTCGTTATCGTCGCCATCGACTACTTCACTAAGTAGATCGAGGCCGAAGCCACTGCAAGGATCACCGAGACAGTCGTCTGAAATTTCATCTGGAATTCGATCATCTGTCGCTACGGCATCCCCCGGGTGATAGTGAGCGATAATAGTCGGCAATTTGATTCTCGGTATTTTTGAGACAGATGCGCCGACCTCAATATTCGCAATCACTTCACTTTGATCGCCCACCCTCAGGCTAACGGGCTGGTCGAAAATGCCAATAAGACTATCTTAAAAGGCATCAAGACTAGGCTCAGCAAAGCCAAGGGCAGCTGGCTCGAGGAATTGCCGAATGTACTTTGGTCGCACAGAACGACTCCTAGAACGGCAACCGGTGAAAGCCCCTTTCAGCTGGTGTACGGTACCGAGACCGTGATTCCATTGAAGATTGGCAACCCCTCCCTCCGAGTCATCTGCTTCTCGTCCGAGGCAAACGACCAGAAACTGCTCGAAAATCTTGACTTAGCAGATGAAATCTGGGAGATTGCCAGCATCAGAGCAATGGAATACCGACGCTGCCTCACTCGGTACTACAATGCCAAAGTCCGAGATAGACACTTCCAGTCGGGAGACTTCATCCTCAGGAAAGCCGAAGCCTCTCGACCACTTGAGGCAGTGGGCAAGTTATCCCCTAACTGGGAAGGCCCCTACCGAGTGGTTGAGACACTCAGGAAAGGAGCATACCGGCTATCTACGATGGAAGGGAGCTCATCCCTCGGACCTGGAACACAACTACATTACGCAAGTTCTACTTATGAGTACTGAGTATTGCACAAACGACATGAGATAAAACAAAAGGCTCCTTTCTTTTTATTCAAACAACCCGTTTGTACATCAGGAAGGCCGAAGCCAATAGAATACATGTCAAAAAAGCAAAAGATCCATCTGGCACCGTCGTATGAGCCCATCGCTCGGCTGACTCGGATGACCTTCCTGCGTCCAGCCATTGACTCTGCCTCGTGTAGAAACTGGCTCGGGTAAAGGATAGTTGACCCCGTTGGCTCAGGCAGCTCGAGACAAAGGTGACAGAGGGATTAAGAGAGAGAAGGCTACCTTCCAAGTTGAACTTGGAAGAGAAGGGGGAGAGGGAATGCATATGAAAGCATCTTCCCCGCCAAACTACCAACTCTTTGGAAGAAAGAGGATGCAGGCACCCTCCGAAGAGTGAAAGAAAGGAGGAGCAGAGCAGAAGAGGGAAAAAGAGGCTGCGAGAAAGAAAAAGAAACCAGCAGAGCTGGGCTAGGAGGCAGGGGAAGGCCCGGAAGGAAGGGAGCTTGATTGGCTTCCTCCTCCCCTCCGTGAGGCGAGCAGGAAGGGACGAGCGGCAGGAATGTCTGATGCCCCCATCCGTCCTCCATCTCGCCCCCCTGCAAGCGCCGCCAGAACTGATAAAGGGAAGACGACATGCCTCCACACGTCGAACCCTCTTCAATCCCGTTCGATGACCATCTAACCCTCTTCAAATCCGAAGCAGCGAGAACTCCATACCCCCCATCGTCGGCAGCCTCATCTTCCGGAGCTTCTTCCATGCTACAGGTGCAACGGCACAACGCTACGTGAAGAAGGAATAAGGAAAGACTATCATGGAAAACCCTCAACGGTGGAGAGGAAGGGATGCCCTTCAGACCTTTTATAGGCGAAGGGAGGCTACTTGCCTTAAATGATTTCCCTCCTCGAAAACACGCCAGAAGGATTTCTCCCTACGAACGGTCACCTCAAACTTCTCATCTTCCGCCCCAGCGGGACACACGAAGCGGCCAGGCATTTAAAGCATGAGAAAACGGAAAGACACCCTGTCAGACGCTCACCCAACCATCATGCGAGATCCATGCAGAAAATATCGGTCCTTTCCAACCACTGTAGATACGCTGAACAAGATACGATAATGTCGATGCGGAACAGATAAGTCTTCATCACAATGCTACTGCCTTATTTATCTCTACACAAAAAAGGAAGTTCTTTCTTCCAAAAAGAGAAAAGGCATACAAAAAAGGAAGCGAAGCAAATACATTAGGCCTCCGGCCCACCTTGAAGCTTGAAAATAGAGGGCTTGAGCGGTCTTCCTCTGGCCCACCTTAAAGCTCGAAAATAGAGGGCTTGAGTGGTCTGCCCCCGACATCCTCGGTGACGGCCTACCCTGGCACTGACCCCACCGGTGTGAGAACTGTCTCGGTTGCGTGCCGTATCGAGGCAGCCGGAGTTGGCGGCTCCTTGAATGATGAGCCCTTGTCTTCATCCTGCGCCGAAGTAGAGGAAATGGAGGATGATAAGTCCGAGTCATAACACTACCCGGACGGGAAGTCAACTACCCCAGACGCCTGCTCCTCGGCGTAATAGACGGCTCGGTTGTAGCCCTACTTGAATCCCTTGCGGATGCCCCGGCGATGCCCTAGCTCGTAGTAGGGGAGGGCAGCCTCCTTGAGGTCGACCCGGTAGGCCTCTGAGCTCTTGTACTGCTCGACAACCTCCACCTCGACCGATCCCACCCTACCAGCAAGCTCGGTCTCCATCCGCTCCGCCTCAGCGGACTTCGGCTCGGCTTCAGCCATCCTCTCTGTGGCCTCTGCCGCCTGCTTCTCTGCCTCGGTCTGATCAGCCTCGGCCTCCCGCCGAAGACGCTTGGCTTCCTCCGCTCGGTCCACTAGCTCGGCACGCTCGGTCTCCCACCGGCCGTCCAACTTGACGCGTGCTAGGCGCTCCTCTTCGAGAAGCCGGTTCTTCCTCTCGAGCGATTCACAGGCCTTGGCTAGCTGCTCGGCTAGCGCCCGGGTCTCCACATGGCTCGACCGTACCAGCTCCCTGATTGAGGAAAGCTCCCGCCGAAGCCCGTCACTCTCCTCGACGAGCCGAGTCAACCTCCTGTCCGACCCACCGAGGGTCCAAGCCAGGTTCGCTCACTCCCACTCCGACCGAGCTTACGCTTCTGTCAGAACTGCCCCCATCTGGGCCATGGCCAGGCCGCCCTCCATAACCTCGGTGAGAGCCATGGACGGGGAGTGCTGCCTACCTCCCCTCCTCACCTTTGCGGATATACCATGACATACCTGGTGCAGGGGGCTCGAGATACCCAGCCTCTCCAAGGCCACCGGAACGGAGAACCCCCCATCGCCCAGCGCCCCACCGTATGGCCCAGATCGAGCCCCAGCCTCGGTCGCCCCTCACGCCCCGGTCGGGCTTTCCTGCGGCCTCTCAACCTGGACCGGCTCGGCACTTGCATCACTACCTAAAGTGCCAGCCTCAGCCGCGATCACAGCATCCCGAACTTTGGCCACGGCCCCCTCGGCGCTGGCCGAGGGGAGAGCCGGGTCGGCCCCGCTGCCAGTTGCAGGAGCATACTCGGCCCCCTCGGTCCCGGCCAAAGGAGGAACAGAGCCAGCTTCGTCGCCGCCCGCAGGGGCAGCCCGACCTCCTCGGCCCCCTCTAGCTCGGCTGGGGGGAGTGCCCGCCCGGTAGGGTCAACCCCATCGTGCCCGGCGGAGGGGTGAGCCGCCGTAGGGTCGCCTCCAACTACGGGTACGACCCCGGCCTTCTTGGCCCGCTTTCTGGCCCTCGCAGCGGCCTGGATCATACCCTCCACAGGGTCCTTACGCTTGGGTCCCTGCGGTCTGGAGGATTCACCCTGGGCCACTCCCTTGCCCTTATCTTTGGTCTGGGAGTGACCCACGGGAGCAGCCGGTTCGTCAGCAGTCGAGTCATCTCCAAGCTTGATCACCTCTGCGGTCTCATTCAGAGGATCTCGCCTGGTGTCTGCACGAAGAAGAAGATGTGTTCAAGAAAAGAAAGATGACGCCCACATCCGAAGGAGAATCTAAGTTGTGGCACCTGAGCCCGACGGATGCAGCCGCGTGAGAAGACACCGCTCGATATTATTTGGTGTCACCAGTTCCTCGCTGGACTGGCGGTGCTTCAGCAAGATGGCTGCATACTTCTCGACATGAGGGGGGAACTCATCCTGTCTAGGAGGGATATTAGGGTGGAAATTGGGGATTACCAGGCACCTCCAGGTTTCCTCCACTAAACAAATCCCCACCCAAAAGAATTGGGTCTTCCACCCCTTATGCGAAGAATCCTTCACCGCCAAAGAGATACAACTCCTATTCCGCCTCGCCTAGATGAAATAGAAGCCCTTCCCAGCCAAAGGATGTGCTTTCAACTCAAAGAAATAGTGGAAGAGGTCCATGGAAGGAGGAACTTCGCACTGGCGGCAGAGAATAGGAAGGCGGAAAGGAGGAGATAAGAGTTGGCTACCGACTGAATGGGTGCCAACCGAAAAAAATCAAGAAGCTAAAGGATGAAAGGTTCGAAAGGAAGGCGGAATCCACCCTTCCACGACAGAAGAAACATACAGATGTGGCCTGTACGAGAATCCAGACTCATCTCGTATGGAGTAGCAGCGGCAAAACTGAACTTGTGGGGAAGGCGAGCTCCAGCCTCCTCACATCCGCCTCCCCCAGTTCGCTGTAGTTGGGGACCGGCGCCCTCACCACCGGCTCGTCCTCCCACTCCTCAACCTCTGGGTGCTGGCCCTCCATGGAGACAAGAGAAGACTCTGAGGAAAGGCGATCTCGAGACCCTGAAGATTCTGGGGGAGGAGGAAGCTACCGGACTACCTCCACGGTTATCTCCGCCAACTCCTCAAACGCCGTTGCAAGCCTTTGCTCGTCCATCGTGTCCTCACGGCGCATCGAAGAGCCCCAAAAATAAGAACGAAGGAGAGCCAAAACCCTAAAGATGGAGGGAGTCTGGAATGACAACAAGCGCCCAACTCCTATAAACCCACACGGGAGGCGGCGCGTCGTTCTGACCTCCGAGAAAAGGGGGCCCCTTCAGTTCAAATCCGTCAGGTTCATCATTAACACGGGCCCAGGTGACCACGACATGTGGCTTCCTAATACCGCCAGATCTCCACCCCCCTGAGCCACGCAGGTCTGAAACCCCAAACAGCTACTCTTCCGAGCTTACTAAAGCTTGGGAGTAGGAGGGGGACAAGTGGAGAGGGAGATTTCTGTAGCCCAATTAAGAGCAGCCAAACTAGGCCCATCAGGACCGAACGAGGCTCAGCTCGTCCAAGTGACAGCCCTCTAGGGCCCACTTCGGTAAAAAAGCCCAATAAATATCACTCGGGATCCCATCCTTCCTCGGCGGCCCTTAGGCTCGGAAGGCCTGAACGTCAGAACGGAGGAAGACCCACGCCCGAGCTATCCCTCCATTGGGATACGGGCGAGCGCTCTGCGCCCATTCCAACCTGACTACATCCGACCTATGCCTATCGCCCGGACAGGGTTGGCACCTCTTATGCTCAGATCGACTGACAAGTGTTTATCCATGCAGCCGTTGAAAGCCCTTTATGAGTAGGAGTTTAGGGGGATAAGGGAGCCACGATCCCTCAAGGCCATGAAGAGCCCACGACGAGGATGTAACGATCCCACGATTAGGACGTAACGATCCCATGATGAGGACGTAACTCCCTCCTGAAACTCCTCAGCTTATGGGACTCATCAGGGGAGCTCGCTATATAAACCAGGGACTCCCTCCGGCGGCAGGTAAGGCACATACAGGCCTAAAACTCCCTGAGCAGGAACCACTTCACCATCTTGGTGTTGGGGGATCTCGTGCACCTCTTTCTACCCTCCTCAATACCTTCCACCATTGCTCTACTGACTTAAGCATCGGAGGGTTTTCCCCAGGGAACCATCCCTAGGCCTCCTGATTCGTTTCCCTTTCTCTGCAGTTCACTATTCGGTGATCACCCTCCTAGCTCAGGATAAGCTTGAGATCACGCCCCTTCAAGAAGCGTTTTTCAAAATTCTCTGGGTCATTTCTGATTGCCACTCATTCTTGCTATTTTGATCACATCCTTGATCTTCTGAAATTTTGGTAGCTTCCAATCTGGATACCATGATCATAAAATAGAGTGCACTTCAAAGTAAGATTCTTCTATTATGTGATCATATATGTTCATCCAAATAATAAGCTGGTTCAAGTTTAGTGACTGCATTGAGTTTTGATATAAATGACTTCATGAAATCATCTGTGTTCAACTTTTAATAGACCTTAACCAGTGTTTACATGTTGTGCTCTGAATGATTCTTTCTGAAATCTGCAAATTTTAATTTCATGGCTATTTTGGTTGAGACATGGAAATTGAGTATTGTTTTTAAACACAATGATAATCTAAAATTCCAAATAGCTAAGTGTGACAGAGCAATGACACTGGGTTATTGAGAAACCATGCCCCTTCTCCTCGAAGAAAAGTGGACTGTGTCAAGAGGTACCTTTGTTAACTTTGCAGAAAAATGGAGTAACATTCAAGGCAGAGCAATGACATGCTTGCTGAGAAATATGTCCCCTCATCAATGAAATGAGGTCCGATATGTCATGAGGTGACAATACTATCTCTGTTCAAATTTGAGACATGACAATCAGTCATACCAAGTACTTAGGGATACTGGCGTCTAAACAATATGTATCCTCAAGATACAAGGCATGCACTGGACTTAATTGCTTGTAAAAATCTTCTTGTGCTTAAAGAAAATTATGTGCCTGATAGCTAAAGATAAAAGAAAAATTGCTAAAACTCATGAAATCCATAAGAACTTCATGCTTTTTTAACCTCAATACTAGTTTGTGTGACTCACAAGAGTCATTGAAATTGAGTGAGAATGACTAAGAAACGTTAAACATGATTTTGACATGCAATTTTAGTTCATTTCTATTAAAACAAGAATGTAGATGTCTTTCAAGCAAATTCCATTGACAAACTCAGATATCATTAGATTTAAACCATGCAATTGAATATGGATCATGTCATTGGATGCACATAATGGGCGACTCTGAACATACTTCTTCTCTGTGTTATCAAATTAGTTTTAGATTGTGAATCTCCTTGTATCATCAATCCTCAACTCCTCTGATAGGTTGTATTTCTCCAAAATTCCTCCTCCTGCATCTCTGTTCCTCATTTTTGCTAATGTCAAAGGGGGAGAGCTGTTTGGTAAGTCATTCATAGTGGTGAGTCATTCAAAGGGAGAGCGTAGTTGAGTCATTTAATGGAGTTGAGTCATTTGAAGGAGAGATCATGTGTATTTCTTTATGCATATGTATTAAAATTACTTTAATTGGGTCATATTGACATATAATGACTCACAGTGTTGCCATCATCAAAAAGGGGGAGAATGTTGTGTCCCTGTGGTTTTGATGCTGTTGGCCCAGACTAGATGGCGGACAAGAAGGGGGGTTGAATTGTCCCCTTGACCTAGATGGCAGATTTAAAAATTCTCTTTACTGAACACAATGGAATTAAATATCAACTACTTGATTAGCCTAAACACATATGAGATTTAACAGGTTCTCTCAATCTTTTCGATCTCACTCGTAATAACAATGCAAATGTTAGAGAAAATTATGCCTAGTACGAATAACAGAAGTAGCAGTGTGCAGTGGTGTAGTGAGTAAAAATCTATTAAACTAACCTGTGAAGCGAGATAGAAGAAAGGGACAAACACACAGGCAATCACAAAGGACACGGAGATTTTTAAGTGGTTCGGGACCACAAGGGCTCCCTACGTCCACCCCTCACCCAACCGGGTGAGGCTTCACTACACGCTACCGAAGTAGCAACACGGGGATGAACCCCAACCACACACACACACGCTGCTTTCGCAGCAATATCCACACACGGGGAAAATCCCCCAACAAGCTGCCACTGCAGCACACACACCCACACACAAAATCGGGAAACTCACCCCGGACACTGAAAACCACACGGAGTCGCAGCTCCGTTAACACACAACAATCCACGGGGAAACTTTCCCACAATAATGCCCACCATACGGAGACGCAGCTCCGCCCACACACTATGACTTTCCGAGTTTGATAAAATGAAAGAATATACAATGAACACCCAAACTATTTATCTATGCTCAGCTAAAAGGATAGAAACCCTTGTAAATCAAAGATAGATGACTCAAATGGATGCAAACAAGATGCAACAATGAACCCCCATGAGTACAAGGGCTATAGAATGTCTTCTCTATGCCACGGGTCGGAGGGTAGCCGGATGATGACGTTGAGAGTGTCCTCTTCATCCCCTTGATGATCCGCTCCTTTTCGTCTTCTTCCACGAGCTCCAAATGTCGAGGGATGTAGATCGAATCTAGCGTTGAAGCTTCCTTGAGCTCTCTTCTTTCTCTCCTACAACAAATAGAACAAGGTTAGCCAAAGGAGATGAATAAAACCCCAAATTCGTATGTTATATATACAAGAGGGATGAGTTGTGCAAAAGACCACAATACCCTTGCAAAACCCTAACAAAACCACCCTAATATGTTCATTAGTAACTCAAGGGTATTGGTGTAAAATTTTAGCCCAATCGGAGGTCATTTGCTTGGGTTTCAGCAATTTACGAAAAAAGCCGCGCGGACCTGCGAACAGGGGGGGGGTCGACCCATCAAGAGGGGGGGGGGTCGACCCATCTTGCTCCAGAAGCTATTTTTCATGAAAAAGTATTACAGGGGTCGACCCACATGAGAGGGGGGTCGACCCACTTTGTCCCAGAAGCCAGTTTTGGCCTGTTTCAGCACATGGGTCGACCCATTGAGTGGGGGGGTCGACCCAATGACCTTGTAACCTTATGAAATGACTATATAATGCAAACCCAATGATCTAAACATGCATCAACATGTAACCACACATGAATTACATCAAATGTAAATTCTTACCTTGTCTTTCATGATTTAAGAGCATTTTGGACCTGCACTACATGAACGTTCAACCTCATCATTCTTTCATCAATGCTAAGTGAAAAGAGCATCTACCTTACATCTTTGTCATGTGAATAGATCTCTTAACTTGCATATTGAGCTTTTCAATTCTTCCATACAAGTTTTCATTTTAGAAATAGTTCATGCATGAAAAGACCACCTTCAACACAAATTAACCCAATTAGTTTGCACAAGGATAAAGGACCATAAAGAGCTCTTTGAAGAGGATGCATTAGACACAATTGAAAACCACTAAAAAATACACTTTCTCTCATTCAAAGGTCAAATACATTGAACCATCCATCAAGCACTATCAGAAAGCCTTTCACCAAAGATTCACCAAGTTCCACACTGAAGGCTAAAAATAAATTTGGTATGTCAAGCAATTTGAGTTCAACTACATCACACATGGACTTCATGAGCTATCCATAGGGAGACAAACTAATTTGATTAGTTATCTAACCATTTCACTTTCAACTCAAGGATGGCCATTTTCTACACAAGCCTCACATATCAAATATGATTCAAGCAAGCTACACAAGAGTTCGATATTCAAACCAAGACTATCAAGATCAGTCCAAAAGTAACAGTTTAATCAAGCCAACATGAATTAGATGAATTGAGAGCAAACTCAAATCTCCACTTTGTATATGCATGAAACTGAATGTATAGACTTGGAAACTTGAAGGCACAAGACAATGTATAGACTTGGCAGAAGGCTAATGTATAGACTTGGATTGAAGAAGGCCAATGTATAGACTTGTATGTAAGAAGGCCAATGTACATACTTTGAAATGAAGCCAATGTATAGACTTTGAAATATGAAGGCCAATGTATAGACTTGAAGTATGAAGGCCAATGGATAGACTTGGTGGCCAAAGGCCAATGTACAGACTTGGCTGGGCCAATGTACAGACTTTGATTCCAAAGGCAATGTGTAGACTTGGAGGATGAAGGCCAATGTATGAAACAGAATGTGTGGACTTTGAGTATGCATGAAACACAATGTCAAGCATTTATATGAATTCATTAAAAAACCCCATGAGCAGATTATCAAAACACAAGGTTTCACAGGTTTGTTCCAAAGTCTCATGCATAGCATGCATGAGGCAACTTCACATGTTTGTTTGTGAAGGACCATAAACTGTCAACCTGCCACCTGCAAACCAAGATACCATCATGTTAGCTTATTTATCATCAAGATGCCATTGAACATAAACAATCAAGATTTGAAGTAAACACAAAACACACGATATATTGGAATCATCAAAACCATTGTCAAAGACAACGAGGGGACGCACAGAACCCAACAATCTCCCCCTTTTTGATGATGACAATATATTGTGACAATTTTAAAGTTCTCTCCCCCTTTGTCATTAGCAAAAAAAATGGGGGACTCAGGGAATAGATATGAAGATTCAAAAAGTAGAGCACGAACCCAGCAATACACCTACCATGAGAGAAAGGTGTGTAAACTAAGAAGCAATCAAAAGTGTGGAATTTGATGTGCAATCAGAAGACGTGTGAAATAATTGCAAAGGCTCAATTTTTGTAAATTTTTGTTATATGTTTAACAAAATATGCACAAGTGGCATAAGGTAACTATATGCAAAATCTGAAAATTGAGTTATGCACAGAGTGTATTGTGCTAGAAGAGCACATTATTCTTCCCCATTTGTCAAGAGCAAAAACCAACCGACAATGGGTTATTGAACCTGTTATATACAAGTATAGCCTAAAGATGCATGTATGCAAACTTAAATGTGAAATGAAGTATGCAAGCAAGCAAACAAGCAAGCATGCATTGGAGTTAAGCACACAAACAGTACTATAGCTCCCCCTTAATGGGGTAAGGGGATAGCAAGAGAACAGTTCATTCAAAATCAAAATGTGAGATATGAACCATAATCAAAAAAGGTAGTGCATTCATATATGCAAGGTACTACATAAGCCATGATAAGAATAAATTCAAGATATACAATCATAACAAAAATACCCAATTGAAATTTATGTAAATGAGCAATGAACTTCAAGTTTATATGGATATTAGCAGAGTTTCTAGAAAACACTAGAGGGTTATTTCCTTCCTACACTTCCATTTTGATCCTCGACTATTGGTAGCTTCGCTCAACCCCTTTTTATTTTTCTTTTATTGGATTTCACTGTTCGGCGCGAGTCACCTCATGTGTCTCAATGGGGTTTCCCGGCTTACTAGGATTCATCACAAAATGTGGATTTTGTTTCACCTTTCGACGCGAGTTTCCTCATTTATTTCAGTGGGGATTCCCGGCTACTCAGTTAGACATACCACTTATTTAAGCATGCGGGGTAGGCAGCTTTTTCCTCACGATTCTCTTAATTTTCATGTAGAAATTTATTTCCCATGAAGTGTTAAAAAGAATTTCTGAAATCCTTATCAATCAAAGTCATATGCATCATTTTGGAATAATGTATGGGTAATTGCTTTGGATGTAGAAGATGAATTTGCCTATACACAGTTATGACTCCCCCTAAATGTATGCACAGTTGAAATGAATCATCCTCCTTTGTATATGTCACTATTCACAAATGATTAAAATCACTGCATTTTATATAGCAAGGAGGTGAGGTCTTAGAAGATTTGCAAGGAATTGTGATCTAAAATTATATACATGCATTCAAGCAAGGATATAGCAAACTATTCAAACAAAGTGATTTTCGGTACGCGGCGGGGAACATAGGTCCGAAGACCACCATCACGCATAGTGAAAGCTTCCGGCTAGACATAATCTAACCTTCCACAAACACCATTTTATATACCGAAAAATCATAGCAATCAAGCACACGAATATTGAGGAATATGCAAATGTATGCAAGCAAGTGCAAATGTATTCAAGTGAGGATGTATATGATATGTGCAACATGTTTTATGCAACTTAAGCATGTGATCTATGTATGCACAAGTGAGTGATTATTTACAAAAAGTAAGTAAGAGTTTGAAAACTCTATGCACAATGAGAAGCATTCAAACCAAATTTTATTTACAAGAGTTGATTATAAGTGTGAAAATACTTTATGAGAAGAGTAAAGCATTTGAAGACAGAATTTATTCACATGGAGTGAAAATAGAAGTGATCAAGTCATTCTGACATGGAACTCAAAAATTCTCAAGATTTCCAAAAGATACCATAACCAGTGAACCAAGTTGGAAGCATTTTTCTCAAAACATAAATTTTACCTTTTTCAGATTTTTTAAAGAGAACCAAGTGAGACAAAGTTTCAAAACAAATCATTTTATTCCTCACCTTGAGATCCCAATATTTATTAATTTCTTCGACCTCAAGGTACCCCTGCAAAATAGATTCTCAAGTTGGAGTTTTGGGTACCCAAGCCATCTTGGGTCCCGAGGGGTTAGTTTTGACATAACCAAATGTTTGCTTTTCATTTCTCCTCTCATACCACTCATCGTCGGCCCTCATCATGGAACAATTATCCATTGAGTGTCCATTCAGGCCACAGTAATAACAATGAAAGGATTTTCTTCTCATGGACATCTTTTCATCATTTTCCATTACTGAGCAATTGTTCATCTTATGTCCAAAGCTACCACAGTAATGGCAAGAGATGTATTTCTTGAAAGACCACTCATCATCATTTCTCTTCATGAAACAATTATCAACGACATGACCATGTATTCCACAATAATAGCAATGAGAGTTGAATGTTTTCCTAGTGGGTTTCACATGATCTTTAGACTCATTAACAGTTTTCATTTGTGACTGCAATGCTTTTTCATCATCAGATTTCATTAGAAGGCAGTCATACATGTCATGACCATATTGTCCACAATAGTAGCATGAGACATTTCTTTGTTTTCTTGATGCGTGAGCATATTTAACAGATGGATGTTTTTCATGCATACAAGAATGAACAACAACATTTTTCGATTTCTGATTTTCTTTATCACAAGTATAGAATGACTCATTCAACCTTTTGATCTCATTCTCCAAAGACAAAATATGCAGTTCAGACTTAGCCACTTCATCTTCACACAATACAAGCTTATCATTCAACAGAGAATTGATAGTTTTGAAACTTGCAATTTCTTGTTCTAAAACTTGAGAGTTTTCAAGATTATCAACAGCAACATATTTTCCTTTTTCAAATATGTGGATTTTGTCAACCAGAAGACCGTTTTGATCTTTCAATCTCTGAATCTCTGCAGCAAGTTTTTCATTTTGAAGTTTTTCAAATGAGTTTTCACTCATAGAGATATGTTCAAGTTCATTCATTTCAAAATTCACATTTTCACCAACCATTCTACCAATGGTTTCATTGTTTTCAAATTTGTCATTCAAATTTTTGAAGCTTTCTATTTCCTTTCTCAGTTCTTTCAACTTTTCAGAGTTGTCAGCATTCAAGGTAGCTTTTCCTTTTTCCAAAAGAAGCAGTTTTTCAGATATAGCGGAATTTAACATTTTCAGCTTTTCATTTTCTTCTTCAATGAGTTGAAATTCTGAAATTTTATCCTGTAAAGATTTGTTTTCAGATTTCAGATTTGCAATCGATTCTTTGAGTTCTTCTTCAACAAGCATGTGAGATTCAATTGATTTTTCATGCTCAATGCATTTTTCACATGCATAATTATCAACGCACGAGTTTTCTATTTTCTTTTTCATTTTTCTGTTCTCAGATTTTAAGGCTTTGTATTTATCAACTAACTCATCGTAAGCATCCATTAACTCATCATAGCTAAGCTCATCCTCTTCATCAGAATTAGAATTTACCTTGGAGTTTTCCTCGCTTTGACATTCATTTTCTTTGTTTGCCACGAGGCACTCATCATTGTTGTTGCTTCCTTCTTGGGCCTTGCTTAGCCCATCCAAGATATCTTTGGCTGACCTACAAGATAAGACGAAAGGATAAACATCAGTGTTCACTACAGCCTTAAGAGTATTCAAAACAAAATGATTATCAGAATCCTTTTTCTTGTGCTCATCGGTCCACTTTGATTTGTCTTTTGGTAAAACATGAGGACCATTAGTCATTAAGTTCAAAAGTCTTGGATTAGTACTAGAAATGCAAACACACAATTTTCCAAGCCATGATGTGAAATCAAAACCATCAAAGACAGGAACTGAATTCAGACTAGCCATCATAAAAGATCTTTTCTCCTAGACCGTGAGGTCCGCTGAATAAAAATCAGAGACTGGGCTCTGATACCAATTGTTGGCCCAGATAGATGGCGGACAAGAAGGGGGGTTGAATTGTCCCCTTGACCTAGATGGCGGATTTAAAAATTCTCTTTACTGAACACAATGGAATTAAATATCAACTACTTGATTAGCCTAAACACATATGAGATTTAACAGGTTCTCTCAATCTTTTCGATCTCACTCGTAATAACAATGCAAATGTTAGAGAAAATTATGCCTAGTACGAATAACAGAAGTAGCAGTGTGCAGTGGTGTAGTGAGTAAAAATCTATTAAACTAACCTGTGAAGCGAGATAGAAGAAAGGGACAAACACACAGGCAATCACAAAGGACACGGAGATTTTTAGGTGGTTCGGGACCACAAGGGCTCCCTACGTCCACCCCTCACCCAACCGGGTGAGGCTTCACTACACGCTACCGAAGTAGAAACACGGGGATGAACCCCAACCACACACACACACGTTGCTTCCGCAGCAATATCCACACACGGGGAAAATCCCCCAACAAGCTGCCACTGCAGCACACACACCCACACACAAAATCGGGGAACTCGCCCCGGACACTGAAAACCACACGGAGTCACAGCTCCGTCAACACACAACAATCCACAGGGAAACTTTCCCACAATAATGCCCAGCACACGGAGACGCAGCTCTGCCCACACACTATGACTTTTCGAGTTTGATAAAATGAAAGAATATACAATGAACACCCAAACTATTTATCTATGCTCAGCTAAAAGGATAGAAACCCTTGTAAATCAAAGATAGATGACTCAAATGGATGCAAACAAGATGCAACAATGAACCCCCATGAGTAGAGAGAGGTTTAAGAAGATCTTCTCTAAGCCCCAAGTCGGAGGGTAGCCGGATTCCAATGTTGAGGACGTCCACGCGATCCTCTCTTCAATCCGCTTCTTTCTTTCTTCAATCACGAGCTCAAACTCCTCCTGGATGTAGATGATATCCGCGTTCTTCTCCAGCTCCTCTCCTTTCCCTCTTTCTTTTCCTACAAGACAAGGAGAAAAAGATAGCACGTTAGAGCTCTCCTTTCTTGTTTACGATGGATTTTCGCAACATACATATAGCAGCAAGTTAGGTTGATCAAAAGACCATATTACCCTTGCAAAACCCTAAAAAAACCACCCTAATATGTTCATTAGTAACTCAAGGGTATTAGTTTAAAATTTCAGCCCAATCGGAGGTCATTTGGATGGGTTTCGGTGACTTACGGAATTCACGCGCGGTGCTGCGAACAGGGGGGGGTCGACCCATATTGCTCCAGAAGCTATTTTTCATGAAAAAGTATTACAGGGGTCGACCCACTTGAGAGGGGGGTCGACCCACTTTGTCCCAGAAGCCAGTTTTGGCCTGTTTCAGCACATGGGTCGACCCATTGAGTGGGGGGGTCGACCCAATGACCTTGTAACCTTATGAAATGACTATATAATGCAAACCCAATGATCTAAACATGCATCAACATGTAACCAAACATGAATTACATCAAATGTAAATTCTTACCTTGTCTTTCATGATTTAAGAGCATTTTGGACCTGCACTACATGAACGTTCAACCTCATCATTCTTTCATCAATGCTAAGTGAAAAGAGCATCTACCTTACATCTTTGTCATGTGAATAGATCTCTTAACTTGCATATTGAGCTTTTCAATTCTTCCATACAAGTTTTCATTTTAGAAATAGTTCATGCATGAAAAGACCACCTTCAACACAAATTAACCCAATTAGTTTGCACAAGGATAAAGGACCATAAAGAGCTCTTTGAAGAGGATGCATTAGACACAATTGAAAACCACTAAAAAATACACTTTCCCTCATTCAAAGGTCAAATACATTGAACCATCCATCAAGCACTATCAGAAAGCCTTTCACCAAAGATTCACCAAGTTCCACACTGAAAGCTAAAAATAAATTTGGTATGTCAAGCAATTTGAGTTCAACTACATCACACATGGACTTCATGAGCTATCCATAGGGAGACAAACTAATTTGATTAGTTATCTAACCATTTCACTTTCAACTCAAGGATGGCCATTTTCTACACAAGCCTCACATATCAAATATGATTCAAGCAAGCTACACAAGAGTTCGATATTCAAACCAAGACTATCAAGATCAGTCCAAAAGTAACAGTTTAATCAAGCCAACATGAATTAGATGAATTGAGAGCAAACTCAAATCTCCACTTTGTATATGCATGAAACTGAATGTATAGACTTGGAAACTTGAAGGCACAAGACAATGTAGACTTGGCAGAAGGCCAATGTATAGACTTGATGAAGAAGGCCAATGTATAGACTTGTATGTAAGAAGGCCAATGTACATACTTTGAAAGAAGGCCAATGTATAGACTTGTATATAAGAAGGCCAATGTATAGACTTGGATGTATGAAGGCCAATTTATAGACTTGGTGGCCAAAGGCCAATGTACAGACTTGGCTGAGGCCAATGTACAGACTTGGTGGCCAAAGGCCAATGTACAGACTTGGCTGATGAAGGCCAATGTATGAAACAGAATGTGTGGACTTTGAGTATGCATGAAACACAATGTCAAGCATTTATATGAATTCATTAAAAACCCCATGAGCAGATTATCAAAACACAAGGTTTCACAGGTTTGTTCCAAAGTCTCATGCATAGCATGCATGAGGCAACTTCACATGTTTGTTTGTGAAGGACCATAAACTGTCAACCTGCCACTTGCAAACCAAGATACCATCATGTTAGCTTATTTATCATCAAGATGCCATTGAACATAAACAATCAAGATTTGAAGTAAACACAAAACACACGATATATTGGAATCATCAAAACCATTGTGAAAGACAACGAGGGGACGCACAGAACCCAACAGATGCTATCTAACAACATGAGTCATTGATACTCCGCAGTTTTAATGGTGTCTAACATGATGAGCCATTGACTTTCTAATGATACTTTGATATTCTCATTGTAGATCAAGTAAAAGGCTCAAATGAATCTAAGACTCACAATATGTGCCAGTAAAAATTGAAAGAAATCAAGTGCACCGAAATCGAGGAAATTGGTTGCACAATAGTCAAGGCAAATGATGAAAACTAGGTGGCCAGGTTGAAAACATGAAAAGTGAAGAAGAAGTTTTGACCTCATGGAGACACTACATCGACCTCACAGCTTAACTATCATACTGGCAGTTTTCTTAAGACAGGTCGACACTATAGTTACAGCAGGTCGACACCATGGTGCTTCTAGAAAGGGTTGAAGATAGGATTTTATAAACCAGTGTCAACACTACAGTTACAGTAGGTTGATAGCATGGTGCTTCCAGAAAGTGTTAAAGATGAGATTTTTTAAAGTAGTGTCGACACTACAGTTACTGTAGGTCGACGCCATGGTGCTTCTAGAAAGCGTTGAAGATAGGATTTTATAAAGTAGTGTCAACACAATAGTTACAACAGGTCGACACCATGGTGCTTCTAGAAAGTATTGAAGACAAGATTTCGTAAAGTACTGTCGACACCACAGTTATAGCAGGTCGACCTCATGGGTCTCCCAGAAGCACTTTAAATTGTTTTTTGTGAAACACGTCAGGTCATCTAGGGAATAAAAATATGAACCACAAACCTCCAAAAACATGGATTTCGAGGTCTAGAGGAAGGTTCAAGGTTAAACATGTGTATCAACTATCATCACCATACCTGAAGAACTTTTTGGAGGTAGCTATGTTAAAGTCCAAATCTGGGAAATGTCTCTTATCATGACATACCACTTTCTGTAGGCAACCAATCTGATATGGTCCTAGAAAGGTACACAAAGCAGAGAATTGACCTGAGCCAATGAGGAAGTAGACTGAAAGATCTCTTCCATGTGGATCATTAAATGCTCAGATCTGAAGCTGAAGAGAAGTCTTACTCTATACCTCCTCTGTACCAATCAAAAGAAATCAAGTCTAAAACCATATTTTTCTACCTATGCTGGACCAATCAGTGGAAAGATATTTGGAGGGAAGTTTTCTCTCTTGGAAAACCAAAATGGGACACACACCTCCATGCTTGAAGAGGGCTACAAGTGTGCCAACAAGAACCAAAGAGAGAACTGGCTAAAGGAGGAGAGGTGCGGCTACTGTTGTGGCTGCCAGAAGGAGAAAGAGTTGCTGATGGTGCTGCTAGAGAAACCGGTGCCTCTGGAAAAAGAAGAACTTGGCACCATCCCTATGAAGATCTGAAGAAAAGTCACAAGCTCCTCTTCTACTAGTTCATTATCCTGCAAAGTGAAGCTACCATCACTGATGCAACGAATATGAAAGCTGCAAACTAAGCCCTCCAGTTTCCAAACAAGGACATTTGCATTTGGCATTCAGTTTCATTCTTCTTATATGAAGTTCTTCAATACCCTTTCTCTATTTTGTTCTTGTTCTAGCCCAAACTTTCACCGTCCCTACCGATTATAGTAGGAAGACAGATCAAGCTAGTGTGCTTAGATCTGTGGTCTGGCCTGTGTGCCATCAAGCTATGTGGCAGCGAGTCCTTAAGAGGGGATAATCTCTTCGCAAGCTATAAGGCAGCGGGTGGTTAAGCTGTGTAATCAGCGAGTTGTGCAGTTGCACTAGGGAAGCCTCACTTGGTTTAAGTCAGGAGTGGATGTAGGACTTTGGAGAAAGTCTGAACCACCTTAAAAATCATTGTCCCTGTGGTTTGCATGTATGATTGTTCTTAACTAGATGCTTGTCTAGGCTCGTTATCTATCTACACTCTTGCATCGTTTGTGTGTACTCCTTGCATTCTCAAGTAGGTCTTTCAATTCCGGTGCGGTTGCTTTTATTTCTAGAAAAAGAGGGGCAAATCTATTCACCCCTCTGTAGGCTCCATGATTTGTTACGAGGCGGAGCGGGTTGATTTAGAGATTGTGCCTTGCGTGGTTGTCTCATCAACCTTTCGGGACCATGAGTACCTACAAAGGAACAAATTTAAGGTTAAGTAATAGTGATCACCAGAGGTATTTACCTGAACCTCAATGGAATGATGATTGCGGGGAGATGTTAAAATAGGGAGAAGGTAGGGTCCCTCTTCCTCGAACTTAGCTGGCCAAGGGCAAGGAGCCCTGCGTAGTTCCTTGAAGCTGAAGTCCGGTAAACAGTGAAGCTCAAAAAAGAAAACAGAAGAAGACCATTAGTAACGGGAAGTGCAGTATCTACTCTAATGAAAATTAATATAACGAGAATAATGGCGGCGTGATTACCTGGGGGTGGTGGAAAGGGGGGATGGCCGAGACTTTCGACCACCCACCTTCCCATTTGTTTTGGGGGGAAAAAAACCTCTAAGTGTAGGAGCTAGGAAGATTATGAAATGCAGAATGAACTTACCAGGAAGCCATGATGCAAGAAGCAAAGGATGAGGTTCCGGAGTTCAAACTAGGATCGAGGATGAAAGAAGAAGGAGACTAGGCGCTACTCCCTTTTCACCGTCCGAGAGAACCTCCGCAGGCAAATTTCCTCCGATCGATCTCTCCACTCCCCGAGTTCCCAAAAAATGCCAAAATCCCCCCTCTCCCTTAAAGATTGGTGGTTTTGTCATTGAGTTCGGAGTGCATGAAATCATGGGGAAAATCATGCAAACAGGGGGGAGAACGTGCTCACGAATCGAGCCACGTTCTCTGACCAAGTAAAAATAGGAGGGCGGCCATCCACTTGGCCTTCTTGAAGGGTAGGGCGGCCAGCACTCTGGCCACCAAGCAGAGGAGGGTGGCCATCGACCTGGCCGCCCAGGATCAAGGGCGGCCAGCTCTCTGGCCACCCAGACCATGACCTTTGGGCCCCCTACATGGACGAGGCCCAATAGCTCTATGGCTATGGGCTGGGCTTTAAAGCTTGGAACAATGATAAACCAGGTATAACAATTATGCGTCATTCACACAAAGGTCCACTAGGGATCTGCGGGATATCCGAAATTAGGCGTCTACAAAATGCCCCTCCGGAATGCCTGTTTTGCAAGGGAGCCTGGCGGACTGATAAATGGGTGTTTTGAAAAGAAACAAGCCTAATGAGGGCAACACGCTCAAGGAGATTCTTGAGCGGAAAATAAGCTTCACACAGGGTCGCATGAGCATTAAGTAATCAAGTAACTCATTGGCAAAAGAGAGGAAGGACAATTAATCTAAGAGGACTTGTATCTACAGTCGCATGGGACCCCCTAGCATGGCGCTGCGGGACTTGAGGGGACGAACGCAATCCAGTGCTCAAGGAGATACAAGACCTAAAACAAGGGTAAATAAAAAGATCAGGATATGGGAATTCAATGACTCATTGAATCACGAAATACTCAAAACGATCTTGCATTAAACGCATCTTCTGCTGGTCAAATCAGAGTGGGATCATGTAGTCTCATTCGTGCAAACTTAGCAAAATCGAGAGACTTGGAAAATCAAATGTGGGGGCCAAAGGTCCACGGGTTGGTCAAAGCAATGCGGCTTCCTTACTTCTGTGTCATGGCTCCCAAGATGAGATGCATGCATTTTTTTGTCTTTTCATGCACACACACACACACACACACACACACACACACACACACACACACACATATATATATATATATATATATGTTTTTTTAAATGGGGCTAAAAGGGCCTATATGATGCATGCTGGGTTTAAAGCAAAAAGACCTATCTAATGCAAAGCCGGAGGGTTTATTTGCCTGCCTCTGAACCAATCGGTCAAGAGTTCAAGAAGTCTGTCGTCCCATGATTGGCAACAGACGTGGTCCGGATCCCGATAGGGGTACATCGTTCCACATTGTACTTAAGCATAGTCGATAATTCAGAAGTCCGTCATCCCGGGTTTAGGCAGCAGGCGGCCATCGAATAGCTTAAGGAGTATAAACTCTTCATGGTTTTTTTTAAAGAGGAACTCGGAGTTTATACTCTCAAAGCTATTAGCCTCCGACATTCTACCTATAATGCAAAGGTAGTGGGGCGCATCGCCCTCTGGTCCTGTAGTTGTGGAGATCTGCAGCTGCATTAACACATGTTTGCAAAGTTCATAAATGATAATAACAATGGAATAATAAGCATATTTCATTTAATGAACCATTGGACCATACGTAGCAGGGATGCATTGTTCACAAGTGGGGAATAGGGGTGGCCAGATTACTAGCCTTCTCATGGTCTGGGCGGCTAGACTTGCGGTCGCCCAGGCCTAGGATGGGCGTCTAGCGACTTGGCCGCCCTCCTGCTCTTATCCCGAACTGATGCGAGAGTTTGAGCTGGGAAGGACTCTTGACTTACAAAAGGCCCGGCTAGGGCATTCCTACTCTATCATTAAACATGAACTTGAATCTAGAGGAGCTGTTCTAAGGTGGCCATGAACTTCATGTTCTTTCTGATGTGACTGGCCACTTGAGCAACCTTGTGAAGCAGGGCATGGTATGGTTTGTGTGACATAAAATGCAATTTTTTATTTTGTTTTTCTTCTCTTTTTCTTTGTGTTTCTTTTTTTTTATTTGGCAGGATTTTGCCCGTTTATGGACTTTTTTGTTTTTCTTCTCTCTTCTTCCTTCTAAATGGTGCAGCCTGTGCCTGCTTTTCCTGGGGCAAGACACTCCCGCCGCTATGGCTGGCTCCATGATTTGATGGTGGCAATCACGCCTGCCATGATGGTATTAAAGCACCAATGGCATCTGATCCGATTGCTCATCATGGCAAAGCGCTTCAGTAGCATGAGGTGGAACTGGGAATCATTAGCAGCATTGATTGAGTTGTGGCATCTAGATACCCACACTTTTGTCTTCCCCGAGTTTGAGGCTTCAGTGTTGGTAGAAGAACTGGATTTCATCTTCCAGTGGAGTGATTTAGAGGTGGGCGAGCTGATCGACCTTCCTCCCTGGGATAAGATCTTAGCAGAGATTATGCGAGATAAGGGCGAAGTTCGCTGGATGACAAACCAGTGAGGGATCCTAGTCGACTGCCTAGCAGGTTGGCTCTTGGGTCATGTGAAAGACAAGATAGTAGAGGCAGATAAATTGATGCGTGGTGTAACATTGTGCTTAGGTGGGGCATTGATCTTCCCTACGTCCGGCGATGTGCTGAGACGAGAGTATGTGGGACCACTGACTCTCCAAACAACGGGACACTCTCTCTCTCGGGCGGTGCTGGCTCATATGTACTTCGGACTCACTCAGATGAGCCTGGATGGCTACGCCATGGGGAGTCTCTACCTTCTGTACATGTGGATGGAGATCCACTTGAGTTTTGACTTTGACAATGAGGCGACTACTACTTCTCATATCTTCGCGAAGAGCGCCATCTACCTAGCGAGGGCTCTCTTTGGTCCTGAGGGTCAGGTGATATGCAAGACAACACTACAGAAGTCTAGAGATGATTGGCAAGACTATCTAAACTTCCTGCTATTGACACCTGTTTTATGACTAATGAGTTGGGTCATCTCCTTATCTATTTTTTATGATGTCTTGAGTTATTCATCACTTATTGGGCCATTTTTGGTCTGTTTTGGGCCTAATTTTATGGGTCATTCTCCTTGGTTGGACCTTGCTCCATTGATTTCTCGTCACTTCACCTTATAGGGCCTAGATAAGAGCTAATTAGGATTATTTTATGGATTAAATTATGAATTTATTAGCCTTTATCTCTTTTGCCACGTCCTCTCCCCTAGCGGTCTATCGCACGACCGTTAGGTGGGCGTTGGCGGTCCATCGCGAGACCGCTAATGGGCAAAGAGTCCTTCTGGGTCTCTTTGATCTTATCTTCTTCTGGACGCATGTTCTTAGCGGTCAATCACATGACTATTTCTTATGGCTAGAGGCCTTTCACAAGACCGCTAGTGCAGACAGAGAGTCCTACTCTACTGTTCTTCCTCTGCTCGGTCGTGGTCGAATTAGAGTCCTTCAATCTTTGATTTCTCTCTCACCAGAGGCTCAAAGAACCTTCTGTTTGATTCTATGGACTCTTGGGAGTATTATCTTCAAGGATTATCTAGTTTCATGCCTATTTTCGAGTCATTATCCCTCCAACTCGAACCTAGGGTTTGAGGGCCCATATATAGGACCCTTGAGTTCATGGCTTGAGGAGGAGATTTTTGGAGATTGCGTCGAAGTGCTGCTGCATTACAGAGTCATTCCCACCCAAGGAGAAGCTTCTTCCACGTCCACCAAGCTTCTAGTCCAGGGAGTATTCGGTTCCTTTGGTCTAGTTTGTGGTTTTTCTCCTTTAGTTTGGTTCATTGTTCTTTGCATCCATAGCATCTTCCCTCTTCTTTTCTCCACGTTCTCTACATTCTATCATCTTTTTAAAACATCCTCCCATCTTTTTCACACCCCTATAGGGGTTAAAAAAATCAAACATCCCAGGTATTCACCCTTCCTTTATGCATATTAGCTTAATTGAGGTATAGATACTACACTTGTCCAAGGGCTAATTAGGATATTTTTTTTGCTGTCTACACTCTCTCGCAGGTTTACAGGACTTACTGCACGAGGCCCAACCTTTCTGGCCGGCCAGGAGGGGTGGAGATTAAGTTCGAAATTGCTATTCTCGGTGGCCGGTCATCTGGAAGATCATTTTCTGCTGGATAGCGGTCGTTCGAAGGACCGCTAATCGTTCATTGCACCTGGTTTTCTCTCTCCTATAGGTGGGTGTCTTCAACCGACTCTTTCCAAGGTATTATTGTGATTTTACTGCTTTAATTACTTTGGTGGCGATCACACATCTTTATTTGGGTATTGTTCATCTTTGTCATCATCTTGCTTACTTTTCTCTTTATTTTTACTTGCTCCACACCTACGATGTGTGTTTTTTTTTATTCTTTTGCTCCACACCCCGGCATGTGTTTTTATTTTCTTCCTCATAAACATTGATGACATGCCCATGCTTCTGGTTTGGTGATTGTTTGAGTTAGGTTATCACTTGCTCATACACACTTTCACATATTTTTCACACCACTATATTCACATTCATTCACATCTCACACCACACAAAAGAAAAAACTATCAACACCCCCAATTTTTTGGCGAGCACAGCAGGACAACTAGTGCCAATCGTGTTGAGTTCTTGTTTCACCTGCTGTCTTTAGTTCATCTCATTAGCCCTTGTGTTTTCCTCCATTTTCCCATTTTATTTCTTGTTGTTTCTACTCCCTGGTCGTTGGAGGTCTTCTGTCTTGCCATTTTCGGCTTAAAAACGGTCTTGCGATAGACCATCTTATCTCTTAGCGGTCTCCTGAACTACCGTTTCTCCAGTACAGGTACACACACCGAGATTTTTATTCTTCGGTGCTATCTGGTCTCCTCCTTTGTTGTTAGTCATTCATACATCATTGTTTTGTATCTTGATTGATAGTTTTAGGCTCGAAATTGCATGCACCCCGGTTCACATAGGGTCATTCATATTTCATACTATAGTTGCATTTCCTACCTTGGTGTGTGAACCTCTCATCTCCATATTCCTTGGGGCCGACTAGGTGATCACATTAAGGATCTCCATAAGTCCCCGCGAGCCGTGGATTCCCACACAGACGTCGGGCCGGTTGTACCTTTACCACACCGTGTCTAGGTTGCATAAATGTGGGAGAGTTCAAACAAAACCAAGGAATATTTTTTCTTTTTTTACCAAGAGTTAACCAAGTCCCAAACACCATTCCTATTAGGAATCTTGTGGGAGAGAATATTTAAATTCAAATCATTAAGGTTCTAAAGGAGGAAACAAATAAAAATTTGGTGCATCATCATAACTTGGTTGACTTTGAGTGCCTCTCATCCCTTTCTTTGTTTTCATAAATTTGGCGTCTTAGTTTTAGTGTCTCATTTGTGTTTGTTTGTGTTGTTTATCGTGTCAAGGTATTCCATTGCATGTGGAGTTACTTCCGGTCTTTAGAATCATCTTCTAGGAGCAATTCCTTCTTCACCTCTTACTCCAATCCTCTCTTCGAATCCTCCATGTCTTCCCATGATCTTCCCTGTTCTCATGAGGAATCCCTTCCTCAAGGTCTCTTGGAGGACCCACCTAGGGTCACCCAAGTCCAATCAGAAGAAGGAATCATTCCTCCTCCATATTCTATCTCCATGGAGGGCGCCCAGCCTTCCCTTCCTTCCAACAATCCTACAGGCCAGATCTTGCAAATGATGGCCCAATTGCATCCGGCCCAACTCCAGGCCCTCTACCAGACCCTGCAGGGGTCCAATGCCCCATCTCCCACGATTATACAAGGTCTGTCCAATATCTCTATTTTCAAACCCGGGATTCCACCCACTCTAATCGATCTCACCCCGATCAAGCCCAGGACCCTCCAGTTCTCCAATATAGAAGCGGACCAATCATCTGGATCGGCCCATCAAATTCTTGATAAAGGGAAGTCTGTTCTTCCCTCATTCACTCAGGCCAAGTCTTATAAGCCCGTCTCTTCCGTGCCTCAGGTCCTTATCGGCCCGTCTGACTTTTCTTGCCGTCAGCAACGGGAAGCCCCAGTCCATGCCCATTTGGGTCATCCTTCGGCCCAATATCCTTCTTATAGGCCTCCTCCCACTCCTTCGATCTATCCTTCGGCTTCTCGCTTTGAGCCCGCTGCCCTTGCTTTGCCCGCGCCATCTCGGGAACAAGAACTTCTTGATAAATGGGCCACCATGCAACAACAACTTGACTTTCTTCAAAAGCGGGTTGGACCACAATCTTTGGCGGATGTCCTGATTCCTAGCTTTCATAACATTCGGTTCACTCCACAATCCGAGCTCCCTACATACCGCAAATACCACGGGAATAGCAATCCCTTTATTCATGTGAGGGACTTTATGTATGAATCGGCACAATTCCAATATGATGATCACCTTATGGCGTATTTGTTTTGCCGATCTCTAGATGGGGTGGCTTTGGAGTGGTTCTATGCTTTGCCGCTCGAGGATGCTGAGAGTTTCAAAGTGGTGAAAGAAAAATTTATTCAGCGGTTTCAAGACTGGGTCGGCCCGGAGTATTCTTTTACGGACTTTGTGGCTGAGAAGATGAAGGCATATGAAGATTTTTCCACCTATGCTGACAGGTGGAGATAGATGGCCACCCGCGTGCTGAGTCACATTCCGGAGGATGAAATGGTCAAGTTTCTGATATCAAATGCTACCCCTACCTTCCGTAACATCCTGGCCATGAATGACATCTCAAACATGCACCAACTATATATCCAGGCTAGATTCATACAAACACAGTTCAAGGACTCCCGTATACACTCTCTTTTTGAGGCCCAAAAGCCCAAATATCACAAGAAGCCTCAGAGGCTTGTCACTGAGGGAGTCCAAACAAACAAGTAGGTGCAAGCCGTTGCATTCCCTTTCCAATCCGCGCCCTTCCGCTTTCCACAAAACCCCCGCAATCCCCAATTCTCCGCAGCATAAAATGCCCAACCTGCTTTCTCTACACCACAAAACCCCACCTTCGCCGCGCCCCAAAACACGTTCCCCGCTCCACAGCAACCTCCACAACCTCCGCAATACCACAATGTCCCTCCACCCAACGGCTACACCAATAACAACAACAAGCGCCCAGGTCCGAAGAGAGCCCAATACCCTCCTTTGCCCGAGTCTCTCACAGACATATTTTCGGCTCTCATGTCCTTTAATGCCATTCAACTTCCTCCGGAACGGCCTAATTGGAACCCGGACGTTGATCAAAAAAAATATTGCATGTTCCACAGGCAGCCTGGCCATACTATTGAGAGTTGTTTTCAATTCCGAGATTTGGTATACGACCTTCATGAAGGGCAGCGTATAGATTGGGCCGAGATGCACAAGGCTATCGTAGAAATTAAAGAGAAGAAAATGCAGCAGCCGAGGCAGCAAGTGCAGCAACAACAAGCACCGCCGCCATAGCAGAAGCCACAGTAGTAACAACAGCCGGTTCAAGACTTGGGGATCCATCAGAATCCCATGCCAAATCATCCTCCCATTCCGCAGCCGAAACCACTGGCACCAGCCCAAGTTAATCTCGTCCAACCCCCGGATCCCGACGCCGGGTGATCTTATGACGATGACACGTCAGTACAATGGCTCATGGCCCTCCACCACAACCACCGTAGCCCTTCTCCCTCTGTCAAACCCCACCACCCACCACCCTCCACATCCACCAAACCCCTCATCCTACCATCCGCCTTCCCCGTTAACCCGTCTCCCTCTACTCCACCACCAGCACCTACATTCGCCAACACCACACCTCTAGCCAACCATTCACCCCTCCTCCTCCTTTCACCTACCTCTACCCCATCACCGACATCCGCACCAATCATCATCCCACCTCCATCAAACCCCTCGCCTATCATCTCCCCTACGCCTTCCCCCACGCCACTCATCTACCCCACCGGGCCCTTTAAGCCGCTTGTTTTGAGCCCATCAAATGCCGTGCCGATGCACAATCTTTCCCTACAGAGCGAGTGTTTGTTTCACAGAAATTATCCTTCCACTGGTGCACCCGTGCCTAATCTCCAATCCTCTCAGCAGGCTATTGATCAGGAGGAGGCAGACCCGCTGCTGGGGACGCTATATGATTTATTACATCACCTGGACAGAGTACCCGCTAAGATCTCCATGCCGGAGTTGATTAAAAGTCCACCCTTCATCGGGAGGCACTCAGAAATTTTCTATAGAAGGTGATCGTTAATGAAGACATGGCAGTAGATAGCCTGCCGACAGCTCTGGCTACAATCTCAAAGGGGCCGACAATTACTTTTTCTGAAACTGAACTGGCACCCTCGGAAGCCCGACAAATGTCGCTATGTATTTCCATAACTCTAAACAAAGTCAGCGTAGATGTGGCACTGGTAGACACAGGGGCATATATTAAAGTCTGCCCACTCAGCACCTTGAGAGCCTACAATTTGTCAGAAGATTTGTTAAGGACGACCTCGACAACTATAGCGGCATATGACAACTCTCGAAGGGCGTGTCATGGGGTGGTCACTATTCAAGCCGAGCTTGGGCCTCTCACTATGCCAATAGAATTCTATGTACTGGACATCGACCCTCTGTTTATGGCTATTTTGGGTCATCCGTGGATCGATAATCTCAACCCCGTACCATCCACTGCCCACCAATGTCTCAAGTTCCCTTTACAAGGGAGGGTGGTTAAGGTGAAGAGCATGTCCACGGTCCAGTCTGTTAAGGCCATTTCGAGAAAATTCTGCCAACACTATGGCCCAACACACTGCCTGCTATTTCAGTGCTATATTTGAACTTTCCATGGGCATATACACCATGCAAGCTCGTCTCTACAGTAGTGAATGTTAAGGTGAAGCCCCGAATTCGAGATTCAAAGGGCTGGGACATCATATTAAAATTAGGCTATCAGCTAGGGAGAGGCCTCGGCGCACAACTACAAGGGCGGACCAAACCGGTCCCCAAAGGAAGACAAATGAATAGAAGGGGCCTTGGCTACCGAGAGTCTTCATTTTCAATTCTGGACGATTCCGGGCCCTTGACCTGGGACTACCGCCAACATTTTATCAAAGGCCCTCTCCAGCCCGACACGTTAAAAGCACAGTCGAGTCAACCCAAGAAAGAAGAAGACACAGCTCATATATTTGCCAGCCCACCATTTCTTCCAAAGGGCCCTGTTAATGACATGATCGACTTCAGTCAGGCATTTGCTAGGATGCTTCATGAAGAAGAGAGCTGCCGGAAAAACCAAGAGGTGCGGCTAGTGCATTATAAGCAAAAGAAGCCAGCTTACCATCCACGGGAAAGGGGGAGCTCACCCGTTGTCTTTACTTGGTCTCCCTCCCGTCTTATGTCTCTCTTCTAGGGGCTGGACTTTTTACCCCGTTCACCTCCCATTTTGATTGATCCATTCTTGTTTGATATCCCCACGGAGTATCTCATCATCACGCCAACATGTGATTGTTGTCCTCCAGTTGATTTGCCTACTCCCTTCTTCACCTCCTCCGATCCTTTCCTCGATATCGTATATCCCTCCAAATACCCTCTCAGGCTCCCTCCTCCACCTTCCTCGCCCTCTTGGTACATGATCTCCACTGACTCCCACAAAAAAAAACGTCAAAATTGAAACAAAGATTTCAGTGGAAGATTAAGCTATCTTTTCTCCATCCTCCTCCCAGGGGCATGAGGCCCATGTTGCCTCCTTCCCATTAGATTTCCTTTCTCCTAGGTTAGACGCAGGGTCCGTCGAGTCTAGGGAAGTAGAGTCTGTTAGGTCTAGAGAAGTAGGGTCTTATTCTAGGTCGTCCAACCCTTCTTCACTTGATCCGCGCCCACTTGCGCGTCATTCCAAATCCATTCTTGGTAGGTTCTTGCAGGATCTAGCTCAGCGATGCCGTGCTCTTCTTAAGTGTCCGGAGTTCACATCTACGACGATTGTGATAGAAGAAGATGAGGAGCAAGAAGGGGTGTGGAGGGACGACAGACTAGGTGTTTATGAAATCATGGATTAAAAAGACCCGGTTGATGGTGAGGACAGCGACGTAGATGACACTGCCGATCTGTATGCGCAAGGATTAAAGAGATTCGATGAGCCATCATCGGCAGTGGATGAACCTACAAAAGAAATAAATCTGGGAACCGAAGAAGACCCCAGGCCCATTATCATTGCCGCTAATCTCCCACCAGAAGTAGAAGAAGATCTAATCAAGGTTCTAAGGAAGTATAGCGATTCTTTCGCCTGGTCTTACGAGGACATGCCGGGTCTTGACCCCTCTTTAGTGGAACATCAACTCGTACTTAAACCAGGGGCAACACCCGTAAAATAAAGATCGAGAAGATTTCACCCCCACATGGTCTTAAGGATTAAGGAAGAAGTCGATAAATTATATAAGGCCAAGTTTATCAGAGTTATCTTATATCCCCAGTGGGTGGCGAATATAGTCTCTGTTATCAAGAAGGATGGAAAGGTGTGTATTTGCATTGATTTCAGGGATCTTAGCAAAGCATGTCCCAAGGATGATTTCCCGCTGCCTCACATTGATGTTTTGGTGGACAACACCGCCGGGCACGAAGCACTGTCATTTATGGATGGTTATTCAAGATACAACCAAATCCGTCTCGCTTCTGAAGATCAAGAGAATATCTCCTTCACCACACCTTAGGGTACATATTGCTATGTGGTCATGTCGTACGATTTGAAGAATGCCGGTGCCACTTATCAAAGTGCGATGCTGGGTATATTCCACGACATGATGCATGTTTACATGGAAGCTTACGTGGATGATATTTTGGTGAAGTCGAGGACTAAAGAAGAACACCCCACTATTTTGGCTAAGGTGCTTCAGAGAGCTAGGGAGTACCAGTTAAAAATGAATCCAAAGAAATGTGTTTTTGGAGTTTCTTCAGGGATGTTGCTAGGCTTCATACTTAGCAAAAAGGGGATTCAGATCGATCCTAACAAAGCAAAGGCCGTCATGGAAATACCTCCGCCTAAGAATATCACGGAACTTCGAGGATTGATTGGTAGGTTACAATTCATTAGAAGATTCATATCCCAGCATTCTCAGAGGTGTCGCCCGTTTTATAAATTGCTAAAGGCAAGGGTCAAGTTTGAATGGAATCAAGATTGTCAAAAGGCCTATGAGGACTTAAAGGAATATTTGACCAATTCCCCGGTGTTGCAACCTCTTGTCCCTGGGAAACCCATAATCCTATAAATTTCTATCATCGAGGACTCCTTAGGGGCGGTCTTAGCACAAGTAGATGATGAAGGTAAAGAGCGGGCAGCTGATAGCCACAAACCTGTCGTTGAAAAGTCGTGCCACAATTTCAAAATATTCGTACTCACTCACTTTTAAAGATTGAAAAATCAAGTATACTGGTAAGTGGAGTCGATCCCACGAGGAGGAAATAACATTTTGGAACAAGTTGGAAAAATATCCTTATGCTTTGAAAAGCCGAGTTTTGAGTGAGTTTAATCTTAGGAAAAATAAATTACATGAAAATAATTCACTAAAGAAGATGAGAGGGGTAAAGAAAAGAACTTAGAAGAGATAGAAGGAGGAACTACGACAACCAAAATTTGCAAAGATGAACTTGTATTAAGATGGAAGTGAAAAGTACACTATATGAAAATGAAAACTTATAACTCATAAAATAAAGAAAAGGGGAAAGAATATAGTCAAGATGAAGATCACCGTGGAAACAGGTGAATGAAGAAGCCATCATCGTCCACGTCACGAGCCTTGGAACGTCGCCCGCTTTGATGTGCACGCTGCCGTATAAGGAGAGTTGTGAAGGACATACTTTGGAGAGAAATATAGAGAGGAATGTGGAAGGGGTTTGTGTGGAGATGAAGAAGGAAGAAGATGAGAAAGTAAAACAGTGGGAAAATAAATATAACTCGTAAACGAAGAAAATTTGGAGGAAGTGATAGAAGAAGAAAATATAGATCTACAAGAGAGGAAGAACTTTGATGAAGAACTCAGAGAGAAAAGAAAGTGAAAGGACTTCATAATAGAGGAAGAACAGAGACTAGCATCTCGGATGAACAGTACAAACGGAAAGACAGAACCTTGAAAAAAAGATTATAACTTGAAAACGGGAAGAAATTAGAGAAAGATGATGAAAAAGAAATTTTAGATCATTAAAAAATGAAGAAGTTTGATGAAGAGACTAATATAAAAATAAGAGAAGAAGTGGAAGAAATCTTAAAAAGAACAAAGTGCAGAGCTATAGATGAGTAGTAAGAATACAGGATAGAACCTTGAAAATTAGACAGTAGCGTGAAAACTAAGAAGAATTAGAAAATGATGAAGAAGACAAAGTTAGAAAACATTTAAAACGGAAGACCTTTCATGAAAAATGCAATAGAAGAAAATGAACACAATGGGGAGAGATCGGTGACCTAATATGTTAGAGAGAGAGGGAGAGAAAAAAATTGCCAAAGGAAGCACTCCCTTTCTCCTCCTTGTCATGGGCTATTTATAGGGAAACTTGGGTCAATGGAGGGTAGAGATTGTATCAAAATGAGATGGATAGCTGGGATTTAGGTAGAAGATGATGTATGGGGAAAAGAAAAGGAGGTGGGCACCCCCTCCTTGGACTTTGAGCAACCCTCTTCCCAAGACTCATCATTTCTCTCCTTTATTTCAAACTTTGAATTCTCTTTTCCCTCGAACTAAAATATGTGCTTCTTTTTCTCAATTTTAAACTTTTAAATTTTTTTCCCTCCAACCAAAATATATGCTTTTGACTTGGTCAAAGTGGTGATGACAGTTTTGCCCTTGACTTCTTTTATAATTACCTTCGGTGTCCTGCACACATATAATTATAATTTAGTCCATAAAAATTATTATAATGTGCACATAAATCTCAAATGCTCATGGTTATGCAATGGAGAATTAATACTCATGGCCCTCAACTTTAATTTATTATTAAATAATATCACCAAATTAATCAATTTGTGTGAAAGCTCCAATTTAAATGCGGAGTTGAGGTTATCTATGAAATATGCATAATTACCTAATTATATGCAAATAAAATGATGTACATGCGATGAATTATCATTGAAAATGGATAGTTATCACACCCCCCAACTTACTCATTGCTAGTCCTTTAGCAATGCAAATAAATTAAAATTTAGGACTAACAAGAGTTTGTAAAATTTATACTCTCAAATCCAGTTCTCCCTTCATAGAATCAACCAAAGATTAGGAATTTAGAATCATTAATGCACACTAGCCTTATGTAGGAGCTTAATAGTACATGTTCAAGAATTCAAATCAAAGCTCAATAGCACTTGTGCATGCGTAACTACCAAATCCACAGCTTAGACAATTGCATCCTCCATTCACTATTCCAAGTAAATACCTTTCAACTCTGCACCTCTTAGATCAGAGTATTAAGTATATTGGCTTTTTATCTGTCTTATTGCTTTGTCCCTTTGGGATCTTTTATACCACACATGATGCTGCACTACCCTTCACTGCTCAACGTGAACCTCGACTCTTGCCTTAGGAGAAGCAGGCTCGGTTTTACAGATCAATCTTCCCTTTTGCATTTTACGCGAAGCTCAACACGTCTTAGGTGAAGTAAGCCTGGTTACTAAGACTAGGGATATTTTTCATGGTATTTTTTCTTTCTCTCTCTTTTTTTCTTTTTTTTTTCATAGTGCCATTGCGCTTATTTGATAGATAATTTGTTAGAAAGCTTTGTAAAAAGATTTCTTTTCTTACGAAGTGCAGAATATCAAACAACATACCCAAAATAGCAGAGGACTTGTCTTGCTTGTTTCATTAGTGTGCAACGTGAATTTTTTTTTCTAAAGTGCACATGAACTTTAAAGAGATTCTTATATCATTTTTCCATGGCTAGATTGACTAAATTTCCCATCATCATTCTCCCTAGTCTTTTCTATTTCAGAATTATTTTTAATTTAAGTATGAATCATGAAACTCAAAATGGGGTTTACATCTTTCTACTTTCATGCAACGATAACATGCAAGACAGAACTCCTATCAAGTTATATTATATGCATCATGAAAATTTTTCTCCCCCCCCCCAAACTTGAATGACATTATTCTCAATGGCATATAGACTTGAAAGTAATAGAATAATGTATCAATAAATACTTCTGAGTAGGAAAGAGACAACTGGATATGCGGGATGAAACCTCCATCAATGTCATGGACGGCGACGACTTCCTCTCCTTGGCCTTGACCTGACTACTAAAACACACTCAAACAAAAATGTCAAACAAAAAAAATCTTGGGTTGCCTCCCAGAAGCGCTAAGTTTTCCGTCTTCAGCTAGACGCATGCATAAAAGGTGCAAGCTTCATAAACAACATGTAGACTTAAGAATGAGCCACCATGTTATCTTTTCTTTTTTTAAATTCCAATATTCATGCCATTTGAAGACAAGATGATACATGTAAGCATGTGGGCCAGAGATATGCCGGTCTTGAACATTGTTGATTTTAACATTGGCAATACCTATGAGCCGGTTCTCTTCTTTGTGGATCATGTAACTATCAATGGCTATTAGTCTATCAAGATCGGGATGGAACCTCTGCCCGATATCAATCCATTGGTCCCCTTGTCCTGTATCCACCCACCTGACTACTTCCTCCTGGTTGGACACCAGTGGCTTATGAAGATTGACATTATCATCCACATTGCCCTCAACAATAGCCTTATGAGCATTAAGGGCCCTAATCAATTGATCTTCCTGATGGGGAGTTAAATCAAAGGTGAATATGGCTGGCACATCCCCCTCTGGTTTGAGATTGTCATATTGAAGAGGCTCAGCTTGTAGGGGAATCAAAGTGGAAGGAGGTGTGAGCCCAAAATCTACCCCATCTAATGAGTCAAACTTTATGAGATCGGGTTCAGGGGTTAGATCAAATGTGAAATTTTGTATGAAAGCCCCTCCATCAAACTCATCAATTGAATAAAGTTTATCAATCAAACTTTCCACTAATGGGGTGAGTAAACCAAATGTGAATCTTTCCAACAAAGCCTCTTCATTACACTCATCAATCAAATAAAAATTATCAATTGAATTTTCCAGTGGTGAGGTGAGGAGATTAAATGTAAATTTCTCTAGTAAGGCCCCTTCATCATATTCCTCATGAGGAGGAGGATATTCAGAATCCGTCTTCATGAACTCGATAGGATTATTAACCACCAAGCAATCCGCCTCTTTATGCATATCCTCGAATGGGCCTTTGGTGTTTGGAGTGATGTTCTCAATTTCTTCAAGTGATGCCCCATTATAAATATCTTTTATCGAAATAAGATTATCGATTTTGTTCTCCACAAATGGGGCATCTAAATGAAAAATGAATGTTTCACTCAAAGGCCCTTTACCATTTTCTTCCTCATGAGAGTTATCATTCAACATATCTGCAACATCAACATTATCCTCTTCTTTATGTTTTTCCTCACATGAGTTAATGATGGCACTCCCCGTATCAAAGTATTCACATTGTTCTATCATAGGGAGAATGTCAATCAAAGCTTCCAATTATGGGACCGTGAGATGAAATGAGAGATCTTCCAATGCAGTCCTTTCATGATATTATTCCAAGTGAGGAGGGTCACATTCCAATACTTCGTCATTATCATTTCCAACTAAACGGTCCTCTTTTCTACATTTTTCCTTAATTGGGCCTTTGATATTCTTAATTTCATAATTTTGAATGACACCATTTTGCACATCATTCGATTCACCCCCTAACTTATTTTTAACTGACTCATTGTGGCTCTCCTCATAGCTAGGTGTGGGCTCCTCAATCACATAAGCCATCTTGCTAATCTCTCCAAATTCTCTTTGATGTAATTCTTTCACGATTTCCTCCTTACTTAGGTCAAGAGTTTCATTTGGCCGAGGAACCATAGGTTGCTGGCAAGAATAAGTGTGTTGGGTAAAGTGTGGGAATTGATCTTCAAGGTTGGCATCAAGAGACTTAGGAACTTGCTCCATGGACAATTCATATATGGCTAATGTGAGTTGGTCCAATTTGATTTGGAGGGAGCCAATGCTTTGTTGATTATTTAAGATGATTTGAATCAATTGGTTGAGTTTTTCTTCATTGTTGGGACCATTGTATGGAGGGATAGAATGGATGTGTTGAGGATTGCATTGATAAGGATGGTCTTTTTGAGATGATGGGGGGTATGTGTCATGCCCTCCATATAGGTTTTGATCAAACTAGGTTAAAAATTTAGCTCAGAAAGGCATGGAGCTTGATATAAAGGATTTTTCTAAGAGAAATTATTTTGATCTCCCCACTCAAGGATAGGGGTGCAAGAAGGTGTAGGGAGGTTTTGGCATGTTGAAGCATGTTCATGAGGAAGGAATGACATTTGATCCCCTAAATAAGATTGAGCAAATTGGTCCTGGTTTGGGGAGGATAATGATATTGGGCTTCCATGGGTGTGAAGTTCTCTTGTTGGGATGACCAAAGATATGAGCTTTGGGTGAAAGATGGTTATTAGGTCGGGTACTCATCTATATAATGGGCTGGCCGATCCCATGTGTGATCATCTTGAAAGGTAGGTGGTGTATGGGAGCTCGGGCCCAATGGAAACAATTGATTTTGGGTCAAGCAATCAGTTTGCTTAAAAATCGGATCCATGGATATGATTTTATTTATTTATTTATTTATTTTTTAATACTACGTAGGACAAAGAGAGAGAAGAGGAGGATTTTTTTTTGTTCTGTTTTGTTGTCTTTATTTTTTTTACGCTACATAGGACGAAGGGAGAGAAGAAGATAATTTTTTTAGTTTATTTTATCATTATTATTTTTTATGCAAACACAAACAAGTTAACACGTAAATTACCTAACGACCTAGATATGACTTAGACCTACAAATGGGGTTTCACAAAATGACTAAAGTACAACTTAAGTTCACCCTCAATATTTTCACCGGCCAGGTAAGGGGTGGGGTAGTGGGAGGCTCCCCCTACTTTCGTAGGGACCTAATTAGTAAACCACTAGCTCGCTTAAGGCGCTTGCCGTCCGACCGTCTTGCCTTAGACACCGGTTTCCACAAGAAGGTAAACCCAAATCGTACTAAAATCATAGTGTGATCCTAGGGCCAATATCTACTGGATTTTATTAAAAACTTAGGTCATGCAAAGATGCAAGAAAATTTTGGTTTGTGGGCTAAGGAATGGTGATGAAATCTCCACCTTATGTGATTATAGGTGTTGCCCTTAGAATATTTTCAGAATGAAATACTCACCACAATTTCAAACAAGGGGTTCTTATGCAACAATGCATGCTCAAGATAAGATAAGTAGAACGTACCTTGCCCCTCACAATCTCCAAAATACAATGACCAAAATTAAACAACAATGAAAAAATCCTATGTTAAATGATGCATGACCTAGAGCAGGGATAGTGTGATTTCTACTCTTGAATGAAGTCTTTTATTTTTGTGATCAAGTGTTTGTTTTAGTTAATGAAGCTAACTGGCCAACATAATTTTTTTTAAGACTTTCTAAATATAAAAGTTAACAAAATATAGAAAATAAACTAAATCACAAGAGGGAAGATTGGGATACTTACTTGGAGCGCGATCCCTCGTCCTTATTTATTTTTTTGATATTTTGGTGATTTTTTTCTCTTTTTTAAGGATATGTAAAAGGAAGACATACTTCATTTTTTTCTTTTTTTACATTATCTAAATGCAACAATATATTTAAGAGATGTAACCAGTCATGAAAGCATGATATCATGATGAAAAAGAAAAAAGAATTTTTGTTTTCTGTTTTCTGATTTTTTTCAGAGATTATTTTTTTTAATTTTTTTTCAATAAGAGATGAATACAAGAAGCTATAAACAATAAAAGAACAAAGATATGCAAATTTATTACAAAATGAAGCTTAAACTGATATTTTTATGTGTTTCTGATTTTTTTTCTGATTTTTATAGATTTTTTAAGAATTTTATAGATTTCTTTTCAAAATTTTTCACACATAAACAAAATAGGACCTTTTCCTACCTTTACTGACCTTTAGCGACGCTTGAATTTCTTAGATTTTTTGATTTTTTGATTTCTGCTACAATTTCAGGCTTTCAGCGGCACTTCTTGTGACAGTTTATTTTCTTACAATTTTAGGTCCGAATTTCTGTGATTTTTTTTATTTTTCCTATAAAATAAAAATTGAAAAATTAGTATTCACATATATATACCTCAAACACAAGAATTTTTAACCATTAAAAATAATTTCCTCCCCGGTAACGACGCTAAAAATTGATAGCCACAAACCCGTCGTTGAAAAGTCATGCCACAATTTCAAAATATTCGCACTCACTCACTTTTAAAGATTGAAAAATCAACCATAGTGGTAAGTGGAGTCGATCCCACGAGGAGGAGATAACATTTTGGAACAAATTGAAAAATATCCTTATGCTTTGAAAAGCCGAGTTTTGAGTGAGATTAATTTAAGGAAAAATAAATTATGTGAAAATAAACTCACTAAAGAAGATAAGAGGGGTAAAGAAAAGAACTTAGAAGAGATAGAAAGAGGAACTAAGACAACCAAAATTTACAAAGATGAACTTTTATTAAGATGGAAGTGAAAAGTACACTCTATGAAAATGAAAAATTACAACTCATAAAATGCAGAAAAGGGGAAAGAATATAGCCAAGATGAAGATGAAGATCGCCGTGAAAACAGGTGAATGAAGAAGCCGTCGTCGTCTACGTCATGAGCCTTAGAACGTCACCCGCTTTGATGTGCACGCTGCCGTACAATGAGAGTTGTGAAGGACACACTTTGGAGAGAAATATAGAGAGGAATGTGGAAGGGGTTTGTGTGGAGATGAAGAATGAAGAAGATGAGAAATTAAAACAGTGGAAAAATAAATATAACTCGTAAATGAAGAAAAATTGTAGGAAGTTATAGAAGAAGAAAATTCAGATCTACAAGAGAGGAAGAACTTTAATGAAGAACTCAGAGAGAACAGAAGAGTGGAAGAGCTTCAAAACAGAGGAAGAACAGAGGCTAGCATCTCGGATGAACAGTACAAACGGGAAGATAACACCTTGAAAAAGATATTATAACTTGAAAATGGGAAGGAGTTAGAGAAAGTTGATAAAAAAAATTTAGATATTTAAAAAATGAAGAAGTTTTTTGAAGAGACTCAGATAAAAAGAAGAGCAGAAGGGGAAGAAATCTTAAAAAGAACAAAGTGCAGAGCTATAGATGAGCAGTAAGAATATAGGATAGAACCTTGAAAATTAGATAGTAGCATGAAAACTAAGAAGAATTAGAAAATAACGAAGAAGACAAAGTTGGAGAATATTTATAATTGAAGAACTTTCATGAAGAATGCAAGAGAATAAAATGAACACAAGGGGGAGAGATCGGTGACCTAATGTGTGAGAGAGAGAGGGAGAGAAAAAATTGCCAAAGGAAGTATTCCCTTTCTCCTCCTTGTCATGGGTTATTTATAGGGAAACTTGGGTCAATGTTGGGTGGATATTGTATCAAAAGGAGATAGATAGCTGGGATTTAGGTATAAGATGATGTATGGGGAAAAGAAAAAGGAGGTGGGCACCCCCTCCATTGACTTTGGGCAACCCCCTTCCCAAGACTCATCATTTCTCTCCTTTATTTCAAACTTTGAATTCTCTTTTCTCTCCAACTAAAATATGTGCTTCCTTTTCTCAATTTTAAATTTTTGAAATTTTTTTTCTGTCCAACCAAAATATGAGCTTTTGACTTGGTCAAAGTGGTAATGACAGTTTTGCTCCAGACTTCTTTTGTAACAACCTTCGGTGTCATGCACACGCATAATTATAATTTCGTTCATAAAAATTACCATAATGTGCACATAAATATCAAATTCTCATGGTTATGTAATGGAGAATTAATGCTCATGGCCCTCAACTTTAATTTATTATTAAATAATATCACCAAATTAATCAATTTGCGTGAAAGCTCTAATTTAAATGCGGAGTTGAGGTTATCTATGAAATATGCATAATTGCATAATTATATGTACATAAAATGCTGTACATTCGATGAATTACCATAGAAAATGGATAGTTATCAGCAGCTTATTACCTCTCCAGGTTATTTAACTCAGCGGAGACTAAGTACACTGCCATGGAAAAGACTTGTGCCGCCTTAGTGTGGGTAGCTCAGAAACTGAAACACTATTTTCTAGTCCACCCAGTTAGGTTGATCTCTATAATTGATCCGATCCGCTATCTCTTAGAAAAGCCCATCCTTTCTAGTAGGTTAGCTCGCTGGCAGAGCTTCCTCTCTCAATTTGACATCAGATTCGTTGGTCCAAAGGTAATTAAAGGGTATGCTATCATTGAGCATCTTGCCCATCTTCCTATTCCCTGCACTGACTCTATTCAGGATGATTTTTCTAATGAGCATCTCTCTATCTTTACCCATCATCCATTTTGGTCTCTGCACTTCGATGGTGCGCACAACTCTCAAGGCCGAGGGATAGGTGCCATTCTGCTCACTCCGGAAGGGGTGACGATTCCTTTTCTTATCAGCTCCATTTTCTTGCTACCAACAATATCACCTAGTATGAGGCTCTCTTGGCTGGATTGAGGCACGCCTATCTTCTGGGCGCACGCTATTTAAACATCATAGGAGATTCTCAGCTCGTTCTACGGCAGGTTCTGTCCACTTACCGCACCCGTGACCCGAAGCTCAGGCCGTATCAAGATCTGATCACTCTCTTGGCTAGGCAATTCCGTAAGCTAATCTATATCCATACCTCTCAATCTTAGAATATTCTCTCTGATGCACTGGCATCACTCGCATCCTCCCTATCTTTCCCTCTCAGTCGGAGCACTGAGACTATCGTCGTTCAGAGATTGGATGCACCCTCTCTTCAGGATCCTTGGTTTGCCAACCTTAGGAAGACTGTAGAGGCTAGGGCTGAGAAGGAAGATTTGAAGGAAGTTTCTTTAACAGAATTGGAAGAGATCTTGGAGGAAGAAGAGTTGCCATGGTATCATGAAATCGAGCTATATTGTAAAGATGGATCGTTCCCAGAAGAGGCAAATGTCGAGCAGCACAAGGCTATTAGAAGAGCCGTCTTGAGGTACACTATCATTGCAGGAGAATTGTACAGGCACGCTGTCAATGGAATGTTCATGAGATGCCTAGATGACGATGAAGTTTGGAAGGTGGCTGAAGTAGCCCATTCTAGTGAGTGTAGAGATCATGTCAATGGCCAAGCTCTAGCAAAGAAAATCCTTGGGCATGGTTATTATTGGCCCACTCAAGAGGAAGATTGCTCATGTTGTGCCCCTGTAGTCATTTGAGTCATCATGTGATCAATTAGGTCATTCGACATCAATCTATGATCATATGAGTCATTTGGTATTCTTGGTTTTGATAATGGCTAAACACTATAAGTCATTATTCTTTTCCACTATCTTATGACTGACATATGTGATGTTTTGTTCATGACAGATATACACATGAAAGCTCAATGTTGCGCCCTCGCACGTGGATCGACCTGCGCGGTCAGGTCGCGGGGATCGACCAGACCCTTGCGGGGGTTTCCGGGGGCAGAGCCCCCGGAACAAAATTTGGCTTGAAGACTCAGTAATAAAACTTCAAGACAATCAAGGTTGATGCCATAGACATGAACGGGTGGCTAACGGACTCAAGCGACGGAGCTGGTGCGGCCAACGGACCGACCCGGGGTGACCCGGGCTCTACCCAGCTGGCGGTCGACCGCCAGCACAGGGGCGGTCGATCGCCCCAGCCAGGGACTGCCAAGGCTGCATGTTTTTCAGTGGCGGTGACCGCCAGCCAGTGGCGGTCGACCGGATTTCCCAGGGATCGCCCGGTTGCAGGTGTTTCAATGGCGGTCGACCGCCAGGAGCTGCAGGTCAACCGCCAGCCCCGAGCCTTCATTTTTGACTTTGTTTCCAACTTCGAAAAGGGCCATTCTACATGGATTTCTTTAATCCAAAAGTCACCTAATCACTCACAAATTGTGGATCTGGTCTAAGGCTTGTCCATAGACCATTCAAGGTCTATAAAAGCAATACAAGAGGGTTGGAAACCCTAATGCTTCAAGGGGTTACAAGGGTGGCTGCAAGGGAGGTTGCAAGAGAGCTTGGAGACGAGCTACTGTTCACGTGAACAGTAGTTCGTGAAGGTGTTCTTCATCCAATCAAAGGGGAATCAAGCTCAAATCAAAGCCAGCAATCTTCAAGGAAGATTACATCAAAGCAAGGCTATCAAAGTGATCCAAGGAAGCTGGTTTGATTCAAGTTCTTCAAGGGAAATCATCTTCATCCATTCAAGTTCTTTCAAGTTCATTCAAGGTGATATTTCAAGCATTCAAACTCCTAAAAGCTAAAGAAGCAATCAAGATTCAAGGTAGCTTCATCATCTCCTTCATTCATTCAAAGAAATTCAAAGAGAAGATCAAGAGAGAAGAATTGAAGGAAGAGGTACTGTTCACGTGAACAGTACTCTGTGAAGAACATTCATCCAATCAAGGGTGAATCAAGAAGATTGAGTTGAAGCCAAGAGGAGCCTTGTTGCTGATCAACATTTCATACAAGGGCCAATTCATTTTCACTCATAACTCAATCTCTTGTTTTAGTTTCTTCACATTTGTTTCATTTTCATTATTGTTAAACATTGAAAGTGTGATTCATCCCTACCGGTGGTTAGTAGGAAGGTAATTGGAGGGTGTTCCAATTTGCAGTTGACGTCCCTACCAGGTTGTGAGTAGGAAGGCAATCGGTAGTTTCCGATTTGCGGTTTGGTGCGCTGCACAAGTGAAGCCTCACCGGGTTTTGGTGAGGGGTGGACGTAGGGCTGAGGATTCAGTCCGAACCACCTTAAAAATCCTATCTAGCGTGGTTTGCTTGTGTGATTGAATCGTTCTAGGTGCATGCTTAGGATCGAATTATTATATATCTTGCTTATCTTGCTAAGTGAATCATAGCATACTTGGAAGCTAGTTTCTATTCCGCTGTAATTCATTTTAACTAGCTGTTTAGAGGGCCGCATTGCGAAAAGTGGGGCTGATCTATTCACCCCTCCCCTCTAGATCCGATGTCCACTACACAACAAGTGGTATCAGAGCCTAATCTCTCATTATGGGGTCCAACGACCTTGAGGGAAATGGTGGATCAGCGTCCAAGGGTTTTCTACCCGAAGGACATGCTGTGAATATGCCTCCTTACTTTACTGGAGCTAACTATCCTTATTGGAAACATCGCATGCAGGTGTTCATTCGCGCCCAAGACTACGAACTTTGGCGAGTGATCAGCAAAGGTCCGTATGAGCTTACGGATAATGAGGACTTGTGGACTAAAGAACAGATACGGCAATCCACTGCCAATTGGAATGCTAAACACATCATGCAATGCTCACTCCATCCAGTAGAATTCTCAAGAGTGGCTACCTGCGCATCTGTAAAACTAATGTGGGATAAGTTAGAGGTAATCTACGACGGAACGTCTCAGGTACGAGAAACAAAAGCAAACATTTTAGTTTCTGAATATGAAATGTTCCGCATGAAGCCTGATGAATCAATTCAAGATATGTATGCTCGATTAACTGTGCTTACTAACAGTTTGACTGATTTGGGAAAGAAATATTCAGAACCGAAAATTGTAAGAAAGATTCTCAGATCATTGACTGCAGCATGGCACACAAAGGCTACCGTGGTTGAAGAGTCGAGAGATCTCGCAACCACCAAGGTAGATGAACTCATTGGGTCATTACTGACCTATGAGAGTAACCTCAAGAACAAAGAGGCTGAGGCACCTAAGAAGAAGTCCCTAGCTCTTAAAGCAGGGCCCAGCCGTCAAGGCTCTTCCGATGAAGGTGAGGATTCGGAAAGCGAGCGAGATGAGGATGATGTAGCCATGCTCACACGTAAGTTCAAGAAATTCCTGAGAAAGGAAGGTAAGAGCTTCATGAGAGGAAGGTCAAAGATAAGAAATGGTTTCAAATCTAATTCTGAAAACTTTAAGAAACCTGATAAAATCATTTGCTATTCTTGCAATAAACCAGGACATTTCAAGAATGATTGTCCCGACAGATTCAAAAAGGCCGACAAATGGAAGGGCAAGAAGAAGAACAAGGCCATGGTGTCCACATGGAGCGATGAAGAGGAAAGTGATGACGGAACTAGCTCCTCGGACAAAGAAAAAGAAGATTTCTGCCTTATGGCCAAAGGTGATGAAGAAACTGAGGTAAATTCTCCATTTGAAGATTATACAATTGATGATTGGGAGGATGCATATATACAACTCATGAAAAATATGAAATGTACAAAAAGGAGAATAAATCATTAAAAAGAAAATCAATTCTTTTGTGCATGATCATGACAAGGATGATAAGAATGCTCTACTTGAACTGAAATTGAAGATCTTAAGAAAATGATTGAGGATTTGGAAGAAGGAAGAAAAGAAATGGCTGACTTGGAAACTGAAAATGAGGATTTGAGAAATGAAATTGATAGCATGAAGCTCAAAATGCAAAGCTATGAAAAAGATAGTAAATTGACCAATGAAAAGTATGAAGTTGTCAAACAAGTCAACATTCAACTTCTTCAAAATATTGAAAACCTATAAAAAGACTTGAAGGATAAACAACAATCTTTAGAAAAATTTGTGGATGGAAGAGAAAACCTAGATGCATTGCTAGGTACTAGAATGAACTTAAACAAGGAAGGGTTAGGTTTTGATCCAACAAACAAAAGGCCAATTGGGCTCAAAACTGTTATATTCATTTCATCTTCCGAAGCCTCCACCTCGAACACAACTCCCACACAAAACCAGCAAAAATAAAAGGAGAAAGGGAAAGAAAAGATTGAAGAGGCAATCACTAAAAGCCCCAAGAAGACTGCCCAAAAGCCTAAGAAAGGCCAATCTTCCCAGCAGCATAGGTCAACACATTCTTGGCCTTTACCTGCTCAGCCTTCTAGGTATCACTATAACTGGGGTGGTCCATCACTTAGGCCAACACCACCTCACTTGTGGGGTAATTGTGATTTCTGTGATCATCAATCCCATAGGTGGCAAAACAATTACTTTCAACCCAAAACCAACCAATGGCCTCAATGGTTTAAGAAGCAAACTTTCTCAAACTTCCACAAAATTCAACAAAGAGATTCTAAACAAAATGTGAATGTCAAAGCTGAAAAGAAAAACTAATTCCCTGCTCCAAGCAAACAAAGCATGAATGTTAAGAAGGTTTGGATTCCAAAAGAAATGGTTTCATGTTTTGAAATTCTGAAAAGTTTGAAGGGACCCAAATTTGGTTGGGTTCCAAACACCATTGCTTAATTGCTTGTGCAGGAATGTCTTACAGCCATACATAACAGGTGGCACCTTGATAACGGTTGTTCAAGACACATGACTGGAGACAAATCAAAATTTTGTCTCTTGGAGGAAAAGGAAGGAGGACATGTCACATTTGGAGGGAACAACAAAGGAAAAATTATTGGAACAGGTAATGTAGGTAAGAACCTCTCCAACTCCATTGGAAATGTGTTGCTAGTTGAAGGTTTGAAATATAACCTACTAAGCATAAGTCAATTGTGTGATAAAGGTCACAAAGTGTTGTTTGATTCTCTTGAATGTAAGATCTTTGAACCAAAATCTGACAAGGTAAAATTTTCTGGTAAGAGAGTCAACAATGTTTACATGATTGACTTAGATGATCCTGCTTATTCAAACCTTTATCTTGCTGCTCCAAAATCAGAAATTACTTGGTTATGGCATCGTAGACTAGGACATGCTAGCTACAATGTCTTACATAAATTGTTAAAGTATTCAATGGTGAAAGGTTTGCCTGAACTATCCTTTAAACAAGAAAACAAATTGTGGGATGCATGTGCCCTAGGTAAACAAACTAGAAAATCATTCAAGGGAAAATCTGAAAATACATCATCCAAACCACTCGAGCTAATTCATATGGACCTGTTTGGCCCAACCAGAACTGCTAGCTTAAGTGGTAGAAAATATGGATATGTCTTGGTGGATGATTTTTCTAGGTTCACATGGGTTTTCTTTCTCACACATAAAAATGATGCTTTTGATGAGTTTCAGGCACTCTACATGAAGATAAAGCAGGATGGTGAGTTTAAACTTTCCAAGATTCAATCTGATCACGGTGGTGAATTTGAAAATGCTAACTTCTATAACCTTTGCAGGGCTGAAGGCATTTCACACCGATTCTCTTCACCAAGAACGCCGGAGCAAAACGGTGTAGTTGAAAGGAGAAACCGAACACTTGTAGAGATGGCAAGAACTATGCTTGCTGAACGGCAACTTCCAAGGAGATTTTAGGCTGAAGCGGTAAACTCGGCATGTTACATTATCAACCGCTCTATAGTAAGGCCACACACCAAAAAGACTCCTTATGAGTTGCTAAAAGGTAAAAAGCCCTCTCTCTCTCATATGAAAGTGTTTGGATCAAAATGCTTCATCCACAATAATGACAAAAGAGATCTAGATAAATTCGAGCCCAAGAGCTATGAAGGTATATTTCTTGGATATTCTGATAGATCTAGGGCTTATAGAATTTATAACATTAAGAGTCAAACTGTGGAAGAATCACCCCATGTTTCCTTTGATGAATATCATGATTCTAACAATGATAACTCTTGCAGGAAAAATGATGAAGATGGGGAATTCCTAAGCATGAAGGACAAGTGTGATCCTCCACAAGAAGAAATAAAAAAAGATGGTGACCTAGCTGAATCAAGCAATGCAAGGGATCAAGCTCCAGGAGACGGTAACGATTCTACAAACATTAGAATTCTTAAGGATCATCCCTTAGAGAATGTCCTTGGCAGCTTGAATGACCCACCTAGAACAAGGTCACATTTTAAGATTGTGGAAGAATTAGATCAACTTGCTCTTGTCTCACAGTATGAACCCAAAAATATTGATGATGCTTTAAAAGATGAAAACTGGATAAATTCCATGCAAGAAGAGTTAAACCAGTTTGAAAGAAACCAAGTTTCACATCTTGTTCCTAGACCTTCGTCACAATCTGTCATAGGCACTAAATGGGTCTTTAGGAACAAACTAAGTGAGGATGGCAAGATAATAAGAAATAAGGCTAGATTGGTGGCTCAAGGGTATAATCAAGAGTTTGGGGTAGACTTTGATGAATCTTATGCCCCGGTTGCTAGACTTGAAGCCATCAGAATCTTACTTGTCTTTGCATGCTCTCTTAGAATAAAGCTTTATCAAATGGATGTTAAAAGTGCTTTCCTAAATGACTTGATCAAAGAAGAAATCTATGTTGAGCAGCCCCCTGGCTTTGAGAACTCTAACAATGCAGATTTTGTATACAAGCTAGACATGGCGCTTTATGGACTTAAGCAAGCACCAAGAGCTTGGTATGAAAGGCTAAGCTCATTCCTCATTGAAAAAGGATACACACGAGGTAAGGTAGATCAAACACTCTTCACCAAGAAGCAAGGTAAGAACATCTTGATTGTTCAAATTTATGTTGATGATATTGTGTTTGGTTCTACAAAATCTGAAATGTGTGAGGAATTTGCTAACCTCATGACTAGCGAATTTGAGATGAGCCTAATGGGAGAACTTCAATTCTTTCTCGGTTTGCAGGTCAACCAAGGAGAAGACGGATGCTTCATAAATCAAGCCAAATACATTAAGGAGCTGTTGAAAAGATTTGACATGGCAAACAACAAAATCATTACAACTCCTATGAGCACCTCAACTTCACTGGATTCGGATGAAAATGGTAAATTGGTGGATGCAAAGGTCTATAGAGGTATGATTAGTTCTTTGCTTTACTTGACTGCATCCCGACCAGATATCCAGTTTAGTGTTTGCCTTTGTGCTAGATTTCAAGCTAGTCCTAGAGAATCCTATTTGACTGCCGTCAAACGTATCCTTCGATATCTTGCCGGCACTCAAGATTTGGGATTGTGGTATCCGTCATCATGTGATTTATCTCTTATATCTTATTCTGATGCGGACTACGCCGGATGCAAGCTGGATCGCAAGAGTACTAGTGGCTATTGCCAGTTTCTAGGCGGGTGTTTAGTTTCTTGGGCCTCCAAGAAACAACACTCGGTTGCCCTCTCAACCGCGGAGGCAGAATATGTTGCTGCGGGGAGCTGTGGCACCCAAGTGTTGTGGATTAAACACCAACTCCAAGACTACTTGGTGGATCTTGGTTGTGTCCCGATTCTGTGTGATAACACTAGTGCTATCAACCTTGCCAAAAATCCAGTCCAGCACTCTAGGACTAAGCATATTGAGATTAGGCATCACTTCATTAGAGATGAGGTCGGTAAGAAAAACTTTGAACTGCATTTTGTTGATACATTGAATCAGATTGCTGATATCTTTACCAAGCCCTTGTGTAATGACAGGTTTTCAACACTAAGAAGGGAGCTTGGTCTTTGCCGACCTCAGGCCAATAAAACTTGATACGATAATCTTGTTTCATTTAGTTGTGTGTTGTTGCATATGTCCATGCATTGTTTATATGTCAAATATGTTATTTTGCATATGGTGTCGCATTGCATGTAGATGCATAATAATGAATTGAGTTCATGTTCATAATGCATTATACGGTTTGTGTTGCATATGGTGTCACATAGCATCATTCTCGCATGGCAATGGTATATCAAATGTTGATGTATGGAAGGGCAAGTTATGCTTGTCACGAAGCACTCAATATGCGTGAGATTTCACCTCCGCCAAGTACCATGTGTCAATGTCGCATATAGGCCATATAGTAAGGGGGAGTTATCCTTGTGCAACATTCATGCATATGTTTCATTTTCATTCTGTTGCATTTAATAAGTGTACAACCAGGTGTTGGGTCATGCATTTCATATCAACCCTTGCGTGTTTTAGGTCTTTCTCCTCTAGACAGCTATCATTACACTTGTTGGCAAATATAACTCCTTGCGCATCCATTGCATATCTTTAGGGGGAGTTTTGTTGATTCTGTTCACCTCTTGCATTCTACACTTCTTGGCTTACAGTCTGAATTTGAGTTCTTGACCCTGACGAACATATGGTGTAAGAGCTTTCTATTATGTGCCTTGATGATTGTTCATTCAATGACAATGGTTCAGATTTAATGATTTCCTTGAAGTTCTGAAATATTCGTTATGAAATCATCTATGTTCTTTGGTTTTAATAGACCTTAACTAGAGATTGCATATTGTGCTTTGAATGACTATCCCGATATCTGAAAATTCAAAGTTCATGAGCATCTTGGTGATACACTCAGGCTTAGTATTGTTTTTAAACATCTTGATGAGCTGGAATTCTTGAAAATCAAATCAATTTGACAGAGCAATGATATTGTTGCACGGAGAAACATGTCATGTCATCAAATCAAGTGACAAATGCATATGTCATGATGTGCCCCTATTATCTCTGTCTTAAAACTTTTGGACTCTAGGCAAAGCACTAGCATAATTGCTGAGAAATATATCCCCTCATCAAAGAATTGAGACATGATATGTCATGACGTGGCTTTGCTATCTCTGTTCATCTTGCAGCATGACAGTCAGTCTTGCCAAATACCTAGGAATACTGGCGTCTAAACAACGTGTATTCTTACGGCTAGGAGGTGTGTACTAGACTTGATTGCTCGTACAATATGGGTCATGTGCCTTCAAATTCAAAAGATATTGGAAATCAAAATATGAAACCTCTTGCTTCAATCATACAATTCCATGCTTTAGTCATGATTGTTTCGCCTCAATACTAGTTCTTGTGTTCTTCCCTTAGTGGTTATTGAATATGGATATATAAGACAAAGGACGGTTAAACACTGCCATGATATGCACCTTTGGTTCATTTCTATTAAATCTTGGATGTAGCTGCTTTTCGAACTCTTTTGATGATCTCGGATTTCATTAGCTTTGAACCATATATGTTGCTTATGGCATGCTTCAGTTTTGCATATAATGTGTCACGCCCCGAGCGTGGAAGATACTCGGATATGCGCGACGAGTTTATATCAATCATGTCAATCAGAGTAGTAGTGTATTCGACACCAAAACAGAGATGCGCAAAATAGAAAGATAACCCAATCCTTTATTTCATAATGGATAGACTATTACAAATCCAATACTCTATTCAATTAAAAAGGAAAAGTACATAGTTGACTCAAGAAAAAAGGAAAAAGACTAGATGACACTTGGAGAAGTTCTATCACTTTCACTCTTGACCATTCCCATCCGATTGACTTCCCTCTTCGTCGGAATTACCTGAAAAGTAGGGAACACACGGAGTGAGCGAACGCTCAGTAGGAAATTATATCTCAAGCGCTAGCAAGGGGTTTAAGTAATTACATTTTTCATGAATGTACTATAGCTATGCATGCTCGCATAAAACGACAAGATGGAGAGAGAATTTATCAATAACACGGCAAGATGAACTAGTCACGAGCTTTCAAGAAAAGATGACAAGATATTCAAGCAAGTACTTTTTAGCAAGTCATGTCAAGAACTTTGGCTATCATGTATCAAGCAAGCAAGTAATTACCCTTTCTCGGGTCACGCAATTCATGTCAAGTCAAGTACGAGTCAAGTACAAGATTTATGTGGAATGTTCAATCAAGCTAGTCATGCACTCGGTATAATGCCAGATATCTTATCATTCAACTCCCATGGGCACAAGTACTTTCGGGTGCTCCTCCCAAGACTAGATCGGGCCCTATATGCGCAGGCATTTATCATGTATATTTGACATCCACTCTTGTATATATATAGCCAATAGGGAATTTCAACAATTTAAGCTTGTAGACACGTAGGATAACTTTGAAAGAATGGAGTCCAAAAATACGACATTGGACATAGATAGGCGATAACAACGGTACAATCACGACGATCGATGAAACTAGGTGGAATTAGGTTCCCTTAACTCGGGTACCATGACAATTGAGGTCCACATGAACAGTATATCAAAGGCAAGATACCCTCATTCTTATTATAGAATTGAGGTCCACAAGAACATCAACGAATGGCATGATATCATCATCCCATTAAGAATTCTCATGATATACTCTTTGCATATCATAAGGGCCGGTATACCATGTTTCTTTAGAGTGACATGGCATTCAATAGTGTAATGGGTTTTTAGGGTACAACCCGCTCAGTCGGCCTTGAGGGAATCCAAGGCTCGAGGAGTCTTATGGAGGTCTCTATGACTAACTCGCTAGTCCAAAGGAACGGAATGTCCAATGGAGAGCTTGTATGTCAATGAGAGTTGAGGGTGATCGATAAAACATCATGAAACGTGGGACTATACTCACGGAGTGGAGATATAGTGCCGATATACATATATATATATATATACTGAAACCATCGGTTATCAGAACAGGCAAAAACATTTTTACAGGAAAATAACGACTTAAGTAAAGTCACTACTCAAGTAATTAACGCCTTAGATAAGGGCGTTTATCTATTTTTCCTATTTTGCAGGAATTTCAATAATTCAGTATTCTACCAAAAATGCGCCTTGGTGAAGGGCATTTATTTACAATGTGACGAGGTAATCAGTGGTCGTCCATTCTTTCCTTCTATTTTACAGAGTATATATTTTCAGAATTTTCTCAAAACACGCCCTGGACAAGGGCGTTACTTTTCAATTCATGTCCTGAACAGGGGCGTTAGTCAGGTGAGAGACGACCTATACAGGGTCGTGAATTCAAGAATTTACAATATTTCAGGAAATAAAATTCCAATAGCCAAGAGACATGATTTAGCAGGAATTCACAGGTCGAGTCATGCAATATATATTAGATTGGATATTTCATATTTATTGAATTTTTAACGTGGATCAATTATTAATTACATGTGATTTTCATGAAATTAACGCCTACAGGGCAGGGCGTCAAATATGTAATTGACGACCTAGTGCAGGTCGTTTCTTTAAAGTAGCGCCCTGGACACGGGCGTCTCTTGCAAAAATATTACAGAAACGTGTAGAAACTATCAGGAAACTTATATACATGACATGCATGATGTGTTACTATGAATTTAATTTGTTTGGGCTACGTTGCTTGAGAAAACCTACCTTGATGATGATAAACTGACGGATGAACAGATGTAGGTTCTGAACGATACTCTGTTTTATAAACAGAGTCTTTTTGAAGCTTTCGATCCTAATAGCAGCAGCAAGGGTAGTAATAGGTTGCAGATGAAGAACCCTCAATTCTTCAGTAGGTTATGATGACCCCTACAGAAAAATAAGATGAAGAAACATTAGTTTTTCTTCATAATACTTACTGAAGGTAGAGGAAAGAAGAACTTACCCTTTCATTCTTCACAACGTGAATCTTCTTAACCTGTAAGAAGAGAAGAAGACGAAGAACCTTTTAATGTTCTTCATACCATCGTAAACAGAAAAGAAGAAGAAAGAACCTTGGTTCTTCACCTATCGTAGAATAGTCCGAACGCCAAATAGCATTCTCGGTTCAAGCAGTAGGTTATTTATAGGATTTAGGTGAACCTAATAGAGTTAGTGTTCGATTGGAAGTAACACTTCGATGATAGATTTATTACTACATTCGAACTCTTTCTCATAGTTATCATCTTACCCTGGATAGACTCCTGGGTCGAACGAAACTCAAACTGAATTAGCGACCTAGGTCAGGGCGTCGAATTTAAATTGACGCCTTGTCAAGCGTCGTTTCTTATTGAAACGCGTCGATGCAAGGGACGTTACGCTAACTTGCCCTTTTTATTTATTTTGGTCGTTTGAAATTTGACGCCTTGACGTGTGGGCGTCCTTTCTCAAAGCACGCCTTAGGTAAGGGCGTTTTTTTGTAAAGTAGCGCCTATATCTAAGACGTTATTTTCATCAGGGTTTAATTATTTTTATTCCAAGCTCTTTCGTTTATTTACTAAATCTTTTAATCTATTTTGATTTATTTATTTCTTTTAAATTTATCAGGGTTGCTACACCCTCCCCCACTTAAAAAGAATTTGGTCCCCAAATTCCATATCATATATTTACATTTGGAGAGTGTAGAGTATGTACCTTCTAAAATAAATCTGGAAATTGTTTCCTCATAGATTCCTTGGTCTCCCATGTAGATTCATGTTCTGAATTCTTATTCCATTGTACTTTTAGCATGGGAATAATCTTATTCCTTAGGATACGTACTTCTCGATCTAAGATCTTCATAGGCTTCTGTTCATACGTGAAATCTTTCTGGATCACTAGGTCTCCATACTCAATAATATGTGATGGATCATGCACATACTTCTTTAACATAGATATGTGGAACACATTGTGAATATCTGACAATTGAGGGGGTAATGCGATGCGATAAGCAATCTCGCCAACTCTTTCTAGAATTTCAAAAGGTCCGATGTATCTTGGTGTAAGCTTACCTTTAACACCAAATCTCCGTATGCCACGTCCAGGTGATATCTTGAGAAATACATGATCTCCGATTTGGAATTCAAGATCTCTCCTTCTTGTATCAGCATAAGCCTTTTGCCTTGTCTGAGCTACTTGCAATCTTTCCCTGATTACTTGTATCTTCTCAGTTGTATCCCTTACCATGTCTGGACCTAACAGTTGTTTCTCTCCAACTTCATTCCAGCACAAGGGTGATCGGCAACTCCTTCCGTATAAAGCTTCGAAAGGTGCCATTTGTATACTTGCCTGGTAACTATTATTGTATGCAAATTCTACCAACGGCAAGTGATCATGCTAGCTTCCATCGAAATCCATGATGCAAGCTCTGAGCATATCTTCAACCACCTGATTAGTTCTCTCGGTCTGACCATCCGTTTGAGGATGAAAAGTTGTACTAAAGTTAAGCCTTGTTCCCAACGAACGTTGTAGTCCTTTCCAAAAATGAGAAGTAAAACGAGGATCTCTGTCAGACACGATTGAAACAGGAATACCATGTAATCTAACTATTTCCTTGATGTATAGTGCAGCTAAGACATCAACTGACCATCGACTCTTGATTGGCAAGAAATGCGCTGATTTAGTCAATCGATCAATGATAACCCATATTCCATCATGTCCTCTTTTTGATTTAGATAAACCCATGATGAAATTCATACCGATATCCTCCCACTTCCATTTAGGGATATCTAGAGGATGTAGCTTTCCAGCAGGCTTTTGGTGTTCCGCCTTGACTTGTTGGCATGTGAGACATCGTGATACGTAGTCCGCTATTTCTCTTTTCATGTTGGGCCACCAAAAATTTCTTTTCACATCTTGGTACATCTTGGTAGATCCAGGATGAATCGTATACCTTGATCTGTGAGCTTCATCTAAGATCTTCTTTTTCAATTCTGGGCAGTCCGGTATACAAGTTCTATTCTTGAACATTAATCTTCCATCAGAAGCTAATTGGAAATCCGATTGTCCTTCTAATCTGCCCTTGATTTCTACTAATGTAGGATCATCATCCTGAAGTGCTTGTATCTCAGATAATAAATCTGACTGTATGCTTACATGAGATAATGTGACACATCTAGGGTCCGTGTCCATGCTTATATTGAGTTCAGAGAATTGTTCTAGCAATTTCCATTCTTGAATCAGACAATTGGCTAACAGTGCTCTCGGCTTTCGACTAAGGGCATCAGCAACATAATTACCCTTTCCGGGATGATATTGTATATTGAAGTCGAAGTCCTTGAGATATTCCAGCCATCGTCTTTGCCTCATATTTAGTTCCTTCTGTGAGAAAAGATATTTGAGACTCTTGTGATCGGAGTATACAGTAAACTGTACTCCATAAAGATAATGTCTCCATATTTTGAATGCAAATACCACCGCGGCCAATTCTAAGTCATGGATGGGGTAGTTCTCTTCATGCTTCTTTAATTGACGAGAAGAGCAGGCTATAACCTTCCCTTGTTGCATTAGAACACACCCGAGGCCAATGCCAGAAGCATCAGTGTATACCTCAAACTTTTCTCCTTCAATTGGCAATGCTAAGATAGGAGCTATAGTAAGATGATCCTTGAGAGTTTGGAAGCTTCTTTCGCATTCCTCATCCCATTCATAACGGATCTCCTTGCGAGTTAACCTCGTAAGTGGCATGGCGATTTTAGAGAAATCCTTGATGAATCGCCTGTAATAGCCGACAAGACCTAAGAAACTTCAGATCTCGCTAGCATTGGTCGGTCTTTCCCAATTCCTTACAGCTTCAACCTTTGATGGGTCTACAGACAAGCCATCCTTTGATATAACATGTCCGAGAAAAGTCACTTCTTCAAGCCAGAATTCACACTTGCTAAGTTTTGCATATAATTGGTTTGTCCTTAATATTTGTAATGCAATCCTCAAATGTTCCTCATGCTCTGCCTTGGTCTTGGAATAAATCAATATATCATCAATAAAGACCACCACGAATTGATTCAAATAAGGCCTGAATATACTATTCATTAACTGCATAAAGGCAGCAGGGGCATTCGTTAGTCCGAAAGGCATAACAACAAATTCATAATGGCCATACCTACTTTTGAATGCGGTTTTATGAATATCCTCGTCCTTGATTCTTAGTTGGTGATATCCGGACCTAAGATCAATTTTGGAAAAGTACATGGATCCTGAAATTTGATCAAACAATTCATCGATTCTCGGCAGTGGATACTTGTTCTTGATAGTGAGATGATTCAATTGTCGATAGTCGACGCATAACCTCATGGATCCGTCTTTCTTCTTTACAAATAATACAGGCGCTCCCCACGGGGAAGTACTTGGTCTAATGAATCCTTTCTTAATGAGTTCCATCAATTGCTCCTTTAACTCCTTGAGTTCAGCAGGTGACATCCTATAAGGTGCCTTTGAAATCGGACCAGCACCTAGGACTAAGTCAATGGTGAAGGCCACTTCTCTTTGCAGGGGTAATCCCGGCAAATCTTCCGGAAACACGTCCGGAAATTCTTGTACTACTGGAGTGTCTTCTAGCTTAATCTCCTTAGCTTCTTTAATTTTGACAAATGCGAGGAAAGATGCACATCCTTTCTTGATGAGCTTGCTAGCTCGGAGAGCGGAAATAATAGGGGATTTGCTCTGACTCTTGGGGCTAGTAAATAGTAGTTCTGGAAATTCCTTGAATGTAACCTTACTATTGCGGCAATCAACCGTTGCCTGATACTTGGATAACCAATCTGCCCCTAGTATAACATCATACTCTTTCAAATCTAAACATATGAGATCAATAGGGAGATTTCGACCCTGAACCAATACTTCGCAGTTTTGGTAATGATGTGTAATATCAGTCTCATCATCCAGAGGAGTAGACAAAACTAACTTTATCCATTCCAGTTCTAGGGGTAATGGGTCAGCAAACTTTTTAGAAATAAATAGAATGCGATGCACCAGTATCAATTAAGACATATGCATTCCTGGAACAAATTTTCAATATACCTTCCACTAAGCCGCCTCCTTCTACTTGCTCGGTTTCCTTGATTGCATGAAGACTAGCATTCTTGGTTACTGGGCGTTTTCCGTCATCGGCTTGATTATTTAGTAGTGGGCAATCGTGAATCCGATGCTCACGACTCCCACAACGGAGACATGCTCCTAGTTTCCTCCAGCATTCTTCTGCTCTATGACCCGCTTTATCACAATGCTTGCACACTGTATTTGGAGAGGTAGTGGTGATAGAGAAGGGCTTGGTCTTCTTGAACTTTTGGTCTTGTGAGGATGCTCCTCCATTGCTAGGCCTTTTCTTGAAGTTGGGTTTAAAGGAACCCGAACCTGTAACTTGTTCCTTCTTATCCTTACCACGAATCCTATCAGATAGTTCCGTGGCATCTTCTAATAGTTGACCTGGGCGTACTATCTCCGAGTAGACTTGAATGTCCATCGGCGCCAGTTGAGTAATAGCTTGGGGCCTGAGCCCATTAAGAAACCTCCTAGCTTTCATTTTCTCAGTGCTAACTAGATGCTTAGCATATCGAGACAATCTAGAGAATTGGGCCTCATACTCGGCCACTGACAAAGATCGTTGCTTTAATGCAGCAAATTCTACAGCCTTCTTTTCCTGAACTCGGTCCGAGAAATATTTTGCGTTGAAGTGTTCAACGAATTCCTCCCACGAAACCTGATCTTGATTTATAGTAGCCTCTATTGATTCCCACCAGCATCTAGCATCCCTTTCTAACTGAAAAGTAGCTAATAAAACTTTATCCTGATCCGTGCATTGCATAACATGGAATATACGTTCTATCTCCCTAATCCAGTGTTCAGCGTCATCTGGATCAGTAGAACCCGTGAACTTGGGTGGGTTCATGTTCTTGAAAGTCTGGTGGAGACTTCCTGCTCGTTGTCCACCTCCTTGTGCTACTTGTTGCAGCACTTGAGTCATGCCTTGAAGGGTACGCTGCATGTTACGCCATTGAGTACGTTCGGCAGCCATTATCCTACAATTACAATAACTAGGTTAATATGTGATTGTATTTAAAGACTCATATACTATGTTAACTTTAACCCTTGGTTCTACCCAATCTCATTGGTTAAAGGTTTGAACATATCCTTGGACTTGGGTTTTCCTAGGAATTGAATACCCTAGGCTCTGATACCACAAAAACCTGTCACGTCCCGAGCGCAGAAGATACTCGGATATGCGCGACGAGTTTATATCAATCATGTCAATCAGAGTAGTAGTGTATTCGACACCAAAACAGAGATGCGTAAAATAGAAAGATAACCCAATCCTTTATTTCATAATGGATAGACTATTACAAATCCAATACTCTATTCAATTAAAAAGGAAAAGTACATAGTTGACTCAAGAAAATAGGAAAAAGACTAGATGACACTTGGAGAAGTTCTATCACTTTCACTCTTGACCATTCCCATCCGATTGACTTCCCTCGTCGTCGGAATTACCTGAAAAGTAGGGAACACACGGAGTGAGCGAACGCTCAGTAGGAAATTATATCTCAAGCGCTAGCAAGGGGTTTAAGTAATTACATTTTTCATGAATGTACTATAGCTATGCATGCTCGCATAAAACGACAAGATGGAGAGAGAATTTATCAATAAGACGGCAAGATGAACTAGTCACGAGCTTTCAAGAAAAGATGACAAGATATTCAAGCAAGTACTTTTTAGCAAATCATGTCAAGAACTTTGGCTATCATGTATCAAGCAAGTAAGTAATTACCCTTTCTCGGGTCACGCAATTCATGTCAAGTCAAGTACGAGTCAAGTACAAGATTTGTGTAGAATGTCTAATCAAGCTAGTCATGCACTCGGTATAATGCCAGATACCTTATCATTCAACTCCCATGGGCACAAGTACTTTCGGGTGCTCCTCCCAGGACCAGATCGGGCTGTATATGCGCAGACATTTATCATGTATATTTGACATCCACTCTTGTATATATATAGCCAATAGGGACTTTCAACAATTTAAGCTTGTAGACACGTAGGATAACTTTGAGAGAATGGAGTCCAAAAATACGACATTAGACATAGATAGGCGATAACAACGGTACAATCACGACGATCGATGAAACTAGGTGGAATTAGGTTCCCTTAACTCGGGTACCATGACAATTGAGGTCCACATGAACAGTATATCAAAGGCAAGATACCCTCATTCTTATTATAGAATTGATGTCCACAAGAACATCAACGAATGGCATGATATCATCATCCCATTAAGAATTCTCATGATATACTCTTTGCATATCATAAGGGCCGGTATACCATGTTTCTTTAGAGTGACATGACATTCAATAGTGTAATGGGTTATTAGGGTACAACCCGCTCAGTCGGCCTTGAGGGAATCCAAGGCTCGAGGAGTCTTACGGAGGTCTCTATGACTAACTCGCTAGTCCAAAGGAACGGAATGTCCAATGGAGAGCTTGTATGTCAATGAGAGTTGAGGGTGATCGATAAAACGTCATGAAACGTGGGACTATACTCACGGAGTGGAGATATAGTGCCGATATACATATATATATATAGATATACTGAAACCATCGGTTATCAGAACAGGCAAAAACATTTTTACAGGAAAATAACGACTTAAGTAAAGTCACTATTCAAGTAATTAACGCCTTAGATAAGGGCGTTTATCTATTTTTCCTATTTTGTAGGAATTTCAATAATTTAGTATTCTACCAAAAACGCGCCTTGGTGAAGGGCGTTTATTTACAATGTGACGACGTAATCAGTGGTCGTCCATTCTTTCCTTCTATTTTACAGAGTATATATTTTCAGAATTTTCTCAAAACACGTCCTGGACAGGGGCGTTACTTTTCAATTCACGTCCTGAACAGGGGCGTTAGTCAGGTGAGAGACGACCTATACAGGGTCGTGAATTCAAGAATTTACAATATTTCAGGAAATAAAATTCCAATAGCCAAGAGACATGATTTAGCAGGAATTCACAGGTCGAGTCATGCAATATATATTAGATTGGATATTTCATATTTATTGAATTTTTAACGTGGATCAATTATTAATTACATGTGATTTTCATGAAATTAACGCCTACAGGGCAGGGCGTCAAATCTGTAATTGACGACCTAGTGCAGGTCGTTTCTTTAAAGTAGCGCCCTGGACACGGGCGTCTCTTGCAAAAATATTACAGAAACGTGTAGAAACTATCAGGAAACTTATATACATGACATGCATGATGTGTTACTATGAATTTAATTTGTTTGGGCTACGTTGCTTGAGAAAACCTACCTTGATGATGATAAACTGACGAATGAACAGATGTAGGTTCTGAACGATACTCTGTTTTATAAACAGAGTCTTTTTGAAGCTTTCGATCCTAATAACAGCAGCAAGGGTAGTAATAGGTTGCAGATGAAGAACCCTCAATTCTTCAGTAGGTTATGATGACCCCTACAGAAAATTAAGATGAAGAAACATTAGTTTTTCTTCATAATACTTACTGAAGGTAGAGGAAAGAAGAACTTACCCTTTCGTTCTTCACAACGTGAATCTTCTTAACCTGTAAGAAGAGAAGAAGACGAAGAACCTTTTAATGTTCTTCATACCATCGTAAACAGAAAAGAAGAAGAAAGAACCTTGGTTCTTTACCTACCGTAGAATAGTCCGAACGCCAAATAGCGTTCTCGGTTCAAGCAGTAGGTTATTTATAGGATTTAGGTGAACCTAACAGAGTTAGTGTTCGATTGGAAGTAACACTTCCATGATAGTGTTATTACTACATTCGAACTCTTTCTCATAGTTATCATCTTACCCTGGATAGACTCCTGGGTCGAACGAAACTCAAACTGAATTAGCGACCTAGGTCAAGGCGTCGAATTTAAATTGACGCCTTGTCAAGCGTCGTTTCTTGTTGAAACGCGTCCATGCAAGGGACGTTACGCTAACTTGCCCTTTTTATTTATTTTGGTCGTTTGAAATTTGACGCCTTGACGTGTGGGCGTCCTTTCTCAAAGCACGCCTTAGGTAAGGGCATTTTTTTGTAAAGTAGCGCCTATATCTAAGGCGTTATTTTCATCAGGGTTTAATTATTTTTATTCCAAGCTCTTTCGTTTATTTACTAAATCTTTTAATCTATTTTGATTTATTTATTCCTTTTAAATTTATCAGGGTTGCTACATAATGGCTTGCTCTTCACTCCTTTCAGCTCTGGTCTCACAAACAGTTTCCTTAATCACTCCTTTTTGCTGATGGCAAAGGGGGAGAATTCTTTGTGTGAGTCCTTCATTAGAGCTAAGAGCTATGTCATAAGTGTTGTCCAAAGGGGGAGAGTGCATTGAGTCCAAAGGAGAAGGGAGAGAAACCTTCATGTGTCATATGTGCATTCACACGCTTTAATTCATGGATCTTGAGCTGCTCATGTCCCATAGCGTAGCATTCATAATTGCATTCACATGCTATTACTATCATGATTCTTGATCTACAAATGTGGTATGTGTTATAACTTATGCCATTTTAGACATTCCCATCCCATAATGACTCACAGTGTTGCCATCATCAAAAAGGGGGAGAATGTTATGCCCCTGTAGTCATTTGAGTCATCATGTGATCAATTAGGTCATTCGACATCAATCTATGATCATATGAGTCATTTGGTATTCTTGGTTTTGATAATGGCTAAACACTATAAGTCATTGTTCTTTTCCACTATCTTATGACTGACATATGTGATGTTTTGTTCATGACAGATATGCACATGAAAGCTCAATGTTGCGCCCTCGCACGCGGATCAACCTGCGCGGTCAGGTCGCGGGGATCGACCTGCCCGGTCAGGTCGCGGGGGTCAAGGGGGCAGCGCCCCTTGCGGGGGTTTCCGGGGGCGGAGCCCCCGAAATAAAATTTGGCTTGAAGACTCAGTAATAAAACTTCAAGACAATCAAGGTCGATGCCACAGACATGAACGGGCGGCTAACGGACTCAAGCGACAGAGCTAGTGCGGCCAACGGACCGACCCGGGGTGACCCGGGCTCTGCCCAGCTGGCGGTCGACCGCCAGCACAGGGGCGGTCGACCGCCCCAGCCAGGGACTGCCAAGGCTGCACGTTTTTCAGTGGCGATCGACCGCCAGCCAGTGGCGATCGATCGGATTTCCCAGGGATCGCCCGGTTGCAGGTGTTTCAGTGGCGGTCGACCGCCAGGAGCTGCAGGTCGACCGCCAGCCCGAGCCTTCATTTTTGACTTTGTTTCCAACTTCAAAAAGGGCCATTCTACATGGATTTCTTTAATCCAAAAGTCACCTAATCACCCACAAATTGTGGATCTGGTCTAAGGCTTGTCCATAGACCATTCAAGGTCTATAAAACCAATACAAGAGGGTTGGAAACCCTAATGCTTCAAGTGGTTACAAGGGTGGCTGCAAGGGAGGTTGCAAGAGAGCTTGGAGACGAGCTACTATTCACGTGAACAGTAGTTCGTGAAGGTGTTCTTCATCCAATCAAAGGGGAATCAAGCTCAAATCAAAGCCAGCAATCTTCAAGGAAGATTACATCAAAGCAAGGCTATCAAAGTGATCCAAGGAAGCCGGTTTGATTCAAGTTCTTCAAGGGAAATCATCTTCATCCATTCAAGTTCTTTCAAGTTCATTCAAGGTGATATTTCAAGCATTCAAACTCCTAAAAGCTAAAGAAGCAATCAAGATTCAAGGTAACTTCATCATCTCCTTCATTCATTCAAATAAATTCAAAGAGAAGATCAAGAGAGAAGAATTGAAGGAAGAGGTACTGTTCACGTGAACAGTACTCCGTGAAGAACATTCATCCAATCAAGGGTGAATCAAGAAGATTGAGTTGAAGCTAAGAGGAGCCTTGTTGCTGATCAACATTTCATACAAGGGCCAATTCATTTTCACTCATAACTCAATCTCTTGTTTTAGTTCCTTCACATTTGTTTCATTTTCATTATTGTTAAACATTGAAAGTGTGATTTATCCCTACCGGTGGTTAGTAGGAAGGCAATTGGAGGGTGTTCCAATTTGCAGTTGACGTCCCTACCAGGTGGTGAGTAGGAAGGCAATCGGTAGTTTCCGATTTGCGGTTTGGTGCGCTGCACAAGTGAAGCCTCACCGGGTTTTGGTGAGGGGTGGACGTAGGGCTGAGGATTCAGTCCGAACCACCTTAAAAATCCTATCTAGCATGGTTTGCTTATGTGATTGAATCGTTCTAAGTGCATGCTTAGGATCGAATTATTATATATCTTGCTTATCTTGCTAAGTGAATCATAGCATACTTGGAAGCTAGTTTCTATTCCGCTGTAATTCATTTTAACTAGCTGTTTAGAGGGCCGCATTGTGAAAAGTGGAGCTGATCTATTCACCCCTCTCCTCTAGATCCGCTGTCCACTACACAACAGCTCCCTCTATGTCCGGAGGTGTCTTAAATGCCAACTCCACGTTGATAAAATTCATGCTCCAGCTTCATCTCTTCATCCTCTTTCTGCTCCTTGGCTATTCTCCATGTGGGCTTTACACATAATCAGTCCACTCGGTGATCCCAATTCTCACATCAAGCAGAAATCCTTCATCCTTACCGCCACTGAGTACTTCACCAAATGGGCCGAAACGGAAGCGTACGCGGGGATTAAAGCTACCACGGTGTGCTACTTCATCATGAAGAATATTATCTCGCGATTCGAAGTACCAAGCAGCATCGTCACCGACAATGGACCCCAGTTCATCTCTCAAGAGCTCCAGGACCTATGTAAGAATTTCAATATTGCACTGCATCATTCATATCCATATTATCCTCAAGGCAAACAATCAAGCCGAGGCCACTAATAAAACCATTCTTAAAATCATAAAGAAAACACGTGAATCTCACAAATTTTTTGATTGGCCCGAATGATTAGTGGAAGCTCTATGGGCTTACCGTACCTCCGTCTGTACTCCTACGGGGCAAACTCCCTATGCACTCACCTACGAGATGGAGGCAGTGCTCCCATATGAGGTCTTAGTCCCTTCCCTAAGGGTACAGCTCGATAAGGAACTTAATCCTGATGAACGTCGAGAGGCGTTGCTCGTTCAGCTGGAACTCTTGGATGAGAAGAGGATGAATGCGGCCGATCATGTGTCTGTTTATCAAAAAAGTGTTTCGCGTTATTTTCAAAAGAAGGTAATCAAACACAAATTTCAAGTAGGTGATATGGTTTTGAAATAAAAATTTATTAGGTCCGGAGGTCCTAGGTCCAAATTACAACCTAACTGGGAAGGTCTGTTTGTCGTTTGAGAGGCTTATCCAGGGAACGCATATCGCTTAGTCAACGCAGAAGGTGAGGAGATGTCTCACGCTTGGAATGGGTTGTATCTTAAACATTTTTTTCATTAGAGACATGCTAATGAAAGCCTGGTAGCAAACTTTCCCTTTTCCTCGATCACGAAGGAGGACCCCGAGTTTGGCAAATCACACACTTCATGACATCCCTGGTCGGATTCCCCATCATGTAGACATTGTTTCTCCTTGGCCATGCCTAGGGGAAGTCAAGGTCCCTGTCTGTTTCTCTCCTCGGCTGAATCTAGGGGCAAAAGGTACATAAGTGGGTGATGACTAATCTAGACACCCTGACGAGAGGAGGTCTCAAATAGAGGTAATCCGTTATGACCTGAGTCCACAAGAAAAGAAAAAAGCAACTGTAACATCAAAACAAAGAAGAAAGGAGCAAATCAAAGCAAAATTAAGAGCACATCTCCAAAAGATCAAAAGTATAAAACTAGGCATGACAAGAGTGGCAGTATAGTTTCCTCGTGGGACATTATGAGCCCAATCGTATGCGTGTCTAGGGTGGATAAAGGTTCGATGATGGACACAAAGCCCTGACGAAACAAATCGAATCTCTAAAACGGTTGTCATGAAAGAGACTCAAACCCTAAAAACCTTTATACCTGGCCTAAGCTTACCTCCTAAATTCTATTTTTCTTTTAGGACCAGACAGTGCCCTAGGTATGGCCTCAGTAGAAGCACAGTCATACAGATTGACCCTGGCCAGGGGTCGTCACCACAAAAAGCACGCCAGCTTTAGAAGATTCCTAGTGAGAAAGGTAGGGCTCTTGTTGCCGGGACGGAATTGGCTTTCAAAAGGCCAAAAAAATCAGAAATTTTAAAACCCAAAAAATCAAAAATTTCAAAACCCAAAAAATCAGATATTTTAAAACCCCCAAAAAATTAGATATTTCAAAACCCAAAAAATCAAAAATTTAAAAAACCAAAAAATTTAGTTATTTCAAAAGCCCGCAAAAAATTAAATATTTTTAAAATTCCAAAAATATCATCATCATTGCATAGCATGCATTTGCATTAATATTTTTACATTTTCTGCCTATTTAATAAGGCTACACCCCTTTACCAAATATCAAGAATTGGTTATTCTCTAACTTGCTGCAGGCAAGGGGTTGAGTCTAAGAACATATCTAACTTGTTTCGTGTTTTAAGTGTGTGCAACTATAGGTCTAATTCCCCAGGATTCGAAGCTCTCAAGTTTCTCCATCTCCTGTTCCTAGCGGTCCTTTGTTTGACTGCTAACCTTTCACTCGCGGTCGTGATAAGACCGCTATTCTCACCCGAGAACTAAATTCTCAGGTTTCTTTGTTTCTTCTCCTTGGCGGTCCTTCGACAGACCGTTTATCCTTTCATGGCGGTCTAATGGCGACCGCTAGCCATTCCCGAGGACCAGAAACACTGAGTGTTTTTTGAGCCCTATCCTTAGCGGTCTATCACTAGACCGTTTTCCTTACACTAGCGGTCGTGTGCTAGACCGTATACCAGACAGAAAACTCTACTTCATGCCAAAACCACAAGTCCATTGCACATTATTTCAAGCAAACTTCTCATTTATTCATCCAAGGTTCATGGTACATCATGCTATCAATAAAAGTGTAAAGTTCACATCAAGAAAATCAAAATACATTCAATTTTTTGTCCGCGTAAGGCCAGATCTTGCGTAGCTCTTTCACATAAGCCCGGTATTCCTCTTCATTTTCTATCACCTCCGCTTGCAAGATACAGACGTGGCTGATCTCCCACATAGTCAGAGCGCTCTGGACTACTCGTTCATCCTCCTCGGTCCTGATCTTCCTTGCTTGAAGGAAAGGGTAGTGTGATAGTGTTGGAACCTTAGTACGGGGTAGCCCGATTTGCAAGTAGCACCGGTGAGGGTTGTAGATGGCCAAGGTGGTATTCCCCACTAGCTGTAGGTCTAGGCCCAGTCACCGGGGTGATCTCAGAGTAGTGCCTTGAAGAAGCCGCGGTCGCATCATGAATTTATCAATTGGCAATGTGTTGAGGAAGAGGCGCCATTCATCTCTTGTTTTCTTGTCTGCCGTCTAGCACTCACCCTATGAAGAGAACCCAAAAGTGCCTCCTATATAGAAGAGTGGGTTGCTCCCAAATATACGGCTAGCTAAAGGAACATCCTCCTTGGGTAAGCATTTGAGCCTAACTCCCAACCAACACTCAAGGACAATCATGGACCCTAAGAGAGGCCCTCCCAAGCAAGTTGAGCTAAGGCCCTCATAAAGGTATGAAAGAATGACCTGAGAAATGGACAAGCCCCGCCACAAGCCATTAATGATGCTAAGGTTTTGGATATCTAAGATGTGGTCCATGGTAGAAAAGAGAAAAACCCCACATAAGCAAATTGAGGTAGCCTTGGCTATGGCTTCAAACCTCCCGCTCTTATTTTTACAATAAGCAAAGATCCATTGGGCCATAGGGATCAAATGAATGTGGCGTGGGCTTATCATTGTCCTAACATCCTTTGGGCTATGAATGAAATCCCCTAAGATTAGAGAGGGGTCTATTGGTTCGACCGTGTGACACACCAATTCTTCATCCCCCACCTTAGTCTTAGGAAGGGCTAGGTAGGTCTCTACTTCCTCTGTAAGGATGGTGGCTTCAAAGAATGGGAAAATGAATGTGTGTGTTTGGGGGTGCCACAACTCCACAAGGGCTGAAATGCTAGGCCAATCATATGAAAGTTTATGGAAATTCTTGGCCAAGACTAACAAAGGTTGTAGGTGCATGCCCTTAGAATGGAGGTGACTTCTAAAGGAAGCTCTTTTATCAAGGGAGCCACCCACTTCAGGTTAGAGTAGCACCTTAGGCAAGGCAGGAGGTAAGGAAAAAGAAGAAAAGAGAGGAAAAGAAGAGAAGGAATGCCATGAGAAGAAGAAAGTTCAGAAAATTTAGAAATTCATGAAGTTGACTTGAACTTACCTCTCTTGAGGAGCTTGAGCTAAGTCCCTCTCAGCCCGGTCTGCCGTTGGCTGCGATGACAATGATGGAGCATCTTGTCCGGTCCGCTCTGCTCCCTCAGCTCTCGACATTTTAGGAAACATAGGCAGTCACATGCATAATCACTTTGCATAATTAAGTCTATGGTTTAGAACTCACCAGTAGCTCCAGCGAGCGCTGGAACTAGTCCCTCTGCTGGATGGTGGAGTGCAGGAGACCCTGGAGCTCGGCTTTGCATCCCTGCGGGTCTAGCTGCATATAGGAAGTCCATGAGTCAGTGCATTTATAATTAATTAAAGAAGCATGGTTTAGAGAATATTATCGGTCATCGAGTACCGCAGAACACCTGATCGCTGTACCTTCGGGCGTAAGCCCTTAGGTATGCCTCGTCGCTCGTCACCTGGGCTCGGACCACTCTGCCTCAGCGGGTCCAATCTCTGACTTGGTCCACTGCTCTCGTCACCCAGTCGATGTCGCTGCTCATGCCTCGGGAGGATCGCCCGATCCGCTCATCGTCTCTGGCTGGAAACTCTACCTCAGGCTGGTGAACCCCGCGTGTCCTCATGATCAGTCGGAAGTGCAGAGGCTCGATGATGTTAAAGTAGTGCAGCTAGATCTCCCATCCTCCATATGCCAAGGCCGCCTCCACCCAAGGCTGTCCCTCATGGTCCTCATCCCGATACGGTGTCCAGCGCACCTGAAAAGTCAACATTCAATGTCAGCATTAATCAGCATATAAAAAGCATTTAAGTGCATTTAATTGCATTTAGAAGGGTTAAGTTTGGAAACTTACCGATGCATATGGGAAAGTGTCCATGTCGTCCTGAATCGCCCGCATTAGGCGCCGCAGTGATCCTACGTCTCGTACCACCATCCACCGCCTGGCGATGGGTACCCGGTCCCGATGTACCTCCTTGCCCCGTCCTAGGCCCGAAAGGTGCAAGTAGCTCCAAACCTACATAAGTTAGATGTCAGCATATCATGATCATAGGCATATTCATAAGCATAAGCATTTAGAGTTAAAATCATTTACCTGAAGAAGAGGTGTGAACCTACCTAGCATGGTCTATCGGTCGGTCATGCTAAGGGAGTCGAACAAGAATGCCAACACTGCAGCTCCCCATGCATATCTGCCAACTCCGTCCAAATCCTGCAGTAGTGGGAGGAGTCTGACAGTCACTCCATCTACCCTCGTCAAAAAAAGTAACTTCCCGAACAGCAGTATCAGGAAGCGACGGAGGGTCATGTCCCCCTCTTGCCCCAATCCCACGGACACTCTCTCTCGGGCCCGATCGATCAATCTACCCAAATGCTCCTCTGGCAGCTCGCCAACACTGATCCCTGCTCCCATCAGTCCCAGACTCTCCTGGAGAGTCACCCATGCCAGCATCGAGGAGTGTCAACCAGGGCTCATCAGCTCTAGTCCCAAAAGCTCCTTTGCCTCTACCCGATAGTCTACATACGTCCATCTAGTCACTGGAGCTCCATATACTCTCAAGCATGTGATCCAGGCAACATCCTCTAGAGTCGGGATCATATGACCCCATGAAAATAAAAATGCCCTACTGATCGGGTCCCATATGTCGTGGAGTGCATATAGCAGAGCTATGTCAATTCGCATCACTTCTATGCTGAGGAGTTCCCCGAACCCCATTACTGCTAATATGTCCCTCTGATAATCCGGTAAGGCTAAATAAACCACCCAGACTTGCAGCCACGAAATGCGGGTCTTCCTCTTCCCCTGCATTCATGTAAATAAATTTGGGTTAGTCATCCATAAAATTCAAGCATAATAGCATTTGCATTTCATTTTAAAATAAAAATCAGAACCTCTCTGTTTCCCTAGCGGTGATGATTTGACCGTTTCTTATCCATTAGCGGTCCTCCCTAGACCGCCACTTTCACTAGCGGTCACTGCAACGACCGCTAGGAACCCAAAGACCGGGCAATGTTTGCCCCGTTTCCCCAGTTCGTGGAAATGGCCTACAAAGCATTCTAATGGGTCCCTAGACCCATTTCCCTTCCGTTCCATATGCATGCACACATTCAAAAAAAATATAAAAAATGAAAAAAAATTGGAATTTTTAGGGCTCACAGCCTACCTCCGATGGTCGTCCGGCCGCCGCCGTTGCCGGCGTCTCCTCGGCCACCTCATCTTCTTGCTGTACCTCCATAGGGCCCTCCTCCGCCATGGGAGCTTCTTCTCCCTCCGGTTTGGCCGCCGGTCTTTCTTCCTCCGCCAGTGGGTTCACCTTCGCCGTTGATGATGTCTGTTCCGCCTCTATCCGCCGCTGAAGGTGTTTTACGGCCCGTTTCATCACCATTTTGAGGGTGGGAGACTGGGTCACGGTGGTCGCCGGTGGGGTGGAGTGGACGGAGTAGCCAGAGGTGGGTTTTCGGTTGGGTTGAGTGAAATGAGCGTGTGAGAGATTGAACAGGTGTTTCTGGATTTTTAAAATCTCCCAGGTCCTAGCGGTCTATCGCTAGACCACTACCCAAAATCGTTAGCGGTCATTCCCAAGATCGTTGTTCCTCTGAGCCATTTACCTCGAGGAATGTGAACCGCCTTGGCTAGCAATTGTTGCATGACCATTACTTATCTTCTAGCGGTTCTTTCCTAGACCGTTTTGGCTGATATTTTGAAATGACTGAAAATGATTTATTCTTAAGTATGGTTCATATCTTGAGTTTACTTAATGTTTATATCTTATTATTGATGGCTAACCCTTTTCATTGTCAAAATTACAAATGCCATCATATAAATGCCATCATTTTCTCGCCAAGTAGGTAAGTCAGGTAAGTATTTCGATCCCTAGTCCCTTAATGCATTACTATATGGTACTTATGATATATTACCTCAAGAACCAACTGGTCATTCATGTGTTCTAGGATCTGATGTTCCCCTTTAACAAAAATGATGATGATCTAAGTGCACGTGTTTAATCGTTGGATAGGCCGTTAGGTTGGAAGAGTTGGGGGACGATGGTTCTATCTTACACGCCGTGGTTGCATATAGTGTCTTGACCTTGATTTGTCCAGTCTAGCAATACTATTCTCGAGTACTTTCTATTTTATCCTTTCTTTGCATTCGTTTTGATGATTTCTTTTATTTTAGCCCAGCATGCATCATATGCATCTTTGACCATTCATGTGCCCTCATCTGTCCAAGTGTCTCAGTAATGGTGGATAGATGTGTGTCCATGGTTTTGAGTAAGGAGAGTCATTCCACTTTGAGTTGGAAGGTTTCCTTCGGCCTTTTGCTCGGTTTGGTTAGCTGAGGATTCCTGTTTGGAGTTTAGTTGCTCGTCTCTTTACTTTTCCTATTGCTCCGATTGCCTATCAGTTGTGTGTTCCAGTGAGGAGGTTGGTCGTGTTTTTTCTTTCCTTTAGTTGTTAGTTCCTCCAGGCATGCGTCATTCGGTTTTGCCGTACCTTGTGATTGGTTCGAAGTTTTCCGGAGGATTCCTATCGCTCATTGGTTGAGGACGGGTGTCGATTTACCTTAACGCCTACTTTCCAGTTCACTCCGCTTCATTTTCGCTTCACCTCCATGTTCCATGTCACTTTCACTTCACCTTTGCTCGCTCCCCTGCAAAGAGGACGTTAAGGAGGGGCATCCGTTGACACTCGTTTTATGACCAATGAGTTGGGTCATCTCTTATCTATTTTTTATGATGTCCCGAGTTATTCACCACTTATTGGGCCATTTTTGGTCAATCTTGGGCCTAATTTTATGGGTCATTCTCCTTGGTTGAACCTTGCTCCATTGATTTCTCATCACTTCACCTTATTGGGACTAGATAAGGGCTAATGAGGATTATTTTGTGGATTAAATTGTGGATTTATTAGCCTTTATCTCTTTTGCCATGTCCTCTCCCCTAGCGGTCTATCGCACGACCGTTAGGTAGGCGTTGGCGGTCCATCGCGAGACCGCTAATGGGCAGAGAGTCCTTTTGGGTCTCTTTGATCTTATCTTCTTCTGGACGCGTGTTCCTAGCGGTCAATCGCATGACCGTTTCTTGTGGCTAGCGACCTATCGCAAGACCGCTAGTGTAGATAGAGAGTCCTGCTCTGCTGTTCTTACTTTGCTCGGACGTGGTCGAATTAGAGTCCTTTAATCTTTGATTTCTCTCTCACCAGAGGCTCCCAAAACCTTCTATTTGATGCGATGGACTCTTGGGTGTATTATCTTCAAGGATTATCTAGTTTCAAGCCTATTTTCGAGTCATTATTCCTCCAACTCGAACCTAGGGTTTGAGGGCCCATAAATAGGACCCTTGAGTTCATGGCTTGAGGAGGAGATTTTTGGAGATTGCGTCGAAGTGCTGCTGTGTTCCAGAGTCATTCCCAACCAAGGAGAAGCTTCTTCCACGTCCACCAAGCTTCTAGTCCAGGGAGTATTCAGTTCCTTTGGTCTAGTTTGTGGTTTTTCTTCTTTAGTTTGGTTCATTGTTCTTTGCATCCATAGCATCTTCCCTCTTCTTTTCTCCATGTTCTCTACATTCTATCATCTTTTTAAAACATCCTCCCATCTTTTTCACGCCCCTATAGGGGTTAAAAAACCCAAACCTCCCAGGTATTCACCCTTCCTTCATGCATATTAGCTTAATTGAGTTATAGATACTACACTTGCCCAAGGGCTAATTGGGTTATTTTTTTTGCTGTCTACACTCTCTCGCAGGTTTACAGGACTTAGTGCACGAGACACAACCTTTCTGGCCGGCCAGGAGGGGTGGAGATTAAGTTCCAAACTATTGTTCTGGGTGCTCTTGCGGTCATCTGGAAGACTATTTTCTACTGGAAAGTGGTCGTTCAAAGGACCGCTAATCGTTCGTTGCACCTGGTTTTCTCTCTCCCGCAGGTAGGTGTCTTCAACTGGCTCTTTCCAAGGTATTATTGTGGTTGTACTACTTTAATTACTTTGGTGGTGATCACACATCTTTATTTGGGTATTGTTCATCTTTGTCATCATCTTGCTTACTTTTCTCTTTATTTTTACTTGCTTCACACCTACAGTGTGTGTTTTTATTTTATTCCTTTGCTCCACGCCCTGACGTGTGTTTTTATTTTCTTCCTCATAAAAATTGATGAGATGCCCATGCTTCTGGTTTGGTGATTGTTTGAGTTAGGTTATCACTTGCTCATACACACTTTCACATATTTTTCACACCACTATATTCACATTCATTCACATCTCACACCACACAGAAGAAAAAACTATCAACACCTGCCTGAGGACGAGTTTGTGTTCGTGCCGATGATGTATCGACATGAAGAATTCAGGGTGCGTGGATCGCCAGAGCAGGAGTTATTGCTTGTGGGGGCCAAGGACTTAGTGTTGTATCAGGCACACAGCTGCCATCGCCAGGTGGGGCTGCCCAGACGGATCCCATGGGCTGCTTCCAAGGGAGCATTGATTTCAAAGCGCCTTCTGGGAACCGACGTGGATCGACAGTGACTTCAAACGATCAGGAAGACGTGGAGATGCCATGCCTCCGTGGTGAAAGCCAAAGTTGACATTGAGGAGGACAAAGATGATCTGAGGCGTTATGTGGGCTACCTACAGAGTTTTAGGCCGTCTGTGAATGAGTTATTTATGAGGCGGCGCACCTAGTTGATGTTTGTTTAGCATTTAGTGAATAGGTGAAATAAATGGACAATCTTTCTTTGTTTTATTTTTTTAACTAGTGGATGGGTGATGGTCATGAGAATGAATGGATGGAATGAAATAGCATGAATGGATTTTATGTGAATGAAATTGCATTAGTTTTTTTTATTTTTTAGCATTTATATATATTGATGGGAATCGACGCCGAGCATGTACATTTACTATTGCATTTATATCCTTTAGTTTATTTTTATATCCACGGGAAAGTATATGCGCAATTGTACGGTTTTATAAGCCAATGTGTCATTCCCACGGATTGTTTAGGTTTCTTTGTAATTTGTCAGTAGGACCAGCAAGGGGGCCCTCAGCCCTTTCCCATTGGTCCATGTCACTCATGTGGGGCTGGTCAACCATCCTAGGTGGCCATCTAGAAGGGTTGAATGTCAAATGCCACATGGGTAGACAAGTGGTTAAATTGGTCCAAGGTAGGTCACCTACATTCACCTACCCATTCAACCCTTACATATGGTCAAGGGGGCGCCCCATTCCACTAGGCATATTTTATGATTTTTTTGTGTGTTATTCACACTTCAACCCAGCCATCCAATCCCCTCCCCTAGATCTAATGGTGTAGATTAGGTTTGATGTAAGGCATATAAAAGGCTGTATTTTCCATTTGTTGGCATTAATGAAGGAAAAAATTGGCATTTTGCCCCAAGAGAGCTCTTGGAGGGTGCACCCCTCTCCCCCTATCTCCTTGCTGTTCTTCCCCTTCCTCCAGAAATCTAGGGTAGGAGACCCTTTCTACCTCCCCCTCTCATCCTCTGAGTTCCCTTTCTGAAGCTGCCGCCGGCGCCGTCGCACAGCCGTCACGCCGCCGCCACTGCCACCGGAGTTCTGTCTCCATCAGGAGAGAACCCCACCTCCGTGGTTCTATATTTTTATGCTGTTGTCTGATTGAGTTGAAATTTTGAGAGCTTGTTCCTCTCTTTGTTAGCTTTCCATCCATATATCTTATGTCTCATTCTGAGTTTGTTTGATATTTTTGCCGCAATTTCTAGTCCACCCCTGTCAATCTATCATTCTGCAGATCTACAGTACAGAGTCGTCTTGTTCTATTTTTGTCACCATCGTATCTATTTTTAGAAAATCCCAAAAAATTACTGAGTCTTCCCCACATATATCCCTTCCACCGTAATTTTCTTAGAGTCTACAAAAATCGTTTACCCCTCAGTCAAGGGTGTGTTTCAGGCACATTGTTTGCTGCCCTGTGTGTCTGTCAGTCCGGGTCAGAAAAAGAAGTCAGCTTGCAGAGGTTTTAATTTTCAATCCGTGTGGTGGATGAATCTTAAAAAATATTATGTTGTAGATCCTTGAGTTCTCTTCCATCGGTACCAGCCACGCCTCGATCGGCCTCCAGATCTGAACGTAGTGATTTTTGCCGCCACAGCCTGCAGATCTGTTCTCTGTGCAGGTCTGAAAATTCAGTTCGGGGGAAAATCAAAAGTAAATAGCAAAATTCAACTTCGGGTGTCGCCCCTTCAGGGAGTCGATCCGGGACATCCCGCCATCATCCAAGCCAAGCGGCGCCTCCAGAAGACATTAGGAAGGTGATGTTCCTTTGGAACGGATTGCTTACTGTCCACCGAGTTGGCGCAGCACCGAGTTGCAATAGTGCCGAGTCAGACCAGCAGGCCGAGTTCGTGCTGAGTTCGCCTCCAGATTGCTGCCCGTCAACCCAGGGTCGGTCCTCTCGGGCTCCACTGTAGCCCTTTACCTCCCTGCGTGGAGTGGGCAATAGAATTACTACTGTAATTATTTTTTAACTGTTGTTAACCGGGAGTTGCCGTAACTGGCCGGGAACGTCTTCCCCACGCCCGGAGCGTGGAGGTAAACTCGCTACCTCTCTCTTATCGCATTTTGCTCAATTCGTATACTTTTGAATGCCGCTGCGAGTGTAGGATTATTAGCGCGTTATCATTTCATCACCGCTGCGAGAGAGTGAGTTTGAGTGTTACCGTCCCGTGACTTGATCCGAGTCTACACGGAAAGCCGATACCCGTGACTCACGGCCGGTTTCTTAACCGTGCCCGATCCCACGTTTCCCTCGCTAAGGGACAATTGCGAGCTCGTCTAGAGTCCACGGATCTCATTCCTAATTCGAGTCGATTCCGTGGTCCATCCCGCATCAATTTGGTATCAGAGCGAGTTTGAGTCTAGGGTGTCCAAAAAAAAAAGAGTGTCATTTAAGTCTAAGTGTCTAAGTCGGTCTTAGGAGTTGCATTTGCATACCATTAATCGATATATAAAAAGGTGTTGTCCGAACGTTAGGCTACGCCTATCGGGAAGGCCGCACACTTGCGCGAGTGATCTTCGGATCGATTAACTCCACCATGTACCGAGTCTTGGTATCTTGTCCTTAGTGTGCATGCCTCCCAAACTGTGCATAGTCGGTCTAGTGTCTTGTCTAAATGGCCTTGCATACCCATTCCTAGGGATCCAATCCCACCTTTTCGGCACCAATGGCCAACCCATGTCGACCCGTCCAAGGTGATAGGTCCGTGTTCAAGTACATCCGGGACTATGATAAGTATCGGCTGGAATATGGCTTGGGAGAGGAGAGCACCACGACCGCATTTCAGTTACAGAGAGGTTTGCGGTTTCACTTCCAACTTGAATGTCTTGTCCGCGACGTGTTCTCGCTGACACAATCTTATAAGGTCGCTCTAGAGGTCGAGCCCTTTGAGTCTCATTTTTCTCGCTCTAGAGGTCGAACCCTTCGGCAAACATCTACCTCCCAACCGAGTCCCGAGCTGATCGGACTACCTAACCCAATTCCTTCACCACCCGAGAGTGCTCCATTGTCACCCTCACCTTCCGATCTTAATTCGGAACCCTCTCATTTGGAGCCACCCAAGCCCCAGCCACCCGTGTTTCTAACGGGTACACTTTTCATCTCCGAGCTACTTCTTAGTTGGCTCAAGGATGGCTTGGTCCCACCTCCCTTCCCACCTATGAACCCCATCCTCCCTTTAGTGTCGGTGAATTCCTTCCATACCACATTTCGATCTAGTCACCATGTTGACACATTGGATGATCTTGTCATGGGATTAGATTCACAATGGAAGTTGACGCACCTACTGGCCCAAGGCTTTGACTAACCCGCTTGTCTTAGCTTCACCCATCCGGCCTTAGGGTCCATTACCTCCGTGTGCACCGTGGGGTGTGTCACCACGGAGATTCTTCTACTCCTCCTGATGCCGGCCGAGTCCGACTTCGTTCCCTTTTGCCAAAGGGAGGAGTCCTATTTTCTACACATGTCCGTCGTCCCACCGCTCACAATGTATGACGGTGATTATGAATTCTTAAATTGGGACCTAGTCATGGGAGAATCCACTTCATGGGGTCATACCTTCTTCGACCCTTTTGACCCCTTCACTAGTGAACCTCCCGAGCTTTCATACTCACTCCACCACTTCCGCGGAGTTCACTATCACACCTTTTCCACTCGGGCCAAGCAAACTCCACATAGCCATAGGTCCGAACCTTCATATGGGGGTAATGAAAACTTTGGTTTCTCCGATCCATCCAAACCACCTGCGCCTCCCGAACTTCCCACATCTAAGCCCAATGTCCATGATTAGTGCATCGTAGGGTGTCTAGGAGTTCCCTATGACGTCAACCTCCAGTTACGTCAAATGCATGCATGGCACACGTTCGGGTGTCCTGGTCCGCCGTCATCTATGTACGGGTCGGACTAACATTAGGTGAGTCTAGGTTCATAGTCGAGTCAATGTGCTTTTCTTTGTGTGGTTTGTTTGCATGGTTTGTGTGTCATTTGTTTGTCTGCATGTGTCTTGTGTCAGGTCGTTGTCATTCTCTTATGAGTAAGAGGCGATTGGACTCATTCGATGACTATGGGATCGGTTCTACATCTATACCCGGATCAGTCACCTACAGGGACTCAGCGGTGATTCCCAGTGAATCTTCGAGCTGCTTCCTTCCCTTTGAGAGTGCCCCACCCGGAGTGTCCACCTCTAGCCCATGGCAGCTTGCGCATATCGAGTATATATGGAATGAGCAGGTGACGGTCACTTGGAGTGGAGCATACCCGCGTTACTTGGCACGGTGACAGATCCGCCGGAGTACTCGAGCATCCATACCCCTACTCGACGGGGTCGAGTTCCTCCCACCCGGGGAGAGTTGATGGGAATCGACGCCGAGCATGTACATTTACTATTGCATTTATATCCTTTAGTTTATTTTTATATCCACGAGAAAGTATATGCGCAATTGTACGGCTTTATAAGCCAATGCGTCATTCCCACGGATTGTTTGGGTTTCTTTGTAATTTGTCAGTAGGACCAGCAAGGGGGCCCTCAGCCCTTTCGCATTGGTCCATGTCACTCATGTGGGGCTGGTCAACCATCCTAGGTGGCCATCTAGAAGGGTTGAATGTCAAATGCCACATGGGTAGACAAGTGGTTAAATTGGTCCAAGGTAGGTCACCTACCTTCACCTACCCATTCAACCCTTACATGTGGTCAAGGGGGCGCCCCATTCCACTAGGCATATTTTATGGTTTTTTTGTGTGTTATTCACACTTCATCCCAGCCATCCAATCCCCTCCCCTAGATCTAATGGTGTAGATTAGGTTTGATGTAAAGCATATAAAAGGTTGTATTTTCCATTTGTTGGCATTAATGAAGGAAAAAATTGGCATTTTGCCCCAAGAGAGCTCTTCGAGGGTGCACCCCTCTCCCCCTATCTCCTTGTTGTTCTTCCCCTTCCTCCAGAAATCTAGGGTAGGAGACCCTTTCTACCTCCCCCTCTCATCCTCTGAGTTCCCTTTCTGAAGTTGCCGCCGCCGCCGTCGCACCGCCGTCGCGCCGCCACCACCGCCACCGCCACCGCCACCGGAGTTCTGTCTCCATCAGGACAGAACCCCACCTCCGTGGTTCTATATTTTTATGCTGTTGTCTGATTGAGCTGAAATTTTGAGAGCTTGTTCCTCTCTTTGTTAGCTTTCCATCCATATATCTTATGTCTCATTCTGAGTTTGTTTGATATTTTTGCCACAATTTCTAGTGCACCCCATTCAATCTGTCATTCTGCAGATCTACAATACAGAGTCATCTTGTTCTATTTTTGTCACCACCGTATCTATTTTTAGAAAATCCCAAAAAATTACTGAGTCTTCCCCACGTATATCCCTTCCACCATAATTTTCTTAGAGTCTACAAAAATCGTTTACCCCTCAGTCAAGGGTGTGTTTCAGGCACATTGTTTGCTGCCCTGTGTGTCTGTCTGTCCGGGTCAGAAAAAGAAGTCAGCTTGCAGAGGTTTTAATTTTCAATCCGTGTGGTGGATGAATCTTTAAAAATATTATGTTGTAGATCCTTGAGTTCTCTTCCATCGGTACCAGCCACGCCTCGATCGGCCTCCAGATCTGAGCGTAGTGATTTTTTCCGCCGCAGCCTGCAGATCTGTTCTCTGTGCAGGTCTGAAAATTCAGTTCGGGGGAAAATCAAAAGTAAATAGCAAAATTCAACTTCGGGTGTCGCCCCTTCAGGGAGTCGATCCGGGACATCCCGCCATCATCCAAGCCAAGCGGCGCCTCCAGAAGACATTAGGAAGGTGATGTTCCTTTGGAACGGATTGCTTACTGTCCACCGAGTTGGCGCAGCACCGAGTTGCAATAGTGCCGAGTCGGACCAGCAGGCCGAGTTCGTGCTGAGTTCGCCTCCAGATTGCTGCCCGTCAACCCAGGGTCGGTCCTCTCGGGCTCCACTGTAGCCCTTTACCTCCCTGCGTGGAGTGGGCAATAGAATTACTACTGTAATTATTTTTTAACTGTTGTTAACCGGGAGTTGCCGTAACTGGCCGGGAACATCTTCCCCACGCCCGGAGCGTGGAGGTAAACTAGCTACCTCTCTCTTATCGCATTTTGCTCAATTCGTATACTTTTGAATGCCGGTGCGAGTGTAGGATTATTAGCGCGTTATCATTTCATCACCACTGCGAGAGAGTGAGTTTGAGTGTTACCGTCCCGTGACTTGATCCGAGTCTACACGGAAAGCCGATACCCGTGACTCACGACCGGTTTCTTAACCGTGCCCGGTCCCACGTTTCCCTCGCTAAGGGACAATTGTGAGCTCGTCTAGAGTCCACGGATCTCATTCCTAATTCGAGTCGAGTCCGTGGTCCGTCCCGCATCAATTTGATATCAGAGCGAGTTTGAGTCTAGGGTGTCCAAAAAAAAAGAGTGTCATTTAAGTCTAAGTGTCTAAGTCGGTCTTAGGAGTTGCATTTGCATACCATTAATCGATATATAAAAAGGTGTTATCCGAACGTTAGGCTACGCCTATCGGGAAGGCCGCACACTTGCGCGAGTGATCTTCGGATCGATTAACTCCACCATGTACCGAGTCTTGGTATCTTGTCCTTAGTGTGCATGCCTCCCAAACTGTGCATAGTCGGTCTAGTGTCTTGTCTAAATGGCCTTGCATACCCATTCCTAGGGATCCATTCCCACCTTTTCGGCACCAATGGCCAACCCATGTCGACCCGTCCAAGGTGATAGGTCCGTGTTCAAGTACATCCGGGACTATGATAAGTATCGGCTGGAATATGGCTTGGGAGAGGAGAGCACCACGACCGCATTTCAGTTACAGAGAGGTTTGCGATTTCACTTCCAACTTGAATGTCTTGTCCGCGACGTGTTCTCGCTGGCGCAATCTTATAAGGTCGCTCTAGTGGTCGAGCTCTTTGAGTCTCATTTTTCTCGCTCTAGAGGTCGCACCCCTTGGCAAACATCTACCTCCCAACCGAGTCCCGAGCTGATCGGACTACCTAACCCAATTCCTTCACCACCCGAGAGTGCTCCATTGTCACCCTCACCTTCCGATCTTAATTCGGAACCCTCTCATTTGGAGCCACCCAAGCCCCAGCCACCCGTGTTTCTAATGGGTACACTTTTCATCTCCGAGCCGCTTCTTAGTTGGCTCAAGGATGGCTTGGTCCCACCTCCCTTCCCACCTATGGACCCCATCCTCCCTTTAGTGTCGGTGAATTCCTTCCATACCACATTTCGATCTAGTCACCATGTTGACACATTGGATGATCTTGTCATGAGATTAGATTCACAATGGAAGTTGACGCACCTACTGGCCCAAGGCTTTGACTAACCCGCTTGTCTTAGCTTCATCCATCCGGCCTTAGGGTCCATTACCTCCGTGTGCACCGTGGGGTGTGTCACCACGGAGATTCTTCTACTCCTCCCGATGCCGACCGAGTCCGACTTCGTTCCCTTTTGCCAAAGGGAGGAGTCCTATTTTCTACACATGTCCGTCGTCCCACCGCTCACAATGTATGACGGTGATTATGAATTCTTAAATTGGGACCGAGTCATGGGAGAATCCACTTCATGGGGTCATACCTTCTTCGACCCTTTTGACCCCTTCACTAGTGAACCTCCCGAGCTTTCATACTCACTCCACCACTTCCGCGGAGTTCACTATCACACCATTTCCACTCGGGCCAAGCAAACTACACATAGCCATAGGTCCGAACCTTCATATGGGGGTAATGAAAACTTTGGTTTCTCCGATCCATCCAAACCACCCGCGCCTCCCGAACTTCCCACATCTAAGCCCAATGTCCATGATTAGTGCATCGTAGGGTGTCTAGGAGTTCCCTATGACGTCAACCTCCAGTTACGTCAAATGCTTGCATGGCACACGTTCGGGTGTCCTGGTCCGCCGTCATCTATGTACGGGTCGGACTAACATTAGGTGAGTCTAGGTTCATAGTCGAGTCAATGTGCTTTTCTTTGTGTGGTTTGTTTGCATGGTTTGTGTGTCATTTGTTTGTCTGCATGTGTCTTGTGTCAGCTCGTTGTCATTCTCTTATGAGTAAGAGGCGATTGGACTCATTCGATGACTATGGGATCGGTTCTACATCTATACCCGGATCAGTCACCTACAGGGACTCAGCGGTGATTCCCAGTGAGTCTTCGAGCTGCTTCCTTCCCTTTGAGAGTGCCCCACCCGGAGTGTCCACCTCTAGCCCATGGCAGCTTGCGCATATCGAGTATATATGGAATGAGCAGGTGACGGTCACTTGGAGTGGAGCATACCCGCGTTACTTGGCACGGTGACGGATCCGCCGGAGTACTCGAGCATCCATACCCCTACTCGACGGGGTCGAGTTCCTCCCACCGGGGGAGGGTTGATGGGAATCGACGCCGAGCATGTACATTTACTATTGCATTTATATCCTTTAGTTTATTTTTATATCCACGGGAAAGTATATGCGCAATTGTACGGCTTTATAAGCCAAAGCGTCATTCCCACGGATTGTTTGGGTTTCTTTGTAATTTGTCAGTAGGACCAGCAAGGGGGCCCTCAGCCCTTTCGCATTGGTCCATGTCACTCATGTGGGGCTGGTCAACCATCCTAGGTGGCCATCTAGAAGGGTTGATGATGAGGGCATCCCTTGCCCCTCCACATTTTCTCCGGACTCGGATTGTTCGTCGGCAAGCGCCATTATGTTCCTCAAGTGTTTGTGAGTCGAGTCATGTGTTTTTCTTATTTTTATTTGAGTCTTAATTATGTAATTTTTCCTTTATTTGAGTCATATACCTTGGTTAATAGGTTATCTACCAATGTCCTAAGTCATTGTGTTGTTTAGATAGGCTATTGGGCCCATCTCATTGGGCTAGGCCCATGGACACCCCCCTTCCCTTCGGTTATTAGTCATTGTGTCTTTTGTTAGGGTCCTTTGTGAAAAAGTCATGTGCCTATAAATAGGTCACCCCACTCCTCATATGTAACAACTTATGCATGAATATTGAATTCCAGATATACTCCAAATCCCTCTAGCCTTCTCTCTCAATATCTCTCTCTCTCATTATCTCTCTCTCTCTCTCCCTCCACCCCAATTTTTGGAATTTTCTCTCTCCTCCCCATTTACCTCTCATTAACTCCCCTCCCCTCATTCAATCACCTTCCCAACCACCCCATCTCCCACCTACCCCATTTAAACCTCTCCCCTTCCCCATAACCCTCTTTATTCCACCCCCTAGTCCCAAGAGAGCTCCACCCAATCCCCACTCCACCTTCCAACCCCCAACTACCCATTTCCCTTCCCCAAACCTCACTCCACCTTCCCAAGACACCTCTTCCCATCTCCAAGACCACCATTGATCACTCCCCATCAAAGAAAATTCAAACTCACATTCCCTCCACCCACTTGTGCCTCCCTCACAGCCCAAATTCGTAGCTCCTCTCTCACCCTCTGAAAACACCCTATTCCAGACCCCATTCTCCCTCTCCCACACCTTAGAACACCCCCTCCTAGGCCCCCTCACAACTAGGGGTCACTCCCACACCAATTCACCCCCATTTCCACTTCCATTTACCCCATTTCTCCCACCACCTTCCACCTACAGTTCGCAGGTTGCAGGTGGCAGAAGTCCAGCAACTTGCAGAAGGTGTCACATCGTCATCCTGAGGCTTCTGAAGGCGCTCCATACATTTTTAGAATCACCTTTGAGTCCTCTTTCCAACAGAGGTGGTCCCGCATCCATCCGAGCTCGGAGCTGTGCGGTGGAGCAGATCTTGTGCGACTGTGCAATCTGCCCCAGGCTGAAGACCAGAGAGCATTTGGAAGTTTCACCACGACCAACCTAGCAAGAATCAGAGCTCGGTATCTTCATTAAAATTCTTCTTCTCTGAATCCTCTTTCATCTCCAGAAAGCGGAGCTCCATTTGGCGTTCGAATCTGGGAGATATCATTTTTCTCCCCCGAAGTATACGTTCTGTCCTCCCACAGTCTGCAGCGACCCTTCACCGGTGATCTGAGGCTACCGGCCAACCTTGGTATCGGTTGGCTTCCCCGTTAATTTTGCTGCGTAGAAGTCTTGACAGCCGAACCAACGGCTTTGACGGCGCTCGATTTGGAGTTCGGGAGCGGTCGTGGCATTGCTGTCAATCTGCTGCTGAGAAACTGTTCCTGTCCGAACCAGAGACAGAGCTCCTGTTCAACTGTTGACCTCGGCCAGCTCGTGAGGGATCAGAGCGCCAATTTTGGAGGGCTGAAACTATTACCAGTTAGCTGTCACCTCCAAGAAGAAGGACCTCATTCGGCCTTCGAAGCTTCCAGTTACCATTTTCTTCTTCGGGGTGTGTCGTCTGCCCCCTGTGGGTCCAGGTTTGACCTGCCCCTGCTCATCCGGCTACCGCGTTCTTCTCCGACCTCCGATTGGGACCCCGTCAATTCCTGCTCGAAGCTACTCCGAAGACGATCATGTCACCGCCAGGATCGTCACATTTGGAGTTCAGAAACGTCCGTGGTACCCTCTGGAACCTGCTTTACCAGTTCTGCACCAGCCAGAGGAAGAAGCTACTGACCTGTTCCAGTCGCTGGCCCAACCAGCCCTGAGTTCCAGAGCTCCTGCCAAAATTCAGACATCATCCTCAATCTGTTAGCAAGCTTTTGGCGCAAGTCTCATCAGATTCTGAGCTCGGTGGAATTATTGGCAGCATCAACATCGACCCTCTGTCCAGAAATACAGAAGCTAGGCAGAATCGGCGAAGCTCGGGAAGTCGGTTCTCTTTTCATATCTCCCCACCCCGCTTGGCAGGCTGAAGGCCCCTCCCTGCGTGGAGGTAGTTTTGGATGTATTAAGCATAATCCCCACCCCAATATCCCCCCCCTTGCATGGGGTGTAGTTCATGTAATTATTAAGTCGCAGGTTTGAAGCTTCAATCGACGCGGCGTGCGGGTACATACCCTCGCCTCCCCGCTCGCCCCCGTCTCCAGCCGGAGTCGGCGTCTTCACGCCGGCTAGGTGAGCCTCGGTCCCTCTCTTACTGGTTTAATCACTTACTTAGCTTAGTATTATTGCTATTGCTTCGTCGGACGGAGAGTGAGAGTTCGGCCCAAATTGCTAGTACATTGAGTGACCACCGCGGGCGAGTTGTGAGAGCATCCACTTAACCCACACCCTTGGTGTGTTGGCCGCCCATGATTTGGGCATCCTAGGCCCATTTGGTGTTCTCCCCAAGCTAGCCAACCATTGGAGCCTCAAGGTCCCGCCTCGGACCCTCTCCAACATCGCCTAGTCGCCATCGGGCACTAGTGTGCGCCATACGGGTGAGCTCGCTAGTGTGAGTCCGCTGCTCAAACTTGAATGCTTGCAAATAGGTCCAAGGGTGGTGTCACATCAAGTGGTATCAGAGCAAGTTCACAACTTGTCTCTATCAAGTTGGTCCTAGGGCATGTCTATGCATTTAGAGTCTTCAAGTGCATCACTCTTGTCCCCTAGTATGGCCACCTCATATCGACCTTACCAATCGGCCCACTCCATAAGTCCAAGCCACCAAGAGATGCCTACCACTAACACCCATAACTTCCCTGGCCATGTCAACTACTTCATGAAAGCCTTGACCTATGCCAATGAGCGGCTTGATAACATATCGGGCCGACTCAACCAACTTGGAGAAAATAGGCCCGCCCCAAGGACAGACGATAGAATGGTCCCTTTCCCACTTCCCACCTTTGATGGAACCTCTCCTAGAGAATATTTAGATTGGGAAACTACAATGGACCAATACTTCACTTGGTATCATATATCCGAGGATGAAAAGGCATTGGTTGCCAAAATGCAACTTACCAAACGGGCGGAAACTTATTGGATGCAAATTGTCGGGCTAAAGATACTTAGAAGGGATACTCCCATCACCACTTGGAAGGACATGAAGGAGCAACTTAGAGCAAAATATATGTCCCCTTCCTACCCGGGTTACCAAAACTCGAGGAGCACTCTCACTTCTCCAAACCCACCCGTCCAAACCCTTACCACTAGATCCCAAGTCTCCAAGGCCTCCACCTCCCCACCTAATCCCCTGAGGGCCCCACACCCCAACCAAAACCCCCTTCACTAACCTACACTAGTCAAGCCTCTTTAGCCCCCACTTCCACCCCAAATGATCCCAAGGGCAAGAGACCCCTAACCGACCCAATTCCCTCCATGGTGACCATCACTCATCCAACCCTCACCATTAAAAATCATGTGGACACCGTGTCCACCCCTCCACCAAGGCCCATAATGGCCACCATCCCCAAACCTAAAACCCCTCACCCAACTCACCTCCCGCTTCCTACACCAATCTTTCCCCAACCTAGGCCTCCTCTACTTCCCCTTCCGATCCAAGTCCACCCTTGCCCACCACCCCAAGTGCACCATGCTCCAACTATCACCAATTCTCCCGCATTAGACCTACCCAACCCATTAACACTAGGAATTGAAACCTCCACAACCCTCCACATGGGAGTAGATGCTAGTCCGGAACCCATTCCCACCCATAAGGAAGCCCAAGATCACACCAATGGTAAGGAAAAGCCTCAACCCTTTACCACTTCAAATAGCCCGGATCCTCAAGAGTCACCCACCTTCACCATGAATGAGCATATACTCCAATGGCTCAAGCAAGGACCCACCCTTCCTAGCTCACCCCCACCTCTCTCACCTTTGGGATATCCATCCCAAATTGTTCCCCTCCACTCCTATCACACCACAATCCAATCCTACTATGAGGTAGAAGATTGGGATGATCTCCTCAAAGGTCTAAAGTGGCAATCAGACTTGACTTCTTTATTGGCCCTAGGAGCGGACCAACCCAAGAGCCTTAACCTCATCCATCCATGCATTGGGTCTATCTCCTCGGTTTGCACTATTGGTTGCTACACTAGTGACATCCTTTTCCTTCTCCCCATAGTGGAAGAGCCCATCCTGGTCCACTCCCCTACCATTGTGATTCCTAAAACCTTGACCAACCAGCCCACCCCATACACCGGCCCAACCATTCCACTAGAAGAAGATGACTCATCACCTTTTGAGGACCTTGAGGACATGGAGCCCCTTGGTAACCCACTTTATGATCCCTATGATCCATTCCAATGGGAGTCAAGGAACCCGAGTAACCCAACCACCTTAACTACCACCTTCCTTTCCCTACCCCAACCCACCATGTTTGATCCAATCCACCCCATCCCAGACCCGGGTTACACCATGGGAACCATGACTTTGGGTGGTATACACCTAGGGATCGAGGAAGTGCCCCATCTCATGATATCCACCTTTCTAGACCCCTTCGACCCATTCCAATGGAAGTCCAAAGGCCCACACATAGGAGACATCTTTGTCACAAGAGTGCATAAGTCTTGGCATACAACACCACTTGGCATGATTCATAAGTCGGGTACATTCATTTACATCACCCACATGTCAAGTAGGAAGCATAAGTGGACCGTATTTGGATGTATTGGCCCACCCTCATTCATCATGAGTCTTAAGTATGAGAGGAGCATACATGGATGTCCGGATCCCCCGACATTTGTCATACCCATGCATAAAAGGTTCATCTATGGATGTCCCGGTCCCCCTGAGTCTGTCACAATCTTCATAGCATCAAAGCATGATCGATCTACATGTGGCTGCCCCGGACCACCTTTGCATACCAAACATTGCCCACTCACATCGCATCATCAAGCATGGCATATGCATCCAAGCACATATCAAGCAACAAGCGGTGATATTCACAACAAGCGAGTAAAAACTCATGAGCGCCACTTGGAATTCAAAGTTGGTAACTTGACGATGATGACTTTGGAGTGGCTCTACCCCAGGGTCACCTCCAAATTGAGGGCACAAGGATTTGGACCTTGCCAAGTTCCGAGTGGCTTTGGCAACACGGCTTATGGGTTGAACTTTCAAAAAGGGTTTTGGGATTCTCCCCATTTCTCATGTGACGGATCTAGCACCTTATAAGGGCACCGCGGTGGATCCTAGTGAGTGCCTCCAGCTTACACCTACCCTTGTGAGAGACACCCTCGGAGTGCCACCACAAATAGCCTGAGAGCCCGACGTGAACACACAGCGGCAATACTAGGCAAGCAAGATCCCATCGCCAGCATGAGGGTATGACTGAGTCACTTTGTCGAGCTGAAGCGCCGTTCCCCGACTATGGTCACGGGTTGAGTATGGAGATCGTGGATCGCCCAGAGCCGCAGTTCGATATACTACTTCCCTGGTGGACCCAAACTCGACAGGGTCGAGTTTTCCCCACCCCGGGGGTATGATGAGGGCATCCCTTGCCCCTCCACATTTTCTCCGGACTCGGATTGTTCGTCGGCAAGCGCCATTATGTTCCTCAAGTGTTTGTGAGTCGAGTCATGTGTTTTTCTTATTTTTATTTGAGTCTTAATCATGTAATTTTCCCTTTATTTGAGTCATGTACCTAGGTTAGTAGGTTATCTACCAATGTCCTAAGTCATTGTGTTGTTTAGATAGGCTATTGGGCCCATCTCATTGGGCTAGGCCCATGGACACCCCCTTTCCCTTCGGTTATTAGTCATTGTGTCTTTTGTTAGGGTCCTTTGTGAAAAAGTCATGTGCCTATAAATAGGCCACCCCACTCCTCATATGTAACAACTTATGCATGAATATTGAATTCTAGATATACTCCAAATCTCTCTAGCCTTCTCTCTCAATATCTCTCTCTCTCTCTCTCTCTCTCCCTCCACCCCAATTTTCAGAATTTTCTCTCTCCTCCCCATTTACCTCTCATTAACTCCCCTCCCCTCATTCAATCACCTTCCCAACCACCCCATCTCCCACCTACCCCATTTAAACCTCTCCCCTTCCCCATAACCCTCTTTATTCCACCCCCTAGTCCCAAGAGAGCTCCACCCAACGCCCACTCCACCTTCCAACCCCCAACTACCCATTTCCCTTCCCCAAACCTCACTCCACCTTCCCAAGACACCTCTTCCCATCCCCAAGACCACCATTGATCACTCCCCATCAAAGAAAATTCAAACTCACATTCCCTCCACCCACTTGTGCCTCCCTCACAGCCCAAATTCGTAGCTCCTCTCTCACCCTCTGAAAACACCCCATTCCAGACCCCATTCTCCCTCTCCCACACCTTAGAACACCCCCTCCTAGGCCCCCTCACAACTAGGGGTCACTCCCACACCAATTCACCCCCATTTCCACTTCCATTTACCCCATTTCTCCCACCACCTTCCACCTACAGTTCACAGGTTGCAGGTGGCAGAAGTCCAGCAACTTGCAGAAGGTGTCACATCATCATCCTGAGGCTTCTGAAGGCGCTCCATACATTTTTGGAATCACCTTTGAGTCCTCTTTCCAACAGAGGTGGTCCCGCATCCATCCGAGCTCGGAGCTGTGCGGTGGAGCAGATCTTGTGCGACTGTGCAATCTGTCCCAGGCTGAAGACCAGAGAGCATTTGGAAGTTTCACCACGACCAACCTAGCAAGAATCAGAGCTCGGTTTCTTCATCAAAATTCTTCTTCTCTGAATCCTCTTTCATCTCCAGAAAGCGGAGCTCCATTTGGCGTTCGAATCTGGGAGATATCATTTTTCTCCCCCGAAGTATACGTTCTATCCTCCCACAGTCTGCAGCGACCCTTCACCGGTGATCTGAGGCTACCGGCCAACCTTGGTATCGGTTGGCTTCCCCGTTAATTTTTCTGCGTAGAAGATTGACAGCCGAACCAACGGCTTTGACGGCGCTCGATTTGGAGTTCGGGAGCGGTCGTGGCATTGCTGTCAATCTGCTGCTGGGAAACTGTTCCTGTCCGAACCAGAGACAGAGCTCCTGTTCAACTGTTGACCTCGGCCAGCTCGTGAGGGATCGGAGCGCCAATTTTGGAGGGCTGAAACTATTACCAGTTAGCTGTCACCTCCAAGAAGAAGGACCTCATTCGGCCTCCGAAGCTTCCAGTTACCATTTTCTTCTTCGGGGTGTGTCGTCTGCCCCCTATGGGTCCAGGTTTGACCTGCCCCTGCTCATCCGGCTACCTCGTTCTTCTTCGACCTCCGATTGGGACCCCGTCGATTCCTGCTCGAAGCTACTCCGACGACGATCACGTCACCACTAGGGTCGTCACATTTGGAGTTCAGAAGCGTCCGTGGTACCCTCTGTAACCTGCTGTACCAGTTCTGCACCAGCCCGAGGAAGAAGCTGCTGACCTGTTCCAGTCGCTGGCCCGACCAACCCTGAGTTCCAGAGCTCCTGCCAAAATTCAGACATCATCCTCAATCTGTTAGCAAGCTTTTGGCGTAAGTCTCATCAGATTCTGAGCTCGGTGGAATTATTGGCAGCATCAACATCGACCCTCTGTCCAGAAATACAGAAGCTAGGCAGAATCGGCGAAGCTCGGGAAGTCAGTTCTCTTTGCATATCTCCCCACCCCGCTTGGCCGGCTGAAGGCCCCTCCCTGCATGGAGGTAGTTTTGGATGTATTAAGCATAATCCCCACCCCAATATCCCCCCCCCTTGCATGGGGTGTAGTTCATGTAATTATTAAGTCACAGGTTTGATGCTTCAATCGACGCGGCGTGCGGGTACATACCCTCGCCTCCCCGCTCGCCCCCGTCTCCGGCCGGAGTCGGCGTCTTCACGCCGGCTAGGTGAGCCTCGGTCCCTCTCTTACTGGTTTAATCACTTGCTTAGCTTAGTATTATTGCTATTGCTTCGTCGGACGGAGAGTGAGAGTTCGGCCCAAATTGCTAGTACATTGAGTGACCACCGCGGGCGAGTTGTGAGAGCATCCACTTAACCCACACCCTTGGTGTGTTGGCCGCCCATGATTTGGGAATCCTAGGCCCATTTGGGGTTCTTCCCAAGCTAGCCAACCATTGGAGCCTCAAGGTCCCGCCTCGGACCCTCTCCAACATCGCCTAGTCGCCATCGGGCACTCTTGTGCGCCATACGGGTGAGCTCGCTAGTGTGAGTCCGCTGCTCAAACTTGAATGCTTGCAAATAGGTCCAAGGGTGGTGTCACATCAGTTGAATGTCAAATGCCACATGGGTATACAAGTGGTTAAATTGGTCCAAGGTAGGTCACCTACCTTCACCTACCCATTCAACCCTTACATATGGTCAAGGGGGCGCCCCATTCCACTAGGCATATTTTATGGTTTTTGTGTGTGTTATTCACACTTCATCCCAGCCATCCAATCCCCTCCCCTAGATCTAATGGTGTAGATTAGGTTTGATGTAAGGCATATAAAAGGTTGTATTTTCCATTTGTTGGCATTAATGAAGGAAAAAATTGGCATTTTGCCCCAAGAGAGCTCTTCGAGGGTGCACCCCTCTCCCCCTATCTCCTTGTTGTTCTTCCCCTTCCTCCAGAAATCTAGGGTAGGAGACCCTTTCTACCTCCCCCTCTCATCCTCTGAGTTCCCTTTCTGAAGCTGCCGCCGCCGCCGTCGCACCGCCATCGCGCCGCCGCCACCGCCACCGCCACCGGAGTTCTGTCTCCATCAGGATAGAACCCCACCTCCGTGGTTCTATATTTTTATGCTATTGTCTGATTGAGCTGAAATTTTGAGAGCTTGTTCCTCTCTTTGTTAGCTTTCCATCCATATATCTTATGTCTCATTCTGAGTTTGTTTGATATTTTTGCCGCAATTTCTAGTGCACCCCTGTCAATCTGTCATTCTGCAGATCTACAGTATAGAGTCGTCTTGTTCTATTTTTGTCACCACCGTATCTATTTTTAGAAAATCCCAAAAAATTACTGAGTCTTACCCACGTATATCCCTTCCACCATAATTTTCTTAGAGTCTACAAAAATCGTTTACCCCTCAGTCATGGGTGTGTTTTAGGCAGATTGTTTGCTGCCCTGTGTGTCTGTCAGTCCGGGTCAGAAAAAGAAGTCTGCTTGCAGAGGTTTTAATTTTCAACTCGTGTTGTGGATGAAGCTTAAAAAATATTATCTTGTAGATCTCTGAGTTCTCTTTCCATCGGTACCAGCCACGCCTCGATCGGCCTCCAGATCTGAGCGTAGTGATTTTCTCCGCCGTAGCCTGTAGATCTGTTCTATGTGCAGGTCCGAAAATTCAGTTCGGGGGAAAATCAAAAGTAAATAGTAAAATTCAACTTCGGGTGCCGCCCCTTCAGGGAGTCGATCCGGGACATCCCGCCATCATCCCAGCCAAGCGGCGCCTCCAGAAGACATGAGGAAGGTGACGTTCCTTTGGAACGGATTGCTTGCTGTCCACCGAGTCAGTCACCGAGTTGGCGCAGCACCGAGTTGCAATAGTGCCGAGTCGGACCAGCAGGCCGAGTTCGTGCTGAGTTCGCCTCCAGATTGCTGCCCGTCAACCCAGGGTCGGTCCTCCCAGGCCCCACTGTAGCCATTTACCTCCCTACATGGAGTGGGCAATAGAATTACTACTGTAATGAAGTTTTTAACTGTTGTTAACCGGGAGTTGCCATAACTGACCGGGAACGTCTTCCCCACGCCCGGAGCGTGGAGGTAAACTCGCTACCTCTCTCTTATCGCATTTTGCTCAATTCACATACTTTTGAATGCCACTGCGAGTGTAGGATTATTAGCCCGTTATCATTTCATCACCGCGGCGAGAGAGTGAGTTTGAGTGTTACCATCCCGTGACTTGATCCGAGTCTACACAGAAAGCCGATACCCGTGACTCACAGCCGGTTTCTTAACCGTGCCCGGTCCCACGTTTCCCTCTCTAAGGGACAATTACGAGCTCGTCTAGAGTCCAAGGATCTCATTCCTAATTCGAGTCGAGTCTGTGGTCCGTCCCGCATCATATATTTTTCTCGCTGAATAAGGAGGAGGGTGGCCAGGGTTCTGGCCGCCTCCACTTGGAGTTGGGCGGCCAAGGTTCTGGCCGCCCTCTACCTTGACGGTTTAAATGGTGTCCAACCTCCTCATTTGGGTGGCCTTCGTCTTCGATGTCTGTGGGAGTCACAGTTGAGAGAGTTGATCCTTCTTCCTGTGAGTGATGTTCTAGCCACCTAACTCCCTAGATTTTGGCAGTGGGGCGAAGGAGAGCTCAGCTTGACATCGTTGCCGATCCTCCATCCTCAAGTGAAAGTTGAGAGCAAGAGGAGGTGCAAGCTCCAATGAGCTCATCCTCTTTGGCGACGGCTTCTGCTGACTTAGAGGAGAGCGGAGAAGATGGAGGCGAGGGAGGTGAGGCTACCCCCGACGAGGGGCCGGCCGCCCTCGGTGATGGAGATGAAGGTGAGGAAGAAGATTGTCCGGATGAGGGCGAAGTCGACCAAGAGGAGGGAGGTTGGCGTGAAAGGGTAAGTCCCATGGCCCTACTCTTGCATTCATTAGACTTGGTATGTGTATATGCTTGAATGGAAATATGGAAATGTCGCAGTGTGGGTTTGTGGGAGAGAAGCCAGTGGGCGGCCAGGTCAGTGGCCGTCCACTGTCTTGGGCGACAAGGGCGCTGGTTGTCCTCTGATGGTCCTGGGCAGCCAGTGTTCTAGCCGCCGAGGGAAGTGGGCGGCCAGGCCTTTGGCCGCCCCCTTCTCTGTGTAGTGAAATTTAAAAAGAAGTTAAATGAGGGTGGATTGATTGGAAGATCTAATGAACTCCTTGTGTTTTTTCCTCAGTTGTGTGCAGGGTCCAAGAAGGATTAGAGCCCGGGTTTCATTGGACCTGGTGTGGGCTTGGTACCACGCCTTACCTCTTGGGCAGCGGAGGAGGGTGAATCGAATGGGTTTTGGCCCGTTCTTCAGGATCCGACCTTTCCCTATCGATGCTACCTTTTCGACGGTGCTACGGGAGAGATGAATGGACAGTTGCAGAGCTTTCGTGATGCCGTGAGGACATATGATCCCCACCCTTGAGGATGTGGCTTTCTTGACGGGGTTTCCAGTAGTAGGGAGCCCGGTGCTTGGCTGAGAACTCAAGAATTATTGGGAGGAGGTGGAGAGCCAGCTCGGGCCGCAGCTTGCTCGATCCGAGAGACCGGTGACCACTCTTCCCCTCGGGAAGATCAGCGCTACGATGGGGCTCACGAGAGTGGTACGGGGACCACTAGAGGACTTGGATGCATACCTAGAGCGAGTGAGATAGAGACTCTGAGCCCAAGGGAGGAGTGACCAACAAGAGCTGAGGCTTTTCCTCTTATATTTCTTCAGGAGACTGTTGTTTGCTACGGCCTCGAACAAGGTGAATCTCAAGTATCTCTTGTTGGTACGGGATTTTGAGTGGGGGCCCCAACTCGTGTGGGGGAGAGCGATGCTGGCGCATCTCTTCGCCCACCTGGATCTTGTGCGCCTAGGTTCGGGTAACCTGGGTGGTTTCACACCCTTCTTACAGGTACGAGTTTACCCGTTTACACTTGTTGATTCTAAACTTGATTGACTGGCTGATGGTTCTTTTCTTGTATTTCTAGATTTGGAGGCACACTCGGTTCCCTCTAGGTCGCAGTACGATCCCGCGAGCCCTGATGCAGGCGGTCCCTCTCATGGATAGATGGGAAATGGTCCGGGACTGACGCCTGGTGGCCACTAGACTCTCTGATCTTAGGATGGCCCTGGATGAGTTCCCTCCCCACCAGGTGAGTGTTTTGGCTAAAGCGTTATGTGATTTTTTTTCAGCATTTGTTATACGTACTCAAATTAGCAAAACATTCAATTTTTATGTGACAGGTGATCTGGACTCCCTATGCAATGGAGGACACTACCCCCCAGCCGTGGGTGAGGGAGGGGCAAGCTTGGTTCCATAGAGATATAGTGTTGTTTTGCGTGAACTTTAGGGAGATGCTCTTCCTTCGCTTAGTGCAGAGGACACTAGGGTGGCATCAACCACCAGTGGCGATTCCAGCCGAGCATGAGTCAGGCCGGGGATGCCGACGGACTTCGACGAGCGATTAGGACTGGGCCTCCCGCTACCGCAAAGAGGCAGTGGCACTATAGAGAGGACCCTTACTAGAGCATGACCGGACCGTGAGGGGTAGTGAGACTTACTTCACGGATTATCAGGACCGGTATGCTGGACAGCTTCGTCTCGACACCTGAGTGGTGAGTTACTTTTTATCTCTCAAATGTAATGTTTTCAATTAAGCACTAGAGCTAAGTGAGTTTGAGGATTTGACGTGCAGATGCCCGAGGCTGAATCCGTGAAGATACTCAAGGATCGGATGGTCATCCTTAACCAAACGATCGTGAACTTGCGACACGAGATCCGAGAGTTGGTAAGCCAAAATTAACTTGATTGATTTTGAATTTTAGGATTTGTTGCATTTGACTAACCATTTACCCCTTCTCTTGCTAGCGAGGTGAGTTGTCCTATGTGCGAGTCAGGGTAGGAATAGGTGGAGAGGCTAGCCCTTCGTCTTGAGTAGATGCCCAAGAGGTGCTGGAGGATCGCCTGGCGGGAGCCATTGAGCGAGCCGAGGAGTGGGAGGCCGAGCTGGCCGAGGTGGTGAGAACCTAACACTCAAGTTAAAAGCAATTCTCTCTTTTGACATCTTCGTGTGCCTTACCTGATGATTCATTTTCTACAAAGGAAGGAGTTAGCGGCTACCCTGACCATTCGTCAGGAGCAAGATGTCCACATAGAGGAGTTGACACGCCGACTGGGAGAGATGGGCTCCGTCGAGAGAATCGAGGGTCGCCTTGCCGAGGCGAAGGAGAGAGAGGCCGAGGCACGTGCCTGAGAGATGGCAATTGCGGTCCGGGAGCAGCGAGCTCTCGACCAGCTAGAGGCTCTGAGACGGCTAGTGCTGCAGAGGTACCAGGGCAAAGGTGCCCCAAGAGAGGGAGCCAGACCTACGACTCCTTTCGAGTCGCTGCGGACCATAGGAGACGTGCAATTTACGATGGAGGAACTTATGGGCATGACGTAGTCTCCTGCGGAGCAGGGAGCGACCCAACCAGCTGCATCGGGTTTAAGGGCTTCATGGCCATCGAGGCTGTGAGACATGAGGAGTAGAGATGAAGACAAGGCTGATATTCGACAGAGCCGACCTCGCACCGATGTGGATTAGGAGGAGGGATAGAGTGAGAGAGATGTAGTTGGGTAGCAGCTGCCCCTTTTGTACACAAGGGGTATGCCCCTAGAATGCTGTATCGCTAGAATATAATGGCCATTTTTGGAAGTGGAATGAGCTATCTTCGGTGTACTTGACTTGGTTTGGCTTTGACATCATCTTCCTTTTCACCTGTTTCAACCACACTAATAAGGAAAAAGGTTAGTGTAGTATGATTTTAGCCCCCTGCCGGCAGTAGATAGTACCTTTCTTGATGCAGGGTCAGAGGGCCAAATCTTATTAACAAGATTGAGACAAAGAAAAGTAAACGTGATATGCGCATGCAAGCAAGCAAATGTAAACAGAAAGGGAAATATGGTCATGCGAATGCACATGCGGATGCAAGACATATTTTTGGCTTTTTAGGCGTTTATACATTTTTTTGGCGTTTTGTGATTTTATGCATTTTTTTGTTTTTTTTGTTTGGAGATATATATTTGAATTTTTTTTGTTGGTTTTCAGTATACAGATTTTTTTTGTTCTTTTATGTTTTTTTTTGTGAACGCTTGGTGACCACCCATGGGGCACCTGACCTGTATGGAGACGGGGGTTTTCTACATTACCTCACAGGTATCCTGAGCACACATCTAAGTTGATTTGGGCCTCTAGACTCCTCATATGATAGTCCCGCCGGTTAAGTCTTATCCTGATGACAATATTGTCATGCCAAGTGTTGGTTTATGCCAGTGTCTCCCTTAGGGATTTAGTGTGTATCACGTGGGGCATGGGACCCACGTGGACCATCGGTGCTTGGCAGCCCAACCCGCCGCATGGATTATGGGGTCCATGTGCGAAGCCCCTCATGTCTGCCCACATCACGATAGTGTGGGGCTCTGCACTGCCATAAGGAAATACGGTTCTACCTTCACTACCAGCTCGAGCTTTTAGCGCAATGGTAGGGGCTTGATCCTATAAACAGGTATCAGAGAGAAGTCGTGGGTTCAAATCCCCTAGGTGCCGCTGGGGGGGAGATTGTTGGTTTATGCCAGTGTCTCCCTTAGGGATTTGGTGTGTACCACATGGGATATGGGACCTACGTGGACCATCGGTGCTTGGCAGCCTAACCCGCCGCATGGATTATGGGGTCCATGTTCGAAGCCCCTCATGTCTGCCCACAACACGATAGTGTGGGGCTCTGCACTGCCATAAGGAAATACAATTTTGCCTTCGCTACCAGCTTGAGCTTTTAGCGCAATGGTAGGGGCTTGATCCTATAAACTGGTATCACGTATTGTGAAAATGCTTATTGATTCTTCTCAAGCTTAATGTTAATATCTTGTTTTGTAGGTTTGGATGGCTGATGCATAATTTGTTTAGATGCAATATGTGCTTTGAAGAGTCGACCTCATCCACTCAGGGAATCGACCTTGGGGCTTCATGTGCTCATATCTGCACTTCATATGCTTAGACTTGGCCTTATATGCATCGACCTATGTTGGACATGCACAAACCTTCCTTTGATATTCTGTTCATTATGCTTAACATTTAGAAATCATCATATGCATCGACCTGATTCAATGATGTTTCTTTATGTGCATTGACCTCACCATGATTCTCTCTTAATGCACTTCATACATGATCTTTTTCACTACTGAAATCATGACTAGGCAATCATGCATATTATAGATATGCATTGGATTGCATTGGTTTAAATTGTTTTTGGACTGAACATGAAACTTATGAACTAAACCTTGAATTCATACAGGTTTAATGAATTTGATGTGTTCATGCTTGATCATGATGAAATATTGTCATATGGGTTGATTTGCTCTTATATTGTTTAAATGATTGGGTCATTGTATTTGATCCATGAAGAAAGGAAACATAGTTTTTCAGTGGATCTCATTTGTGTTCTGTGTGTTCTCTTCATGAGTGTTTAAGGTTTCAAAATGACTTGGAAGTTTTTGTTGATCATGGTAAAAGATTGTTAATGCAAACTAACTGAATGTTGCTCAAAAGTTAGTAAAATGCATGGCTTGTTGATCTTGCTTTTTAGTCATGATATTTGATTAGTATTGCATATCTTTCTATGAATATGAATCTAATGTTTGGTCACATGAATGGCCATCCTTGAGCTTAAATGGAAATGCCTTACACTTAATCAATTTTGTTTCATGTTTAATGCATTGTGTAAGCTTGGCTTGTTATGGACATCTCATGTAATCCATTATCCATATATGGTTGTGTGATCTGAACTAGAAATGATCCTTCCACGGATCAACTAATTAGATATGTGAGCTTGTGTAGAAATTGGCTTGGACTGCATATGAAATTCTTGTGTGAATTGATTCAATATCAAGTGGTCAAGGTATATTTGCTTGAGTTGGAAATGGCTTTCCATGCATGAATCTATAATTGAAATGAGAGCTTGTGCTGTGGATGAATTGAATGATTCTGTTACATGTGAATGTATCTTAAAGGTTCCTTATGCAGGTTGGAAGACATAAGTTAATGAGACAATGAAGGATATTTGGTCATATCAATTGTGTTGATAAATTTGAGTATCTATCAATGTACAGGTTCATTTAAGTTCTCATATCTTGGAAGTTATGGTAAGAACTCATCTTTGCGGAATCTTTATGAGGCTTAATTGGATGTGATGCATCTGTATGATTTTTGGGATTGATTCATAGTTTTCTAAAAGGTTCATGTACCATCATGCTTATTTTGATTCCTAAATTTCCTTTCAAAATCATGTTTGAAGGGTGTTTTTAAAACACTCAAATACATGTCATTTATGTGGATAAATCATGCTTTCATAGAGGTTATAAGGCCCTTGATTTGGTTGGATGGTATGTGGAGTTTTTGGGTTGAACCGGACTGCATTTAGGCATTTTTACAAGTTCCTTATACTAGAGTCGACTCCTGGCGTCGACATCCGGGTCCATTGGCTTCATTTTTGGCTGAACAGAACACCCTGCACCAAGAGTCGACACCAGGTGTCGACACCTAGGTTCTAGGTCTGTTTTTCTTCAAAGGGACAGAACACCTGAATATTGGTGTCGACACCAGGTGTCGACACCAGTTCAGGCGGATCCGGAACGGGTCTTCGTGTTTGGTTTCGAAACCCACTTTTAGTGATCCATTTGCCTTGGTCTTTTACCATATTGTCCCTAGGGTTTCTACCCTTGATTGGGTGTGATTCTAAGAGATTTTCCCATGGGCTATGTGGTCATTTATACATCCTATTATGCCACTATATAGTGGCTGTGATTTTCATATGATGCTTGAACCCTTGGGCTGAACGTTTTGCTATTCTTTGCAGGAAAGAAGAGGAGGGCGACGCAACTACTTGGAGAAAGAAGAGGAAGATCAGGAGGACGCCATCAGCGAGCTTTTCCCTGCCGATCTGATCCCATTCCTGAACGCCATTGCTGAACATTCCACCAGGGCGGCTCCTGCGATTTCGGCTAGCTTCCACTCTACGGATAAATACTTCCAACACACCCATCCATCTCATCTACGGGTTTCATTGCAGATTGAGGGGGATTTCTTCTTCTCTCATTTCCATCCTTTTATTTGAGCATAGATTAATATTTTGGGAGGTCATTGTATATCCTTTTATTTCATCAAACTTGGAATATTATTATGTGTGGCGGAGCTGTGTCTCCGAGTGTGTGGATCTATTGCGGGGCATGTTTCCCCGAGTTTGTGAGTGTAGACGGAGCTGCGTCTCCATGTGGTTTTTGCATCCGGGGTGTGTTCCCCAACTGCGTGTGTGTGTGCTGTGGTGGTAGCTGCTTAGGGCAAGGCCCCGTGTGTATGCATTGCTGCAGAAGCAGCGTGTGTGGTGTTGGGGCTCATCCCCGTGTTGCTACATTTTGCAGCGTGTAGTGAAGCCTCACCGGGGTTCGGTGAGGGGTGGACGAAGTGAGCCCATCGTGATCCCGAACCACCTAAAAATCTTTGTGTTGCATGTGGCTTGCCTGTGTGATTGTCCATTTCATCTACCTCCTTTCATAGGTCATTTGATAGGGTTTTATTCACTGCACCTCTACACATCGCTTCATACGCTATCCGTGTTAGCCTTATATTTAATTGTTCTTGGCATTAATAATCCATGTGAGATTGGAAAGATCGAGTGAACCTAAATCTCACTTCAGTTTAGGCTTATCAACGTAGTTAATTTTATTTCTGATGTGTTTAGTGTAGAAAGTTTTTAAAATCCGCCATCTCGACTAGGGGACAATTCAACCCCCCTTCTTGTTCACCATATATTCTGGGCCAACAATTGGTATCAGAGTGTAGTCTCTGATTTTTAGCGGACCTTGTGGTCTAGGAGTAAAGATCATTTGTGATGGCTAGTACGGATTCAATTCATGTCTTTGATGGTTTTGATCATATATCTTGGCTTGGAAAATTATGTGTTTGGATTTCGTGTATTGATCCGAAGCTTATGAAGTTAATTACTCACGGTCCTCATGTTCTACCAAAAGATAAGTCAAGGTGGACTGATGAGCACAAAGAAAAGAATTTTGATAATTTGTTTGTCTTGAGTGTTCTTAAGGCTATGTGAACACTAATCAATTTCTTTTGTTTCATCTTGTAGGTCAGCCAAGGAGATCTAGGATGGGCTAAAGGAAGCCCAAAAAGAGAGTTGGAATGATGAATGCCTTGTGGCATGCAACAGTGACCGTCAAAGCAAGGAGAGTTCAAAGGTAAATTCTGACTCTGATGAAGAGGGTGAGCTTAATTATGATGAGTTGATGAATGCTTCTGTTGAATTGTTTGACAACTATAAAATAATAAAATCTGAAAACAAAAAATTGAAAAAGAAACTTGATGAGTCTTCCCATGTTAATTGTCCATGTGCTAAGTGCTCCGAACTTGAAATAGCGAATGAAGTCTTAATCCGACAGGATGATGCTAATGAAGAAACTATTGTAAATCTAAGAAAGGAGAATGAAAATTTGCAAGCTAAAGTCATGCTATTTGAAGAAGAAATTACATGTTTAGAAATTGAAAAATAAGATGCATACAACAAGTTGGGTAACATGAATGAAGAGAAAGAAAAATGGAATGAAGAAATTGAAAATCTCAAAGATCAAAATAAATTATTGTGTGATGAGCTAAAATTCCTTGAAAAAGGAAAAAGTGTGGTTGTTGGTGATCATGAAAATCTTCATGTTCTTGAACAAGAAGTTGCTAGCTATAAGAATGTCAATTCTCTTTTGAATGATAAACTTGTACTGTGTGAAGAAGAGATCGCTAATTGTGAATTGCACATTTTATCATTAAAAAATGAAATTAAGAGTTTGAATGCGTTTTTGTCCATGTGTGATGAAGGAAATCAAAAACACAAAAATATTGTTAATTATTCTTGTGTGCTTGAAAATTTTTCATCTATTAAATATGATCATGCATCAAGGAAAAGAATGAATGCTTCATGCTTTTACTTTGGCAAATTTGGCCATGATATGTATGATTACTTTTTAATGAAATTTGATGATAATGAGGCTTTGAAATCAAGAATGAAAATAGATCATGGTTCTAAAAACCATGAGAAACCCATAAAGAAAAGATTTAACACTCATTGCTTCTATTATGGGTTACATGGTCATCTTATTAAAAACTGCTTCACAAAGAAAAATGATGATAAATAGTCCATGAAAAGAAAATTTTCTTATTGCTTTTATTATGGTGAGAATGGTCATTCTATGGATGGTTGTTCCACAATGAGAACTGATGATGATTAGTTTGCTAGGAGATACAAGATTCTATCTGTTCGTGTTAACACTAACCCCTCGGGACCCAAGATAGCTTGGGTACCCAAAACTTCGAAATAAGAAGTCTATTTTGCTGGGGTGCCTTGAGGTCAAGGAATGTTGATAAATAAAGGTTTCTCAAGGCGAGAAAGAAAATGGTTTAGATTTGAACTTTATTTTGCTTAGGTTTTCCTTGAAAAATTTGCAAAGGTAAAAATTATGTTTGGAGGAAAGTGTTTGCAATTAAATAGTTGCAATTCTGCTTCACTGATTTTGGCATCTTTTAAAATGTTGAGATCTTGTGAGTCTGATGAATAGTTATCTTGAATACTTCTCTATGCACATCTTGTGAATAATTTTAGCCTTTAACTGTTTAATACTGCACATATAGAGTCCTTCATACTTTTACTCACATTTTGCAAATAATAGTTCATTCTTGCATACATAGAACACACACTTAGTTGCATGATACATATTGCACACATCATACACATCTTTTCATAATTGTAAATAGAAATAGATTTCAATCATTTTCCATTTACCTGCATATATTTGCATATACTCTTCATACTTGTGTGCTTGAATGCCATGATTATTCAGTATATCAAATGGTGATAGTGGAAGGTTGGATTATGTCCAACTAGAAGCTTTCCCCATGCTTGATGGTGGTTTTCAGACCTACGTTCTCAGCCAAGTACTGATAATTAATTTGCTTGAAAATTTTGAAAGGTCCTTGCTTGATTGCATGTGTATACTTGATACAGCCACTTCTTGATTCCCTTCTATGACATTTTACCATGCTAGACAAAATTGCATTGATCTGAACATGTTTTGTACATGGAATATATTAAGGGGGAGGTTTTGCTCATAACTGTGCATACACTTAAGGGGAGACACTACTGTGATGAGACTAATTCATCTTTTACATTCTATACAACCACTCACACAAATTGCACTTTTTGAGATAAATGATTCAACTTAATAAGGATTATAGTTATTCTACTCAACACTTCAAGAGCTATTGAATCTCTATATAGAAATCACATGTCTCGTGAGGAAAAAGTTATTTGCCCCGCCAAAAATCCGTATAAGTGGAACGTGGATCCAAGTAGCCGGGAATCTTACCTGAAATAAAGGAGGAAACTCGCGTCAAAAAGTGAAGCAAATCCACTATTAAAAATAAGTCTGATTCGCCACCGAGTAGCCGGGAAGTGTCCTTGAGACAAAGGATACAACTCGCATTAAAAAGTGACAAAATCCACAGTTAATATAAGTGACAAAATTGAGTAACTGGGAAGTGTTGCTAAGACAAAGGGTACAACTCGTGTCAAAAGGTTAATCACATTATTTATAGTAATTAAAAAAGGGGGGGTTATACATAGCTACCAATATTCAAGCATTGAGTATGAAAGTGTATGGATGATAAGTTTTTTTTAGTGTTCTTCAAAAAATCTGATTATCCATATTGCTTTGGAATTCATTGCTCAATCTTTCACATATACACCTTGGGTTTGATTGTGTGAATGTTCTTTATAAATCAGTCGTCCTTCATAGTTAATGCAGTACCTTCTTTATGTAAGCACGACCTTCTTAGTATTGCACATGTTCATCATGTTCAACAATCATTTGCATAATTCTTACACCTGTCCCGAAAGGACTTGCTTGAGTATAAATTTTATTGTGCATGCTTGAGTGCTTGATTGCTTAATCCTTTTTGTTCATACCATACATCATTTCATATTGATGCATCTTTAGATCATGCATGTACAAATCTGCTTAAATAACCTCGTTGTCAGTCAGTTTTTGTTAATGACATAGGGGGAGAATAATATGCTTTCAAGTCAAACATTTGCATATAACTCAACCTGGTCATACATTTGGTGCATATTTAGTCACACATTTGCATACAATCCAAAAAAAGAGCATTTGCACATATTTCAAAAACTTTGCATTTTGCACATCAAATTTCACTTTCTTGCTTGATGATCATAGTTCAAACACCTTCCATTTATGGTAGGTAAATTGCTAGGTTCGTGTGCCATTGGTAATTCATTCTATATTATTCATGTTGGAATTCCACATTTGTCATCTTAACCCCACCTTTTGATAATGCCAAAGGGGGAGGTAGAGCTTTGGCGACCACAATATATTGTCATCATCAAAAAGGGGGAGATTGTTGGGTTTGCTGCCCTCCCTCTTTGTCCTTGGTGATGGTTTTGATGATAACAATATATTGTGTGTAAGTATTGTGGAAAATGCTTATTGATTCTTCTGGAGCTTAATGTTAATATCTTGTTTTGTAGGTTTGGATGGTTGATGCATAATTTGTTTAGATGCAATATGTGCTTTGAAGAGTCGACCTCATCCACTCAGGGAATCGACCATTGTGCTTCATGTGCTCTGACATGTCCTTCATATGCTTAGACTTGGTCTTATATGCATCGACCAATGTTGGACATGCACAAACCTTCCTTTGATATTCTGTTCATTATGCTTAACATTTAGAAATCATCATATGCATCGCCCTAATTCAAAGATGTTTCTTTATGTTCATTGACCTCACCATGATTCTCTCCTAATGCACTTCATACATGATCTTTTTCACTACTGAAATCATGACTAGGCCTTCATGCATATTATTGGTATGCATTGGATTGCATTGGTTTAAATTATTTTTGGACTGAACATGAAACTTCTGAACTTAACATTGAATTCATACAAGTTTAATGAATCCGATGTGTTCATGCTTGATCATGATGAAATATTGTCATATGGGTTGATTTACTCTTATATTGTTTAAATGATTGGGTCATTGTATTTCATCCATGAAGAAAAGAAACAGAGTTTTTCAGTGGATCTCATTTGTGTTCTGTGTGTTCTCTTCATGGGTGTTTAAGGTTTCAAAATGACTTGGAAGTTTTTGTTGATCATGGTAAAAGATTGTTAATGCAAACTAACTGAATGTTGCTCAAAAGTTAGTAAAATGCAAGGCTTGTTGATCTTGCTTTTTAGTCATGATATTTGATTAGTATTGCATATCTTTTTATGAATATGAATCTGATGTTTGGTCACATGAATGGCCATCCTTGAGCTTAAATGGAAATGCCTTACACTTAATCAATTTCGTTTCGTGTTTAATGCATTGTGTAAGCTTGGCTTGTTATGGACAGCTCATGTAATCCATTATCCATATATGGTTGCGTGATCTGAACTAGAAATGATCCTTCCATGGATCAACTAATTTGATATGTGAGCTTGTGTAGAAATTGGCTTGGACTGCATATGAAATTCTTGTGTGAATTGATTCAATATCAAGTGGTCAAGGTATATTTGCTTGAGTTGGAAATGGCTTTCCATGCATGAATCTATAATTGAAATGAGATCTTGTGCTGTGGATGAATTGAACGATTTTGTTACATGTGAATGTATCTTAAAGGTTCCTTATGCAAGGTGGAAGACATAAGTTAATGAGACAATGAAGGATATTTGGTCTTATCATTTGTGTTGATAAATTTGAGTATCTATCAATGTATAGGTTCATTTAAGTTCTCATATCTTGGAAGTTATGGTAAGAACTCATCTTTGCGGAATCTTTATGAGGCTTAATTGGATGTGATGCATCTGTATGATTTTTGGGATTGATTCATAGTTTTCTAAAAGGTTCATGTAGCATCATGCTTATTTTGATTCCTAAATTTCCTTTCAAAATAATGTTTGAATGGTGTTTTTAAAACACTCAAATACATGTCATTTATGTGGATAAATCATGCTTTCATAGAGGTTATAAGGCCCTTGATTTGGTTGGATGGTATGTGGAGTTTTTGGGTTGCACCGGACTGCCTTTAGGCAGTTTTACATGTTCCTTATACTAGAGTCGACTCCTGGGGTCGACATCCAGCTCCCTGGGCTTCATTTTTGGCTGAACAGAACACCCTACACCAAGAGTCGACACCAAGTGTCGACACCTAGGTTCTAGGTCTGTTTTTCTTCAAAGGGACAGAACACCTGAATATTGGTGTCGACACCAGGTGTCGACACCAGTTCAGGCGGATCCGGAACGGGTCTTCGTGTTTGGTTTCGAAACCCACTTTTAGTGATCCATTTGCCTTGGTATTTTACCATATTGTCCCTAGGGTTTCTACCCTTGATTGGGTGTGATTCTAAGAGATTTTCCCATGGGCTATGTGGTCATTTATACATCCTATTATGCCACTATATAGTGGCTGCGATTTTCATACGATGCTTGAACCCTTGGGCTGAACGTTTTGCTATTCTTTGCAGGAAAGAAGAGGAGGGCGACGCAACTACTTGGAGAAAGAAGAGGAAGATCAGGAGGATGCCATCAGTGAGCTTTTCACTGTCGATCTGATCCCATTCCTGAACGCCATTGCTGAACATTCAACCTGGGCAGCTCCTGCGATTTCCGCTGGCTTCCACTCTGCGGATAAATACTTCCAACGCACCCATCCATCTCATCTACGGGTTTCATTGTAGATTGAGGGGGATTTCTTCTTCTCTCATTTCCATCCTTTTACTTGAGCATAGATTAATATTTTGGGAGGTCATTATATATCCTTTTATTTCGTCAAACTTGGAATATTATTGTGTGTGGCAGAGCTGTGTCTCCGAGTGTGTGGATCTATTGCGGGGCAAGTTTCCCCGAGTTTGTGAGTGTAGATGGAGCTGCGTCTCCATATGGTTTTTGCGTCCGAGGTGTGTTCCCCGACTGCGTGTGTGTGTCCTACGGTGGCAGCGGCTTGGGGCACGGCCCTGTGTGTATGCATTGCTGTGGAAGCAGCGTGTGTGGTGTTGGGGCTCGTCCCCGTGTTACTACATTTGGTAGCGTGTAGTGAAGCCTCACCGGGGTTCGGTGAGGGGTGGACGTAGGGAGCCCGTCGTGGTCCCAAACCACCTAAAAATATCCATGTTGCATGTGGCTTGCCTGTGTGATTGTCCATTTCATCTACCTCCTTTCATAGGTCATTTGATAGGTTTTTATTCACTACACCTCTACACATTGCTTCATCCGCTATCCGTGTTTGCCTTAGATTTAATTGTTCAAGGCATTGATAATCCGTGCGAGATTGGAAAGATCGAGTGAACCTAAATCTCACTTCAGTTTGGGCTTATCAACGTAGTTAATTTTATTTCCGCTATGTTTAGTTTAGAAAGTTTTTAAAATCCGCCATCTCTACTGGGGGACAATTCAATCCCCCTTCTTGTCCGCCTTCTATTATGGGCCAACACCAAGCTTGGGCTCCCAGTTGCTTCCGACCAGAGGGATACACCCAAAAAGCGTTCGAGGTAAATGATTTGCTCGACCCGGGTCTATTTTCTCACAACTTTAGACAATATATAATGGAACACGTTGGAACCCTAACAGTCAACCGCGCGACGCTGACCCGGAATCAGATGCCGTCGCACCCATAGGTGATGCGCTTGCATTGACCTAAGCCCGAGGTAACATGAGAAAGCGTTAAGGATGGTAAATAGGGGTGTTGACTAGCCAGAAACATAGAGACCCCTTCGTAGCAATGGCTTCTGCCTTTGAAGTGGACAGCCATATATGTATTTTTGATAAACAAGGTTGCAACCTTGATAGGGTTAACCCTTTAGGACCTCCATTGAGCTTTCATCTTTTGATGGGAGAAGGAAGAATGTAGGGGATAAACCTCCTGAGAGGACCGACAAAGCCGTTAACCCGGCAAGCTGGTTGAGGGCCTACTCGACTTTCCCCTTTTAGGCAATTTCGGACCACACCCCGAGCATTATGACGTTAGATGCCCCTTCTGTGGAAAACTTTGACTTTTGATTGGGAGGGGTTTTGTTTGCTGGAGTCAGGCACGGTTATGAATAGGCTTTTCGTGAGACTTTGTCACATATATATGCATACATAATTTTTCCCTTTTCTTTCTTTTTTCTTTTTCATGGGGAAAAGGGAATGTTGCCATTTTGTTTTTGAATTCCCCTTTTTGTGCCTGCAGAGACACTGCCCTCTTCTCGTGCTCTGACCCGGGCTCGAGGGGATGGGTCCTACTCTTGCCTTAAGGATCTTGTGCTTCGGTCCTCAGATGCTCTGCGTTTTAAGGGCGCCGACTGTCTCCTTCGGTTGAAGAGAAGAAGAACAAAAGAGTGCTAGCTTTTCTGGAGACCTTCGGGGTGAGGCCTTATCATTGGTGATGCCACCCATTTAGTATAAATACGTGAGTTCATGCATGTTGTTTTCCTTCTAATAAGCATAGGGTGACGTGGCCGGATAGGGATCTCTACGGTTCTGGCAGACCAAGACCCTATACTTACAACATCTTGATAGTCCCTGTCTAGCATGAAGGGTTGATGCAATAACTTTGGACTACATGATGGTCACCAGGCATTGATTCTTTTTTTGTACAAGAAATAATTGTTTTTCTTTTTTCTTATTTTTCTCCTTTTTTTGTTTTTTGTTTTTGGATAGTTATGTACAAGGTCTCATGAATAAAATTTCTCAAGGTATACCCCATTCCATGGATATGTGAGTTCTACCCCCTCGGAGTCCACTAACTTGTAAGCATTACCTGAGTAGACTTCTTTGATAACAAAATGGCCTTCCCAATTTTCTTGAAATTTTGCATTTAGACCGATGGTTTTAGTAATTTTCCTCTTTAAAACCTGTTCACCTACCCTAAATTTTATCTCCAGAAGTTTCTTGGCATAATAACGTGCAATTCTCTTGCGATATACTTGAGCGTGATCGGCCGTGATCATTCGTTTCTCATCTAATAGTTCAAGCTAGGCCATGAGATGTTATTGGCATTGCTCGAGATCGAGCTCGGGATCCAGCTGCACTCTTAGTGAGGGAACGAATATTTCATATAGGAGTACCATTTCTATCCCAAAAGTGAGTGCGTACGGGGTTTGACCTGTGGGAGTACGGACAGAAGTGCGGTAACCCCAGAGGGCCTCGATGAGGCAATCTAGCCAGTTTGAATAATGGTTAGATTTGCAAGTTTTCTTGATTATTCTGATGAGAGTTTTGTTTGTAGCTTCAGCTTGTCCGTTTCCTTGTGGGTAGTATGGAGATGAATGATGCAAATTGATACCATATTTACCAGACATGTTGCGGAGTTCCTGGGATGTGAACTGTGGTCCATTGTCGGTGACGATGTCACGAGGGATGCCGAACCTGGCTAGGATGTTGCGCTCGATGAACTTCACCATCGTTGATGCCTTGACTGCCATGAATGCTTCAGCTTCAGCCCATTTCGTGAAGTATTCGTTAGCGGTGAGGATGAAGGATTTTCTTTGGACTTCTCTAGTTCTATCCTCTAGAGGACCGACTACGTCAAATGCCTACATGGTGAAAGGCGAAGGAGCTATAAGAGGGTGGAGTGAAGATGAGGGAACGTGGACCTTGTCCGCATGGCGTTGGCATTTGCCGCAATGGTGGACATACCGAGCACAATCCTCGTTCATGGTAGGCCAATAGTATTGCCGAAGGAGTTTCTGAGCAAGCATGCGACCGTTTACATGGCCACCACATTCTTTGGAGTGTGCGGCTTCGACAACCGCACGAGATTTGGTCTCGTCAAGGTAGTGAAGATAAACTCCACTGAGAGATTTGTGATGCAAGAGACCCCCTATGATGGCAAAGCGCTCTGCGGCTTGACGAATGGCTTGTTGGTCAGGGGCAGTAGCATAATCAGGGAAGGAGCCATCCCGGAGATAATTCTCGATATCAAAAAACTAGGGATTGCCGTCTTCGAGGTCGATCTCAGGTTCATGAGAGATGACATGGACTTGAGAAGAAGGCCCAGAGAACTGTTGGAACCAAGGATCTGAATGTGAAGGAATGTGCATTCTCTGCACGATGACGGTGGTTGACGGCCTTTCACCAGGAATTGGAAGAGAAGATGCCATAGCGTTGGCTAGAATGTTCTGAGCCCTAGGGGTGTGTACAAGGGTGAGCTTCCTAAACCACCGGGCTACCCTGCCAGCCAGGTCTTGATAGGGTTTTAGTTTTGGGCCCCGGGTTTGGTACTTGCTGAGGGATTGTCAGAGTATAAGCTGGGAATCTTCGATGATCCAGAGCTCTTTAACTCCGAGGGCCAGTGCCAACTTTAAGCCCATGAGGAACGTCTCGTATTCAGCCACATTGTTCGTGGCAAGGAAGGTCAACTAACAAGCACGGGGGATGATGATACCTTCTGGGGTTTGGAGAAACGCTCTGACTCCGCAGCCCTTGGAATTGAAAGCACCATCGAAGTAGAGGATCCACGAATGTTCACCATCTATAATGGCTCCTAACTCTTTGTCCGGGAAACTCTCATCGACAGGGGAGAATGTAGGGAGGGGATGATGGGCAAGGTGCTTGGCGATGGCGTGCCCCTTGACCACCTTCTGACTGACGTAGGTGATGTCAAATTGATTGAGTAAACTTTGACATCTCACCAAATGATCAATTAGAGTGGGCTTTTCCAACAAGTACTTGATTGGGTCCATTTGCGCCAAGAGCTTTACTTCATGTGTGAGGAAATATTGTTTCAGCTTTTGGGCGACCCAGACAACGGCCGCACAAGTCCTTTCCACGGCAGTGTACCTCTGCTCAGCTTCATTGAATAGTTTGGACAAATAGTAGACCGCGCGCTCCCTCTTGGTCTCGTTGTATTGGGCCAATACCACTCCAACAGATTCATCAATGGCAGAAACATAGAGCAGTAAAGGCTGACCCGAGACTGGGGGTGCTATAACGGGAGGATTCAAAAGGTAACTCTTTAGATCATTGAAGGCCTTTTGACATTTGTCATTCCAATCAAATTTAGCCCATCCTTTTAACATATCGTAAAAGGGATTGCATCGCTGAGAGTGGTGAGATATAAATCTCCTAATGAATTGCAAACGCCCGATTAGACCACGAACTTCCTTGATATTCTTAGGAGGAGGCATCTCGACAATGGCCTTAGCTTTATTAGGGTCGATCTCAATCCCTCTTTGGCTGACTATGAACCCTAAAAGCTTACCTGAAGAGACCCCGAATACACATTTTTTGGGATTCATTTTGAGTTGGTGCTCCCGTGACCGTTAGAGAACTGCTCGGAGGACTTCTGCATGTCCTCTCCTAGTTTTGGATTTAACCACAATGTCATCCACATAAACTTCCATATGAACGTGCATCATGTCATGGAAGATGGCCATCATCGCCCTTTGATATGTTGCCCCTGTGTTCTTAAGACCAAAGAGCATGACGACGTAGCAGTAGGTCCCCAACTGAGTGGTGAAAGAAGTTTTCTCTTGGTCTTCCTCTGCTAGGCGGATCTGGTTGTACCCCGAGAAGCCATCCATGAAGGAGAGCATCTCATAGCTGACAGTGTTGTCCACCAGGACATCTATGTGTGGAAGAGGAAAATCGTCCTTTGGGTAAGCACGATTGAGGTCACGAAAATCTATGTAGATGCGGACCTTACCGTCCTTCTTCATGATGGGGACAATGTTGGCTACCCATTACGGATACAAAACTACCCTGATAAACTTGGCCTTATGGAGCTTGTCAACTTCTTCTTTGACTTTGAGTGCGAGCTTCGGGTGAAGTCGCCTTAGCTTTTGTTTGACAGCTCGAGCATCGGGTTTCAGGACCAAAGGATGTTCAACCAAAGATGGGTCCATACCCAACATGTCCTCGTAGGACCAAGCAAAAGCATCAGAAAATTCTTTAAGAATCACTACAAGAGCAGCTTCCTCCTCATCAGTCAAATTGGCACTAATCAATATATTCTTCGGATCATCCTTGGTGCCGAGATTAATTTCTTTGGGGGATTCGTCAATGAAAACGTTAGGTTGATCAAATTTCTTGGTTCCGTCGACGAAGGAATCTATGGGATCACTACCATCTTCTAATGGCTCTTCTCCTTCTTCTTCCGCGTCACCATCCTCTTCCAAGACATACACCCCTAGTCTGTCATCTACTGAAGATCCTTCTAGTTCAATTGCCCCTAGGGGAATGGGAGTGGATGTAAATTCAGAGACCTGACAGAGCTGTGCGCATTTATCAGCCAACTAGCTGATGTATCGCGCTGGAACCTGACGGACACTAGACTTTCTGGAAGGAAATGACGCTATTCACAGACCCTGACTCGATGTAGACTCTACCCTACTATGTACAAGGGGAGTTTGTGGAAAGGAGTTCAAGGTGGAAAGTGTTGGCCCTTGGCCGAGGGATCTATTTTCCAAGGAGGCTGTTTCTTCAATGGTGAGCTCGCAGGCCCATGTTTGAGAATCGGCATTTTTTTTTGGTGGTCATGGGTGAATGTGCAAACCCTATGGGTGGGCTGCCCCATGGTCGGATAAGTGAGGAGAGGATGGAACGGTGGGTGAAATAAGAAAGGGATGAAAAAGACAGGCGCGGGCTTGTTTAAAGCAAGGAAGATACTGGAGGGAAAAACCTCGTCGGGGGGTTTATCAATATGGAAGAGGGAGAGGAGACCAAAGTCCTCCTCGAGTGATGAATCGGGTGGAATTTCCTTTCTATGAGGGACTTCAGACTTTTCTTCTAGCTCTGGTCGAGTTCCTGGCTTAACTGGTCCTTTGACAAAGCGACCGTAAACCAGGCCCTTGCGTTGAGTAGCCTTAGACGGCTCTTCTGGAGAGTAACCCAAACCTGCATGGCCTTTAGCAATTTTAAGCTTTCTTCTATGCGTGGGACCTCGTTCGAGCTGGCCTAAACCCTTACCCATTGTAAAGCCCATTCTGGCCATGATCTCCCATCCTTTACTGAGAGGGATATTGGAATGTGTGATTGGCTGAGGAAGGAAGGGAGAATCGGGTGGACTTAAGGCGGAGGGCCCTACGGCACCCTCTATGGAGAGGATATGCTTCTTGCTCTTATCTGGAATGGTCATGAATGGGATCTGCTCGAAAGTGATAGCATTGAGAGTTTCCACCAGTGGGATACTCTTGATTTTGATCACCCTACCATTGTAAGGAAACTTGAAGCATTGGTGGGCTATTGATGGAATTCTGAGGGTCTTCTCAATCCATGGCCATCCTAATATGGCCTTGTATGCATGATCGACATCGAGGACAAAGAAGTTGGATGTCATGACCATTGGACCTAAACCTAATTGCAGAGTCACCTTTCCTTTCGCACACCTTTTGGAGTTGTCATAAGTTGAAATTGTGGTGCACACCTCCTTTAGGTTCTCTTCCTGGAGGCCAATTTTCCAAATGGTCTTTATGGGACACACGTTAATTGAAGCTCCCGTGTCAATGGGGGCGGAGTCGACCTTGACTCCGTTGAGAGAGACTGTGAGGCACAACGGGAGTGACCTACTTTTTGGCAAAGCGAGGTCCTCATCAGAGAACAAGATGGATGGTCCACATGTAAGGGCCTTGATGATCTCGGTCACACCACTTGCCGGAAGGTCTTTGTTAACCATCATCTTTTGGAGGAATTGAAGCGGAGTGTCTTGGTGTGATGGAGACATCCTAATGAGCTCCAAGATGGAAACCTTAGCAGGGGTCCTATCAAGATGTTGGAGAATGTCATACTCTACGGGAGAGCCTTGAGAATTGACCCCTTCCTCCGGCTGGGACGGCCTTTGGGACGGGGGAATGAAGCGGTTACGGAGAATGACATTCACTGAAGCTTCTTTCGGATCATCTTGCTCCAAAGGTTTTGGGCGGATGAGCTGTAAGGGAGTTGGAGATCCGAAGATGCATGAGAGGGAGGCTAAATCATCTCCGGAATCGACCGGAGAAGGAGAAGGGACTGACTTTGGTTGAGGTTGCTTAAGAAGGACCAAAGGGCGCTCCTACACTGACTGAGCTTTTGAAAAGACATGAGGCTCTTGACATGGTATCTGAGGAGGGTTGATCAAGGTGAGTGGTTTTTGAGTAGTATTTGAAAACTGACTGGGAGGTGAGATCAGACTTTGGGATTGAGTGAACATGTTGACGTCCACCCAAGGTTCCTTAGCTTCCACTTCTAACTTCCCGTACCAGCCTGGGAATCCTTTGATGCCCCATATCTGGGTCCTTTTGAGCACTCGTGGTTCCATTCCAATTACGGTGTTCACCCGCTCATTCTGTCTTGAGCTCGAGGGATCTTTGGTTGATTGATGAGTTGGAAATAGGTTTTGCACGATACCAAGGTCTCGGCTAGGCTTCTTGAGGTTGGCGATGGCTAGCTTCACATCTACCTAATTGATTCTCCCCTCGTCATTCATGGCATACACCCAATCCTAGAATTGGAAGCAGTTGAATATATCATGTCTGGGAGTTTGATGATAAGGGCAATACCTGGAGGTATCGGCATTGGGATGAACCCGATCCCGTTAAGGGGGAAGCTGAATGGATTCAGAGGACATAAGGGCAAAGAAGATGTCGCCCAATGTTTCAGGTAATGGAGGGTAAGAAGCCCTTTTTGGCCAGGTGAGGTTGTAGTTCTGAGGTGGAGGGACGTTTGCATAAGGCTTGGGATTGCCTTGCCCCTGGTTTGCACTACCCTCAGCAGGATGGGAGACCTGGTGATTGTTAGACTTGAAAGGTTGGCCAACCACATTGACTTGCTCATTTACCATGACGCCTTCGGTGGTGGGGACGGTTGGGGTCTTCCTACTCTTTGTGCGAGGCTCAAAGAAAGGTGGCAAGGTGGAATCCCATACCTTGGCCTGAACTATCCGAGCTCGATTATAGAGTTGGTGAAAGGTGTGGAGCTCACTGAGCATTAGGATGGCCCTAAGCTGAGGGGTGGCATTGTTCACCAACATGGTGACAGCCTGAGACTCGAAGATGGGAACTTCCATCCTAGAAGCCATGATCCTCCACCGATTTGCAAAATTAATGAAGTCCTCGTCGGGCTTCATTTTCTCTATGACTAAGTCAAACAATGTAAGAGGAATGGAAGACATATGACCAAAGTGAGCGAAGAATTGCTCGGAGACTATATCAAAGTTAATGAGATCAGTAGTTGGTAGGGAGGAAAACCAACATAGGGCATGGCCCTCAAGGGATTTTTGAAATGGATGGACCAATAGGACCCGATCGTAGATCCATTGATGGGAATCCATAAGGAAACCCAAAAGGTGATGATGGGGGTCGGTGGTACCATCATATCTCCTATACTTAGGAGCCTTGAACCCAAGCAGAAAATGGGCACTAGGGAGTTTGCAATACTGGGCTAGTGAATGGGGACGTGAGTTTGGCATACTCTCGGCCACCGCCTGTCGAATGTAACTTTGAATCTCCTGCTAGAATGACGGGTCCATCCCCTTCAACGGGACACCCATGGTTGATGGAATCAGGGGTGAAGGGATCCTTTGCGGAGCCATTGGATAGCTGAATTGGAGTGGATTCTCGGGAGCGGGTCGGCTCATTGACCCTTGAAAGGGGGTTTGAGCGTGAGGAGGTGTGACTTGGGGAGACATGTGTGGGATGGCCGGGGCCTTCCCGCGGGAAGCCATCGTGGACAAGTCTGCGGGAGTGTAGCGGGATAGCACGCTGATCAACTCTTGATCGTCATGCGGAGAGAGTTTAGGAGCCCTCGGGCTACTGCGATCATGATCACTCGGTGATGAAATTGAATCGACGTGGACAACCTCATTTGGCATGGCCGAGAACATGCCTATAAATGCATCTGGATAATCATCCTCTATTTGAAATAGAGGATTGCCCCTAATCCCGGATTCATATTGGGGAGGGAATTCCTCCTCGTAACCCGGATTTATGAAAACACGCTCCATCCTAAACCAATTTTAATTGGTTTAGAAAAGAGAAAAGAGATTTTAGGGAGAGGGGGTAAGTATTTCCAAGCACACCAAAGGGGGTGACCACAAGCAACGTCCCAGAATTTTCTTTTTCTTCTTTTTTTTTCTTTTGTTCACTCGGAGGAGAGAAGGGAACTAAGTGCTTGAAGGATGAACTCCGGGGAACTTAGCAGAAAACTCACTCAAAGCCCAGGGTTACTATAGGTTCTTTCGGTGGTACAACCTGCCTGGCAACCATGTGGGAACCCACGGTTCGTGAGGACTCACGGAGGTTCCCGGTTTGACCAAACCAATTACACCCGAGTGGGAATCCTCATGTGAAGGGATCAATTCCAACGGGAGTGGGTTCTTAACAAAGGGTATTGCTAGCTCTGCCTAAACCGAACCACGATCCAACCCTATAGAGATAGATCAGGCAATACACAAGCAAGACAACAAAGAAAGCAACTAGTTACAGAGGAGCACAGGAAGAGAGCAGAGGGCGGCCATGTCACTGGCCGCTCAATGGCCTAGGCAGCCAGGTCGAGGGATGCTCAGAGCAGAAGGTGGCCAAAGTGTTGGCCTCCTAGAAGGGAGAGAGGGCGGCCAAGTCGAGGGCCGTCTACAGTTCTGGGCGGCCAGACTCCTGGTCGTCTAGGATATGGCCTAGGCGGCCACTGGGTGGGTCACCCAGGGGCCTAGGCGGCCAAGGGGTTGGCCTCCTTCTATCTGACTTTCAGAAAACATAAAAACAAAGCTACATAAATTAATCTAATGTAAACACATGCTTTACTTATCTTGGACTTCAAGCATTAGGAACTCACAGTAGGCATTGGAGTGTCCCACCGTGATCGCCACTTCGCTTGTAGGCTCCGAGATTTGTTACGAGGCAGAGCGGGTTGATTTTGAGATTGTGCCTTGCGTGGTTGTCTCCTCAACCTTCCTGGACCATGAGTACTTGCAGAGGAACAAGTTTAAGGTTACGTAATTGTGATTGCCAGAGGTATTTACCTAAACCTCACAGGAATGATGATCACGGGGAGATGTTAAAATAGGGAGAAGGTAGGGTCCCTCTTCCTCGTCCTCGTCCGGCCAAGGGCAAGGAGCCCTGCGTAGTTCCTTGAAGCTGAAATCCTATAAACAGTGAAGCTCAAAAAAGAAAACAGAAGAAGACCATTCGTAACGAGAAGTGCAGTATCTACTCTAACGAAAATTAATATAATGGGAATAATGGTGGCGTGATTACCTGGGGGTGGTGGGAAGGAGGGATGGCCGAGACTTTCGATCACCCACCTTCCCGTTTGTTTTGGGGGGAAAAAAACTCCAAGTGTAGGAGCTAGGAAGATTATGAAATGTAGAATGAACTTACCAGGAAGCCATGATGCAAGAAGCAAAGGACGAGGTTCCAGAGTTTAAACCAGGATCGAGGATGAAGGAAGAAGAAGACTAGGCGCGACTCCCTCTTCACCGTCCGAGAGAACCTCCGCAGGCAAATTTCCTCCGACCGATCTCTCCACTCCCCGAGTTCCCAAAAAATGCCAAAACCCCCCTCTCCCTATGGAGATTGGTGGTTTTGTCATTGAGTTCGGAGTGCATGAAATCGTGGGGAAAATCATGCAAACAGGGGGGGAGAACGTGCTCACGAACCGAGCCACGTTCTCTGACCAAGTAAAAATAGGAGGGCGGCCATCCACTTGGCCTTCTTGAAGGGGAGGGCGGCTAGCTCTCTAGCCACCCAGCAGAGGAGGGCGTCCATCGACATGGCCGCCCAGGATCAAGGGCGGCCAGCACCCTGGCCGCCCAGACCATGACCTTTGGGCCCCCTAAATGGACGAGGCTCAATAGCTCTATGGCTATGGGCTGTGATTTAAAGCTTGAAACAATGATAAACCAGGTATAACAATTATGCGTCATTCACACGAAGGTCCACTAGGGATCTGCGGGATGTCCAAAATTAGGCGTCTACACCCTCCTCTCTAGATCAGCCATTCCCACACTACAATGACCTGACATAACCCCAGGTCAATAACTCACTAAATCTGACTTGTTTCCACTGGGATCCAATCCCAATCTCTTATCAAACATGCCGTATAGTTGGTAGGCATTTAAACAGGTTTTATCTCCGTCTTCGTCACGCTTTCAATATGGATTTTCGTCCGAACATGAAAGGGTCGATAAGCGACCAACATGATTTGAACGTTTACACCCCAATATGGGGGCATTCTAACGCGGTTCGTGAAGTTCATTATCTAATTTCATCAATGTTAATTTCAGGGCATAGGTCCCCTTCTCTTGGAGACTAATGAAAGGTTTTCTCCCCTTCAGGGAGATGTAATTAACGTCATAGCCTTCATGGTACTGTGAGTTTTGATCCCCACACGATACTCACTATCGTCTAATCAGTCAGACAGCGTGTACCAGTGGCTTCTAAGGAACCCGAATAAACTGTCACATTGTGACTAGCACACCCACGCGCTAAATAAATGAACTAAACAAATAAATAAACAAATAGATAAAAGAAATCCCCAAAGTGCGTCCACAAGTCTTGCACGGTCGATGGGAGAAGAACTTCCCTTCATCTCCTTCCCGAGATTAGAGGCCCTACGGCCTCCTCTTGAGATTCTAGCTGTTTAACTTGCAATTGTAGGTCACATATTGACGATTATGATGGCCGTCACTTTCGGACCGTTAGTTGTCGCAAGTCATGCCAGGGATGGCTACCTGGAAGTACAAACACAATTCGGGAGTCTCCCTCCCGTGGTAGGCTTCCCCAACTTCTTAGGGGTAGCCTTCGTTAACCTTCTTGAGACCGAGAGGGCCAACCCTGTCGAAGCCAACATTCTCGCCACAGGGACTGCTGCCATCAAGCCTATTGCTGCCTTGTTGCCGGCAATCATTGTTGACCTTATGACGGTCAAAATCGTAGGCTATCTTGTCCACCATGTTCGACTGGACACCAGTTCCATCAGCAAGAAGTTGGCGTCCCACCGAAGAAGGAGCCAAAGAAATGCTACTACTGCCAGGGACCGGGTATGTAACACCGGAAAATCCATTCTGATCGGGGGCATCAGAGTCCACCTGAATGGCCGAAGGGCCAAAGTGATCCCCGAGTGGGTCATACCAAATGTCTTTATGCACAATTCTTTCCAAGCACTAGGGAGAATCAGGAAGAAGAATGCAGGAACGGCCCGTCGGCCGAAGAATGAGCTAGCCCCATGGCCATTCAAAACCAAACAAGTCTTGTTACCCAAGCCAACTCGGGTCCCAATGCCAACTCAGTTGGGAACTGTCAAAGCTAACAGGCCCAGGAAAGAAAAAGTGAAGAGAGAAAGGAAGAATGAGATGCCAGTAGGCGCATCCCACGAATCAACTGCTCAGGCCTGCGATCTACAAGCAAATGTTTGTTTGCATCCAAAGAACTATGGCAGGGCTGCCAGAGTGGTTCAGCCCTCCTACGGGCCCCCAATAAAAGCGAGGGTACCGCTACCCGTGGTTTACGCCACAGATGAACAAGAAGATATCACCCAAGCCGTGTGCGGATATCTCCATGGTATTGGGAACACCTCCCTAGGGAGGCAACAACTGTTACAAGTCATCACCGCTGCTGAAGAGGGTCGAAGATATACGACCGACCCGGATGAAGTAGAAGATGCGGAGTCGGGGTACTACGGGCCTCCCCTCCACGAAGAGCCTGCACCTAGAGTCTCAGTGTTTAAAAAATTAACCTTCCCGGGTCAGTCGACCCGACGTGTAAATCGAAGAAATTAGAATATCCATGTTTACACTTGTCATTTGGCCAGAATGGATAGCCATTATAGAGCTTTGCCTATGGATCCTGAAGAAGTCGCCAAGATTGCCGAGAGGCCGGGCCCTCTTACAAGAAGAAGGAAAGCAGCAAACGAGGCGTTACAGACCCTAGTCGAAACAAAAAATCCAGAAGAGACAGTTGAAGCTCTGATTGCCAATGTAATTACAACTAAAGTTGAAAGTGGGGTGGCATCCACATCATTTAAAGAAACACCAACTGAGGATAGGGGTAGCCTCCCCAACCCCTCTATTAATGATCCGGCCTTGCTGATGTTGCTACAAAGATATCAACAAGAAATTGAAGCTGTAAGACCCCGAGTTTCTGTACAAATATTAAATTTCGTAAATAGTAAATGTTGAATAGTGACTGTGGTAAATAGTAAATAGTAAAATTTTTGACTATCATATAAAAATTCCGAAAAATAGTAGTTAATTAGTAAAGACCATGGTAAACACTTTGGTCTTCTGTACTTGACCCTAATAAAATCATTTACATGGCTTAATCAGTGATTTAAGCCTGACTTAAAAACGCGGAAAACAGTATTCATACGAAAATACAACTACCTTAGAAAAATCTGTAAAAATCACACCTGATAGAGGGTATTTTTCTTAGCAACTTTGTCTTCTGAAGTTTCATCGGTAAAAATCAGAAACTCTCTCTATCGACTAAACCGTTGAACATTGGGTTAAATTATTATTTTAATCTTAAGATTGGGAGATTAACAATAAACCTCGTGATAAAATTCCATAAAAATCATATTATGAAAGAGCATGTCTTGATTAGTAATTTTATCTTTTGGGTCCAATTCATTAAAAATCATTTAGTAATATTAAATTGAGGTTTGAGTTAACCATTCCTTAATCTTTTGGATTAGGCTTAGATTAGGCTAACCTTACCTTGAGAAACACGTGAAACCGTGTTTTGGTTGGCAGAAACACGTTGTCAACAATGCAAAGGATTTTGCGGCTCTGACCAAACCGTGTGTGAAGATTAAACACTCCTCTTCCAAACCTATAAGTAGAGGAAGCCCCCTTAAACATTTCTTAAACACAAAAGGGTTCTTGCTGCTGTGAAGAAGCTCTGCAAGTCTACTGTTCATCTTCTTCCCCATTCATCTTTCCTTATTTCATCGGTTAAGGTAGGTAACCATGGCACAAACCTTGAATTTGATAAATGGAATGAAAGGGCATCATGTTAGCTTGTAGAAACCATGCTTTTCCATTTATTTACGTACTCAAATGCATAAAACGCCGGATTTATGCTTCTGTTTCGCTATTCCCGTGTTACAGGGATTAACGGTTCCAACCGGACCGCTTTACCTCTTAGACGGTTCAGAACTGCCCGCCCGACTTATACAAACGGCCCAATTAGAACCGCCCGCCTTGTATAAAACGGCCCAATGATAACCGTTTTACAGCCAGTAGGTTTAACGGCCCACTATCATCCGTTTAACTTCCAGAAAACTGAATTTTTTGCTATTTGACCCATTTAACAATGTTAATTAGTAAAAATTGACAATCCACATAAATAACAGATAATGACATGAGTAAATTTCTGTTATTTGTAATATCTATTTTGATAAATTGTTTAAAGTGAAAATCATTGAAATTCACTTGTAACTTTGGATAAATTGAATAAGTATGGTAAATAGCTAAACTTTACCATAGATAATTTCTATAAATTACTGTAAACCAGAAAATTACTGGCCGACTTATGGCAAGTCTTTGACCAATTAGCCGGACACTCCATCCGGTAAACTTTACATTTTTTTTTACCGTAGAACATTTTTACCGTGGTAAATTACGGTTACATCATGACTATTGTTTTAACTTGATTAATTGATCGATTACCCTTGGATAATCTTCGGTCATATTTGAGCCCGGAATTGATCAATGGACATAAAACTGAAATTGGTTGGTTTAATTGTTATTGGCAACCCGGTAACTATTTTGCATAAATTATCTTATAATTAGATATTATCGTTATGCTTAATACGGATTCTCTTGAACCGTATTTCTTAAAATACGACCCGAATGGTTCGTATATTCGTTCTTCGGAACTTACTTCTCTCTCTCGAACGGCTTACTGTCAACCGTTCATTCTTGGCCCCGTGACTCGTTACTCATGTGAGTACGGCCCGGTGTTTGCCGTACGACTACCTTGTTTTGGTTTTTTCATCGTGGTTATACTCTTGAATCAAAGGAGGCGAGTGTCGTCCTTTACATCTTGTACCCGACAGAAATTCATCTGATTATATTGGCCATAATTGACTATGTCTAGACGGGGGATCGGTGATCCAATTGAAATGAAATGCCAACGCATCATAAGGGCCCGGTCTGGTCCTGGGGAGAGCGCCCGAAAAGATATTGATCCCATTGGGATGTTTATGACAGGGTGAGGCATTGCACCCGAATACTTGACTTGACATGTTACGTCTATGACAAACTCTTGTTACTTGACTCGTGCGTATTTACTTGGTTACATGTGTAACATACTTGCTGGCCAAATTATCTACTGTTACTTTACTTGTTCATTACTTGGTAAATTGTTATATTTCTTGACCTTGCAAGATATCTTTTACATTATTTCTTTTATCGTATCGTCATTCTTTATTTACTGCATTTCATATAAATTGGAAATCAATGGTTAATTACGTAAACCTGTTTGTGGTTATCTACTGAGCGCGTTTAGCTCACTCCTACTTTTCCCCTCTTTCCAGGTGATGAACTTGTCGGGAATGGACTGGAGTGATATCGAGAGATAGTTTTAGTTTATTGAGTCAGTTCGTACCCTTAGTATTAGTGAGAGATTGTTCTAGTATTTTACTTATTATTTGGATGTAGTTGTTCTACCCAGTGTCCTCAACTTTATTATCAATAAAACTATGATTATTATCCTTTCCAACCTTTTGTGCAATGGTTTGAAATGGTTCGGAATTATTGCTCGCTTGCCCCTAACCGTACGTCCCGAGATTCCGCATCGGGGCGTGACAGTTTAGTTGGTATCAGAGCCTAGGTCAATTTGTCCTAGGTATTTCACTTTAATGTTATAGGTTTATTGGTTATAGGCTTAAGAAAATAACCTTGTGAGAATTGGGTAGAAATTTGGGTTAAGTTATTTAACCATAATCATGTTCTTCTTATCTAGTTCTTCTCTTCTCATCTAAGAAGTTCTTCTCTCATAAATAATCCGAGTAACTATTTTATAGGCACTTAACTAGAAATGGCAGCCAATCGTGCTGAGATGAGGAATTTACAGCGTACAGTTCAAGGACTTACGCAAGCCTTGAATGCACTGGCTCAGGCAGGAGCTGGAGCTGGAGCGGCACCTCATGGCGCAGCTCATGGCACTGGTGATTTATATCGGAATTTCCGAGGAATGAACCCGCCTAGATTCGCTGGTTCAACTGATCCCGATGAAGCCGAGAATTGGCTCGACGAGATGCCAAGAATTTTTGAGGTCATGCAATGCACTGACCAAGAACGTGTTCTTTTATCCGTTTTCCAACTGGAACGTGATGCACGTGCTTGGTGGGAGTCTGTTAAGCCGACTCTCGGAGATCAACAAGTCTCGTGGGAGGAATTCGAGGAATATTTCAATGATAAATATTTTTCTGACCGCGTGCAAGAAAAGAAGGGAGCAGAATTCGCAGCTTTGAAGCAGCGAAGTTTATCGGTATCAGAATATGAGGCTCAGTTTTCACGACCCTCTCGTTATGCAAGACATCTTATTTTGACTGAGAGAATGAAGGCGAAGCGTTTCCTCAATGGTCTTCGACTTCATTATATCAATCAACTTGCACCACTGGAAATTTCTACATATTCTGAGATGGTAAGAAAGGCACAAATATTAGAAGATACTTTGGAAATGACTGAAAGAATTCGTGGTCAAGGTAACAAGAAAGAGCAACCGAAGTGTAAGACCCCAATTTTTGTGAATAGTAAAAAAAAAAAAAATTTAAATAATGCTATGGTAAATAGTAAAAGTAAAAAAAAAAAAAACTTTTGACTATTATATGAAATTCCCTAAAAATAGCAGTTAATTAGGAAACATCAGGACAATCACTTTAGTCTTCTGTGCCTGACCCTAATTAGCTCGTTTACATGGTTTAATAATCAATTTAAGCCCGACTTAAAACCGGGAAACACTATTCACACGAAAATATAATTACCTTAGAAAAATCCACAAAAAAATCATAAATGATAGAACATATTTTTACTAGTAAGTTTGTCTTCTTGAGCTTAATTGGCAAAAATCTGAAACTCCATCTATCGCCTAAACCATTGGCATTTGATTAAAATATTAATTTAACTTAAAAGATTGGTTTAGTACATGTAAAACACTTGATAAAAATCCATAAAAATGGTATTATGAAAGGGCATGTTTTGATGAACATTTTTGTCTTCTGGGTAAAAATCACCAAAAATCATTAAGCATTGTTTTTGATCTAATGACCCTTAATCACCCAATTAACCCTAAGACTAATAAGGGTTAAGCTTAACTATTTGCCTCAATAAACACGTGAGAACGTGTTTAAGTCGGCAAACACGGAGTCCACACTGTGGCCTTCCCGTTGCAGCGCCGTGTGCGATATTCTCGCCACGAAAAGGGATCACGTGCCCCTTTAAATCTTATATATAGGGAGTAGGCTTAAGCCCCTTCCCTCCCTTAATTAAGCTGCTGTTGGAAGAGTCCGTGGAGGAGCTACACAACCTCTGCAACTTTACTATTCCTACTTTCTCACGGAGCTTCATTCATTCATTCTATTCTATCTTCTGTTCGTCAAATCCGGTAGGTAACCAAAGGCACCAACCTAATGATAGAAGAATAATCTTGTTAGCAATCTTATTAGGATCATTACCATGTTTTATACATGTTTTAGATTGCATTCGTATGGTTTTGTGAATAGTAAACAAGAACACGGTTACTTGATAGATTGTTAACCCACATGATTAACATGTAGTTGGTGGCTTAAAAATCTAGTAGTTGTAAGTATTCAAGCACGTTTCAGCTTAATATCATAGTAATCCCATTTATAATCACTGAAAACCATGTTAAAAATTGAAGAAAATGGCTGAACAGGAGCAGGTAGGGGTCGACCCCCCCCCCCCTTAAACCCATTACTTGCTGCCCTGTTCCCTTTTGGTCCCTGTTGTACAGGAACCTTGGTTTGCTTATAAAAATGTGTTACCATGATTAACCATGATTAGCTAAGATTAACTACATCAAATGTATGTTAGTGGTTATTAAGAATTATTTAACCATCATTAGCTAAGTGTAAGCAAACTTTGTTATGTTTAAGCATAATTAGTCATGTTTAGACATAATTAGTTATGTTTAAACATAATTAGTCATGTTTAAAGCATAATTAGTTATGTTTAAGCATGTTTAGTCATGTTTAAGACATAATTAGTCATGTTTAAAGCATAATTAGTTATGTTTAAGCATGATTAACCAAGTTTACATAGGATTAGGCAAGATTAAGTATATATTAGTCAAGATTAGTATGACGGTCGACTTATGCAAGTCTTGGCCGATGTAAAATTACGCCGGACACTCTATCCGGTAAATTCTAAATTGTTACCATGAAAGGAAATGATACCAAATGGTAAATTTATCCATGGTCTACAATAGAAAGCATGATTTAGACCGCTGTTTTATTGCTTAAAGTATAAAATGGGCAACTTAGGCCTATACGGTGTATAAGCATATACCGTATATCCTCTAATGTCCCGATCGCCATCGTTTTAACTTGTTAAAATGACCGATTATCCTTGATTAACCTTCGGTCATACTCGAGCCCGGAATCAACCATTATTTTTAATGGGTTAAATGGTCATTGTATTCCGGTAACTATTTTATACACAACTCATCTTATGATTAGAATTATTGTTATACTTAAATACGGATTTTCTAGAACCGTATCTCCGTATACGACCCGAGAGGTTCGTATATTAAATCTATACACTTACTTTTCTCGAACGGCTTACTGTCAACCGTTCATACTTGACTCCGTGACTCGTTACTCGTGTGAGTACGGCCCGGTGTTCGCCGTACGACTACCCTTAGTTTGGGTTTTCCGTTGTGTTATACTCTTGAATCAGAGGAGACAAGGGTCGTCCTCTCATCTTACACTTGACAGAAATTCTATTGATTAGATTGGCCATAAATTGACTATGTCTAGACGGGGGATCATGGATCCAATGAAATGCCAACGCATCATAAGGGCCCGGTCTGGTCCTGGGGAGAGCGCCCGAAATGATATTGAGCCCATGGGATGTGTATGACAGGGTGAGGCATTGCACCCGAGTACTTGACTTGACTTGTTACGTCTATGACAATTCGTGATACTTGAATCGTGCGTGATTACCTGGTTACATGTGTAACATACTTGAATGATGGCCAAAGTTCTTTATCTTGTAGTTGCTATACTTGTTCATTACTTGATCATTACTTGTGGTAAAAGTGTTACATTCTCGATATCATATATTGTTCTTTATCGTGTTGACATTTGTTCATTTACTGCATTTCATGTAAAGTGTAATAATTGGTTAAATACTTATACCTGCTTACGGTTATCTACTGAGCGTGTTTAGCTCACTCCTACTTTTCCCCTCTTTCCAGGTGATGACCATGTCGGGGATGGACTAGAGTGATACGAGTGTTAGTTTATAGCTTTTCAGTCAGTTTGTATTCCTTATGTAATAGTGAGAAGTTGTTCTAGTTTGGATTACTATTCGAATGTAGTTGTCTACCCAAATGTACTCAGCATTTTATTATCAATAAAACTCTGATATTTACCTTTTCCAACCTTTTGTGCAATGGTTTGCAATGGTTCGGAATATTAAATTCTTGCTCGCGTGCCCCTAACTGTATGTCCCGAGATTCCGCATCGGGGCGTGACAGTTTAGTTGATATCAGAGCCTAGGTCGCATTGACCTAGAAATTTAGGTTAAAATTGTCCTAGGTTTCCTTCTCTCCTATAAGTTTAGGAAAAACTAGACCTTGTGAGATTTGGGTAGAAATCGGGTTAAGCTATTAACCGTAATCATGTCTCACTCCTCTAGTTCTTTCTCTCTCCTCTCATCAGAGAATTCTTCTCTCATAATAATCGACTCATGAACAATGGATTACCTTATAGGTACTTGAAATGGCAGCCAATCGTGCTGAGATGAGGAATTTGCAACGTACGGTTCAAGGACTTACGCAAGCCTTGAATGCATTGGCTCAGGCAGGAGCTGGAGCCGGAGCGGCACCTCATGGCGCAGCTCATGGTACTGGTGAATTGTATCGGAATTTCCGAGGGATGAACCCGCCTAGGTTTGCTGGTTCAACCGATCCTGATGAAGCCGAGAACTGGCTCGACGAGATGGCAAGGATTTTTGAGGTCATGCAATGCACTGACCAGGAGCGTGTTCTCTTGTCCATTTTCCAACTGGAACGTGATGCACGTACTTGGTGGGAGTCTATTAAACCGACTCTCGGTGACCAACAAGTCTCGTGGGAGGAATTCGAGGAATTCTTCAATGATAAATATTTTTCTGATCGCGTGCAAGAAAAGAAGGCCGCGGAATTCGCAGCTCTGAAGCAGCGAAGCTTATCAGTATCAGAATATGAAGCCCAGTTTGCAAGACTCTCTCGTTATGCGAGACATCTCATTTCAACTGAGAAAATGAAGGCGAAGCGTTTCCTTAATGGTCTTCGACTTCATTATATTAATCAACTGGCACCACTAGAAATTTCTACATATTCTGAGATGGTAAGAAAGGCACAAGTATTAGAAGATACATTGGAAATGACGGAAAGGATTCGTGGTCAAGGTAGTAAGAAGAATCAACCGAAGGCACTCAAGAATGATAAGATTGATTCTGGCACTGGTCCTAACAAGAAAAGACCTTTCACTAGTACTGGTTCTAGTTCTGGTTCTGGTTCGTGGAAGGGCAAGGAGCCAAGACAAGAAGACAAGAAACCTGATTCTGTGGTTCCATTCAAAGGCGTATGCCGATATTGTGATCGTCCCGGTCACAAAATGGAGGATTGTTGGCGCAAGCAAGGTGCATGTCTGCGATGTGGAAGCAAGGAGCACCGCATTCCCAACTGCCCCTTATTATCGGAACAAGCTATCCCGGCAAAACCTCTAAACGTCAAGAAGCCTCAGGGCAGGCTCCAGGCTCTTCATACAAAGGAAAAGGGTATCTCCGAGGATGGTGGACTCGTCGAAGGTACTCTCATTATATCCGACTTTCCGGCTTTTATTCTATTTGATACTGGTGCAACACATTCTTTTATATCCCGGAGATTTGCTAAGTTATTAGCTATAGAACCTGTTTTGATGGACTCTCCGTTAGAGATATCAACCCCTATTGGGACCAGTTCAGCTATTCAGCATTATTATCCTTCTAGTAAAGTTATGGTGAATGATCGGAATTTTCCAGCCGACTTGATTTGCATAGACATGAAGGATTACGATGTAATCCTAGGAGCCGACTGGTTGGCCCAGTATGAGGTCAATGTTCACTGCAATTCTTGTTCGGTGTCTTTTTCTAAGCACCCCGGATTATTCTTCAAAGGAGTGAAACATCCTAGTCCGGTGTCTCTTATCTCGACTCTTCGTGCTGATAAGTTATTGAGGCGTGGATGTGAAGCTTTCCTGGCTTTTATTCATGCGTACCCTGAACAGCAGACCGAGATTAAGGACATTCCTATTGTCCGAGACTTCCCAGATGTTTTTCCAGAGGAGTTACCAGGACTTCCGCCTCAGCGTGAAGTGACATTTTCTATTGATCTTATTCCTGGATCGTCTCCTGTTTCTAAAGCCCCTTATCGCATGTCTCCTGCGGAATTGCGGGAATTGAAGCAGCAATTGTTGGAGTTGCTCGAGAAGGGTTTTATTCGCCCGAGTGTTTCCCCTTGGGGAGCTCCTGTATTGTTTGTTCGGAAGAAAGATGGTTCGATGAGGTTGTGCATCGACTATCGGCAACTCAACCAGATAACTGTCAAGAATAAATATCCACTGCCGAGGATTGATGAGTTATTTGACCAGATTGCTGGAGCTTCATATTTTTCTAAGATCGATCTTCGATCTGGGTATCATCAATTGAGAATTAAGGAAGATGATATTTACAAGTCAGCTTTTCGAAGCCGATATGGTCACTTTGAGTTTGTCGTTATGCCCTTTGGGTTAACGAATGCACCGGCAGCTTTCATGCAACTTATGAACAATGTGTTCCGACCTTATCTTGATCAATGGGTCGTGGTATTTATTGATGACATTTTGATCTACTCAAAGAGTGAAGAAGATCATGCCGAGCATCTAAGAACGACTCTTCAATTATTGAGAGATCACCAATTATATGCCAAATTCAGCAAGTGTGAATTTTGGATGAGTGAAGTGTCCTTTCAAGGACATATTATTACTAAGGATGGAATTTCTGTGGATCCATCTAAAGTGGAAGCAGTCAAGAATTGGGAACAGCCTACTAATGCTACTGAAGTAAGGAGTTTTCTTGGCCTGGCTGGTTATTATCGAAGGTTCATTCAAGATTTCTCTAAAATTGCGGTACCTTTGACCAAATTAACCCGCAAAGAAATCAAGTTTGAGTGGTCAGCTGAATGCCAATGGAGTTTTCAAACTCTGAAGGATTGTTTGACTACTGCCCCTATTTTGACCTTACCTTCGGGTGAAGGCGGTTTTGTGGTCTACACAGATGCTTCTGGTATTGGCTTAGGCTGTGTGCTTATGCAGCATGGCAAGGTGATTGCCTATTCTTCCAGGCAGTTAAGGAAGCATGAAGTTAATTATCCCGTGCATGATCTGGAATTGGCAGCCGTAGTATTCGCATTAAAGATTTGGAGGCACTATTTATATGGAGAATCATTCACGGTATTTTTGGATCACAAAAGTCTGAAATACTTATTTTCTCAAAAGGAATTAAACATGAGGCAAAGAAGGTGGTTGGAATATATAAAGGATTTCGACTTCTCTATCGAGTATCACCCTGGCAAAGGCAATGTCGTGGCTGATGCGTTAAGTCGGAAGCCTGTGGCTAAGTTATCCAGTCTTATGTTACAAGAATGGAAGTTACTGGAGCAGATGGCTAGTCTGGATCTCAATATTGATAATGATCGGATTTTGATTTCCCAGATGCAACTCAAGCCCGAACTGTTAGTGGAAATCAAGCTATTACAAGATATTGATCCCGAGCTAGTCGAGATTAAGGAAAACTTAAGTGGCAGACCTGACTTCTCGATAGCCAATGATGGAAGACTGGTGTTTCAAGGTCGAACTTGTGTACCGGATGAGGCTAATATAAAGAATCGGATCCTTGAAGAAGCACATAGATCCCGATACACTATCCATCCGGGAGGCACTAAGATGTTCAAAGACTTGAAGAGGACATTTTGGTGGCCAAACATGAAAAGGGAAATTGCAGATTTTGTAAGCAGATGTCTTGTTTGTCAACAAGTAAAGGCCGAGCATTTTAGACCGGCAGGTAAATTGAAACCACTTGATATTCCCCAATGGAAGTGGGAGAGTATTGGTATGGACTTTATTATGGGTCTTCCTAAGACTCGAGGTGGCTATGATGCAATATGGGTCATCGTGGATCGATTGACTAAGTCAGCCCATTTTCTAGCTATTAAGTCCAAGTGGACGGTTGATGTACTAGCAGCATTATATCTGAAGGAAGTGGTTAGACTTCATGGTATTCCAGTCAGCATTGTGTCTGACCGAGACCCGAGATTTACATCTCATTTCTGGAAGGGTTTGCAAGAATCTCTTGGTACCCGTCTGAATTTCAGTACTGCATTTCATCCGCAGACAGATGGACAGACCGAGAGAACAAATCAGATTGTGGAAGATATGTTGAGAGCTTGTATGATTGACTTCGATGGCAGCTGGAGTGATCATTTGGCATTGATAGAATTCGCCTATAACAATAGTTATCAATCCAGCATACAAATGGCACCTTTCGAGGCTTTGTATGGAAGGAGTTGTCGTTCTCCATTATGTTGGGATGAGATTGGCGAGAAGCAATGGCTTGGACCGGATCTTGTCTCAGAATCATCACAGAATATTCGAATTATTCGAGACCGGTTACTTGTAGCTCAATCAAGGCAAAAAAGTTATGCTGATAATAGAAGAAGAGATTTGAAATTCCAGATTGGCGAGCATGCATTTTTGAAGGTCTCTCCGTCGAGAGGTATTCGCCGATTCGGTATTCATGGCAAGTTAAGCCCAAGGTATATTGGTCCATTTGAGATCCTTGATCGAGTGGGTGAAGTCGCCTATAGATTGGCCTTACCTCCTCAACTAGCTGGAGTACACAACGTGTTCCATGTTTCTATGCTTCGGAAATACGTGTACGACCCTAGTCACGTCATTCAACATGCGGACCTCGAAGTGAAGAAGGACTTGTCTTATGAAGAACGACCAGTAAAGATTCTGGATCGGAAGGAACAACAACTTCGGAATCGTTCCATACCGATGGTTAAGATTCAATGGAGTCGGCGTGGAGTTGAAGAAGCTACCTGGGAGTCCGAGGACGCTATTCGGAAGCGGTATCCCGACTCGTTCTAGGTAAGCTATTTTCTTCCCTTACTATTTCGGTTCAGTGAATTTGGAGGACCAAATTCTTTAAGTGGGGGAGGATGTAAGACCCCAATTTTTGTGAATAGTAAAAAAAAATAAAATAAATAATGCTATGGTAAATAGTAAAAGTAAAAAAAAAAAAAAAAAACTTTTGACTATTATATGAAATTTCCTAAAAATAGCAGTTAATTAGGAAACATCATGACAATCACTTTAGTCTTCTGTGCCTGACCCTAATTAGCTCGTTTACATGGTTTAATAATCAATTTAAGCCCGACTTAAAACCGGGAAACACTATTCACACGAAAATATAATTACCTTAGAAAAATCCACAAAAAAATCATAAATGATAGAACATATTTTTACTAGTAAGTTTGTCTTCTTGAGCTTAATTGGCAAAAATTTGAAACTCCATCTATCGCCTAAACCATTGGCATTTGATTAAAATATTAATTTAACTTAAAAGATTGGTTTAGTACATGTAAAACACTTGATAAAAATCCATAAAAATGGTATTATGAAAGGGCATGTTTTGATGAACATTTTTGTCTTCTGGGTAAAAATCACCAAAAATCATTAAGCATTGTTTTTGATCTAATGACCCTTAATCACCCAACTAACCCTAAGACTAATAAGGGTTAAGCTTAACTATTTGCCTCAATAAACACGTGAGAACGTGTTTAAGTCGGCAAACACGGAGTCCACACTGTGGTCTTCCCGTTGCAGCGCCGTGTGCGATATTCTCGCCACAAAAAGGGATCACGTGCCCCTTTAAATCTTATATATAGGGAGTAGGCTTAAGCCCCTTCCCTCCCTTAATTAAGCTGCTGTTGGAAGAGTCCGTGGAGGAGCTACACAACCTCTGCAACTTTACTATTCCTACTTTCTCACGGAGCTTCATTCATTCATTCTATTCTATCTTCTGTTCGTCAAATCCGGTAGGTAACCAAAGGCACCAACCTAATGATAGAAGAATAATCTTGTTAGCAATCTTATTAGGATCATTACCATGTTTTATACATGTTTTAGATTGCATTCGTATGGTTTTGTGAATAGTAAACATGAACACGGTTACTTGATAGATTGCTAACCCACATGATTAACATGTAGTTGGTGGCTTAAAAATCTAGTAGTTGTAAGTATTCAAGCACGTTTCAGCTTAATATCATAGTAATCCCATTTATAATCACTGAAAACCATGTTAAAAATTGAAGAAAATGGCTGAACAGGCATGAACCCCCAGCAGGTAGGGGTCGACCCCCCCCCCTTAAACCCATTACTTGCTGCCCTGTTCCCTTTTGGTCCCTGTTGTACAGGAACCTTGGTTTGCTTATAAAAATGTGTTACCATGATTAACCATGATTAGCTAAGATTAACTACATCAAATGTATGTTAGTGGTTATTAAGAATTATTTAACCATCATTAGCTAAGTGTAAGCAAACTTTGTTATGTTTAAGCATAATTAGTCATGTTTAGACATAATTAGTTATGTTTAAACATAATTAGTCATGTTTAAAGCATAATTAGTTATGTTTAAGCATGTTTAGTCATGTTTAAGACATAATTAGTCATGTTTAAAGCATAATTAGTTATGTTTAAGCATGATTAACCAAGTTTACATAGGATTAGGCAAGATTAAGTATATATTAGCCAAGATTAGTATGACGGTCGACTTATGCAAGTCTTGGCCGATGTAAAATTACGCCGGACACTCTATCCGGTAAATTCTAAATTGTTACCATGAAAGGAAATGATACCAAATGGTAAATTTATCCATGGTCTACAATAGAAAGCATGATTTAGACCGCTGTTTTATTGCTTAAAGTATAAAATGGGCAACTTAGGCCTATACGGTGTATAAGCATATACCGTATATCCACTAATGTCCCGATCGCCATCGTTTTAACTTGTTAAAATGACCGATTATCCTTGATTAACCTTCGGTCATACTCGAGCCCGGAATCAACCATTATTTTTAATGTGTTAAATGGTCATTGTATTCCGGTAACTATTTTATACACAACTCATCTTATGATTAGAATTATTGTTATACTTAAATACGGATTTTCTAGAACCGTATCTCCGTATACGACCCGAGAGGTTCGTATATTAAATCTATACACTTACTTTTCTCGAACGGCTTACTGTCAACCGTTCATACTTGACTCCGTGACTCGTTACTCGTGTGAGTACGGCCCGGTGTTCGCCGTACGACTACCCTTAGTTTGGGTTTTCTGTTGTGTTATACTCTTGAGTCAGAGGAGACAAGGGTCGTCCTCTCATCTTACACTTGACAGAAATTCTATTGATTAGATTGGCCATAAATTGACTATGTCTAGACGGGGGATCATGGATCCAATGAAATGCCAACGCATCATAAGGGCCCGGTCTGGTCCTGGGGAGAGCGCCCGAAATGATATTGAGCCCATGGGATGTGTATGACAGGGTGAGGCATTGCACCCGAGTACTTGACTTGACTTGTTACGTCTATGACAATTCGTGATACTTGAATCGTGCGTGATTACCTGGTTACATGTGTAACATACTTGAATGATGGCCAAAGTTCTTTATCTTGTAGTTGCTATACTTGTTCATTACTTGATCATTACTTGTGGTAAAAGTGTTACATTCTCGATATCATATATTGTTCTTTATCGTGTTGACATTTGTTCATTTACTGCATTTCATGTAAAGTGTAATAATTGGTTAAATACTTATACCTGCTTACGGTTATCTACTGAGCGTGTTTAGCTCACTCCTACTTTTCCCCTCTTTCCAGGTGATGACCATGTCGGGGATGGACTAGAGTGATACGAGTGTTAGTTTATAGCTTTTCAGTCAGTTTGTATTCCTTATGTAATAGTGAGAAGTTGTTCTAGTTTGGATTACTATTCGAATGTAGTTGTCTACCCAAATGTACTCAGCATTTTATTATCAATAAAACTCTGATATTTACCTTTTCCAACCTTTTGTGCAATGGTTTGCAATGGTTCGGAATATTAAATTCTTGCTCGCGTGCCCCTAACTGTACGTCCCGAGATTCCGCATCGGGGCGTGACACGAAGGCACTCAAGAATGTTAAACCTGGATTTGGCACTGACCCGAGCAAGAAAAGACCCTTTACTAGTTCTGGTTCAAGTTCTGGTTCTGGTTCGTGGAGAGGCAAAATGCCGCGACAAGAAGATAAGAAACCTGATTCTATGATTCCATTCAAGGGCGTATGCCGATATTGTGATCGTCCTGGTCACAAGATGGAAGATTGTTGGCGCAAGCTAGGTGCATGTCTGCGGTGTGGAAGCAAAGAGCACCGTATACCCAACTGTCCTTTATTATCGGAACAAGCTATCCCGGCAAAACCTCTGAATTTCAAGAAGCCTCAAGGCAGGCTCCAGGCTCTTCATGCAAAGGAAAAAGATATCGTCGAGGATGGTGGACTCGTCGAAGGTACTCTTGTTATATTCGACTTGCCAGCTTTTGTTCTAATTGATACTGGTGCAACACATTCTTTTATTTCACGGAGATTTGCTAAATCTTTAGCTATGGCACCTATTTTGTTGAGTTCTCCGTTAGAAATATCAACCCCTATTGGTTCTAAATCAGCAATTCAGCATTACTATCCTTCTAGTAAGGTTATGGTGAATGATCAGAATTTTCCAGCTGATTTGATTTGTATGGACATGAAGGATTACGATGTAATCCTAGGAGCGGATTGGTTGGCTCGGTATGAGGCCAATGTTCATTGTAGTTCTTGTTCCGTGTCTTTTTCTAGACACCCCGGATTATCCTTCAAGGGAGTGAAACACCATAGTTCTATCTCTCTTATCTCGACTCTTCGTGCTGATAAGTTATTGAGGCGTGGATGCGAAGCTTTTTTGACTTTTGTTCATGCGTCCCCTGAACAGCAGATCGAGATTAAGGACATTTCTATTGTCCGAGAATTTCCGGACGTATTTCCATAGGAGTTACCAGGACTTCCGCCTCAGCGTGAAGTTACATTCTCTATTGATCTTATTCCTGGATCGTCTCCTGTTTCTAAAGCCCCTTATCGCATGTCTCCTGCGGAATTACGGGAATTGAAGCAGTAATTGTTGGAATTACTCGAGAAGGGTTTTATTCGCCCGAGTGTTTCCCCTTGGGGAGCTCCTGTATTGTTTGTTCGGAAGAAAGATGGTTCGATGAGATTATGCATCGATTATCGGCAACTTAACCAGTTGCCTGTCAAGAACAAGTATCCTTTGCCAAGGATTGATGAGTTATTTGACCAGATTACTGGGGCTTCTTATTTTTCTAAGATCGATCTTCGATCTGGATATCACCAGTTACGGATTAAAGAAGAGGATATTTATAAATCAGCTTTCCGTAGCCGGTATGGTCATTATGAGTTTGTCGTTATGCCTTTTGGGTTAACAAATGCACCGGCAGCTTTCATGCAGTTAATGAACAGTGTGTTCCGACCCTACCTTGATCAATGAGTTGTGGCATTCATAGATGATATTTTGATATATTCCAAGAGTGAAAGAGAACATGCCGAGCATCTGAGGATGGCTTTGCAATTATTGAGAGATCACCAATTATATGCTAAGTTGAGCAAGTGTGATTTCTGGTTACAAGAGGTGTCTTTTCTAGGACATATTATTACCAAGGATGGTATTTCTGTAGATCCATCGAAGGTGGAAGCAGTAAAGAATTGGGAACAACCTACCAGTGTTACTGAAGTGAGGAGTTTTCTTGGCCTGGCTGGTTACTATCGAAGGTTTATTCAAGATTTCTCTAAGATTGCGGTACCTCTGACAAAGTTAACCCGCAAAGAGATTAAGTTTGAGTGGTCAATTGAATGCCAACGGAGTTTTCAGACTCTGAAGGATTGTCTGACTACTGCCCCTATTTTAACCTTACCTTCTGGTGAGGGTGGTTTCGTGGTTTACACTGATGCTTCTGGTATTGGCTTAGGCTGTGTGCTTATGCAGCACGGCAAGGTGATTGCCTATTCTTCTAGGCAGCTAAGAAAGCATGAAGTTAATTATCCAGTTCATGATTTGGAATTGGCAGCCGTGGTATTTGCTTTGAAGATTTGGAGGCACTACTTATATGGTGAATCATTTACGGTATTTTCGGATCACAAAAGTCTGAAATACTTATTTTCTCAAAAAGAATTGAACATGAGACAAAGAAGATGGTTGAAGTATATAAAGGATTTCGACTTTTCTATTAAGTATCACCCGGGCAAAGGCAATGTGGTTGCTGATGCTTTAAGTCGGAAGCCTGTGGCTAAGATATCTAGTCTTATGTTACAAGAATAGAAATTACTGGAGCAAATGGCTAGTCTGGATATCAATATTGATAATGCCCGGATATTGATTTCCCAGTTGCAACTGAAGCCCGAATTGTTGGTAGAAATCAAGTTATTGCAAGATATTGATCCCGAGCTAGTCGAGATTAAGGAAAGCTTGAGTAGCAGACCTGATTTCTCGATAGCCGATGATGGAAGATTATTATTTCAAGGTAGAACTTGTGTACCGAATGAGGCTAATATAAAGAATCGGATTCTTGAAGAAGCCCATAGATCCAAATATACTATCCATCCGGGAGGCACTAAGATGTTCAAGGATTTGAAAAGGTCATTTTGGTGGCCGAACATGAAAAGGGAAATTGCAAATTTCGTGAGTACATGTCTTGTTTGTCAACAAGTAAAGGCCGAGCATTTCAGACCGGCAGGTAAATTGAAACCACTTGATATACCCCAATGGAAGTGGGAGAGTATTGGCATGGATTTCATTATGGGTCTTCCTAAGACTCGAGGTGGTTATGATGCTATATGGGTAATTGTGGATCGACTGACTAAATCCGCACATTTCTTATCTATTAAGTCCAAGTGGACAGTTGATGTGCTGGCAGCATTATATTTAAAGGAAGTGGTTAGGCTTCATGGTATCCCAGTCAACATTATATCCGATAGAGATCCGAGATTTACTTCTCATTTTTGGAAAGGATTGCAAGAATCTCTTGGTACCCGTCTGAATTTTAGCACTGCATTTCATCCGCAAACAGATGGACAGACCGAGAGAACTAATCAAATAGTGGAAGATATGTTGAGAGCTTGTATGATCGACTTCGGTGGAAGTTGGAGCGATCATTTAGCATTGATAGAATTCGCCTACAACAATAGTTATCAATCCAGCATACAGATGACACCTTTCGAGGCTTTGTATGGAAGGAGCTATCGTTCTCCATTATGTTGGGATGAGGTTGGCGAGAAGCAATGGCTTGGACCGGATCTTATCTCGGAGTCATCACAAAATATTCGTATTATCCGAGACCGATTACTTGTGGCTCAATCGAGGCAAAAGAGCTATGCTGATAATAGAAGAAGAGATTTAGAATTTCAAATTGGGGAGCATGTGTTCTTAAAAGTCTCTCCTTCAAGAGGTATTCGTCGATTCGGTATTCATGGCAAGTTAAGCCCAAGGTATATTGGTCCATTTGAGATCCTTGATCGAGTGGGTGAAGTCGCCTATAGATTGGCCTTACCTCCTCAATTATCTGGTGTACATAACGTATTCCATGTATCTATGCTTCGGAAATACGTGTACGACCCTAGTCACATCATTCAACATGTGGACTTTGAATTTAAGAAGGATCTATCTTATGAAGAAAGACCAGTGAAGGTTCTGGATCGGAAAGAGCAACAACTTCGAAATCGTTCCATACCGATGGTTAAAATCCAATGGAGTCGGCGTGGAATAGAGGAAGCTACATGGGAATCCGAGGACGCCATACGGAAGCGTTATCCCGATCTATTCTAGGTGAGCTATTATATTTTGGTCCAGTGAATTTGGAGGACCAAATTCTTTAATTGGGGGAGGGTGTAAGACCCCGAGTTTCTGTACAAATATTAAATTTCGTAAATAGTAAATGTTGAATAGTGACTGTGGTAAATAGTAAATAGTAAAAATTTTGACTATCATATAAAAATTCCAAAAAATAATAGTTAATTAGTAAAGACCATGGTAAACACTTTGGTCTTCTGTACTTGACCCTAATAAAATCATTTACATGGCTTAATCAGTGATTTAAGCCTGACTTAAAAACGCGGAAAACAGTATTCATACGAAAATACAACTACCTTAGAAAAATCTGTAAAAATCACATCTGATAGAGGGTATTTTTCTTAGCAACTTTGTCTTCTGAAGTTTCATCGGTAAAAATCAGAAACTCTCTCTATCGACTAAACCGTTGAACATTGGGTTAAATTATTATTTTAATCTTAAGATTGGGAGATTAACAATAAACCTCGTGATAAAATTCCATAAAAATCATATTATGAAAGAGCATGTCTTGATTAGTAATTTTATCTTTTGGGTCCAATTCATTAAAAATCATTTAGTAATATTAAATTGAGGTTTGAGTTAACCATTCCTTAATCTTTTGGATTAGGCTTAGATTAGGCTAACCTTACCTTGAGAAACACGTGAAACCGTGTTTTGGTTGGCAGAAACACGTTGTCAACAATGCAAAGGATTTTACGGCTCTGACTAAACCGAGTGTGAAGATTAAACACTCCTCTTCCAAACCTATAAGTAGAGGAAGCCCCCTTAAACATTTCTTAAACACAAAAGGGTTTTTGCTGCTGTGAAGAAGCTCTGCAAGTCTACTGTTCATCTTCTTCCCCATTCATCTTTCCTTATTTCATCGGTTAAGGTAGGTAACCATGGCACAAACCTTGAATTTGATAAATGGAATGAAAGGGCATCATGTTAGCTTGTAGAAACCATGCTTTTCCATTTATTTACGTACTCAAATGCATAAAACGCCGGATTTATGCTTCTGTTTTGCTATTCCCGTGTTACAGGGATTAACGGTTCCAACCGGACCGCTTTATCTCTTAGACGGTTCAGAACTGCCCGCCCGACTTATACAAACGGCCCAATTAGAACCGCCCGCCTTGTATAAAACGGCCCAATGATAACCGTTTTACAGCTAGTAGGTTTAACGGCCCACTGTCATCCGTTTAACTTCCAGAAAACTGAATTTTTTGCTATTTGACCCATTTAACAATGTTAATTAGTAAAAATTGACAATCCACATAAATAACAGATAATGACATGAGTAAATTTCTGTTATTTGCAATATCTATTTTGATAAATTGTTTAAAGTGAAAATCATTGAAATTCACTTGTAACTTTGGATAAATTGAATAAGTATGGTAAATAGCTAAACTTTACCATAGGTAATTTCTGTAAATTACTGTAAACCAGAAAATTACTGGCCGACTTATGGCAAGTCTTTGACCAATTAGCCGGACACTCCATCCGGTAAACTTTACATTTTTTTTTACCGTAGAACATTTTTACCGTGGTAAATTACGGTTACATCATGACTATTGTTTTAACTTGATTAATTGATCGATTACCCTTGGATAATCTTCGGTCATATTTGAGCCCGGAATTGATCAATGGACATAAAACTGAAATTGGTTGGTTTAATTTTTATTGGCAACCCGGTAACTATTTTGCATAAATTATCTTATAATTAGATATTATCGTTATGCTTAATACGGATTCTCTTGAACCATATTTCTTAAAATACGACCCGAATGGTTCGTATATTCGTTCTTCGGAACTTACTTCTCTCTCTCGAACGGCTTACTGTCAACTGTTCATTCTTGGCCCCGTGACTCGTTACTCATGTGAGTACGGCCCAGTGTTTGCCGTACGACTACCTTGTTTTGGGTTTTTCATCGTGGTTATTCTCTTGAATCAAAGGAGGCGAGTGTCGTCCTTTACATCTTGTACCCAACAGAAATTCATCTGATTATATTGGCCATAATTGACTATGTCTAGACGGGGGATCGGTGATCCAATTGAAATGAAATGCCAACGCATCATAAGGGCCCGGTCTGGTCCTGGGGAGAGCGCCCGAAAAGATATTGAGCCCATTGGGATGTTTATGACAGGGTGAGGCATTGCACCCGAATACTTGACTTGACATGTTACATATATGACAAACTCTTGTTACTTGACTCGTGCGTATTTACTTGGTTACATGTGTAACATACTTGTTGGCCAAATTATCTACTGTTACTTTACTTGTTCATTACTTGGTAAATTGTAATATTTCTTGACCTTGCAAGATATCTTTTACATTGTTTCTTTTATCGTATCGTCATTCTTTATTTACTACATTTCATATAAATTGGAAATCAATGGTTAATTATGTAAGCCTGTTTGTGGTTATCTACTGAGCGCGTTTAGCTCACTCCTACTTTTCCCCTCTTTCCAGGTGATGAACTTGTCGGGAATGGACTGGAGTGACATCGAGAGATAGTTTTAGTTTATTGAGTCAGTTTGTACCCTTAGTATTAGTGAGAGATTGTTCTAGTATTTTACTTATTATTTGGATGTAGTTGTTCTACCCAGTGTACTCAACTTTATTATCAATAAAACTCTGATTATTATCCTTTCCAACCTTTTGTGCAATGGTTTGCAATGGTTCGGAATTATTGCTCGCTTGCCCCTAACCGTACGTCCCGAGATTCCGCATCGGGGCGTGACAGAAGCATTGAAGAAGCAACTAAGCGAGAGGGATACTCATACCTCCACACCTGGACAAGTTGAAGTCCCACCTGGGACATTAGGGGGCAGCAGCCAGGCATTTGAAGCCTCACCGCAGGCAATTGCTTCACAACCGGTGCCTAACTATGATTGCGGCATCCCTCCCCCACAACAACAACTTACGGCTACGCCGCAACCCACAATCTTCGAATTTCAGGGGGCCCCTGCCACACCTCATATGGCCGTGTTGACAACGACGCACATGCAACAAGCTCACTTCTACCCAAGCCCAATTGATCTTGTGGTGATGAACAAGCTCATGATTGAGAAGATGATAGAAATGAAGCTGGCGGAGAGGAACGATGGTGACTCCACCTGATTTGATGTGCATAGGGTACCATACCCACCCCATCATGTTGCAAAAAGACTACCTCTTGGCATTACTAAGCCTTCGAAATTCGAGAAGTACAATGGGCAAGGGTCTCCTATAGAGTATTGCCTACTATATCAATGTAATGGGCGACTTGGCCACTGACGAGTCACACTTGTTGAAGTTCTTTGGGTCCACACTAACGAGGCTTGCCTTCGAGTGGTACTCAAGCTTGCAACCCGGGTCTATAATTGATTGGCCCGACATGCAAAGGAAGTTCAAAGAGAGGTTCCACATCGCCGAGAGGGAGGTGATGGTGGCCGAACTATATGTAACCAGACAAAGGAACGATGAGTCTTCCCTAGAATACATCAAAAGGTGGATGAATCTTAGCATGAGGTGCAGACGTCTGCCGCATCAGGAGGATGTCATCCAAATATGCAAGCATAATCTAAAAAGAGAAGTCCTAGAAAGAATGATAGACACTGAAATCAAGTTATTTGATCGACTAAATAATGTCGTGGTGGAAATTGAGGCATTACTCTAAAAGTACTCTTCTACTCCTGCCACCTCAGGCCAGAAGGCCAAGCCTGCGGACAAACGACCGGCATCTCAAGAAGTGCACACGGTCAAATTTAAGGCCGTTGAACAGCAGAAAGAAAAAGGCAAAGGGGTAGCTGAGCCTCGCCCATCCAAGCTCGCCGATCGGCCAGAAGGCCCCTCCCTACGGGATAAAATTAAAAAGCTATATTCATTCCCTCAAGATAAGACTCGAGTCTTGTTTGAATGGGCTACAAGATACAACAAGATCACTCTCCCAGAGCCAAAGAGGTCGGGTGATCTCATAAGAAAAGATGACCCTCATTTCTGCTCGTATCATCAAATGCTCGGGCACGCTATCGAGGAATGCTATGTTTTCAAAGACACTATTGAGTCTTTAACTAAGAAAGGTGAGCTGTAAATGGGGGAACACAAAGTCGATCCCCCGCGCCTGCATGAAATGCCCACTATGGGTGTGACAATCAACTTGATATTCTTATATCAACAGCTACCTAAAGGCCTGCACTCAGCACACCTATGAGGCCTATGTCCTAGCGCCAACAAAAGACCAGGGGAATTGGCAGACCGTGCTGGCAAAAACAAGAAGAAGGGCAGCGCTTTGTCACTGCTCGAGAATTCATATACAGGGTGTTACACCTTAGCCGACATCCCCAGTTGTGACCCCCATTTGGTATGAGATAGCTCCTCAGGTGGTCTTCAGAAGGCCCACCGGAAACAAGAAGAAACAAATGCCCCTACGGGTGCACAAAGAAGCCAATCCAGCAGTTGAACGGCTTTAAGAAATCATAGATGGGATAGATGAATGTGAGTAGCCCGAAATCCGGCCTGTCTAACTGAAAGAGTATGTTCCTTGGGGACACTTCGAGCCCCTTAAATTATCAGAAGAAGCTGAAGCTAAAGCTAAAGAACCAAACATATGGGATGAACCCCTGTAGGAGCAGTCACCAATTATGAAGAAAAAGAAGAAGAGGTCAAAGAACAAAAGAAAAGGCATTGTCGTATCTTGCAACACTCTTTCAACCCTATTTAACACAGTCCGAATCTCTGAAGAGGATGACGAAGAAATATGCCTCATGCCAGTAGAGGCAAATCAAGCTGAAACTTACACCTCTCAACATGCCACTAGGTCTGGAAAAAAATGGGGGCACCTTCCTCAGGCTAACCAAAATATTATGTTCTGGGGCGAGCAGCCATACCAAGTCCCTCAGCCTGAAGTTAAGGGCATAGAAATTCCCCCTCCGGCGGGGCTTTACCATGAACATGCAAGCGGTTAGAAGGTCCCCTCCTTCACTGAATTCTTGTCATCTCTTGAGGGCAAGCAACCATGCGCTACAATCAAAGATCAAGAATACCCTAACCTTACCCTCAGTGGGCTCTCCTCTGGCAAATAAAGACTACACGGGCATTCCAAGCCTTGTCGAATTCATGGAACAGAGGGAGCCAGTCGAGCCAGCACAACAGGTCCAGGCAACACCCGAAGAAAAAGATGAGCCACTTTCTGAGTCAGCTCCTTAGGCACGCAATGATGGCAGGCGCAACAAAGTTGTCACGGCCCGAGCTTTTAATACAACGAAAGATAATCTCGGGAATCGTGAACAGCCGGCATGGTAAGCCTCTTGCAAGCAAGAATAATCAGAGCGCAAGACAATCACACATAAGATGCAATTGCACAATAATTTAATCAAACTTTCACACTTATTAATAAAAAGAATAATTCGAGTACATGAACTATTCATCTTTCTTAAATCTATTGGACTCAATAAAAAGAAAATTACATGAACTCGATCTAGACATTATTGATTTTCTAAGTCTTCTCTCAATCTTATGTGACTTTCATTCGCTCTCAGACCCATCACTTGAATAACTCGAATCCGAATCCGAACTACTTGCATCTCCTGAAAAGATTGAAAAGTAGGTAATGAGCACACTTGCCCAGTAGGTATCTTCGCATCAACACGATTGGCAATATTAAAGTGATTAGCATTTTAGCTCTAAAGAATAAGGTAAAATCATGCGAATGCGGTAAATCATGTGAATAAACCATAGTAGCAAGACATGACCTAGTTAAGATATGAATGAGCAAGCATGATCAAGCAAGAATGTAATATGACCTTTCATGAACAAGAATGTAATAATAATGTACTAGCAAGTCAAGCAAGAATGTACTCTTCACTTAGTAACAAGTACTTCATGAATTTTTGTGGATTACCACTTGGTGGATGAATCCATGAATACCGTGGATATTTGTAATTGCCATGGATTTTCACTTATTTATAAAGAAAGTACTCCTAGCACAATGCGACGTTAGTAGCATCATACCGCATGGTTTATAATAGTATATTTCTGACAATCAGCCGAGGGGACTAGCATAGAGCCCTTGAACACAATCAATGCTCGAACCGCATCTTAAAGTATAAATCAAGCTACTTCCACACATGTAATAAAGTTTGGCCAAGAATGTACAATTTCAATGGTAATTCCGTGATAAAGTAACCAAAAATAAGAATGATTCTATTGAGAATAAGGAATTTCAATAAATACCTTAAATAACTTGGTTATGCCATGGAAATAAATCGGCATCATAACGGTACGTTCTTTATCTTTCATAATTTATCTTAGATGTCTTTGAATAAGGTTACAAGTCTTAGACTATCAAGAATGAATCTAGGACCACAAGAATATTAACCCTTGGTCAAACCTTGAGTCAATAGTCTTCAGGAAACTTAGCGGTCTATAACTAGGCCGCTATATTGACATGGCGGTCTAGTATTGGGCTACTAGAATGAACTGAATCTAGAAAGAAATCAGTTTGGACTCAGATAACGTGGCGGTCAGATACTGGATCGTTAATGGGCCTTAGCGGTTGAGTATTGAACCGTTACAGAATCAAAATCGGAAAACATCGGTAGTGCTTTCTAGACAATTGGGCTTTAATGGTACAACTAACTCGGCGTCCTAGTGGGAATCCCAAGCTCACGGAGAATTACGGAGGCCTTGAAATAAGATTTCCTAGTCCATTGGAAGGAATATCCAAGGGAGAGTTTATCAAGTTCAAGATTATGTTCCTATAAGTGCAAAGTGTGTAACTAATGGCCATATACCGGAATATATGCCATGAACTTACAGAAATGACTCTGAGATAGGAATGGAATGTGTACAGTGATAAACCAATGTTCAATCTCATCCATACAAGTACTTAAATCATAATTTAATACAATATTATAAGGTTTTTAGCACGAAACTATCATATGTTTAAAATAATCCTATAAACCATAAACAACATGAGACCACTGGTATAATCAAGAATTTAAACTCAGAGTAATAAATATCATAAAAGCAGGTTAGTTCTTAGTTAACTAGGCTTAATTATAAACTTAGTGGGATGCTCTTCATCTTGTCTTGGGTTGACAGAAAATAGAACATTGGCGGTCTATTATAGAACCGTTACAGTAATTTGGCTGTTTATCGTAAGGTCGCCAGAGAGACATTAACGGTCTATTTCTGGTCCGCCATAACTTTCATAAAAATCTGAGTTTACAGAGTGTCTAGCGGTTTATCGTAGGGCCGCTGCATAAGGTTGGCGGTCGAATTTGAGGCCGCTAGAGCACCACTGACAGTAAATTAACTAAGAAGAAACTAAGGTTTAAAACATATCATGTCTGGAAATCAACATATTTATAAAACTTCTATATGATAGAATGAGGAAAATGCTACATTATGCATGGGAATCATGTATCATGACAAAAGAATTAATTTAGTTTATTAGGCTTAAGAGGTATGCATGTATGATATACTAAGTGCATAGGTCCTATTGAAACATGATATTCTCCACACATAAAGCATGAAATCGAGTAAAATCGGAGGGCTTTTATCCCTAGAATGATATTTTAGCCGTTCATGAGATGACCTACCTCTGCTAAAGTCTTTAAACTCCAAATTTAAGGCTAGATGTTACCCATAGTTCCTTGCACTCCTTGTGACAAATCAGCAACTTCACCCCCTGATATCTCGGGATCCTCTTGACCTAATGACGCGAAATTTGGAGGGTAAGAAGTAGATACTAAGGGGAACAAAAAGTTCTAAAGGCACTAAGGTTAAATACCTCGACTTGGTTCTCTAATCCTTTGATCTTCACCGGACTTTTGCACAGTTTCCTGGATCGCTAATGTGGAACCAGCAACTTTGCAGGCTTCTATCTCCTTGTGTGCTTGATCTCCTAGCACGAGATTTTGAGAGATGTTAGTCCTATGTATTATAAATAAAAACTTCTAAAGAACCTACCTAAAATAATACCATCTTACCTTGATTCCACGCGAGCCAAAGGTAAGGGTTGCACAGGTCAAAACTAGGTCCTATTTATAGGGTTTTACTAGGGTTAAGGATTAGATCGATCCTAGAGTCCTTATGATGTTTACTAGTCCACCCATCTCGATCTCTAGGTGATAAGACCTCAAAAATCTAATCTTTTTGCTCGTTCTTCCACTCATGGAGCTGACAGGAAATAGCGATCGAAGATTGGTATGCCACGTATGCCTTAGCAGTTTTACGATAGACTGCTATAGATCCTGGGCGCCGAATTTGAAACTAGTTCAAACTCCATTTTTGTTTTATCCACTAAATTATCTATTCAAGGTGTATTTATCCCTATATTCCGTGAATAGGCTAATTAACCTTCTAGAATATGGGCCAAACTTCGTGGGCCTGGTCCTTAATCCTTTTGGGCTTTACTTAATTAGGTTAGGTTAATTGATTACTTTATTTGGGCTTTAATAATGATATATTTAACCCAATATTCATTTATTAATTCATTTGAGCCTTTGATAATTCTAGAAAATTCCTAAATTCATCAGAATAATTTATAAAAATTCTGCGGCATTACACCCTCCCCCACTTAAGAGAATTTGGTCCCCAAATTCAATACTTAGATTCTATGGAGAGTGTACTTACATTCAAATAGTTCTGGAAATCTTTTGCGCATAGCTTCTTCGGTTTCCCATGTTTCTCCTGACTTTGTCCACTATATCTTGACCACAGGAATAGTCTTATTCCGAAGTTGACGTACCTCTCCTTCAATGATCTTGATTGGTTTCTGCTCATATGTTAAATCCTTCTTAATCTTGGGATTGTCATAAGTGATGACATGGAAAGGATCAGGAACATATTTGTTGGGCATCGAGACGTGAAATACATCATGAACTTCTAATAATTGAGGAGGTAAAGCTAGTCGATAAGCCACCTCACCAACCCTTTCTAGAATTTTAAATGGACCAATAAATCTTGGAGTAAGCTTGCCTTTAATGCCAAATCTTCGAATACCACGACCCAGAGAAACCTTAAGGTATACATGGTATCCTACTTGGAACTCCAAGTCACGTCTTCGATTATCAGCATAAGATTTCTGCCGGTCTTATGCCATCTGAAGCCTTTCCCGAATAAGCTTTATCTTTTCTGTAGTATCCCTGACCATGTTGGGACCTAAAAATAGTCTCTCACCTACTTCATTCCAACATATCGGTGATCGGCAGCTTCTTCCATACAGAGCTTCAAATGGTGCCATCTATATACTAGCTTGGTAGCTATTGATGTATGAAAATTCTACTAGAGGTAAGTGATCATGCCAACTATCTCCAAAATCAATAGCACAAGCCCTGAGCATATCTTCCACCACTTGTTTTATCCTTTCCGTTTGACCATCAGTTTGTGGGTGAAATGCCGTGCTAAAGTTCAGTCGGGTCCCTAGAGAGTGTTGAAGACCCTTTCAAAACTGTGAGGTGAATCGAGGATCTCTATCTGATATAATAGTGACAGGGACACCATGTAATTTGACAATTTCCCTCATGTATAATGCTGCTTGAATATCCAAAGACCATCGACTTTAGATTGGCAGAAAATATGCAGACTTAGTCAATCGGTCTATGATTACCCATATACCATCATGTCCTCCTCTTGTTTTAGGTAAACCCATAATGAAATCCATCCCTACACTTTCCCATTTCCATTCGGGAATATTCAAGGGGTGTAATTTACCCGCGGGTCTGAAATGCACTGCCTTTACTTGATGACAAGTGAGAGAGCGGGACACAAAATCTGTTATTTCTCTTTTCATGTTAGGCCACCAGAAGTTCCTTTCAAGATCTTGATACATTTTTGTACCACCTGGATGAATGGTGTATTTGGAATTATGGGCTTCTTCCAAGATCAGTTTCTTAGTATCAACATGATCTGGTACACAAATTTGATTCTTGAATAGTAACCTTCCATCATCGGTAATAGAGAAATCCGGCCTTTGCTCAATATTGGCTTTAATCTCCAGTAACACTGGATCATTGTCTTGTAGCTTGACTAGATCTTCTATTAATGTAGGTTGAGTTCAAATACTGGCCATAAAATAATCTTCTTGCTTCATGTCAATATATAAATTCAACTGAGCAAATTGAGGAATGAGATTAGTCATACTAATCATAAGACTTGATAGCTTTCCCATTGATTTTCTGCTGAGTGCATCTGCTACAGCATTAGCTTTGCCAGTATGATATTAAATAGCAAAATTAAAGTCCTTTAGGTATTCTAACTATCTTCTTTGCCTCATATTCAGCTCCTTTTGGGAGAACAAATATTTCAAACTTTTATGGTCTGAATAAACTGTAAGTTTCTCTCCATAAAGGTAGTGACGTCAGATTTTTAAGGCAAATATAACAGCCGCCAACTCTAAATCATGCACAGGGTAATTCTCCTCGTGACGCTTTAATTGTCTTGAAGAATAGCAAATTACCTTCCCATTTTACATAAGAACGCACCCTAGGCCAATGCTAGATGCATCCGTATAGACTTCAAATCCACCACCCTCAACGGACAATGATAATATAGGGGCTGTCGTGAGATGTTCCTTAAGAGTTAGGAAACTCTTTTCACAGTCCTTCAACCATACAAAAGGATTTTCTTTTATTGTAAGTCTTGTCAAAGGGACTGTAATTTTAGAAAAATCTTTAATAAATCTCCTGTAATAACTAGCTAACCCTAGGAAACTTCTTATTTCGGACACAGTCATTGGCCGGTTCGAGTTCTTGACAGCTTCCACTTTAGAAGGATCCACAGTGATACCTTCCTTTGAAATGATATGGCCAAGAAATGAGACTTCCTTAAGCCAGAACTCACATTTACTAAGTTTGGCATAGAGTTTGTGTTATCTTAGAGTTTGTAAGGCTATTTTCAAATGTTCTTCATGTTCCTCCTTTGTCTTGGAGTAAATAAGAATGTCATCAACAAAGACGACTACAAACTGGTCCATATAAGGTTGGAAAACTTTATTCATGAGTTGCATAAATGCTGTTGGGGCATTAGTTAACCCGAACGGCATTACAACTAACTCATAATGACTATAACAGCTTCGAAATGTAGTTTTGTATATGTCTTCATCTTTAATTCTAAGCTGGTGATAGCCTGACCTAAGGTCTATCTTGGAAAAATATTTTGCTCCCGAAAGCTGATCAAAGAGCTCATCGATACACGGCAACGGATACTTGTTCTTAATTGTGAGTTGATTCAGTCACCTATAGTCGATACAAAGTCTGAGCGATCCATCCTTCTTCTTGACAAAAAGAACTAGCGCACCCCAAGGGGATGTGCTAGGTCGTATGAACCCCTTGTATAATATTTCTGAAGCTACATCTTCAATTCCTTTAGTTCTTTGGGGGACATCTTGTAGGGAGCTATAGAAACAGGTGCTGCTCTAGGAATGAGTTCAATGGAGAAGTTTACTTCTCTTTCAGGTGGTAAACTGGGTAGATCTGATGGGAATACATTAGGAAACTCATTTACAATGGGGATGTCTGCTAAGATGATCTCCTTGGACTCGGTAACAATTACAGAAGTAAGAAAAGCTACACATCCTTGCGAAATAAGTTTACAAGCGTGAAGAGAAGAAATGATGGTAGGATGTTTCCTATACTTGATACTGAGGAAGGGAAATCTCGGAAGACTTGGTTTGCGAAAGGAAATTATCCTATTCTAGCAATTGATATTGGCATCATGATCCACTAGCCAAACTACCCCTAGAATGGCATCATAACCTTTCATGTCAAGGCATACTAAGTTTGCAGGGAGATTATGACCTTCTATCGTTACCTCACTATTAGGGTAGTAATCGGTAAGCTTTGTTCCAGAACCTAAGGGTGTGATAATAGAAAGGTCCGACGGTAAAGGAACTGATGAAATTGACAATGTTTTTGAAAAAGTAGTGGATATAAAGGAATGAGAAGCACCGGTATCAATTAGCACAAATGCAGGATGGGAACAAACTTGAATAATACCTTCTATAAGTCTGTCGTCCTTGGGCACTTCATAATCTTCTAGAACATCATTGAGGTTAGCCTGCCTCTTGCGTCCACCACCAGACGATTGTTCCTTCATAAGAGGATAGTTTGGCATGCGATGCTCACGGTTGCCACACCTTAAACAAGCATCGAGGCACTTCCAGCATTCCTCGACCGAGTGACCGAACTATTCACAAAAGGTGCAAGCCGCCATGACTTGCTTATCCTCCTCCTTGACTCTTTATTCTTCTGGGAGTTACTCCCGCTCCCGTTCCTCGACCTCTTCCTGCTATCACGGGGTTTGTAGGGCTCTGTGATGCTAAATTTCTCCTTCTTACTACGCCGATCCGACCGTCAACTTGACTCTTCACCTTTGCCCTTTAATTTTTTGACCTTTTCCAAGGTCCTTTCACAAAGATACGCCCGCTGGACCATCTCCACATAGGTATGGATATTTTGAGTCCCGAGCTGCTGAATGAAACCGTGTCTTAACCCATCCTTAAACCAATTGGGCTTCAATAAATCAGTACTAACTAAATGAGTTGCATATGGTGCTAGCCTGGAAAATTGTAATTCATATTTGGCAACCATCATCATTCCCTAACGTAGAGAAGCGAACTCCATAGCCTTTCTCTCCTTAACATGTTCCGGAAAGTACTTGGTACGGAATAGGGTAAGAAAACCTTCCCACGTGTGTGGTGCATCTGCTGGAGGTGTGGGAACCGACTTCCACCATGTACGTACATCCTTGTTGAGTTGAAAAGTAGCAAGACACACTTTTTCTTGGTCTGTACATTGTATGACATCAAATATACGGTTCATTTCATCGATTCAATTCTCGACCTCGTTTGGATTCGAAGAACCATATAAACGTGGAGGATTTAAGCCTCAGAAATTGTAATACAAGTCCCCAGCTCTTGCTCCTATGCCTGCTTGAGCTATCTTTTGCAGTGCCTGAGTAAGGCCCGCAACAGTCTACTGCATACCATCCCAGTCTACATGATGAGCCATTATAAGAATAAGGTACCTGAGAGAATAACAAGTTGTTAATTCTCATAGAATTTTAAAAGAGATTAATCTCGAACTAACTTATTATCTTATCCCCGGCTCTACCCAATTCTCACATGGGTGGAGAAATTTTTTCCTTAGTTCATAGGTATGGGTGCTAAAACCTTGGACTTATCCTATGACATGACTTTTCTCCCTAAGTCCTTAGACTTAGGCTCTGATACCAACTTAACTGTCACGCCCCGAGCTTTTAATACAGCGAAAGACAATCTCGGGAATTGTGAACAGCTGGCATGGTAAGCCTCTTGCAAGCAAGAATAATCAGAGCACAAGACAATCACACATAAGATGCAATTGCACAATAATTTACTCTTTTTTTATATAAATCCAAGTCATCAAGTGGCATAAGGGAGAGTGCACCCCCATTCCAAAGGAAGGGAATGTTCCCACTCCACCAAATTACCACGTGATGCTTTATTTTATTGATTTTTCAAAGGATTTACATTTCTAAAAGGCATAGCCTTTGCTGTACAATCATGAAATTCAAAATAACATCCTATACAAGCTTTCTACGAAAGTTAGGAATGCCTTTGGCATCTGCAATGGCATATGCTTTCGCTCTTATGGGTAGCTCCCCAATTGAATTGAATTCTTGATTGCATTCTGCCTGCACAGCAATGTTGGCAAGTGCATCCGCTAGCTGGTTCCCCTCTCTATATGAATGGATAATGGGGCAATGAAAAGAAGAGATAGCTTGTTGCAAAGAGTCCCACCACGGAATAAGAGACCAAGGAGGGTCATTTTTGTTTTTCAACAGCATTATTAATGCCATGGAGAATGTAGAAATGCCTGATAAATTGATGTTGTAGTGTTGTGCAAGTCGAAGGCCATCTAAAAGGGCTCGACCTTCTACCACCATATTAGATCCAACTCCGTAGAAATATGAAAAACCAAGCTTTAACTGGCCAAATTGATCCCTGAAACATCCTCCTCCCCTAGCAGAACCTGGATTGCCTTTGTTGGCTCCATCTACATTTAAAATGAAATCTCTGTCAGGAGCTTTCCATCGGACAAGAATGAATGTTGAAAGGTGGCTGCTAGTTGATATACCAAAGCTTTGCAATACTGTCCGATATTCTCTGCTAGTTACATGTTTAAAGTTGATCTGATTCACAATAAAATTTGTATCAGCAATGATTTGTTCAAAGGACTTTTCTGGATTAGTTCTGGTCCCTTCATATCTGGCTTGACATCTGAATTTCCATATTTCCCAAACTATCATTATAGACACTAGCAATGAAACAAATCCTTCGGGTTTGTTCAGATCAACCTCATTAACAATAAATTTTAACCTTCTGCAGATAGTGGGAATTTCCAAGTAGGAGGAAATAACCAATGAGGAGAGTTTGGACCACAGAAATTTTGCTATCTCACCATCAATGAATAAGTGATTTTCATCCTCAACTTCATGGGAGTTTATACAGCATACACAGTTGGAAGCAATGTTGATACCACATTTTTGAACTTGTTTGTCCACAGGGACTGCATGCTTCAGAAGTTTCCAACAAAACATAGATGTCCGAGGGAATTTTAAATTCCAAATTTTGCTATACATTATATCCTGCCTTTGTGACTGTTCTGTAATGAAGGTGTATGTTGATTTGATACTAAATTTACCTCAGTTGGTAAGAGACCAAATTGGAACATCTTCACCATTTTGTAAATGGAAGCTCTGTACTGCACCTCTCAACTGTTGATTTATCAAATATTGCCAGACTGTATGTTGAAGGTTAGCCATTGCATCCTGAACAGAGCAGTCTTCAAGAATATGAGAATTCTGTATATTCAGAATGACAGACAGAGGCTTATTATTGTACTAATTGTCTTTCAGAAAATTAGTGGAAGCTCCAGTAAAGACTATGATTCGGGAGTTGTCTAGTAGTATGTTTCGAGCCTTCTCAAAATCTCTTGTTTTTATGCCAGCAGGGAATGGAGTATTACAGTCTGATATATGTAAACCATTAAAATATTTGCTTCTAGCAAACCTGGCCCAAAGTGAATTACTGTGGACTGATTGCCAAAGTGACCTGACATAAAAACACATTTGCATATCGGATTGGCTTCGGATCCCTAATCCACCCTCAGAAGTGGGACAACATATTTTATTCCATGACACCCAGTGCTTCCTATGGGCATTTTCATATCCCTGCCAGAAAAAATTGGAACAGATACTCTCAATTTGTTTAAGTATGGTATACGGAATAGAAGCTGCACTGGCACTGTATATAGGAATAGAAGCTAGGACCACTCGGATCAGAATTAATCTTCCTGCCTAGGATAACAGTTTGCTTTGCCATACATCCAGTCTGGCATTAATTTTATCAATCAAATACTTGAAATGGGGAATTTTTGCTCTTCCTTTAAAAAGAGGAATGCCCAAGAAATTAATACTACCAGTTTTGTGCTGATATCCTGTCAATCTGCTTATTCTATCTATGGAACTTCGAGGCATCTTTTTTGCAACCATGAAACAGCTTTTTTGGGCATTTAGTTTTTGACCAGAGGAACTTTTATATTTTTCCAAAAACTGCAACAGCTGTTTAAGAGATGAAACTTCACCATTCATGAAAATTATTGAATCGTCAGCATAAAGGATATGTGAAATCTGTTGAACACCTCGAGGAAGGTGGAAATATTTGCACTATCCATTATGAAAAAGATAATGCAGTCCCCTACTTAAGACTTCTTCTGCAATAATAAAAAGGGCAGGGGCTAAGGGATCTCCTTGTCTAACCGCTCTAGAAGATTTGAAATAGCCACAAGAAACTCCATTGAGAGAAATAGAGAACCAACAATTGGATACCATTTGGGCAATTAAAGAAATAAATCTATTAGAGAATCCAAATTTTCTCAGAACCATGAGTAGAAAATCCCATTCTATCTGGTCATATGCTTTAGCCATGTCAAGTTTGAGTAGCATATTATGACCTCTGATTGGTCTGTCCAACTCCATAAACATTTCCTTGGCCAGTAAGAAATTCTCAGTAATTTGCCTTCCACTAATGAAGCCACTTTGCTCATTTGATATAATGAGAGGCAATATATTTCTAATTCGATCACAAATAATTTTGGAGACAATTTTGTATGTGAAATTGCATAAACTCACTGGCCTAAACTCAATATATGATGAGGGATTATATACCTTCAGAATCAGACATAAAATAGAAGAAGTGACACCTTTAGGTAATCCCCATCCTTGAAAGAAGCTTTGAACAGCTCTAACAACATCATCTTCAATAATGTCCCAACAGTGGATGAAAAAGCTCCCACTGAATCCATCCGGACCAGGGGAACTATTTCCAGGTAAAGAAAATACTAAAGCTTCAATCTCTTCTGTCAATGGAATAGAACATAACATTCTGTTTTGTTCCTCAGTTATCATCCGAGGAATCACAGGAAGAAGTTCTTCATCTATGCTTTGAACTTCAGTTGTTAATAGACTTTTAAAGTAGTCCACTGCACCATTTAACAATATGTCCTGATCTTCCACCCCTTCACCATTTATCTTCAGTTTATGCACATAATTTCTCTGCCTTTTGACCTTAGTGTAATGATGAAAAAATTGAGTGTTTCTATCTCCATAAGACATCCATTGTACTCTAGATTTTTGATACCAAAAAATTTCCTCTTTGGTCTGAATAAGGCGCATGTGAGCATTGGCCTTCTGAAGATTAATTCTGTTATCCACAGTTGGATTGTTATCAAAGCAGGATTAGGCTATATCAACCTGTTCAGCAGCAGCATCCTTTGCCTTGTTAATATCTCCAAATACTTATTTATTCCAAATTCTTAATGCTATCTTCAAATCTCTCAATTTCCTCTAAAGGGAATGGAAAGGGTGAACATCAGTGTGAATGCTTTTAAACCAATGCTCTTTAATAAATTTCAGAAAGCCTTCATGCGTGTGCCACATTTGCTGATAAAGGAATCTCCCTGGGGCAGACTGTGTAGGAGCCATATGTATGAGCAATGGAGCATGATCAGAGGGATCTCTGTTCAGATGCTTAACAACCATATTTTGACTTGATTGAATCCAGTAAGAATTTAATAGCACCCTGTCCAACCGAGCTTTAATGTGGGAAGACCCAGTCTGATTGTTTGTCCATGTAAATTTGGATCCAATATAACCAACATCAGTTAGTCCCACATTGGATATAAAGCCATGAAAATCTGTCATAGAAATTGTTGAAGAAAGGGAACCACCCATTTTCTCCTCAGGAGATACAATGCAATTAAAGTCCCCTCCTATAATCCAAGGAGTGTTTACATTTTGACTAAATTCCATAAGAGAATCAAATAAATCTCTACGATCTCTCACATTGCATGAGGCATATATCACAGTGAGCAACAATGTATCTGCATTATTTTCTTTGTAGGCCACAGTCAGATATTGTGTATGTAGTGCAATAACATCAAAACATATATTGGGCTTGTGAAATAGCCAAATCTTGGAGAGTTCTCCATTATTTCCAATGAACAACAATAAATTGATACGTCGAGCCACATTTTGTGCTCTCATTATTTTGATTCTGGGTTCTGATATAGCAGCAACACAGATATCATATTCTCTAATATATTGAGCCAAGCTTCTAACAGTAGCTTTATTCCCTATGCCTCTTACATTCCATATCAATGCTGAGTTAATCATGATTAATACTGAAGTTTGAGTGGGTAGCTAATTTCTTAGCCTTAGCTCTAGTTAATCGAGCATCACTGAACAGTAGACCTGGAAGTACAGAAATCTCATCTGTTTTCAATTCTTGGGGAGGAAATTTACTTACAACATTCCCTTGACTGAGCATCTTTGAGTTCTCCATATTTGAAAGTGTAGATATATCTTCTGAACTAACCACACATACAGTAGATATAATGGTTGAAGATTGCTTAGACAACTCATGTTGTATTGTGCCCTTGTTGCAATGGATTGAAGGAAGCTCGATTGAGATCAATTCTTTCTCTCTTTGTACTAAATCACTTGCTAATGTTTCTGCAGTGACATTTGCACAAACATAAGATGAGGGACCATCATGTCCTACTTGGTTCGGAGAATTTGATACAAGGTGCTGACAGTTATCAACGAGCTTGTTCTCTCCACTGAGTGATTTATCTTTTAATATTGCTTCCTCAGATTCAGAATCTTCGGCTAATGATGAAAATCTATTAATATCTGTATCCATAGCTTTAACACCTGAAGAGTTGTACATCCGGGGCCTGTATTCTTGATGATTCACTTTCTAAAATGCATAAGGAGCATTATTATCCAGAGATTTCTTGTGTACTAATTTGATACTCTGCTTTTTTTTGCATTGGCTTTCCATGTGTCCACTCTTATGGCAGATCGAACATAAGTGTGGGACTCTGTGATAGCTGATTTTCTACCAGAAACCCCCACCTTCCGAGCCAATCCATATACGGTCTTTCGCCAGCGGGAGGAAGACGAAGGTCGGAAAAAGAGGATTGGCGGGAGGAAAAAACTAGAGCTTCTCACTCTAGAATTTAGAGAGAGTTCGACCCCGTTTCTCATTATGATAGTTTTTTATTCTTTCTAATTGCACAATAATTTACTCAAACATTCACTTTTATTAATAAAATAATAATCCGAGTACATCAACTATTCATCTTTCTTAAATCTATTTGACTCAATAAAAATAAAATTACATGAACTCGATCTAGACATTATTGACTTCCTAATGGGGTGTTTGGGAGCAGTTTTTTTTAAAATCTATTTCTATCTAAAAACGTATGTCAACATAATTTTTGACTTAAAATTTAAAATTGATAAAAACTGACGCTTTCTGTTTGGCAGCAGTGTCGTAAATTTTAAAATTTGTGTAGATGTGTTTGTCAGATAACTCTCCATGTGATCTGGAATTCCTCCGTCGTAGCCTTCATCCTCCTTGCACACGACGAAACGCTGGAGGGGGGGCTGTGGAGGGGGAGGGGGGTCTTCCCCTCGGGTCGCCGGCACCTCCGACAGTTGCACAGAGAGAGAGAGTGAGTGAGAGAGAGAGAGAGAGAGGACGGAGAGAGTGGGAGAGAGAGCAGAAGAGGGGGGGGGGAAGCCGCCGGGGGAGGGGAGGGCACCGCAGGGCGGGGGGAGCTACCGGGGGAGGGGAGGGGGCCGCCGTCGGGGGGGGAGGGGGGGCCGTCGGGGGGAGGGGAGGGTGCCGCAAGGGGGAGGGGGAAGCCGTCGGGGCGAGGGGAGGGTGCCGCAGGGGTAGGGGGAAGCCGTCAGGGGAGGGGAGGGCGACGCAAGGGGGGGTGGAAGCCGTCAGGAGGGGAGGGTGCCGTGGAGAGAGAGAGAGAGAGAGAGAGGACGAAGTGAGAGAGAGAGAGAGGGGACGGAGAGAGTGGGAAAGAGAGAGAGAGCAGAAGAGGGGGGGGCCGCCGGTGGAGGGGAGGGCACCGCAGGGCGGGGGGAGTTACCAAGGGAGGGGAGGGGGCCGCCGTCGGGGGGGCACCGTCGGGGGGAGGGGAGGGGGCCGCCGTCGGGGGGGCACCGTCAGGGGGAGGGGAGGGGGCCGCCGTCGAGGGGGGCACCGTCGGGGGGAGGGGAGGGGGCCGCAGGGGGCGCCAGGGAGGGGAGGGGAGGGGGAGGGGGGGTTCGCCGGGGATGGGGAAGGGAGGGGGGCCGCGGGGGGGGGGGGGGTGGTCGCCGGGGACGGGGAAGGGAGGGGGGTTCGCCGGGGACGGGGAAGGGAGGGGGGCCAGGGGGGTGGTCACCGGAGCCGGTCGGGGAGGGGAGGGGGGATCCGGTCGGTCGAGGGAGGGGGAGGGGACACACGTGGGAGAATGTGCGGTTTCAAAAAAAAATTGGTAGGAAGTTGTTTTTTTTTAGGAAGATTTGTATGGGAGTAAATTCTCTCTCTAAAATTTAGGAGAGTCATACCAAACACCCCATAAGTGAGTTCTCTCTCTCTTTTTTAAATTTGAGAGAGAAAGAGGGAAAAAACGTAACCAAACACCCTATAAGTCTTATCTCAATCTTATGTGACTTTCATTCGCTCTCGGACCCATCACTTGAATAACTCAAATCCGAATCCAAACTACTTGCATCCCCTGAAATGATTGAAAAGTAGGTAATGAGCACACTTGCCTAGTAGGTATCTTCGCATCAACACGATTAGCAATATTAAAGTGATTAGGATTTTAGCTCTAAAGAATAAGATAAAATCATGCGAATGCGGTAAATCATGTGTGTTAGCCTAGAGAGATGGCAAACAAGAAGGGGGGTTGAATTGTCCCCTTGCCGAGATGGCAGATTTTAAAAACTTTCTTGGCTTAACACAGCGGAATTAAAATACTAGAGTCGATTAGCCTGAATAGACATGAGATTAAAGATGTTCTCTCAATCTTTCCGATCTCACACGGATAGATAATGCAGGTGCTCAATGAAATCAAGCCCAGCACAGATAGCGGATGAAGCGAGGTGCGATGATGCAGTGAATTAAAAATCTATTTAATGGACCTGTGAAGGGAGATAGAAGAAATGATCAATCACACAGGTAATCACACGAAACATGAGATTTTTAGGTGGTTCGGGACTACGACGGGCTCCCTACATCCACCCCTCACCAGAACCCGGTGAGGCTTCATTACACACTACTTACGTAGCAACACGGGGATAAAACCCCAACAACGCACACGCTGCTTCCGCAGTAATAAACGCATGACGGCACGAGGCCTTGCCTCAAAACGCTACCACTGCAGCATACACACACGCATGGTCGAGGAACGTACCCCGGACACAAGACCACACAGAGACATAGCTCCATCTACACAGAACCAAACACGGGGAGCCTTTCCCCACAATAAAACCACACACGCGGAGCTACAACTCCGCCCACACACAGCATATTCTCAATTTAATGAAAAGAGAAGATATACAATAAACCCCCAAATATTGATCTATGCTCTAATGAAGATGAGGAAAAGAGTTAACAAGATTTTCCCCCTTTATCTTCAACACAACTCGGAGTTACTTTGGAAGGGTGCTATGGAACGAATAGACCATGGGTGGAAGTCGCCAGTCCCTTGAAGAGATGGGTGCCCAAATCAGCAGAGGGTGAAGAGCAGCTGCAGCACCTCCAGATCTGGATGCTGGGTCTTGAAAACCAGTCTGGAGCGGCTCCTCCTTCCTCCTCCAGTAGATGAATCATGCTCTCCCTCTGTTCGTGCAAGCAGATGGAAAATATTAGCCCCACTTCATTCTTCTGATGGAAATCATAATATAGATATACCCAAGAGGAAACAACAACTTAGGATCATAATACCCATGCTAAAGCCCTCTCAAAAACACACCCAACCAAGGGTAGAAACCCTAGGGGTAAAGGGGTAAAAGGTCAAGCCAATCGGACCATCAAATCCATCGTTTGAAACCAAACCGGCAAACCCGATTCAGGTCGCCCGGGGTCGACACTTTCCTCACTAGCTACTGTCCCATTATATAAAAATAGGACCCATGGTAAAGTGTCGACCTCTGTGGTTGACACTTTTTACCGGGGGTTCTGTTTTCATAGAAAACAGACCCCAGGCCTCCAAGAGTAGACCCCAGGGGTCGACTCTTGCAGTTTACATTCAGAAAATTGCATAATGCAGTCCAATTAAGCCCAAGGCCAATGACACCCTATCAACCCCATGCAAAGCATGATTTACCAAGATAGATAGCATGGTTAGAGGGAATCTAAAACAATGAATGAAACTTGGTTCACAAAGTTTTAACAAAGGTTCAAAAGAATGTAAATGGAAATGGAAGGTTACCATGGGTGTCAAGAGTTTGTAAGCATATTAAAACCTACACTTTGAACCCAAATGAAATCATGTCAATCTTTTGTTAATCCTACTAAAATATTCAATCACCTCTTCAAGATTTCTTCAACCTGTTATAAGAACCATGTGATGCATTCAATTGTGAGGTTAAACTAGAGTGTTTCAACTCATCCACACCACATAATCTCATTTGGAAAATTAACTTCATGCATGAAGGGCTATTAAAAAATTTGTTCAATCAATCCTCTCATGAGTTGCTAAGTCAGTCCAAAGCAACCTGCACTTTCACAACCCAATGGAGTGAGACCAATATTCAAATTAATCCTACACTTGACCAACTAGTCATTCAAGACTTTGATCAATGCAAAGGTTCCAGATAAGACCCATTCATCCAAAGTTCAGTCCAACTTAAGAATCTATGAGAAATAATCATGAATGCACTTTGAAGACTCATATTTCCCAACTCAAGATAAGAGGAATATTACCAATGATCCAAAATTGACTCTTACTTGGATCCAGCATAACGTGGGGAATATGAACCAGCCGATTCTGAAAATTCAGAAGCATGTCAATATTCAAGTTATGCAGATGAACAGCACAAGTCTAAGCACATGGAAAATAAGGTTTGTGCATATGTATAGAGATGTAAAGGATGGGTCGATGCACATAACCCCAAAGTCTGTGCAAACACAGAACAAAGTCTGTGCAACATAGAACAAAGTCCGTGCAGAAATGAAGCTAACCAAACAAGACCCATAAAACATATCAATGAAAGCATTTTATTAAATACCAAATCCTCACATATCAAATAGATGAAAGCAATCCATTTCAGAGTTCCAAGTCAGTCTTAGAAAATTAAGTTCAATTTCACATTCAAGATTGATCATGCAAAGCACACACCGGTTCCAAGTTCAACTAGGATTAACCAGAGGGTCGACCCATCCCAAGGAGATGGCAAGAACTGTTGTGTCCCTGTGATTTTGATGATAGCAAACACTATAAGTCATCATCTGTTTGAGTCTGCATATAAATCTATTTTTGTTGCATATGTATGTTTCATTGAACATCTTATCTGAATTACATAACCAACGAACATGCTGAGGCTGTGTGGTGTGTGCATTGGTGCATTTCATAATTGTTGATGCATTTCATAATTGCATTTTATCTGGATTGCTTGATTTTAGTCTGTACAATAGGTGATGCTGAACCTTTTAGCATAGTCTGGACAGAAGTGGGTCGACCCCCTTTCCATGTCTATACATTGCATCTGTCTGTGCTGCACTCATAAGTCCATACACTGGCAAGCCTCTTAATTGCCTAAGTCCATACATTGTCTGTCTTCCTTAGTGTCTCAAGCATAACGTGAAGTCTGTACAATGCATTTACATTCACAAAGCCTTCACAGTCTGGAGTATGTACATTGCATTCGCCTTCACAAGCCTACACATAGTGAAGTCTATACATTCACAGTGTCTGCATGTCTAAGGTAATGTCTATACAGTGGGCAGTCCTTCTGAGAGTCTCATGCTGTGTCTTAACACAATCAGCAAGTCTGTACATTCGAGCGTCTCACGTTGCATCTCACTTCATAGCAAGTCTGTATAGCCTTCAGTTGCATAACTCAAGTCTGTACATTCGTCTGGATGCATAATGAGAAGTCTATACATTGGTTGTCTCTTCAAGTCTGTACATGGGCTTGGCATCTACTTTAAAGTCTATACATTGCATTGTGTGTTTGTGCATCAAAGTCTATACATTGGTTAGGCTTGTTCATGCATCGTTCACTCAAGTCTGTACATCCGACTATTTCAGACAAAGTCTGTACATCCGACTATTTCAGACAAAGTCTGTACATCGGACTGTTTCATGTGAAGTCTATACATTGGGACCTTTACCTACGTTGCATTCATAAGTCTATACATCAAAAAGTCTGCACATCGCTGTGTTCAAGCTTGTCAAGTCTTTACATTGCCTAAGTATGTACAGCGGTTGCCTTCTTATATGAAGTCTTTACATTGCATTCAAGTTCACAAGTCCATACAATCTGAAGTCTATACAATATAGTTCAACTTACAAGTCTATACATTAGACTGTGCTTCACAATGTCTATACATTGGACTGTGCTTCGCAAAGTCTATACACTAGACTATGCTCGTAAAGTCTGTACATCCTTCAAGGGGCCAAGTCTATACATTGTGTCGTTCACATCTGCAAGTCTAGACATTGGAAAGTCTATACACTGCATTGTGCATACTATGATGTCTGTACAGGCCATTGCACTGCATTCACATAGTCTATACAATGCATAGCCTTGCATGAATGAAGTCTGTACATCGTGCATCTAGTGCTTCAAGTCTATACACTACTGCACATTGTGTTTTGTCGAAGTCTGCACATTGCTGAATGATCATCAAGTCTATACACTAAAGTGTGTCTGTGCTTCAAGCGTTCCAAAGTCTATACATCGCTTGCGTCGTTAAGTTCATACATTGCATATGTTCATCAAAGTCTATACATTGCATTGTCTACACTTTAAGTCTGTACATTCTGGTTGCTTCAACAAAAGTCTGTACATTGTGGTTGCTTCATAGCAAGTCTGAACATCTCGTTTGCATTGTCTAGTCTATACACTATCTAGCACATGCATTTCGTCAAGTCTGTACAGCCTTTGCGTCTCACAAAGTCTATACACTGCAAGCTCACACAACCAAGTCTATACATTCTACTGCTGTTCAGCAAGTCTATACGCTCGTTGTCACCCAGCAAGTCTATACGCTCGTTGTCACCCAGCAAGTCTATACACTCGTTGGCTAGCTCTTCAAGTCTAAACATTCAAGATGCATTGATCAAGTCTACACATTAGCACTGTAGCATGTAGAGCACTAAGTCTATACATTGCCTTTGGGGCACAAAGTCTATACACTGCTTGCATTAGTTCATGTCTATACAGCGCCATCTCATTCTTGGATAAACACTTAGGCAAAGTCTATACACTCGTGGCTAGCTGTCCAAGTCCACACACTGCATTGCTAAGAATATACATTGCTGCTTAATTGAACTATGTATAGCCTGGGCTATTTCTGCTGATCGACTGAAACTCTTCATTAATCTTGCAGAGTCTGGGCACGTGATACGAGGCTGGCATCTGGCACGTGATCCGAGATGTTGAGAAGCTGCCACGTGGACTGAAACATTTGGGCAGGAATCATGGAGAGCACACACCGCCCTAATCTGCTACTGCTATATATATATGTCTTCTTCCTCAGAAGAAGGCTGATCGTGTGAGATAGTGAGTAGAAGGAGGCAGCTCGAACAAGAGGTGAAGTTTGTACAGGGAGACAGAAGGAGAAGCAGCAGAGAGCCACGATCCACTGAGAGAAGAAAAAGAGAGAAGAGCAGAAGAGAAAGAAGAGAAAGAGAATGCTAGAGAGCTCGAGCAGAGAAAGAGGAGAGATAGTGAGATAGAGAGGTTGTGAAGAAGAAGAGAGCTTCATTGTTCACTGGACCTTGGATCAGATCCAACCTAGTCTGTCTTTGTGCTTTTCATTTCTCCAGCTTTGTGTCACTGTGATTTTTATCTTTTATTGTTTTCCTTTTACCTTGTTCTTCCGATTGCCTTGTTGGGGATCGGGTTCCTCCTGTGGTCTCAGGAGAAGGGAGATTTGTTTCTCCGGTTTGCTGGTGACTTTGGGTCATTAGTGGTTCCCTCCTTGGTGGAGGAAGAGAGGTCCGAGACCTCTGGTTTGCAGGTGACTTAGTGTCACTTGCGCTTCCCTCTGGGCTTCAGAGGAAGGGAGACTTGGGTCTCCAGCTACAGGTAGTCGTTACTACTTGTAGGTCCCCTCCTGGTCTGGAGGAAGAGAGACTTGCGTCTCTGGTTTGCTAGTGACTGGTGTCACTAGTGGTTCCCTCCGGTTGGGAGGAAGAGGGGAGGTTGTTCCCCTGGTCAAGCTGTGTGGCAGCATCTATTGCAGACTGAGTCTGCTTGTCTAGCGTTGCTAGTGGAAGCCTCACTCCGGTTTGAAGTGAGGGGTGGACGTAGGTCTGTAGACCGAACCACCTAAAAATCCTGGTGTCCCTTGTGGTTTGATTTTCTTATATGTTCATTTAATTGCTGCGTACTAGATGTTTGCATAGAATCGAGTGAGGGCTAATTCTATTGAGTTGTCTTGCCGAGATGATCCTAATTATTCTCAAAATATAGCTGCAACTCTTTTTAATTCCGCATAACTGTGCTTTAAGTTTTTAATTAGGCTATATTTTTAAAGGGGAGATTCATTCACCCCCCCTCTGAATCTGTCGCACCTGACTCAACAATTGGTATCAGAGCGGGTTGCTCTGCATAGGATCTAACAATCTACAGCAGATCCTGCATCTTCTGTGGTGCATTTCAGAGTGGGTTTCTGGTGCTCGGTGTTTTGCTTCACTATCTTAGTGCCTAGCTTTGCTCATCTGTTTGCTGTGCATTCTTGTCGATTGTCTTGTGTGCCGTTGCTTTCTCTCTGTTGTAATGGCTCATCCGCCAATCTTCAAAGGTGATGATCTTGATCTATGGCTAAAGTGTTAGCAAGGTGCGATAGATAAACACTGATCCAGAGGGGGGGTGAATGGATCTTTCAAAGAATTTTACCCAATTTAAGTTCTACCGCTTAGATGTGCAGAATTAAAAGCGGATGCAGATATAAACTGAGAAAACTTAGGAAGCTATTGCAAAGCAGTCCAATAGAATAAACTCACACTCGATCCTAAACAAACATCTAGTGAGCGCAGTAGAGAAGTGAACACATAAGGCAAACAAACCACAAAAGAACACCAGGCTTTTTAGGTGGTTCGGTCCAAAGACCTACGTCCACCCCTCACTCCCAACCGGAGTGAGGCTTCCACTAGTAACACTAGCACATCAGACTCAGTCTGCAGCAAATGCTGCCAAACAGCTTGACCAGGGGAACAACCTCCCCTCTTCCCCCAACCGGAGGGACACCCCAAGTGACTCCCAGCCACGTGGAAACCAGAGACGCATAGTCTCTTGTTAGGGTGCTAGGCCCAGATACAGAGGGGGGTAAATGTATCCCCTTCTGAAATTATGCCCAAATTAAATCTCAAGAGCTCAGAAATGTGGAATAAAAACTAATGAGCTTTCCAAGATGAGATGATAAGACAACAATAGATCAAACAGTTGGACTGCAACAATGCAGCCACCTGATCAAACCAGAAACGCAGATAGAACTAAGCAAACCAATCACACCTAGCAAAAATATAATGCTCAAGGTTAACTCCCTAAATAATGTAACTAGCCAAGCATGCACAACCTGTGAATGGGAGGTAGAAGGCAGGGAACAAATGCACAAAGCAAAACCACTGCACAGTAGATTTTTAGGTGGTTCGGTCACCAAGACCTACATCCACCCCTCATTCCCAACCGGAGTGAGGCTTCACTAGCCAACGCTAGAAACAAGCAGACTCAGTCTGCAAACACTTGCTGCCACACAGCTTGACCAGGGGAACAGCCTCCCCTCTTCCTCCCAACCGGAGGGAGACTCTAAGTGACTCCCAGCCACTTGGAAACCAGAGGTCGAAGACCTCTCTTCCTCCAGACCAGGAGGGACCCCTGGACTTGCGACCCACAAGCCCAGAACCGGAGGACAAGCCTCCCTTCCTCTAACCAGAGGGAACCCACAAGTGACAACCTATCACTTGCAACCCGGAGATCAGATCTCCTTCCTCCTGAACCAACAGGAGGAACCCGACCTCAGTCCAGAGGATCGGAAGAACAAAGGTAATCAGAAAAACAAAAGAAAAATAAGAAACACAAAATGAAAATAACTTCAGCAACCAGAAAGCTGGAAAACGAAATATAAACTGCAGCTCTCGCAGGAGCAACTGGATTGGATTTGATCCAAAGTCCAGTGAAGATAACGAAGCTTCTCTCTGCTCTTCTTCACGAGCTCTCTCTTTCTCTATCTCTCTTTCTTTCTCCTCTGCTCTCCTTTTCTCTCACGCTGTTCTCTCGTTCTTCTCTGTAACTCTTTTTCTTCTGCTGGCTCACTCTTCTTCTATTTCTTCTTACTTCTGCTCAAGGCTTCAGTCCTTCTACTTTGATCTTTCTTCATCTGAAGACGAAGGTTTCTATTTATATCAGCAGCAGTAGTAGCTAGGGCGTGTGGTCTCCACAGCTCCCGCCCAATCGACTCTGCCACGTGTCAGCATCTCAGCTCCTTGGATCACGTGCTAGACACCTGTAAGACAAATGGGGAGTTCAGTCGGTTAACAAAATCAACTGAAGACAGTGTATAGACTTTATAACTCGTACTGTCAAATGCAGTGTATAGACTTTATAAGCAGAAAATGAGCAAGTGTAAACATTGAGTGAGTGTATAGACTTTGATATCTTCATGCAAGCTCAGTGTATAGACTTGCAGTTAAATGCATTAGTTAACCAAGTGTGTAGAGTGTATAGACCAGAAAGCCTTCAAGCGTCCTCGATGTACATACTTGTAACAAGCCTATTGGATGTATAGACTTCGATGAGAGCAATGCATGAGCACCCAATGTACAGACATCCTGTCCCTGCAGCTGACGACTCCAGTGTATAGACTTGCTGAGGGAGAGACTGTACAGACATGAAGCAAAGTAGGGCAATCGAGTGTGTACACTTCACGAGACTTGCTAAAGGAATGGATGTACATACTTTAACTCAACAGCGATGAATAGACTCTGAATCAAGGCAAGCTGTATATACTTTGAGAAAGAGTCCAATGTGCAGACTTGCCACTGACCAATGTGTAGACTTGACTGTTGCGAGCACAAGCTGTATATACTTGGTGTGAAGAACTCAAGCCAAGTGCAGTGTATGGACTTTATGCAAGAAAACAACTGTGCATTGCATAGACTTGAGTGAGTGGATTTTCAATGAAGAGGCTGTATAGATATGATGAAATCACGATGTGTAGACTTGCCAAATATAGTTGGTCGATGTATAGACTAGAAAGAGGCTAAGTCTGTACAGACTTGAACAAACACAGTGTATAGACTTTGGCAAGGCAACGTCGGTAAAACTACCAATGTGTAGACTTTCAAAGCTAAACGTAGGTAAAGAACCCAATGTGTAGACTTGGAAGTGCAATGTAGGAATAGATGCCAATGTACATACTTTGGCAAGCAACGATGTACAGACTTGCACAGTTCCAGCTGAAGAATGTATAGACTTTACCTTTAAGTGCATTATACAGACTTGAACTGAAGACCAATGTATGGACTTCAAAACAGATGCTAAGGCCAAGAGGAGTGTATAGACTTTCACGATGTATAGACTTGGTTTTGTGAAAGCTACAGTGTAGTAAGATGTACAGACTTCCTATATGAAGGCAATGGCTGTACAGACTTCACCTCAGGCTATCTACAGTGCATCAAAGTATGGACTTAGCTTCGTGCATGCTACAGTCCAATGTATGGACTTTGAATGCAAACACCATGTCTGTACAGACTTCACTTGACACAGTCCGATGTACAGACTTGCTGATGAAACAGTCTGATGTACAGACTTCAACTAAACAGGATGTGCAGACTTTGGCTGTATAGACTTGGAAAGCTTGGCGTAGGATGTACAGACTTGGTGAACGCCAAGCGATGTACAGACTTGGATGACCAACGCCAATGTATAGACTTCCCAACGTGAGTGACACGCTGTACAGACTTTGAAAAGTCTTAACCAATGTACAGACTTCATTAAGACAAGGCAGTTGAGTGTATGGACTTGGCCAAACGTAGGGAAAGTTGAGGAGTGTATAGACTATGCTTCACTTCAAGCAACCACAGTGATGTATAGACTTGGCCTTTGAGATGTGGCTGTATAGACTTTGAAATCTTTGAGCGAAGTACAGACTTGGAGTTAATGCATGAAGACCCAGCACTGTATAGACTTGACAGTGAATGCATGAACAGTGATGTATAGACTTAGATGCAACATGCTATGCAATGTACACACTTGATGTAATGCATGTCGATGTACAGACTTCAGTTGAAGTCAACCGAAGAGTGTATATACTTTATGAATGCATATGCCAAGACCAATGTACAAACTTGATCAAAAGTCTAGACTTTGCATGAACAGTCGTTGTGTTGACTTCACATGAAGAGATTTTGAATGTGTGTGCTGGCAGTGTACAGACATTGATAGTCTAGGGGGGTCGACCCATCTAAGAAGGGGGGTCGACCCACTTCAGTCCTGACAATGCTGACAGAGTTTACACTTGAACAAATAATGCATGTGAAAGATTTATGCAGCAGATAACATGACTGAACATATAATGCAATGCTTCATGATCTGATGAACTGACTGGACAGCAAATTAACTGAACATATGAGAGACTGCATTATGATCAGAAAATGACTGAATAACAGCATGATGACTCACATAGCCAGATGACTCACAGTGATTAACTCACATCAAAATCAATCCTCAAAAGATTAACTCACATCAAAGCCAATCATCAAAACCACAGGGACACAACAATCTCCCCCTTTTTGATGATGGCAACACTACACTGTGAGTGATTCTGATGACACAAACGATTCTCCCCTTTTGACTTCATCAAAAAGAAAGTAGTTTGAGAAGTTAAAGCAGATCAGCATGCAATGATTGAATAAAATTCTCCCCCTTAGGCAAACAAACAAAAAAAATCTCCCCCTTTGATATAATCAAGATGAACCATGGGAAGGTATGAATGCAGATGTAGATACCAGAATGCAAGATCTCCCCCTTTAAGAGTTTCTATGCAGCATGATGCATATGACATGGAAGCTCCCCCTCAATAAGCGAAATCTTATGAAATAGATAACAAGAGAGGTTCAGGTCAATGAATCAATGATATTGAGCAGAAGATTTTCAAAGTAGCAGATTTTCAAAGAAGCTCCAATCACAAGAAATTCAGTCAGATTTTCAAAGAGATATCAATCTCATAAATCCAAAACATAAGTTTTCAAAGTCTTCCATTATAAGGGCTTATGAATGAGCTTTATTGAACAGCATGGTTTAAACATGATGTATGCAGAGTTTATCAATAAAATTCTATATTGATATCTAAAACCATGGTTTAATAAAAATGAACCAAGTCCTCATATTTATCTTGATTAATCTCCCTTTCTCTTACACAATCAAATTTAATGACTTCTTTCAGAATTACATGCACTAGTATTGAAATCAAGTAATTATGAAGTCATATGATTTTGTCTAGGGTTGTAGCAATTTGATTTTAGCATCAATATTCAGATATTGGGATATGTTCAACAATGTTTCATGCTACAAATTTTATGAGCACTCTAGTTCAGTGTGTGGATCGTGATAACTCCACACATGTGGAACAAACCACTCATGTGAGATATGTAAAAGGGTGGAGATGACAATAAGAACAAAAGAAAGCACGTGGTGCTATAAAGGAGTGTGATCGCCAGAGGGGTTACCTCAATAATAAAACAAATGATCGCGAATACCTGGTGATAATTGGGATGCGGGATGGATTGTGAATTCCTTCCTCCTCCTTCAATCGGCCGGCCGATGAAGGGGGGTTTTCCTTGTTGATTACCCTTGCACAAAGACAAAAGAAACAAGCAAAAGGAAATGGATCAGCCGAGTGAATGTAGTATCAATCCCAATAAACCATATGATGAAAAAGAAACATGACATGCGCACCTTTTTTTTTGTTTGTTTTAAAACCCCTAAAGAACTAGGGAGAGGAGAAATATGATACTAAACTAATGCAAGAAAAGAAAATAGTGGATGATGACCGATGGAAAACGTAAATAGATAAAGCAAAAGAAACCCTGCTGTCCCTGACGACAGTAGAGGGGAACTGAGGCTGATGCCGCCGGGAGGAAGAAGAGGAAGCAGAGAGCTCTTCTAAAAGATCGTACAGGAAGAAGATGAAGAGAGCCTCTGTGCGCCTGTGTGTTCTCTGCTCTCTGCCTCTTGCTGCTAACCTCGCGCGAGGTCGATCAAGACATCCCTATATAGGGTTCCAGATCCAAGATAACCTCAAATTTGGGAAGATAAGAACGGGCAATGATCAAAAGAAGGCAGGACTCTAGTTCCAATTCGAGCAAGGAGACCATTGGAGGCAAGGAACTGTTCAGGAAAGGCATACTCAAACACGACTCTGAAGGATAAAACACGACCTTCAAAAGGGCGTCAAATTCTAAATTGACGACCTACATCAAGACGTCACTCAAAAACACGACCCTAACAAAGGCGTCAACTCCTGGATTTAAATTTGGCAATAAAACTTTCTTTATTTGAAAATTATGAGAAAACGCCTGAGACAAAGACGTTACTTGAAAACACGCCCTGAGGAAAGACGCCAATCAGTAATTAGAATTTATTTTTGAAACCGGATAATACCAGGAATTGACGCCCTGACACTTGGTCATCCTTTCTTTTGAACACGCCCTAGGTAAGGTCGCTTTAAAAATAACGCCCCTCTTCAGGTCGCGAATCACGAAAATGCAAGAACAAACCAAAAACACATAAGAATAGAAAAACTTCATATTATGAATGTATTGAAGTTCACTTTGGGGCGTTAACATAGTGACATGAGATTTAATCAACAAAGCTTCAATTTTGGCGTGTCTACAGCTGCCCCGCCTTGGTATCTGCTTTGCAAGGGAGTGAGACGAAATGGAGTGAAAGTGCAACAAGCGAAATGAAGTGGAACGAACTGATAAGTAGATGCTAAGGTGTGATGTGACACGTCTCAGACATTAAGCATCGGAAAAATCTTTCCAAGATTCAAAGTGAAACAGCTCTAGGTGATTCCATGGAAGCATTGATTTGTTGGATAAAGGAGACTAAACTAAACAAGTAAAATGTGCGCGCGGCACGATAGGGAGACACCATTGGAGAGCGGTTACCAGCCAATGTGGACGCGCTACAACCAAGGTGGATTTGCAAAAAAATAAAGAGAATTGAGATAAAGATCCAGCAAAAGAAAAGTTTCAAGGAACTAGCCTGAGCGGCTTCAAAGAGAATAAAGTACTCAATTTGGAATGGAATATCTCATATCAACTCAATCAAGAATGAGTGACCTTCATTATTACCATAATATGAAGATTTCAGCATGAAGCTCAAAGTCCTACATGATGCATGCTGGGCTAAAAGAAAAATTAAAACAAACTAAAAATAAAAAATAATCAAGGATAATATTGCTAAGCCATCTAGATTTGGTCAAGAATCCAAATCTCTGAGCTGATACTAAGCCGAAGCCCGTTTGTCCACGCATCAACTCAAAAAGTGGAACTATCGTCCCAGACCTTGAATGACTCAACGACCTTTCCGTGTGATCAAGACTCTCCTGGAACTATCACTGCTTTTGATGAAGGGGAACTCAAATTCCAGGTTCATTAGAACCACAAGGTCCTTGATATGCTATAATAGCGTAGATACCATATAGTAACAATGCTTACAAGAATAAAATACAAGAAAGAATGATGATACTCCAACGAGTGACCCGAACGCCTTGAAACCTGCATTCCTCTGCACTTGAAAACTCATTAGTCCTCATAATTCAAGATAATCAGAAATATTCCAAATCATGACATGATCATAAGTGCTTAATTAAAATCAACTCCAATTAAAGAATAGCACTTAAGTTCATCAAAGCAAATAGGGAAGTAAATTCATAAGCTCACAAAATCACGCCTGGATAAAACGGCGTCAAAACATGAAAGGCGCCTCCACTTGAAGGCGTCAAAAGAAGAAACACGTCCTTCATTAAAGCGTGAAATGCATTGAGAGTCCAAGAAGAAGATGACCCATGAAAGGGCGCGAAATAAAAAATGACCTCTGCCAAGTCGTCAATTAATAAATTGACGTCCCAACAAAAAGGCGTTAATTAACCACAAACTTCCGTTTCCAAATCGAAAGCAAAACTCAATCCTAATGGCAATCGATCTTCCAACTCCGAACAGCCTTAAGACCCTCCATGTTTCTATAAAAGGAGGACACTTCCTCTGATCAACCAACGCAACCTCCGAGAGTATCTATTCTCTGCTTCTTCTGTTCGTGTTCTTCTTCTTGCAGGAACTGCAACTACTCGAGCCCTTCCTGCAAACCAAAGATGGAGAGGGCGTTTAAGAAATCCAAAATTTCCACTCCTCGACTAACTGAGATCAATGGTCACATAAGCAGTAGAATCTCCATGAACCAGGTAAAGATTATCTCTTTTGTTCTCCTCTTTTCTTATCTACTACTTCTGTCGCTCATGCATTCTCCTTCCCTTCTTTCTTTCACAGGATTATCCAAATGTCCCAGGAGCTAGGAGATTTACAAAAATTAAGTGGCTGCCACTTATCCTTTCCAAGTTTTCTTCAGATATGAGGGTATACCTAGCAAGATGGCACCTCCTGAGCCTAGTTACCCATGCTAAACACCATGATCAAATCCATCTTGATTGGGCAGCCATAGGAGCTCTTGTAGAGATATGGCATCCTTCTACTCATACCTTCCTCTTCTCAACTTTTGAAGCCACCATCCTATTAGAAGAATTAGAGATGCTCTTAGGTTTAAAGAGAATGAAGCAATGGGATGAAGAGAAGATGGCCATTATGCCAAAACCAATTTCCTCACATGAACTATTAACCACATTGGTACCTAGCCCAAACTTAGAGAACCAAATCAAGGTCACTAAAGGAATTAATCTTCTAAAGCTTGCCTCATGGGTGTACAAGAGAGCAGATCAAGCTAAAGAAGAAGAAGAGATCGAACGGGTGACCAAAGCCTTCGTGGTATGCTTAGCGGGAGCACTCTTATTCCCATCCACGGAGGATTTTCTAGAGGAGGCCCAATTAAGCGCAATAGTGAGCTTATGGGAAGGAGAGAGAGTTAGACCGGCTATCCTAGCCTATCTCTATAGCGGGCTCACCTCGGCGATGATGGGAAGACCCATCTACGGGTGCATGCTAGCTCTCTTTAGTTGGGTAGACCTTCACTTCAAATTCGATCCATGTGATGAGGCCCAACAGCCCTCAAGAATCTTCTCAAAGAGCCCACTCTCTTATATGACCGGTTCACTTGGGATAAGCAATAGGGTGATGAACCAAATTCCTCAAATCAAAAAGAGAGTGGAATGGAGAGAACACCTCAAAGTAATGCCAAAGAACCTCTTCACTTGCGCCCCGGGAATACTCAAGACTCAAGAACTCCGTGTAAGATTTTCTCCCAGAACGGACCTTCGGCTCATAGGCGCTTCAGAATTTGTTTTGTATAATTCACACCGATGCCTTCCTCAACTCGGGCTTCTACGGCAAATATTTGAAGATCCATCTCATCTCCCCCCAATCAAAATGCGGGACCTTGGCAGCAACGAGGATGGAGAAGAAACCACAACTATTCATGCTCTGTGGAAGATCAATAAAACACACCAGCCTGTGGAAAGCTTAGAAGAAAACAGAGAAGAATGGAAATCTTATGTGACTGTTCTGAGAAAACTGAGGCCCAAAGTGGTTCATTAATTGCAATGTAATCTTTCTTCTGATAAATCAATGATACGTTCTTATTGAGCCAATTTCAAAGTGTTTATGATCAAATCTTCCAATATCCTGAGATTCTGTTGCAAATAACGACTCAAGCAATGTTGTTAATTCTAAAAGTGACGCCTCAGCACAGGCCGTCTTCAATGATCGAGCTCTTAAAATTGACGCCTCTAAGAAGGGCGTTAACTGAATAACGACCTAAACGAGGGCGTTAGTAGATTCAAATTCCAAAAATATATTTGTTGAAATTCCAAAAGTAACGCCCTCAGCAAAGTCATGTTTCATCAAAATAACGCCTTTAGCTCCGACGCTAATCAAAATAGTAATAATTACTCCTCTCACGTCAATCAATCCCCATTGAATGCGTCTCACGACGGTTACCATTCCCCATGCAAACAAAAATCACGCCATAAGAAATGTCGTCAATTATCAATAAACGCCCTTGTTACAGTCGTTAATTCCATAAGACACGGCCTTTCTCAAGTCGTTAATTTCTTTTGATCGTTCAACTTAACTTTCCCTCCTTTCTTCTTCTCCTTCGTCCTACTCCCTCTTTCTCTCCCTCTTCTGCAACCCTAACCGAAACCCCCCCATCTCTCTCAATCTCTCTCTCTCTCTAGCCCTAACCCTAGCCATGGCCGGTGGTGTACCCAAGCGGCAGCGTGTGACCGCCCCAGAAGTCGTCGACCTGGGCGAGGACAAGCTCGCCCATGCCGGTGAAGAAAACGCCATGGAGGAAGCTCCAATGGCGGCCGAAGAAGAACATGCCGTGGAGGCCGGCGACGAGGCCGAAGGAGGCCAAGAGGCCAACGAAGGAGGTGAAGAAGATGAAGACAGTGGAGATGGACAGGGAGGAAACGAAGAGGGCGAGGGGGAAGAAGATGGAGAAGATGAGAACGTCGGCGAGCCACCGTCCACGGCGGCGACTGGCCCTCGCCCCAGCCAGCTCCGGCGACCACGCCAGCCACGGCCCCAACCCCAAGAACCAAAGCATAAGAAGGTAGGCCCCTGACCCCAATTCCAATTTTTTTTGCAATTTTATTTTTGTTTTTTTTTACATTTTCCATAGCCCTCGGGGTAGAAACCCTGCAACTCAGAAAAGAGACGCCCCCCGTGGGGGCGTGATTTATAGATGAAACGCCCCTCCCAAGGACGTTAATTCAAATTATTTTCTGCAAAATAATTGATTTCACGAAAACACGCCCTATAGCATGTCGCCCATTTAAATTCATCATTTTTCATATCATGCTGTTAATTCCATTAATTTCCATGCTTTTAATTATTTTTTCCATGAATTATTCGCATGCTGTTATTATTATTTTTATTTTCACAACCCCTGGAAAACAACGCCCCCCTAATCGGGCGTCAATTCAAAAGATAACGACCATACGGATGGTCGTCCATTTTATTAATTCCAGAATGAATTATTAAAACCTGAAAAACCGTTTAAGAAAGACGTCTCATTCAGAGGCGTTAGTTAAACAAACGACGACCCTGAGACGGGCGTCAATTGAAAAACCCTTTAGGAATTTAGAAATTAAACTCAGAACCACGCCCCCCACAGGGACGTCTCTTAGATAAACAACGACCTAGGGTAGGTCGTTAATTCAAAGCCCACGCCCTGCTCAAGGGCGCCAATTAAACAAGCCACGACTTGGGGATGGTCGTTAATTAAATCAATCATCAAAATTCAACCAAGGCAATGAATTGAACTCCCACATGAATAATTAAAATAATTAAGCCAAATTTTCTTTCTTTATGCATGCAGGGGTTGATGAGGACACGGATCTCCTAGGTCATGGTCTGAGCAGCATACTACGGCCTCCCTGAGTTCCAGAGAGCCAGGATAGATGCCATGGGGTTCGGGGCCTTCCTTAGCATAGAGCAAGTTAGACCAGACCTACCACTTATCCAGGTTCTACGGGAGAGATGGGACATGACTAGCCGGGCATTCCTGATGCCATGGGGGCATATGGTTCCTACCCTGGAGGACGTAGCTAGGATCACCGGGTTGAGGGTAGACGGAGAGGCTGTGAGTGGGATCACCTACCCTGACTACACCGAGTTCGCCCAGAGACTGATAGGTCTAGAGATGGTCTACGAGACTCCTAGCAAGTGTAAGACTATCTTCCGCACCGACCTGACTTCGGTGATGGGCTTAGGGGATGCTAGGCATAGGTCAGGTGAGACCTTAGAGCAGTTCTCACAGAGGTTGATAGACGGGGCTAGGGCGGTCTACTGCCAGGACCCAGCTGACAGGGAGAGAGCGGATCGGGACTTGAGGAGGTTTCCACTGCTGCTGCTCGGGAGGCTATTGCTCGGGACGAAGGGTGACGTCATCAACTACCGATTCCTGGGGATACTCGAGGACTTGGAGGCAGTTGGCAGCTACGCCTGGGGAGCGGCGCTGCTGGCGCACATGATGGCTGACCTGTCCACAGGGACAGGGCGAGAGACGACTGTCAATGGCTTCTCACCTTTTCTTCAGGTATGCAATTTTTTTTGTATGAATGTTGAATGTGAATGCGTATGAATGTCTTGCTAATATAATGCATGGATGCAGGTTTGGAGCCACATATACATGCCGATGGGGCGCACCGACCCACGGCCTGGAGGTGAGGGAGCTTTCCCTCTAGCGCGGCGCTGGCTACCGGTGGTCTTCGGGGCCCCACTCGGCTACGAGTTGTGGGTTCTACGGAGAGAGTTCCGCGACTTCCCTCCCTCGCTGGTATGTATGATTAATGCCATGCTTTTTTATGTTTATTTGGAATTTATTATGATTATGATGAAATGATGATATGTATGTTTATGAATGCCGGTGCGATGGAGACCCTACGAGGGGATGACGGACGAGGGCCAGCCGCGGGTCGTAGCGGGCCGTCCTCGCTTTGAGCGTGAGCTTTGGGTTCATTGCTTGAGCGAATCGACTGGTGATGAGGGCCCTGGGCCTTCACCAGGAGTGGGTAGAGGTAGGCGAGCCACGGGGAATCGGGAAGAAGACGCGCGATCGTACTAAGGCGACCGACTGGAGGGTGCGGTTCGAGGAGCAGTACGCCGACTGGCAGCGAGGCGGGACTCGTGTCACCTCCCACGCGACCGACAGCTCCGAGTACCTCCGGCGCTACTGGGAGTTTACGCCGGCCGACCCCAGATGAGGGTCTTAGGGGTACGTATGAATGCAATTATTTCTAAATTAAATGCAAATGCTTATGTGACTATCATGTGACTAATATGTAATGAATGCAGGATGCACGGGACATAGCGGCGATGGATGCCCAGGCCCATCTACACAGCCTGGAGGACCAGCAAGCTGCCACGCGGGCAGACCTCGAGACCCTGGTGAGTGTTTAAAATATTTCTATATGCAAATGAATTTTTGTTGAATTATTGATGATTAGCCACTAACGATCTCAATGAATGCAGCGTGCCCAGCAGGGAGCAGTTAGGAGGGACCCAGGGGAGGCCTCCAGTTCGAGAGGACCCAGTGCAGAGGCGACTGCACTAGCAGAGCAGCTAGCGGGAGCGGTCGCACGAGCCGAGGCAGCAGAGCGCGACCTCGCTCACGGGTAAATTCCAAAACACAAATCTATTCAAATATTGATTATATAATTGTGCACTGATGAAAATTCATTTTACAGACTGAGGAGCTTCGAGCCGCTCTCACTTGCGTCTACGAGGGACAGCAGGCGATGACTGCCCAGGTGAGTTTTTATTTAGTCATGTGTTGCTTTATTTCATAAACTGTTGAGTTGATGATTTGTTACCTGTTTGCAGACCACACAGCTACGGGCGGCACGTATCGAGTTGGCGATCCGCGAGCAGCGGATATTAGAGCTAGAGAGGACCCTGAGACGACGTGAGGAGCTGCCTCAGGACGTGGCCGAGCTGCGGGTGGCTCTTGAGCTGGAGAGGAGGGAGCGTGCCCGGGAGCGCGAGGAGCGTGCTCGTGAGCGCGAGGAGCTGGCGGACCTGAGGACTCAGCTAGTCCTTTCTCAGGAGCGGCTACGAGTTTCTGAGGAGCGTCTGCAGCGGGGCCGAGAGCGGGCACGAGCGGCAGGGTACAGCCTTGGCGGTTCTTCGTACATGGCGGGCTCTTCCTTTCGACCGAGGAGTGAGACAGGGGGCCAGGTTCGGGTTCCAGCTTCTTCACGGGGGCCCATGCCTCCTCCACCAGTGCCTCCTCGGGATGGCGAGGAGGAGGTTGAGAGTAGGAGAGAGGAGGGTGGAGGCGAGAGCTGAGAGACTTACTTGTACTCCTCCACCCTCACACCTGTACTCAGATATTCATGATGTATATACATATGAGATTGACATTTTTGTTACCTGAGCACTTGTGTAGTTGTGTACTTGTGGTTGTGTACTTTGCCTCTTTTCCACGTTCTTTGCTTTACCTTACTTTGCCCTGTACCTGCAACTGTGGTTCATACTTGAATAAACAGGTTAGTTCACCTGTTCGACTTGGCCCCTTGCTCAATAAGCAAGGGGTGCCTTTACTTTTGACCTGGATAGCGGGTCAAGGGGCCAAGCCTTTAATCAAATAAGGTAAATGACATAACTGATAACGGGGAGATGCAACATGCAAGCACGCATATGCCGACCATAAATAAAGATGCCCGCGTAGAAATGCAAGCATACTTGGAGAATGCATTTTTTTTCTTTCTTTTTCCACTCAATTATATACATATATATATTTATTTTCTCTGAAAACGCGCCTTAGAGAAGGTCGTTATTCACATAAAAGATGCCCTATAAGATGGCGTGAATTTGAAAAGGGAATTTGATTTTTGAGAAAGTAACGACCTGCGCAGGGACGTTATTTTTAAAGAGACGACCTAAACAAGGACGTTAATTCCATAAACAGCGCCTTTATCGAAGACGTTAATTAACTTGAACGCGCCTTAATTGAATCTGTCAAAATGGGTTGACAAGGCTATCAAGACCATGGGTCCTACACGGCCACCATCTAAAATTCATTAACCTTTCTTGAGTAATTAAAAAGGGGTCGACGTGATCATAGTTGACTTGTATTCAAGATTTCGTATAGTGCAATTCCTAAGTCCGTCTTGACCATCCTGCCAGTTCATGACTTACCACATAGAAAGGATGGAAGAAAATATAAGGGAAGCCCATAAGGGATTATGAGATGCTCGAGGTAAAGTTACCTCCCCTACCCTATGCCTGTTGGGGTTCGGTCTTTGGCGTAGGGAAATTTTGTTACCTTTTTGCCTCTTTTATATTACACGCATACGCCCCAGGTTTTCCTTGCGGGGACTTTGCCCTCTTGACATGCTTTTCTTTTCACCATTTGACTTTCACTTTGAAATTGACTTGCATTGATGAAAAATCTAATTGTACTTGGGCTTTTGTGGCATTTTGTTCCCTTTTGGGCCCTGACTTCCACCTACTAGGGCGGCGGATAGGCTTGGGGTGTCTACTCCGAGGTCTCCGTTCCTTCCTTATGGGCCGAAGAAGAAAAGAACGGGTATTATCTTGTACCTTTAGTCAGGTTTTGACTTCCCATCGGATTTTGCACTGCTTGAGTTCAAGAATAAAGCGTGTAGTGTGTGCGTGTGTCGACCCAATTTTAAGTTGACAAGACTGATAAATGAATTCTGAATTTTGACCTTTCGGACCTTGATCCTTCGTGTGCGATGGCACCAATTTTGAAAGCTTTTCATTTTTTTTGTTTGCTTTTTGGAATTTCTATTTTTTGGTTTTTTTGGAAATATTCCACTTTGTTTTGGATTTTTGAATCAATTTTCATTCATTTTTTTTGGATTTTGAAAATTATTCTATATATATATATTTTTGGATTTTTGAATCAAGGGTAGTATTTCTTAAGATACAAACCATTCCAAGGGTGAGTTAACTCTTCTCCTTCAGCATTAATCAGTTTATAAGCATTGCCAGAAAAAACGTCTTTTATAACAAATGGTCCTTCCCAATTAGGTTGGAGTTTTGAACTGGGCCCCCCGGGTGTTACGAAAATTCTCTTGATTACCATCTCACCGACCTTAAATTTTCTCTCAATTACCTTCTTTTGATAAAAACGTGAGAGCCTGTTTTGATAAAAGCGCGCATGTTCAGCGGCGACCAGACGCTTCTCATCTAGGAGTTCCAACTGGGCAAGGAGCGAATCGCGACGCTCATCAATAGAGAGTTTCTTGTCCAATTGTACTCGCAAAGATGGAATGAGAATCTCATAAGGGACTACCGCCTCCATTCCATAAGTAAGGGCGAAAGGGGTTTGCCCAGTGGGGGTACGAATGGAAGTGCGATAGGCCTAGAGAGCTTCAATTAGCTTATCTGGCCAATCCGAAAATTTATTAGCTTCACATGTCTTTTTAACAATTTTGATCAAAGTTTTATTAGTGGCCTCTGCCGGGCCATTGCCCTGCGGATAATAGGGAGAAGAATGATGCAATGCAATATTGTACCTGTTGCAGAGATCCTTGATTTCTTGAGATAAATTGAGGTCCATTGTCGGTGACGATGGTACTCGGGATGCCGAACCTTACGATGATGTTCTTCATTATGAATTTGTAGACTGTTGATGCTTTAATCTCCACGTAAGTCTCTACTTCCACCCACTTGGTGAAGTATTCCGTTGCCATGAGGATGAACGACTTTTGCTTGGTCAGGAGGTTCGAATCACCAAGAGGTCCAATGATATCAAAAGCCCACATGGAGAAAGGCCATGGGAGGACATAGGATGGAGTGAAGAAGCAGGAGAATGAATTTTGTCGGCGTGCAGTTGGCACTTAACACACCTTCGAACATAGATGGAGCAATCCTCTTCTAGAGTTGGCCAATAGAAGCCTAACCTAAGGATCTTCTTACCTAACATCTGGCTGTTCACATGACCACCACATACTCCAGAATGAGCCTCTTCCACAACCTTCCAAGATTCATCATCGTCGACGCATCTTAATAAAACACCTGTGAGCCCTCTTCTGTAGAGCACACCTCCAACCAAAACATAACGTTGAGCCACTCTTCTAATTGCCTTCTTCTCTTCTACAGTGGCTTCCTCGGGATAGGACTGGTCATTGTAATATCTGGCAATCTCATAATACCAAGGTTTCTCTCATCAGCCAACTCTTCTTCCCAATCTAACAACATGACCTCCTTGCCTTTAAGAGCTTCATTCTGCCTGACCTTCTCAAGCACCTTATCCCTAATGTCGAGAAATGCACGATCCTTAATAGCTGGAGTGTCACGCTGATGAATCAGAGGAACATGAAAATCTCGCTCAGGAGGGAAGACTAGCGTAGAGGCTAAAGAAGCAAGAGCATCGGCTAAGATGTTCTGGCTACGAGGGACATGAACAAAGATTAACTTGGTAAAGAGCTTGGCATAAGCTGAAGCAAGTTCCTGGTAGGGCTTGAGCTTAGGATTGATAGTGCGGCACTTGACAAGCACCTGACGCAGAATGAGTTGGCTATCACCGATAATTCGTAAGTGAGTGACAGCATATTGATGAGCGGTTTGAAGGCCGGCCAAAAGGGCCTCATACTCATCTATATTGTTCGTGACAGGGAAAGTGAGCCGAGCAGCAAATGGGATGGTGACCCCTTCTGGTGTTAAAAGAACCATGCTGATCCCTCTTCCTTGGGAATTTAGAGCTCCATCAAAATGTAATGTCCACATAGGATCATGGGGTTGATTAATGGACATTAGTTCTTCGTCTGGAAACTCTGAATTGACAGGATCAAATCAGGGTAGAGAGTGGTGAGCAAGATGTTCGGCAATGGCGTAGCCTTTGATAGCTTTCTGTTGAATGTAAGTGATGTCAAACTGAGAAAGGAAGCTTTGCCAACGTGCTAATCGATCAGTAAGAACAGATTTTTCAAGAAGGAATTTAATCGGATTCATGCGAGCAATGAGATGAACATCGTGAGCTAAGAAATAGTGTTTTAATTTCTGAACTACCCAGACCAAAGCTGCACAAGTCTTCTCCATGGCTGAGTACCTCTGCTCACAAGGGTTTAGAAGCTTAGACAAATAGTATGCTTCCCTCTCCTTACCTTCCTCATCCACTTGAGCTAGGACAGCACCTACAGAGTCATCCAGGATAGAAACATAGAGAATAAGTGGTTTGCCTGGAATCGGCGGCCTCAGGACGGGAGGATTGGCCAAATAATCCTTCAATCCGTCAAAGGCTGCCTGACACTTGTCATCCCAATTGAACTTGACTCTCGGCTTAGTAAGCTCGTAGAACGGCCTGCATCGTTGTGAGTGCTGGGAGACGAAGCGGCGAATAAATTGGAACCTCCTAATTAATCCTCGAACTTCCTTCAAATTCTTGGGAGGAGGCATGTCTCTAATGGCCTTTGCCTTGTTGGGATCAACTTCAATTCCCCTCTTGCTAACAATGAAACCAAGCAACTTCCCTGATGAAACGCCAAATACACACTTCTTGGGGTTCATTTTCAATTGATATTCTCGTGATCTTTGCAAGGCTTTAGCTAGGACCCCAGGATGCTCAATCCTTGTCCTTGATTTTACTACCAGGTCATCCACATATACTTCAATATAAATATGAATCATGTCATGAAAAATCGCCATCATAGCCCTCTGGTAGGTGGCTCCAGCATTCTTGAGTCCAAATGGCATGACCACATAACAGTATGTTCCCCATGGTGTTGTGAAGGACATTTTCTCTTGATCTTCTTCAGCCAAACGAATCTGATTGTAGCCTGAAAAACCATCCATAAAAGAGAGAGTCTCAAATCCTGTCGTATTATCGATTAGAACATCAATATGAGGGAGGGGGAAATCATCTTTAGGACACACCCGGTTGAGGTCCCGGAAGTCTATGCAAATCCAAAGTTTTCCATCTTTCTTCATGACCGGGACGATGTTAGCCACCCAGTTGGGGTAGAGGATAACTCTAACAAATCTAGCCTTATGGAGCTTGTCGACCTCTTCTTTCATCTTTAACGCCATGTTAGGGTGGAAACGTCTCAACCGTTGTTTGACCGGGACAAACCCTGGCTTAAGTGTAAGGGCGGTGT